>CM060931.1:685883224-686491359 GCA_030765085.1 Allium cepa
TGCATTGTGCATATCTGCTTGTACATCAACTACATGATCAACCCCCCTATGCCACCACAATCAGTTCAAACACCACATCCAACACCAAGTATTACTGCTGCCACAATAGTCTCCAGTTTTCAACAGTTCCTTCACCCATCAACTAAACTCACAAATGACCAAAAAGATGTCATAATTTCGTTATGTTGATTTATGTGTTCATGAAAGAGTATTTGCCTCTAAATTGCTTTTTAATCTCATATTTTTATTCTACTTGGTTTTAGTTTATTTTTACTTTCTTTTAGTTAGTTAACCATCCTTCGACTTTGGTTTAATTTGACTGAATAGATTTTCAAAATCTAAACAATTCTCTGTGGATCGACCTGTACTCATTTCAAAACATCAGACTACTCCAACTGCACCACCGTATCATTTCTCCCTTGTTGACAGACCCCTACATATCCTCCCCGATTAACTACTGCCATCAACAACAGACATCACCTTCATACCCATCAGACTACTACATCCCCCGGCCTTCCAAAACATCAGACTTCGACTCCCATTCCAAAACATCAGACTACTACACCATCCATCTGCTAGACTTCGTACAACCTGACATACCCAGACTGTCAACACCACAACACTACGCTACCATACAAGCCCACTGCCACTTGCATTCAAACGACTTGCTGCCATCATTGCTGAACACAGCTGACCATACCACCATCAGCCCTTAACACTCCACATTGCCAACCATCAACATCGAACAACCATCAAAGCAATTACCACTTCTCCATACAAAAAAAACTGCCACAATCAACTGAACTTACTGACTTCAACTGCACAAGCACTCCTACTGCTGCAATTCTCTGTCACTTGCCTCTGTTCCAAACAAACTGCTTGCCTGCACATTTTCTGTTACATCAAACTGTCCCTACAGCATTGCATATCACTTCCTTAACAGTTACAACCACCAACAACCACACCACTACAATAGAACACTACAGTTCCACAGCCAAACTTCCTCTGATCTACAACATCCCACATCCATACTCCTTTAACTGAACTGGCTCATACCTCTTCAACCTTCCTCATTACCATCGCTGTCTTCCTCTTTCTCTACTTCAACTCTGCCATATCACACTGCTAACATTGATCAAATCCCACTTCCACCGCAACCATACATCACATCATCATGAACTGTTAACCATCCATACCAATACACAGTTCAATCAACTTCAAACTTGCTACTCCAGCCACCGCAATTTCCTGCTCCAGCCACCATTTATCACCAGCTTGAAATCCACCTGAATATCTCCTCCATATATTAACTATAACCATCAGGGAATCAACTACAACCCACATTTCACCACTCTGCTACCAATACCACTTCCATTCACTTGCACTGACTTGCTCTCTGCCCACCACCAAATTGACTTCAGCCTTTAATTTCCATCTGCTAATCACTATCAACCAACCTTCTTCGAACAAGCCCCATCGCCTCCGCCCAAGCAAGCCGCAACCTAATACCAACCCACCCGACCACTCGACCTTCAAAATTCATCTCGCAACCCACAAATCCTACCCAAATCGCCACGACCTTCGAATCACCCTCCACCAACTCCTCATCCCCTCGACCGTCACCAATTGCCAAATCCATCAACCCAAATTCGAGAATTAACAGCTGTACTCCTCCTACCAACCTGCTCCATTACAGTCACGAACACCTCCATCACATGCTTCAAAACATTGAATCGAATTTAACTGTGGACTGGCTGTCAATTTCGGTGGGAAATCGAATCGAATCGAATTTTAGTAGTGAATCAAATTTTGATAAGTGTGAGCAACTGAGAATTCGTCTGTTATGTTTTATCAGAAATGTGATTGAGGGTCTTATGTTTATATTTGGGCTTGGGTTTGGGGTTGGGTTTGGGGTTTGTTTTTATTTTATTTGGTTGCTTTTGTTTTTTTTAAGTTTGTTTGTTTCTCTTAAGGTTCATTTATTTATTTTAAGTTCTTCATTTCTCGCTTAAAAAAAAAAAGAAGAAAAATTGTTTTGTTTGTCCTTGTTTTGTTTTGACCATTGTTTGTCTCTAAAAAAAGTTTCAGTTTTTTTTGTTTTCACTTTCTTTTTGTTTTAGTTAGTTTTAAAGTCCATCTCTCTAAAAAAAAAACAATAGTATATATTTTCTTCATTTTTTTTCTTGTTTATTTTCTTTCATTTTTGTTGTTTTCCATTTATTTCTAGTCCACAAAAAAAAAGAAAAAAAATCGAGTTTGAATTTGTTTAGTTTTCGTTTTAATTTATTTTAAGTTTCACCCATATATATTGTATATATTTGTGTTTGACTTCTTTCCAGGTTGTCAAAGCAGATAAATGATGGAGTTGCTACTATAAAACTGCTTTGCTTGCTTGCTTAAAGAAATTGCTGCTTTCTTCTCTAGTTTTATTTGAATTGCACTATTGTTTGCTTGCATTTAAAAAAACAAAAACAAAAATCCCAAAACAAAAATAAATTTCATCTGTAGTTGCATTGTTAATGCACGTTTAATTTCAATATTGCATTTCATCTTAGATTTTGATTAATAATAACGATTGGACATCGATAACACTTAATTGTATATTGACAATTTGTCCTTTTTCGACAATTTAATTTCTTGGTGTCTAGGCTACGGTGGAGTATTAACTATTTATAAATATTACGGTGATTCATAAATATTATAGTGGTTGTTCCTCTAAAAGTACTTAAACCTTCGGCTGCATAGCTACGGTGATTCGGGTGCACCGATAAATCTTGTCTGTTACCTGGATGGGAACTATCTTGTTGATCTAAGACAAAGTACGATTATACGATTTTGGGTTTACTTAGGACAAATCAACCCTTGCATTGCATTAGCTCATGCATATTTAAAAAAACAAAAAACAAAAAATTTTCAAAATCCCAAACTAAAAAGAATTGTAAATATTCCTTAATTATGCTTTTAAATCCTTTCTTTTGAATTTATTTTTTTAATCGGAAACAAAAATCCAAAAAAACAAAAAAAAATTACTTAGTTTTTTAGAAAATAAAAAATCCAAAAAAATATATAAAATCTTTTCAAAAACGAAAAAAATTGAAAATCCAAATCCAAAAACAAAATAAAAATTCAAATTTATTTTGAAAGATAAATTCTTTTTGTAAATATTTTTCCTTTAAAAAAAACCAAAAACATTCTTGAAAATGTACGAATTTCCATATTCACTTGAATTTTACTATAGTTGTGAAAATCAATATAATCTATATGATTTCACTCCGAATTCATATGGATATTTTAACAACAACTATTCTACAAATAATTCAAATTTTGAACAACAAAATTTTCAAAACAATGACCAACCTTCGACTCTCGAAAATAGCATTGAAATGATTTTATCTTTACTCGAACTCTCTACAAAATAAAATCAAGAGATGATTTGTGTAATTCTTATTTGTGCGATACTCAAGTCAAAATTTTCAAAATAATCAAAAATTGAATTCACTTCAAAATTCAAATGACTTCAAGTATAGCCCATGCCAATTCAATTTTGAACTCCAAAATGAATTTCAAAATCAAAACAAAAATGTGATCCGCTTTTCGAATAATTTTGGCAATGGGAATAATCTCGATTATGATACGAGTGAAAATTTTTGTTCTCAACAAATCCAAATAAAAAATTCTCAAGTTAATAACTATAACTTGGATTTTGTTGAGCAAGTGAATGAAATTTACGATGATCACACGGATTCATTGTTTGAAACATATGTGAAACAACATGAAAAACAAAATCAAATTCCAACGTGTGATGAGTCAAGTGATAATCCACTTTTACCCAAATCGGTGATTTTCAAATAACAACTTTTGAAAGTAGAAATCGAAAATTTTGACGAAATTGTTAATTTTTTTGGTAATTGAGTTGGATTTCAATTCTTTTGAGGGCGTGAGACCAAAATTAAAATTCGACCTTTCTTTTCTCGATTTCAAAATTTATATACAACAACTTTGGATTTTGATAATGATATACGAAATGAAGTTATTGACAATCCAACAAAGGAAGACTAATTTAACGAACACGATTTCTTTGGACTTCTTGAAAATGAGTTGTCGAATTCTGTGGAGGAAGATTTAAATCACCATTTTGATTTTAAAATCAATAATTCTGAAAATGTTTTCAATGATAAGCTTGAATTTCAATTTGGTAAAAATAAACTTGAATTTCAATCAATTGTTTTATTAACCCCAAAAATCATCGAAAATAAAACAACTCATACGATTTTCAATAAAACGACATTTGTTTTTCCAAATCAACATTCATTTTTGAAATCTTTGATGGTTTGGTTTTTCGAACTCAAGCTGTGTCTCGCATACTTGACGAGACAATTGAATTGGCCTTTGGAAGATCATTTCATTTACTTTTTGACGATATACTTTCTGATCTCGTGTAAATACTGTTCACCTTCATGTAAACATAGGTCATCTTTTTATTTTTGTTTTATTTTCCACCTTCCACTTGGGTTGAATGTTGGGACACAGTCAAAATCAAGTGTGGGGGGAGGAGGACTGATCTTCATTTTTTTATTTTCATGGTTTGTTTTTTCGTTTACTTTTTTTAAAATAAACCCAAAATAAATCCCAAAAAAACAAATTTTATTTTGATTTATTTTTAAAGAAACATTATAAGATAAATATATGGTTTTGGTTTATTAAATTAAAATTTGGAAAATTTATTCGTCTTAACAAAAATAAAAATGGAGTTTGATTACAAATAAAAATGGTTTAACAAGTATATAGGAAGATTCATACGTGTTAATTATGAAATACATCCTAATTGAAAATCTTTGTTTTAAAAAGTGGTGAATTTATAGTAAAGGATATATCATGTTTTTCTAAGCTAAAGGGTGCTAAGATGATTTTGCGAGACTCTCTCTTTAAAAAAACCAAAAAATAAAAATATTTCTTGTATATATGTATATTTTTAATAAACACCTAGAGTCATGTGTACAAACTCGTGTGTTCACTCGCCATGCTCTGTACCCTTCTTACGTAAGCCCCAAAGGCAGTGCACGATCGGTTTATCTGGCCTCAGTTTATCTGTATATATATACATATACATATATACATACATACATACATATATATATATGTATATATGTAATTTCTTTCTAAATAACGCCTACAGTCGATAAGTGTCAACACTTGTGTGTTCACTCACCACGCTCTGTATTCCCTTCACATAAGTCCGCAAGGCCGTGCACGGCTAATATATCTGGCCTCAGTTTATCTGAGTTAGGCATATGTAAATATTGCAGATATAAATAAAATTTTCGATAAAATAGATTGAGTAAGCAAATGAAATCCTAGCACTATTTTAACTTATTTGATTTGATTTTTTATTGAAATGAAATGAAAATGCCACTTTGACAAATTTTGATAATCAACTAAGGATCTATTTCATAGTTATACTTTGTTATCATTGAAACAACGAGTTAAACTATAGTCTATTTGTTATGATAACTTGATTTTTGTTGAAAATTTTGACGAGTAAATGACATAAATTTCTCGATAATAACCAAAACTTATATTTAACTTATTTGTGTCTATTTAAAAGTAAATCTTTTATTTGTGAATATTTTCAAAAACTCTCATTCATCTCATTGTAAAGAAATCTTGCATTTTGTGATTATTTCTGCTTTGCGTTCAGATTTTATTTGTAGTATCCGCTGAAAACCCTCACGAGACAACACTCGTCCTACAGGGGACACCCAAAGGTTTAACGGCTTGTTGCATACGCTCAATGCAATCATGCTTCCTACGAAAACGGATTTATCTTAGTTTATTTGAGGACGAATAAAAAGATAAGTGTGGAGGTATTTGATGTGCACATAAATGTGCATATTTTTACCATCATATTCAATCTATTTAAATTAAACAAATGATCATATTCGGTATTTTAACTTGTTTAAACCAAATTTAAATTATTTTCAAATTATCACATATTCATCTTCATATAGGGGTAAAATGGTCATTGCTGTGCATTTTTATTAATTTGTTAAAATTTACTTTGAATTTTCGATGTTGTTTTGTAGGAATTTTAGGGAATTTTACAAGTGGTTTCATGATGATATATGCATGCACAAGAGTGAAGAAAACAAATGAAGATGGAAATAATTCAAAGTGATAATCATGGAGGACCCCACTTACCCACCTAACTTAATGTACGCTTAGGAGCTAATGCACATGCTAAAAGGTCATTAAATCTTCATGTACACTTAATGGATGATTAGTGGAAGTTAATGATAAATTGGCCACCACACTTTCCATAAGGCATTTTGGCATTCCCCTTAAAATTGAATTAGTGTTTCTGACTTGTATAAATACCCCTTATGCTTCATGTAGCCTCCTCTTCTTCTTAGTTAGTTTTAGGCTCAAAATGAAATACTACCTCTCTTCTTTCTTTTCATAGCTACTTAGCCACATTTTTTATTTCATTTAACCTTTCTTTTTATGCAATGTTAGTTAATGTCCCTTTACATTTGCATGCTCTCTTTCTTATGTTGTTAGTAGCTTAGTGTTCATTTCTTTTTACTTAGCTTTTCTTTTCATTTTACTCTCTTTTTCCTCTTGTTTATTTCATGTTGCTTTCTACATTTGTTGATTTAATAACAAATATGAGAAGCTAATCCCTCTAATTTAGGAGTAATGAAGCTCTCTTGAATCATGTAGATGCAACATAATTTTTCATTTATGTCTCTTTTGTGCTTAATGGAAGTTGGATGTTTGTGTGCTTTTGTGTTTAATACTGAATTTGATAACTTATGTTGCTCAAAACAAATAGACTATGATTAATCATGTGACTCACTAATTACCTCTTCATCTACATATAATCATGATAATGGAAGTGGAATTAGAATCAAAATTTGATGGTTTATGTTTCTAATTCAATAGTTATAAGCCATGCTTAAAATAGATTCTACTTTTAATTTCATATCATTTTCATCAAAGTTAGTAAGTGGGTTAAAGGGTGCATTAAAGTTTGATGGTTTAAGTGTTTTAATCCATGACACAATTAGGCCGTGCTTATGATTAATGCATCAACTAAAATCACAAATGACCAAAAAGAGATCATAATTTTATTATATTTATTTATGTGTGTGTTTGCGTTAAAAAAACTGTCTGGCCATCAAAAGCTCCACAATCTGCTCTCTGCACTCACCACAACTTCGATAGCCATACAACTCTATACCCTGTCTTCCACTATATATAAGTACATTATACCTTGAAGCCCAAGTCTAACCCCAAGTAGAGATATATGGGAGATTCTATAGATCACCAACTAGTTTAGTCATTATAAACTTTCTATTGCATTACAACTAATTTAACACGGTTATATTTAAGTTCATTTCTATGTTTGGGTACCATTCCATATATTGTTTTTACACACACACAAAAAAATCTGATAAAATCAAACTATACTTAAATTCTATTATATATTTATGTTGATATAAGTCTAGTAAATGTATATAATGATTTTAGAAATATTATTTGTACTAACCTAGCCTTTATATCAGTGAGTGTTTATTGTTTGCGTGTGAAATAGTAAGTCTGTGTGCATGCATTCATGAGTATAAATAATGGTATACTTGTAGTGTTATAGGTTTTAGAAGAGTGTTGTGTGTGGGAACTAGTGACGGTGTATGTATGTGTGTTGTTAACTATGTGTCTTGCGAATGTGCAGTGTTGTGTGAGTGTATATACAAATATATGTGTGCTCCTACTTTAAACTGGTTAGGGTTATTCATTTCCAATGCAAGTTGATGGGTTTTGCTAATGTGTTTATGTGTGTGTTCTAAATTTTATGCATATGTGCTTCTAACTGGCTTAGGTATGTGTGTATGTCCAACTGCTCAAGTGTTTGTGCACGAGTATATTAGGGTGTACGTGCATGTACCATTCTATGTGGGCATGCGCGTGCATTCTCATGCAAGTGTTTTGATACTGATTTTTTTTTTTTGAATATTTGGCTCTATTTTGTTGTGCAACTATTTTGTTTTGACCTTATTAGTGTATAATAGTGTCGAAGCAAAACCGTTGACATTGTATTTTACCTTGTGTTATTATTTTTGTACTTTGGCCTATGTGTTTAATTTATTCTTATATATATATATGTATGTACGTATATGTTTATATAGTATTATTCATATAATATACTTGTATCTTATTTTATATAATTTTAGTAACTTATCTATAAATAAATATTTAGCTCAATAGATTATTTTTACCAAAATTTCTGATTTTTGATTTCTTATATGTTTAGATTGATCCTAAAGACATGAGTGATTCATCCTTTACATTGATTTAGTGATGATTTTAATATAACAAGGTGATCACATCTTTCTATACGATTTTATGCTAATTCATTCTATGTGACGAGAAATCTGAATAAATGGTTTAGTGATACCATCTGGTATGGGACTTTCGGTAATGCTTTTCGAGTTATTCTTTGGACTCGTTATACAGAATACGGAAGGAGCGAGTGTGATGTGGGAGCACTGAGTAAATGAACTAGTAACACGTGGTGGCATGGGACGTCGTTGTGTCATTTATTTAGTTAGTCTTTGCTCGTGGATGACACTAAATACGGTGTAAGTTGTGTGTGACTCATTGCGGTTAGTATATATAGAGGCAACTAGTTAACCACATAGTCTGTGTACATTATGTGTCAATCTACCTTTGTCCAACACCCTTTATGTTTCAGGAGTTAATCAGATTGGCCAGTATCCACCCTGTCGGTCCGATCATGGGGTCGCACCCTCGATTTATAGTACCGTTATTGTATTATTTTCGATGCACATCATGAGATAGATAGTCGGTCGCCCCTTGTTTCACGTAGGCCAATAGTTAGTTACCATATAAAGGCACATTTTGGTAGTCATGACCGAAGTGGCTATGCATTATCGAGCCTATGGTGGATCATTGTCATGATATCGAGAGATGAGAGGTAATGATAACCGATGACTATAGGAGTCATGTCATTTGGACCACGTGTGGCTCCTAGAGCAAGCAGACATGTTGTCAGTCTCCCATCTGGTTCCGAAATATGTGGATATATGTGTATGTATGTGGGTAGTAGATAGACATATATTATGTATAGATGAGACTACACATGAGGTCGTGTCCAAAATATGATCAACCCCGTATTCTTAAGCAGACGACCTATCTTTTACAGGCAGACGACCTAATTATGGTTGATCTTATTTGAATATTGTTATGAGCTAGCTAAAATGTTACTTATTGATTTTATTGATTTGATATTGATATTTTATAATATGAGATTGAGATAGATAGTGGGCACTGTTTTATTACTGCAATTCTCTGTCGTTTGCCTCTGTTCCAAACAAACTGCTCGCCTGCACATTTTCAGCTACATCAAACTGTTCCTACAGCATTGCATATCACTTCCTTAACAGTTACAACCACCAACAAACACACCACTGCAATAGAACACTATGGTTCCACAGCCAAACTTCCTCTGATCTACAACATCCCACATCCATACTCCTTCAACTGAACTGGCTTATACCTCTTCAACCTTCCTCATCACCATCGCTATCTTCCTCTTTCTCTACTTCAACTCTGCCATGTCACACTGCTAACATTGATCAAATTCCACTTCCACCGCAACCAGACATCACATCATCATGAACTGTTAACCATCCATACCAATACACAGTTCAATCAACTTCAAACTTGCTACTTCAGCCACCGCAATTTCCTGCTCCAGCCACCATTTATCACCAGCTTGAAATCCACCTGAATATCTCCTCCATATATCAACTATAACCATCAGGGAATCAACTACAACCCACATTTCACCACTCTGCTACCAATACCACTTCCATTCACTTGCACTGACTTGCTCTCTGCCCACCACCAAATTGACTTCAGCCTTTAACTTCCATCTGCTAATCACTATCAACCAACCTTCTTCGAACAAGCCCCATCGCCTCCGCCCAAGCAAGCCGCAACCTAATACCAACCCACCCGACCACTCGACCTTCAAAATTCATCTCGCAACCCACAAATCCTACCCAAATCGCCACGACCTTCGAATCACCCTCCACCAACTCCTCATCCCCTCGACCGTCACCAATTGCCAAATCCATCAACCCAAATTCGAGAATTAACAGCTGTACTCCTCCTACCAACCTGCTCCATTACAGTCACGAACACCTCCATCACATGCTTCAAAACATTGAATCGAATTTAACTGTGGACTGGCTGTCAATTTCGGTGGGAAATCGAATCGAATCGAATTTTAGTAGTGAATCAAATTTTGATAAGTGTGAGCAACTGAGAATTCGTCTGTTATGTTTTATCAGAAATGTGATTGAGGGTCTTATGTTTATATTTGGGCTTGGGTTTGGAGTTGGGTTTGGGGTTTGTTTTTATTTTATTTGGTTGCTTTTGTTTTTTTTAAGTTTGTTTGTTTCTCTTAAGGTTCATTTATTTATTTTAAGTTCTTCATTTCTCGCTTAAAAAAAAAAAAAAAAATTGTTTTGTTTGTCCTTGTTTTGTTTTGACCATTGTTTGTCTCTAAAAAAAGTTTCAGTTTTTTTTGTTTTCACTTTCTTTTTGTTTTAGTTAGTTTTAAAGTCCATCTCTCTAAAAGAAAAAAAAAAACAATAGTATATATTTTCTTCATTTTTTTTCTTGTTTATTTTCTTTCATTTGTGTTGTTTTCCATTTATTTCTAGTCCACAAAAAAAAAAGAAAAAAAATCGAGTTTGAATTTGTTTAGTTTTCGTTTTAATTTATTTTAAGTTTCACCCATATATATTGTATATATTTGTGTTTGACTTCTTTCCAGGTTGTCAAAGCAGATAAATGATGGAGTTGCTACTATAAAACTGCTTTGCTTGCTTGCTTAAAGAAATTGCTGCTTTCTTCTCTAGTTTTATTTGAATTGCATTATTGTTTGCTTGCATTTAAAAAAAAACAGAAAACAAAAATCCCAAAACAAAAATAAATTTCATCTGTAGTTGCATTGTTAATGCACGTTTAATTTCAATATTGCATTTCATCTTAGATTTTGATTAATAATAACGATTGGACATCGATAACACTTAATTGTATATTGACAATTTGTCCTTTTTCGACAATTTAATTTCTTGGTGTCTAGGCTACGGAAAAGTATTAACTATTTATAAATATTACGGTGATTCATAAATATTATAGTGGTTGTTCCTCTAAAAGTACTTAAACCTTCGGCTGCATAGCTACGGTGATTCGGGTGCACCGATAAATCTTGTCTGTTACCTGGATGGGAACTATCTTGTTGATCAAAGACAAAGTACGATTATACGATTTTGGGTTTACTTAGGACAAATCAACCCTTGCATTGCATTAGCTCATGCATATTTAAAAAAACAAAAAACAAAAAAATTTCAAAATCCCAAACTAAAAAGAATTGTAAATATTCCTTAATTATGCTTTTAAATCCTTTCTTTTGAATTTATTTTTTTAATCGGAAACAAAAATCCAAAAAAACAAAAAAAAAATTACTTAGTTTTTTAGAAAATAAAAAATCCAAAAAAATATATAAAATCTTTTCAAAAACGAAAAAAATTGAAAATCCAAATCCAAAAACAAAATAAAAATTCAAATTTATTTTGAAAGATAAATTCTTTTTGTAAATATTTTTCCTTTAAAAAAAACCAAAAACATTCTTGAAAATGTACGAATTTCCATATTCACTTGAATTTTACTATAGTTGTGAAAATCAATATAATCTATATGATTTCACTCCGAATTCATATGGATATTTTAACGACAACTATTCTACAAATAATTCAAATTTTGAACAACAAAATTTTCAAAACAATGACCAGCCTTCGACTCTCGAAAATAGCGTTGAAATGATTTTATCTTTAATCGAACTCTCTACACAATAAAATCAAGAGATGATTTGTGTAATTCTTATTTGTGCGATACTCAAGTCAAAATTTTCAAAATAATCAAAAATTGAATTCACTTCAAAATTCAAATGACTTCAAGTATAGCCCATGCCAATTCAATTTTGAACTCCAAAATGAATTTCAAAATCAAAACAAAAATGTGATCCGCTTTTCGAATAATTTTGGCAATGGGAATAATCTCGATTATGATACGAGTGAAAATTTTTGTTCTCAACAAATCCAAATAAAAAATTCTCAAGTTGATAACTATAACTTGGATTTTGTTGAGCAAGTGAATGAAATTTACGATGATCACACGGATTCATTGTTTGAAACATATGTGAAACAACATGAAAAACAAAATCAAATTCCAACGTGTGATGAGTCAAGTGATAATCCACTTTTACCCAAATCGGTGATTTTCAAATAACAACTTTTGAAAGTAGAAATCGAAAATTTTGACGAAATTGTTAATTTTTTTGGTAATTGAGTTGGATTTCAATTCTTTTGAGGGCGTGAGACCAAAATTAAAATTCGACCTTTCTTTTCTCGATTTCAAAATTTATATACAACAACTTTGGATTTTGATAATGATATACGAAATGAAGTTATTGACAATCCAACAAAGGAAGACTAATTTAACGAACACGATTTCTTTGGACTTCTTGAAAATGAGTTGTCGAATTCTGTGGAGGAAGATTTAAATCACCATTTTGATTTTAAAATTAATAATTCTGAAAATGTTTTCAATGATAAGCTTGAATTTCAATTTGGTAAAAATAAACTTGAATTTCAATCAATTGTTTTATTAACCCCAAAAATCATCGAAAATAAAACAACTCATACGATTTTCAATAAAACGACATTTGTTTTTCCAAATCAACATTCATTTTTGAAATCTTTGATGGTTTGGTTTTTCGAACTCAAGCTGTGTCTCGCATACTTGACGAAACAATTGAATTGGCCTTTGGAAGATCATTTCATTTACTTTTTGACGATATACTTTCTGATCTCGTGTAAATACTGTTCACCTTCATGTAAACATAGGTCATCTTTTTATTTTTGTTTTATTTTCCACCTTCCACTTAGGTTGAATGTTGGGACACAGTCAAAATCAAGTGTGGGGGGAGGAGGACTGATCTTCATTTTTTTATTTTCATGGTTTATTTTTTCTTTTTCTTTTTTTAAAATAAACCCAAAATAAATCCCAAAAAAACAAATTTTATTTTGATTTATTTTTAAAGAAACATTATAAGATAAATATATGGTTTTGGTTTATTAAATTAAAATTTTGGAAAATTTATTCGTCTTAACAAAAATAAAATGGAGTTTGATTACAAATAAAAATGGTTTAACAAGTATATAGGAAGATTCATACGTGTTAATTATGAAATACATCCTAATTGAAAATCTTTGTTTTAAAAAGTGGTGAATTTAAAGTAAAGGATATATCATGTTTTTCTAAGCTAAAGGGTGCTAAGATGATTTTGCGAGACTCTCTCTTTAAAAAAACCAAAAAAAAAAAAATATTTCTTGTATATATGTATATTTTTAATAAACACCTAGAGTCATGTGTACAAACTCGTGTGTTCACTCGCCATGCTCTGTACCCTTCTTACGTAAGCCCAAAAGGCAGTGCACGATCGGTTTATCTGGCCTCGGTTTATCTATATATATATACATATACATATATACATACATACATATATATATATATATATATATATGTATGTATGTAATTTCTTTCTAAATAACGCCTACAGTCGATAAGTGTCAACACTTGTGTGTTCACTCACCACGCTCTGTATTCCCTTCACATAAGTCTGCAAGGCCGTGCACGGCTAATATATCTGGCCTCAGTTTATCTGAGTTAGGCATATGTAAATATTGCAGATATAAATAAAATTTTCGATAAAATAGATTGAGTAAGCAAATGAAATCCTAGCACTATTTTAACTTATTTGATTTGATTTTTTATTGAAATGAAATGAAAATGCCACTTTGACAAATTTTGATAATCAACTAAGGATCTATTTCATAGTTATACTTTGTTATCATTGAAACAACGAGTTAAACTATAGTCTATTTGTTATGATAACTTGATTTTTGTTGAAAATTTTGACGAGTAAATGACATAAATTTCTCGATAATAACCAAAACTTATATTTAACTTATTTGTGTCTATTTAAAAGTAAATCTTTTATTTGTGAATATTTTCAAAAACTCTCATTCATCTCATTGTAAAGAAATCTTGCATTTTGTGATTATTTCCGCTTTGCGTTCAGATTTTATTTGTAGTATCCGTTGAAAACCCTCACGAGACAACACTCGTCCTACAGGGGACACCCAAAGGTTTAACGGCTTGTTGCATACGCTCAATGCAATCATGCTTCCTACGAAAACGGATTTATCTTAGTTTATTTGAGGACGAATAAAAAGATAAGTGTGGAGGTATTTGATGTGCACATAAATGTGCATATTTTTACCATCATATTCAATCTATTTAAATTAAACAAATGATCATATTCGGTATTTTAACTTGTTTAAACCAAATTTAAATTATTTTCAAATTATCACATATTCATCTTCATATAGGGGTAAAATGGTCATTGCTGTGCATTTTTATTAATTTGTTAAAATTTACTTTGAATTTTCGATGTTGTTTTGTAGGAATTTTAGGGAATTTTACAAGTGGTTTCATGATGATATATGCATGCACAAGAGTGAAGAAAACAAATGAAGATGGAAATAATTCAAAGTGATAATCATGGAGGACCCCACTTACCCACCTAACTTAATGTACACTTAGGAGCTAATGCACATGCTAAAAGGCCATTAAATCTTCATGTACACTTAATGGATGATTAGTGGAAGTTAATGATAAATTGGCCACCACACTTTCTACAAGGCATTTTGGCATTCCCCTTAAAATTGAATTAGTGTTTCTGACTTGTATAAATATCCCTTATGCTTCATGTAGCCTCCTCTTCTTCTTAGTTAGTTTTAGGCTCAAAATGAAATACTACCTCTCTTCTTTATTTTCATAGCTACTTAGCCACATTTTTTATTTCATGTAACCTTTCTTTTTATGCAATGTTAGTTAATGTCCCTTTACATTTGCATGCTCTCTTTCTTATGTTGTTAGTAGCTTAGTGTTCATTTCTTTTTACTTAGCTTTTCTTTTCATTTTACTCTCTTTTTCCTCTTGTTTATTTCATGTTGCTTTCTACATTTGTTGATTTAATAACAAATATGAGAAGCTAATCCCTCTAATTTAGGAGTAATGAAGCTCTCTTGAATCATGTAGATGCAACATAATTTTTCATTTATGTCTCTTTTGTGCTTAATGGAAGTTGGATGTTTGTGTGATTTTGTGTTTAATACTGAATTTGATAACTTATGTTGTTCAAAACATATAGACTATGATTAATCATGTGACTCACTAATTACCTCTTCATCTACATATAATCATGGTAATGGAAGTGGAATTAGAATCAAAATTTGATGGTTTATGTTTCTAATTCAATAGTTATAAGCCATGCTTAAAATAGATTCTACTTTTAATTTCATATCATTTTCATCAAAGTTAGTAAGTGGGTTAAAGGGTGCATTAAAGTTTGATGGTTTAAGTGTTTTAATCCATGACACAATTAGGCCGTGCTTATGATTAATGCATCAACTAAAATCACAAATGACCAAAAAGAGATCATAATTTCATTATATTTATTTATGTGTGTGTTTGCGTTAAAAAAACTGTCTGGCCATCAAAAGCTCCACAATCTGCTCTCTGCACTCACCACAACTTCGATAGCCATACAACTCTATACCCTGTCTTCCACTATATATAAGTACATTATACCTTGAAGCCCAAGTCTAACCCCAAGTAGAGATATATGGGAGATTCTATAGATCACCAACTAGTTTAGTCATTATAAACTTTCTTTTGCATTACAACTAATTTAACACGGTTATATATAAGTTCATTTCTATGTTTGGGTACCATTCCATATATTGTTTTTACACACACACAAAAAAATCTGATAAAATCAAACTATACTTGAATTCTATTATATATTTATGTTGATATAAGTCTAGTAAATGTATATAATGATTTTAGAAATATTATTTGTACTAACCTAGCCCTTTATATCAGTGAGTGTTTATTGTTTGCGTGTGAAATAGTAAGTCTGTGTGCATGCATTCATGAGTATAAATAATGGTATACTTGTAGTGTTATAGGTTTTAGAAGAGTTTTGTGTGTGGGAACTAGTGACGGTGTATGTATGTGTGTTGTTAACTATGTGCCGTGCGAATGTGCAGTGTTGTGTGAGTGTATATACAAATATATGTGTGCTCCTACTTTAAACTGGTTAGGGTTATTCATTTCCAATGCAAGTTGATGGGTTTTGCTAATGTGTTTATGTGTGTGTTCTAAATTTTATGCATATGTGCTTCTAACTGGCTTAGGTATGTGTGTATGTCCAACTGCTCAAGTGTTTGTGCACGAGTATATTAGGGTGTACGTGCATGTACCATTCTATGTGGGCATGCGCGTGCATTCTCATGCAAGTGTTTTGATACTGATTTTTTTTTTGAATATTTGGCTCTATTTTGTTGTGCAACTATTTTGTTTTGACCTTATTAGTGTATAATAGTGTCGAAGCGAAACCGTTGACATTGTATTTTACCTTGTGTTATTATTTTTGTACTTTGGCCTATGTGTTTAATTTATTCTTATATATATATATGTACGTATATGTTTATATAGTATTATTCATATAATATACTTGTATCTTATTTTATATAATTTTAGTAACTTATCTATAAATAAATATTTAGCTCAATAGATTATTTTTACCAAAATTTCTGATTTTTGATTTCTTATATGTTTAGATTGATCCTAAAGACATGAGTGATTCATCCTTTACATTGATTTAGTGATGATTTTAATATAACAAGGTGATCACATCTTTCTATACGATTTTATGCTAATTCATTCTATGTGACGAGAAATCCGAATAAATGGTTTAGTGATACCATCTGGTATGGGACTTTCGGTAATGCTTTTCGAGCTTTTCTTTGGACTCGTTATACAGAATACGGAAGGAGCGAGTGTGATGTGTGAGCACTGAGTAAATGAACTAGTAACACGTGGTGGCATGGGACGTCGTTGTGTCATTTATTTAGTTAGTCTTTGCTCGTGGATGACACTAAATACGGTGTAAGTTGTTTGTGACTCATTGCGGTTAGTATATATAGAGGCAACTAGTTAACCACATAGTCTGTGTACATTATGTGTCTATCTACCTTTGTCCAACACCCTTTATGTTTCAGGAGTTAATCAGATTGGCCAGTATCCACCCTGTCGGTCCGATCATGGGGTCGCACCCTCGATTTATAGTACCGTTATTGTATTATTTTCGATGCACATCATGAGATAGATAGTCGGTCGCCCCTTGTTTCACGTAGGCCAATAGTTAGTTACCATATAAAGGCACATTTTGGTAGTCATGACCGAAGTGGCTATGCATTATCGAGCCTATGGTGGATCATTGTCATGATATCGAGAGATGAGAGGTAATGATAACCGATGACTATAGGAGTCATGTCATTTGGACCACGTGTGGCTCCTAGAGCAAGCAGACATGTTGTCAGTCTCCCATCTGGTTCCGAAATATGTGGATATATGTGTATGTATGTGGGTAGTAGATAGACATATATTATGTATAGATGAGACTACACACGAGGTCGTGTCCAAAATATGATCAACCCCGTATTCTTAAGCAGACGACCTATCTTTTACAGGCAGACGACCTAATTATGGTTGATCTTATTTGAATATTGTTATGAGCTAGCTAAAATGTTACTTATTGATTTTATTGATTTGATATTGATATTTTATAATATGAGATTGAGATAGATAGTGGGCACTGTTTTATTACTGCAATTCTCTGTCGTTTGCCTCTGTTCCAAACAAACTGCTCGCCTGCATATTTTCAGCTACATCAAACTGTTCCTACAGCATTGCATATCACTTCCTTAACAGTTACAACCACCAACAAACACACCACTGCAATAGAACACTATGGTTCCACAGCCAAACTTCCTCTGATCTACAACATCCCACATCCATACTCCTTCAACTGAACTGGCTTATACCTCTTCAACCTTCCTCATCACCATCGCTATCTTCCTCTTTCTCTACTTCAACTCTGCCATGTCACACTGCTAACATTGATCAAATTCCACTTCCACCGCAACCAGACATCACATCATCATGAACTGTTAACCATCCATACCAATACACAGTTCAATCAACTTCAAACTTGCTGCTCCAGCCACCTTAACCTCATGCTCCAGCCTCCATTTATCATTAGCTTGAAACAACATGCATATCTCCTCCATATATCAACTATAACCATCAGCGAATCAACTACAATCCACATTTCACCACTCTGCTACCAATACCACTTCCATGCACTTGCACTGACTTGCTTTCTACCCACCACCAAATTGACTTCAGCCTTTAACTTCCATCTGCTAATCACTATCAACCAACCTTCATCGAACAAGCCCCATCGCCTCCGCCCAAATAAGCCGCAACCTAATACCAACCCACCCGACCACTCGACCTTCAAAATCCACCTCGCAACCCACAAATCCTACCCAAATCGCCACGACCTTCGAATCACACTCCACCAACTCCTTATCCCCTCAACCATCACCAATTGCCAAATCCATCAACCCAAATTCGAGAATCAACAACTATACTCCTCCTACCAACTTGCTCCATAACAGTCACGAACAAATCCATCACATGCTTCAAAACATCGAATCGAATTTTAATTGTGGATTGGCTGTTAATTTCGGTGGGAAATGAATCTAATCGAATTTTAGTCGTGAATCAAATTTTGATAAGTGTGAGCAACTGAGAATTTGTCTGTTTTGTTTTATCGGAAATATGATTGAGGGTCTTAAGTTTATATTTGGGCCCGAGGTTGGGGTTTGTTTTTATTTTATTTGGTTGCTTTTGTTTTTTTAGTTTCATTTAAGTTTATTTGTTTCTTTTAAGGTTCATTTTTTTATTTTAAGTTTTTCATTTCTCGCTTAAAAAAAAGAGAAGAAAAATTGTTTTGTTTGTCCTTATTTTGTTTTGACCATTGTTTGTCTATAAAAAAAAGTTTCAATTTGTTTTTTTTCTTTTTCACTTTTTTTTGTTTTTTGTTTAGTTAGTTTTGAAGTCCATCTCTCTAACGAAAAATTATATGAAAAACAATTGTATATTTTTTTTCATTTTTTTCTTTTTTATTTTGTTTCATTTGTGTTGTTTTCCATTTGTTTTTAGTCCACAAAAAATAAATTGAGTTTGAATTTGTTTAGTTTTCATTTTAATTTATTTTAAGTCTCACCCATATATATATATATATATATATATATGTTTAACCTTTTTTAGGTTGTCAAAGCATATAAAGGAAGGATTTGCTATTATAAAACTGCTCTGCTTGCTTGCTTTAAAAAAATTGTTGTTTTCCTCTCTAGTTTTATTTAAATTACATTGTTGTTTGCTTGCATTTAAAAAAACAAAAAAAAACAAAAACAAAAATAAATAAATTCATTCGTAGATGTATTGTAAATACATGTTTAATTTCAGTATTGTGTTTCATCTTAGATTTTGATTAATAACAACAATTAGACATCAATAACACTTAATTGTATATTGACAATTTGTCCTTTTTCGACAATTTAATTTCTTGGTGTTTAGGCTACGGCAGAGTAATAACCATTTATAAATATTATGGTGATTCGTAAATATTATAGTGGTTGTTTCTCTTATGGTACTTAAATCTTCGGTTGCATTACTATGGTGATTCGTGGTGCATTGATAAATCCTGTCCATTACCTGACTAAGAACTATCTTGTTGATCTAAGACAAAGTGTGATTATACAATTTTGTATTAACTTAGGATACATCAACCCTTGCATTCATTTAGTTGCATTAGTTCATGCATATTTAAAAAAACAAAAAAATTCAAAATCCAAAACTAAAAAAATTGTAAATATTCCTTTGTTGTGTTTTTAAATCCTTTCTTTTGAATTTCTTTTTTAATCAAAAACAAAAATCCAAAAAAAAACCAAAAAATTTACTTAGTTTTTTATAAAATCAAAAATCCAAAAAATATAAAATCTTTTCAAAAACAAAAAAAAAATTAAAAATCCAAAAACAAAACAAAATTTCAAATTTTTTTTGAAAGATAAATTCTTTTTTTAAATATTGCTCCTTTATGAAAAAACCAAAAACATCCTTGAAAATGTTCGAATTTCCATATTCACTTGAACTTTACAATAGTTGTGAAAATTAATATAATCCATATGATTTCACTCCGAATTCGTACGGATATTTTAACGATGGCTATTCTATAAATAATTCGAATTTTGAACAACAAAGTTTTTAAAACAATGAGCAACCTTCGACTCTCGAAAATAGCATTGAAATGATATCATCTTTACTTGAACTCTCTACACAACAAAATCAAGAGATAAATGATTTGTATAATTCTTATCGTGTGATGAATCAAGTCAAAATTTTTAAATAATCAAAATTTGAATTCACTTCAAAATTCAAATGACTTCGAGTATAACCTATGCCAATTCAATTTTAACTCCAAAATGAATTTCAAAATCAAAACAAAAATATGATCCACTTTTCAAATAATTTTAGCAATGGGAATAATCTCGATTACGATACGAGTGAAATTTTTTGTTCTCAACAAATCCAAATAAAAAAATTCTCATGTTAATAACTATAAATTGGATTATGTTGAGCAAATGAATGAAATTTACGATGATCACACGGATTCTTTATTTGAAACATATATGAAACAACGTGAAAAACAAAATCTAATTCCAACGTATGACGAGTCAAGTGATAATCCACCTTTTACCCAAGTCGAAGATTTTAAAATAACAAATTTTGAAACTTAAAATGAAAATCTTAACGGAGTTGTTGAAAATTTGGTAATTGAGTTGGATTTCAATTCTTTTGAGGGCGTGAGACCAAAATTAAAATTTGACCTTCCTTTTCTCGATTTTAAAAATTTAAATATAACAACTTTGGATTTTGATAGTGATATACGAAATGAAGTTGTTGAATATCCAACAAAGGAAGATGAATTTAACGAACCCGATTTCTTTGGACTTCTTGAAAATGAGTTGTCGAATTTTGAAGGGGAAGATTTAAATCACCATTTTGATTTTGAAATCAATAATTATGAAAATGTTTTCAATGATAAGCTTGAATTTCAATTTGGCGAAAATAAACTTGAATTTCAATCAATTGTTTTATTAACCCCAAAATTCATCGAAAACAAAATGACTCATGCTATTTTCAATAAAACGACATTCGTTTTTCCAAATCAGCATTCAACTTTGAAATTTTTATGGTTTGGTTTTTCGAGCTCAAGCTGTGTCTTGCATACTTGACGAGACAAATGAATCGTTCTTTGAAAGACCGTTTCATTTACTTTTTGATGATATACTTTCTGATCTTGTGTCAATACCATTCACCTTCAGTAAACATAGGTCATCTTTTTATTTTTGTTTTATTTTACACCTTCCACTTGGGTTGACTATGGGGACACAGTCAAAATCAATTGTGGTCTCCACGGTCAAAATCAAGTGTGCGGAGGAGACTGATCTTCATTTTTTTTAATTTTCATGCTTTATTTTTGCTCTTTTTTTTTAAAAACTCACAAAAAATTTAAAAAAAAAATCTCAAAAAGAAATTTTCTTTTGATTTATTTTTAAGGAAGCACTATAAGATAAATATATGGTTTTGGTTTATTAAATTAAAATTTTTGAAAATTTATTCGTCTTAACAAAAATAGAAATGAAGTTTGATTACAATTAACAATGGTTTAACTAGTATATAGGAAGATTCATACATGTTAATTATGAAATACATCCTAATTGAAAATGTTTGTTTTAAAAGGTGGTGAATTTAAAGTAAATGATATAACATGTTTTTGGTCTTCTAAGTTAAAGGGTGCTATGATGATTTTGCGAAACTCTCTCTCTAAAAAAACAAAAAAACAAAAAATTTCTTGTATATATGTACATTTTTAATAAACACCTAGAGTCAAGTGTTCACACTCGTGTGTTCACTCGCCATGCTCTGTACCCTTCTCACGTTAGCCCGAAGGCAGTGCATGATCGGTATATCTGGCCTCGGTTTATCTAAGTTAGGTGTGTATGTGTGTGTATATATATATAATTTATTTCTAAATAACGCCTACAGTCGATAAATATTCACACTTGTGTGTTCACTCGCCACGCTCTGTATTCCCCTCACATAAGTCCGTAAGGCAGTGCATAGGTAATTTATCTGGCCTTAGTTTATCTGAGTAAGGCATATATAAATATTGCAAATATCAATAAGATTTTCAAAAAAATAGAGAGAGTAAGAAAATGAAATCCCAGCACTATTTTAACTTATTTGATTTGATTTGTTGTTGAAATGAAATGAAAATACCACTTTGATAAATTTTGATAATCAACTAAGGATCTGTTTCATAGTTTTACTTTGTTATCAATGAAACAACGAGTTAAACTGTAGTCTACTTGTTATGATAACTTGATTTTTGTTGGAAATTTTGACGAGTAAATGACTTAAATTTCTCGATAATAACCAAAACTTATATTTAACTTATTTGTATCAATTTAAAAGTAAATCTTTCATTTGTAAATATTTTCAAAATCTTGCATTCATCTCATTGTAAATAAATCTTGCATTTTGTAAATATTTTCACTTTGCATTCGGATTTTGTGGGTAGTATCTTCTTAAAACCCTCACGAGGCAACACTCGTCCTACAGGGTACATCCAGAGGTTTAACGGCTTTTACATACATTCAATGCAATCGTGCTTCCTACGAAAATGGATTTATCTTAGTTTATTCGAGGACGAATAAAAAGATAAGTGTGCGGGTATTTGATGTGCACGTAAATGTGCATATTTTTACCACCATATTTAAACTACTAAATAAAATAAATGATCATATTGGGTATTTTAACTTGTTTAAACCAAATTTAAATTATTTTCAAATTGTCACATATTCATCTTCATATAGGGGAAAAACGATCATTTTTGTGCATTTATTAATTTATTAAAATTTACTTGGAATTTTCTATGTTGTTTTGTATTAATCTTACAAGTGGTTTCATGATTATATATGCATGCACAAGAGTGAAAAGAACACATGAAGATGAAAATAATTCAAAGTGATGATCATGGAGGACCCTACTTACCCACCTACCTTAATGTATACTTTGGAGCTAATGCACATGCTAAAAGGCCATTAAACCTTGATGCACACTTAATGGATGATTAGTGGAAGCTAATGAAGCTAATGATAACTTGGCCACCACACTTCCTATAAGGGCATTTTGGGCATTCCCCTAAAAAATGAATCAGGGTTTCTAACTTGTATAAATACTCCTTATGCTTCATGTAATCTCCTCTTCCTCTTATTTAGTTTTAGGCTCAAAATAAAACAAAACTCTCTTCTTTCGTTTCATGCTACTTAGCCACATTTTTTATTTCACATAACCTTTCTTTCTATGAAATGTTAGTTAATGTTCTTTTACATTTACATGCTCTCTTTCTTATGTTGTTAGCAGCTTAGTGCTCATTTCTTTTTACCTTGCTTTTCTTTTTCTTCTTGTTTATTTCATGTTGCTTTCTACGTTTGTTGATTTAATAATAAATATGAGAAGCTAATCCCTATAATTTAGGGGTAATGAAGCTCTCTTGAATCACGTAGATGCAACATAATTTTCCATTTATGTCTCTTTTGTGATTAATGGAAAGTTATATGTTTGTGTGATTTTGTGTTTAATATTGAATTTGATAGCTTATGTTTTCAAAACAAATAGGCTATGCTTAATCATGTGACTCAGTGATTTCCTCTTCATCTACATATGATCATGGTAGTGGAAGTGAAATTAGAATCAAAATTTGATGGTTTATGTTTCTAATTCAGTAGTTAATAAGCCATGCTTAAAATAAATTCTACTTTTAATTTCATGTCATTTTCATCAAAGTTAGTAAGTGGATTAGAGGGTGCATTAAAGTTTGATGATTTAAGTGTATTAATCCACAATACAATTAGGTCATGCTTATGATAAATGCATCAACTAAACTCACAAATGACCAAAAAGAGATCATAATTTCATTATGTTGATTTATGTGATCATGAGAGGGGATTTGCCTCTAAATTGCTCTTTAATCTCATATTTTTATTCTCCTTAGTTTTAGTTTAGTTTTACTTTCTTTTAGTTAGTTAACGATCCTTTGACTTTGGTTTAATCCGATTGAATAGAATTTAAAAATCTAAACAATTCCCTGTGGATCGTCTCGTACTTTCATATGTGCTACAATCGTACGCTGCGCTTGTGGTTATCTTTATTATAAATTTTCGACGGTTTTCAAATTCGATAGAAATTTTGTCGTTAAACAAGTTTTTGGCGCCGTTTCCAGGTAATTGTTTTGATTTTAATTTTCTATTTTCAAATTATTTTCGTGTGATTTTCATTGTGTGTTTTATTTTTGTGTGTATTTGCATTGAAAAAATGTCTGGCGATCAAATGCTCCACAATTTGCTCTCTGCACTCACCACAACTTCTATAGCCATACAACTCTATACCCCCTCTTCCACTATATGTAAGAACATTATACTTTGAACCCCAAGTCTAATGCCAAGTAGAGATATATAGGAGATTCTATAAATCACCAACTAGTTTAGTCATTATAAACTTGCTTTTGCATTACAACTAATTTAACACTGTTATATATAAGTACATTTCTACGTTTGGGTACCATTCCATATATTGTTTTTAACACACACACAATCTGATAAAATCAAACTATACTTGAATTCTATTACATATTTATGTAGATATAAGTTTAGTAAATGTATATAGTGATTTTAGAAATATTATTTGTACTAACCTAGCCCTTTATATCAGTGAGTGTTTATTGTTTGTGTGTGAAATAGTAACTCTGTGTGCATGCATTCATGAGTACAAATATTGGTATACATGTAGTATTATAGGTTTTATGAGAGTGTTGTGTGCGGGAACAAGTGACAGTGTATGTATGTGTGTTGTTAACTATGTGCCGTGTGAATGTGCAGTGTTGTGTGTGTGTATATACAAATATGTGTGTGCTCTTACTTTAAACTGGTTAGGGTTATTCATTTCCAATGCAAGTTGATGGGTTTTGCTCATGTGTTTATGTGTGTGTTCTAAGTTTCATGCATGTGTGCTTCTATCAGGCTTAGGTGTGTGTGTATGTCCAACTGCTCAAGTGTTTGTGCATGTGTATATTCGAGTGTACGTGTGTGTACCATTCTACGTGTGCATGCATGTGCATTCTCATGCAACTGTTTTGATACTGAATTTTTTTGAATACTTGGCTCTATTTTTTTGTGCACATATTTGGTTTTGACCTTGTTAGTGTATAATATTGTCTAAGCGAAACTGGTGACATTGTATTTTACCTTGTGTTATTATTTTTGTACTTTGGCCTATCCGTTTAATTTATACATATATATATATATATATATATATTATGTATATATATGTATGTACGCATGTATGTAAGTATATGTTTATATAGTATTATTCATATAATATACTTGTATCTTATTTTATATAACTTATAAATACAAGTGTGTTTTATACAAACGTATTTTGATTCAACTTTATATGATATATATTAATACTCTTTTATTTAATTTTAGTAACTAATCTATAAAGAAATATTTAGCTCTATAGATTATTTTTATAAAAGCTTCTGATTTTTGATTTTTTATCTGTTTAGATTGATCCTAAAGATGTGAGTGATTCATCGTTTATATTGATTTAGTGATGATTTTAATATAACAAGGTGATGACATCTTTCTATAAGATTTTATGCTAATTCATTTTATGCGATGAGAAATCTGAATAAATGGTTTATTGATACGTTTGGTATGAGACTTTTGATAACACTTTTTCGGTTATTCTTTGGATTCATTATATAGAATACGGAAGAAGCGAGTGTGATGTGTGAGCATTGAGTAAATGAACTAGTAACACATGGTGGTATGGGACGTCGTTGTGTCATTTATTTAGTTATTCTTTGCTCGTGGATGACAGTCAATACGATGTAAGTTGTATGTGATTCATTGCAGTAAGTATATATGGAGGCTACTAGTTAGCCACATAGTCTGTGTACATTATGTGTCTGTCTACCTTTGTCCAACACCCTTTATATTTCAAAAGTTAACCAGATTGGCCAGTATCCACCCTAGCGGCCTGATAATGGGGTCGCGCCCCCGATTTGTAGTACCATTATTGTATTATATTCAATGTGCATAATGAGCTAGATAGTCGGTTGCCCCTTGTTTCACATAGGTCAATAGTTAGTTACCAAATAAGGGAACATGTTGGTAGTCACGACCGAAGAGGCTATGCATTGTCGAGCCTTTGGTGGATCATTGTCACGATACCAAGAGAGGATATGTAATGGTGACCGATGACTGTAGGAGTTGTGTTATTTGGACCATGTGTGGCTCCTAGAGCAAGCAGACATGCTGTCAATCTCCCATCTGGTTCCGGAATATGTGGATATATGTATATGTATGTGGGTAATAAATAGACATATATTATGTATAGATGAGACTATACCTGAGGCTGTGTCCAGAATATGGTCAACCCCGTATTCTTAAGTAGACGACCTATCTTTTATAGGCAGGCGGCCTAATTATGGCTGATCATATTTGGATATTGTTATGAGCTCAAATCTTGCTTATTGATTTTATTGATTTGATATTGATATTTTATAATATGAGAATAAGAGAGATAGTTGGCATTGTTTTATTACCACTTGACTTCACTCTAGGATGTCTCATTATTGATTATTTTGGATTGGATGTCAATTTCTAGATATGTACAAATTCACTTAATTGTATTAATTCAGTGATTTTTATGATTCAATATATATGTTAAAGGGATGACATCTTTTAAAATGGTATTGACTATTTCCTGTGAACTTGAGTTATTTGGTGTCAACCAAATTTATGGTCAACACCTCAAATATTATTTAAACAGGAACAGGAAAGTTGGGTCTAATACTGCCGAATGGTTTTAGTGACTATCCACTTATTCACTAGATAAAATATTGAATTCTTGTGAGTATGTAGGATCTTTTGACCTTGTCTAAAGGTTTAATTACCTGTATGAAGTTGATTTCAACTTTGCCGAAAGGTATGTGTCAACCGAATTTATGGGCAACACTAAAAAAATCTAAGTAGATGAAATTATTGGCAATAGGTGGAAGGTAGGGTCTCTAAGAGGATCATTAAATACCCTATTGATAACCCAAAATTTCTCTAGGTAATGAGATTAGGCGGATCTATACCGAAGGGTTGGTGATCTATAGGATCTCCTATATATCTCTACTTGGGGTTAGACTTTGAACCCGATCTTCCGATGTGGTCTGGAAGGTCTAGGTACAGGATTAAGAGAATCCTTCTGGCCTTGCTGAGTTCATGTAGAATGATCTTTGATTTAGTTGAACATCTATAAGATTCCTCCCGAAAGTTATTTCCTTGACCAGAATAGAATTTCCTATGATTTCCTTATATAAGAAGTAGACCTGTATCTTGCCAAAAGGTTGGGTGAATGGATGTTTGGGGCCCGGACGGTTGCTAAGGTTGTTATGATATGACAGGTTATGACTCTTGTCGAAAAGTTCGACTTATAGATTTCCTAATTCCGAAAGGTTTTATGGAAATTGATTCCAATAATCTTCCCCTGCGATCAGAAGGTCTAGGTTGTAGGCTAGAGGTCTTCGGAAGGATGTTAAGGTTATCCAAGAGGGAATATCGTTATCGTTATCACTGTTTGTTAACAACCTTTAAGAGAGGATGCACCTAAAAATTGAAATTAAGCTAGCACAAAATTATTATAAACCATAAAGTAAACTTATGAGATTGAAGACTTTCCTCTGATCCATAAGTAATCTCCGCTTTTTTCTTAAATTCCCAATTCACTACAAGATTAGGGTTACAGAGCTATGATTTTACAAGTTACAAGATTTAGAGTGAGGAAAAATCCGCCCTCAAAGCAGGATCACTTGGGTCTTATTTATAGATGCCAGCGTCCATGCTTTCACCTCTGTGCCTTCGGTTGGGTTGAAGGGTTCTCTTCTTTGATACAGTTGCAAACCTTTCATCTTGGTCATTTGGTTCGCGGACTTTCAGGCATTGTTGAAGGGTCTGTTTTTCTTCATGTCTTCACAAACCTTTTACTGTTGTTGAAGGGTTTTCCTTTCATATGTTATTGTGAACCTTTCATTCTTGTCGAAAGGTTGCTTCTTTACTCCTTGCTGACTTGTGATCCCCGTCTTCTTTATAAACCTTTTGATATTTTTAAAAGGTGCCTTGTATGTCTCTCGACCTGTTTGGAAGGCTTTAGCTGGAAGGTTAATATTTAGTGTAACATTTGCCCCCCCATTCGTAGGGATGCCCTTGACTTTCCAAGTCATTTCCGGAAGCTTCCAAATTTTCTATCTCTTGATCTTCCTGCGTCAATCCAGAGCATCCAATTAAGTCTAATCCGACGGTCAAGAATTAAGGAGACTTTTCTCTATTTAATCCGCTTCTTCTCTTTCTTCTATACTTACCTGAAATCAAAATTACTACAGACAAGTAAAGGAATTATCAAAAATTTCCCAAATTTGAACTCATTACAACAAGGTATTCTTTGAGTTTACTCTATAAACTTTAGTTTCATCTTCTTCGCTATTAATTTCTAATCAGATCTTCAACTTCTTGAATACGAAATTGAATTGTTTTTTTTTGGAAAAATCCTCTTCTTCTTAGATTGGTTCTTTGTGAATTTAACTACGGTTTTGGATCCCATATCGGTGGTGTTTGCTATGGGAAAAGCCCTTTTATCTAGGGTTTAATTTTCTATGCCAAAACATTGAAATTCAACCTCCGGCTTTCTAAGATTGATTTTTGTCCATTCACAATATACTTCAAAATCGAATTAATTCGATTTCAGATGAGGGTAATTTTGCTAATAGGTTCATCTTACTTGTTTCTCAAGAAAAATTTGAAATGGCATTTACTATCAGGTACAGACTTTCTTAAACTAGCTATGGAAACCTAGGCCCTGCTAACACACAATTGTGTAGCGTGAAATGTCTTTCTTACAAAGGGTTCAGGCAGCAAATATTAGTTTTATCTCTCTAGCACCTATCGACGGTGTTGGAAGGTATTTTGGGATCACCTTATCATTGTGGCCGGAAGGTTAAGTAAAATCAAGGTTAGACCTTCCGACCAAGAGCTTTCGGCAAGGTCAAAGGGTTTAAGCCCTTCGTTCACATGCCTCTGACAAGGCTGAAATCCTTTAATTATCAAAGTTGTATCTTAACACCTCAAGTCTGACCTTTTTATAATAATATGGTATTCGTTTTCCCATTTAGGAAATTTTAAATCCCAAATTTATGCATGCCAAAAGGTCTTGCCACTTAGTTTAAGCTGTGCTTGCAATGGGCTCAGGTTTTCATAAGACCCTTGGCGTTGTCGAAAGGTAGCAACTTAAGCAAATACCTCACTTTTTCCTTCGACCCTGTCAACAACTTTAAGAAAGTTATCTTTCTACTTTCTTTTAAATTTTGTTAGTGCATGATAGTAAAAACTAAAGTCACTATTCCCTCCGACACTGCCGCAAGTTTACCCTATTAGCCCTTCAACATCGTTGGAAGTAGTTGTCTTATTCCCTTGATTTTGCCGAAGGCCTCAGCCACAACCCTTCGACATTGCTGAAAGCTTAAACTAGCCTTATATATTTTCTATCTGAACAGACATGTCTACTTTTATATTCTTGATAGACACATAAATCTATAATTGGTTAAAAGTTTTTAATTAGGACGTTTTCACTTGATAGAACAATGAGTTCCCCTAAAGCTGAAGTCGTTGCCAAGCATTCCCTTATCAACCCAGCGTGAAATTGATGCTATTTTGAAAGAGTTCGGCGTTACTAGAGTTAAAGCCATTCCTCCTAGCTCCACTGATACTATTGACAACCCTCCAATGGGGTTCTTTGCATTTACTGCCATCCACATATGGTATGGTGGTTTCCTCCAATTTTGTGCATTCCTACACTCCTTTTTATCTTACATTGGAGTTGCTCCGATACAGCTTTCGCCTAATGTGTATACCTATCTCCTGTTTCTTGAAATGCTAGCGCTAGAATCTGGACTTCCTTCGCTTGGCCCTGAAATTTTAACTTCCTTGATCAAATTGGCAAGGTCAAGCAAGTCTAATAAATAGATTTATAGGGTGAATTTGTACAAGAAACTGATATTGGATAGCCTTAACAAGTTTAAGGATTGGGAAAACCAATTCTTTTTCGTTAAGTGCTTTTCTAATGTCCACGGGGCCTTTACTTTTCCTCATAAGCTCATTTCGATACCATATTTGCTTATCTCTATGCTTCTTGCTGACTAACCTTCAATCTTTCTCAGGTGAGCCTTCTAAAGCACTCAGCGGTGCGGATCAAGGAATCATCAACTCATTAACCGTAGCTCCAAAACATCTTAGGAGCAGGTTGACACTTTTGATCCTTCCAAATTTAAGGAAGAATTCCTTATTGCCTGCTAGCCAAAAGGTTCTTGGTACTCCTCCTACCATCATGTTCACTCCCTGGGGAGCTCGTTTCTACTCTTCAGGAAACGCTGATCATTTCTCTCTATAGTCGCCAATTGGTCCTGGCGCTTTAAGTATCTCATTGACTTAATGTTCTCTTTTATGGAATCCTCAGATTCGTTTTTTCTGATTCATATCTCCTGGTATTTGTTATAGCTCCTCCCAAGGTTGTTGTGCCTGTAAGGGAAGTTGCTCCTCCTTCATCATCTATGGATGTCTCACTAGTGATGGAATTTTTTGATGTCTCACAAGAAGGATTCAGTGTTTGCGAAAGGGATTTTGTAAATGGCTTCGAAAGCTATGTTTTGGCCTTTCAGCTTAAAGTTATAATGTAAAGTAGTTTACTTATATCGAAAGGGGTACTTTCAATGTTTTCAAAAGAGTTACTTTCAATGATTTCAAAAGAGTCGCTTTCAGTAGTTATGAAAGGGGTACTTTCAATGGCATCAAAAGGGTTATTTAAAGGTTTTAAACAAATATTTCGAATGAATAGCTTTTGGGCAATATAGCCTAAGTGTTTTTAAGTTGAAAAGGATTTTAACTTATTTAGGAGGGATGGGAAATCCTTAATGTATTTCATGAACATTATTTTTGGTAAGTATACATATAACATGGAAAATAGCTTAGAGTAAAGCAAAGAATATATTTTTCTAGTATATTTTTGATTTAAAGGTTTAAATCATTTTGAAAAGGTTTACAAGTAAAATTTTAAAAGGTAGTTAACCCTAAGAAAATGACTCGGATAGAAGACCAGATGGGACTGGTGTAGGGTCGTGCCCTATACATTGGCTTTAGCCCCAACTAACTAGTCCAAATTCCAGTATGTAAGGCTTTATCACAGGTAGATTCAAATGATGGTTGCACATAGAAATGGAATATATGTATAGAAAATAAAAATTTTATTGGTGAGCCTACAAAACCATTAGGATTAGGAGACCCTAGGAGACGTAAGTTTGGGACAGACCGTCCAGAAGACTTACATAACGGTTGTTAGATCATATTTATTATTTGGTCTGGTGTGCCCGATTCAGCCAATGGTTAGTGGTCAACCAAACAAAACTACATTTGTTTTGGACAATCGGTCCAGTAAATTACCTATTTTTAGCATAAAGGATATTGCTATTTTGATATAATCAGTTTGATTAACCAGTTAGGTTGCAAAATTATGATTTTCAAAAAGATATGTTTTAAAGAGGAATTAATGGGGGGAAACCCGCTTCGCTAAGTGGCGTGGTCTCACTAAATACCATATAACCGAGATATATTGCATTATTCATACCAGGTTTTATGTCTAGCTTGAAGTTTATATTTTTTTCCTTAAACTCTCGGGTGCTTAAAATTGATTTAATTAGGCTAAGGGTTGAAGGTTTTCAGGTTTTAGTAGGTGTAAGAATAAAGCTTCCGAAAATGTGCAAGAGGCAGACATCTAGTTATATAAAGAGATATTGTTTCTAAATTCCCCAGTACGAATTAAGACAGTCAGTCTAGTATTTCTCTGATCATCCAAGGAGGCATCTTCATATGTCACTCTTGGCATAATTGTAATAATTATATTTGATCAATGCCTAGGTAACGTTATGGAATTATGTAACTTGGGTATGAAATTATGATTTGAAATGTAATGAGAATAGTTGTTTTTGAAATTTGTGATTATATTCATATTCAAGTGTTTCTGATATTATGGATACCATTAACATTACCGTATTTGGTCACGGAAGTTAATACTATAGATGACTACAACATCTGTAGCACTAAACTTTGGGTCTCTTGATAGGGGATGTTACAACTTGATAGCATAGCACGGTTTAAAACTTCAGCTAAAACAAATTTATGGAAATACAATCCTTAGGAATTAGAGAAAAGATTGGGGAATGGGATAACGCTATGGTAACATACTTGTATTTGACATACATGAGTATACACTATATATCTAGTCTCCTATCTATGTTAGGATATTCTTCTACATCTCACGCGGCTCGAATGTAGATATGGATGTTGGAAGAGTTAACCTTAGGGGTAGCGCCACGACAAATGGAAATGCCAGACCAAGTACCAGGAGAAACCTAGGTCAGACTCAAGCAGAGAATGTGGGTGTTGGAGTCCCGCAAGTTGGGATGGAAGTTATGTATTAGTTCTTCACAAACATGGTACAAGCGGTAATTGACGCTGGAGTTGTTGGAGGTAATGTGGTAGGAAGGAATCTGGAAGTTACAGTGGTGACTAACTATGCCATTTTTAGTAGAGATTATACCCGACTAGGAGGAAAGCCATTTATTGGAACAGAAGATGCTATTGAGGTAGAAAATTGGTTACTGCATTGTGAGAGAAACTTTGCAGATATGAGGCTCAATGATGAACAGAAAAGAAGTCTTGCTTCAAGAAAGTTGCAATGAGCAGTACTGCATTGGTGGAACAACATTACAGTCGGTGTTAATGAAGAAGCATTGACATGTGATGAATTCAAAGGGAGATTAGAAGGAAGGTTCATGTCTGAGTTTGCAATGTCTACTTTGCTCAGGAAGTTTGCTGAATTAGAGCAGGGAGAGATGACTATTCTGAAGTATGCCAGGAGATTTGAGGAGTTGGCAAGATATGGATATGCCATGGTGGATATTGTAATGAAGAGGAACAAGAAGTTCATAAGAGGTCTCAAGCCTGAGCTTGCAGAGTTGTGATGACACACATTAGAGATCCTAGTGATATGGTTGTAGAGATCGATTAAGGCAGGAGGAGATGCAGGATCTTTTGGAAAAGAATAAGGCCAAGGAAGCTCAAGGAAGGCAAGTTCAGAAAAGGAAATTCTTCCATAAGAAAGGATCCCAGAAAGGAGAAGCTGCTAAGAAAGGGAAGTCTGATGTGGTCTGTTATAAGTGCGATAAGAAAGGCCACTATGCTCATGATTATTGGACCGGCCAGCGAAAGAAGGAAGCTGAGAAGAAAGGTGTTAGATACTTCAACTGTGACCAAGTTAGACAATATAAGAACCAGTGCAAAAGGCCAACCAAGGAAGGCAGAGGCCAACTACTTGCATTGGAACCAACTACTCGAGATGAATATCACATAAGAAGGGGAAGTCTATGTTGGGAGGTACTATTCAGATCCATGATATGTATATTAGCCTTTTTCTTGATACTAATGCATTGCATTTTTATATCTCATTGTTTGATAGATAAGCATAAAATAGAACCCCTTATTTAGTTACTTCCTTAAGGGTTGCAAATCCAATATGTGGATATACGGCACTTGGGATGTGATGTGACCGCTTAGAGTTTGACTTGCTTGGTTGCACCTTTTTTTTATAGTTAACATGTATTTGATTTCGTAGAGTTCATAATTATATTGGGTATGGATCGGTCAAGTAAGTACGATGTTAGAATATTTTTCCATGATAGAAAAATATCACTTAGACACCCCGATTGTAGAGATAGGATAGTATATTCCGTAGAAACCCCAATTGTAAGGTGAAGGCTTTGTTGGGTGCTATAGAGGTAGAAGATGAGTTAAGATGAGTTTTCATGATTAGAGGATTCGCAGTTGTCTTGAGCATATAGTTGGATTGCCATTGAAACGAGCCATAGAGTTTCAGATAGATTTAGTACCTGGAGGAGAACCAGCGAGTATAGGATGTGCACGTAAATGTGCATATTTTTACCACCATATTTAATCTATTTAAATTAAATAAATGATCATATTGGGTATTTTAACTTGTTTAAACCAAATTCAAATTATTTTCAAATTGTCACATATTCATCTTGATATAGGGGCAAAATGGTCATTATTGTGCATTTGTTAATTTGTTTAAATTTATTTGGAATTTTCTATGTTGTTTTATAGAAATTTTAGTAAATTTTACAAGTGGTTTCATGATGATATATGAATGCACAATAATGAAGAGAACAAATGAAGATGGAAATAATTCAAAGCGATGATCATGGAGGACACCATTTACCCACCTGCCTTAATGTACACTTAGGTGCTAATGCACATACTAAAAGGCCACTAAATCTTCATGCACACTTAATGGATGATTAATGGAAGCTAATGATAAATTGGCCACCACACTTCCTACAAAGTCATTTTGGGCATCCCTAAAAAATGAATTAGGGTTTCTAACTTGTATATATACCCCTTATGCTTCATGTAACCTCCTCTTCCTCTTAGTTAGTTTTGGGCTCGAAATAAAACACAAACCCTCTTCTTTCTTTTCATGGCTACATAGCCACATTTTTTATTTCATGTAACCTTTCTTTCTATGTAATGTTAGTTAATGTTCTTTTACATTTACATGCTCTCTTTCTTATGTTGTTAGTAGCTTAGTGTTCATTTCTTTTTACTTAGCTTTTCTTTTCATTTTGCTCTCTTTTTCCTCTTGTTTATTTCATGTGCTTTCAACATTTGTTGATTTAATAACAAATATGAGAAGTAATCCCTACAATTAGGGATAATGAAGCTCTTTTGAATCATGTAGATGCAACATAATTTTTCATTTATGTCTCTTTTCTTCTTAATGGAAAGTTAAATGTTTGTGTGATTTTGTGTTTAATATTGAATTTGATAGCTTATGTTGTTAAAAACAAATAGGCTACACTTAATCATGTGACTCACTAATTACCTCTTTATATACATATAATCATGGTAATAGAAATGGAATTAGAATCAAAATTTGATGGTTTATGTTTCTAATTCAATAGTTAATAAGCCATGCTTAAAATATATTCTACTTTTAACCATACCACCCTAAACAAGTTCATCTACCCTGTAACGATCCCAATTTTAATTAAATTTAAATTGATAATTAAAATAAATTTTTGAATAAAATTGTAAATTAATTTGAGTTTTTCAAATTTAAATAGGATATTTGTTTATTTGGACATTGATTTTGAAATTTAACCGTGGATTTGAAATTCTATATTTAATACCTTATATGTAAAAAGTAACATCCAAAAAAATTTATCAATTAAAATTAATAATATATTTAAACCCTTGGAATTTAATTTGAAAATAAATTAGGAAAAATCTCAAACAAATGAAATAAGTGAATATTTTATATAAATAAGAATTCCAATTTATTTTGAGATTAAAATTTTGAAATAATGAATGTTTTAAAGGGTCATTTGAATTTAACATCTTATATATATATATATATATATATATATTACATATATGAGTAAAATTGAATACATATTGAAATTTAATTTAAATTTATTCAAGAGATGTGTGAATATATAAATGGACAAAAAATGGTTATACTTCAAGTGAATTGGAATTTGAATTTAAATTTAAAATAAATATTTAAAAAAAATAAGTGGCATTTAAAATCATTAGGGCGTAAAAGTATATAATGTAAATGTTGGATAAAACAATTTTTCTTTCAACATTGTGCCTATATATACATATACAAATGAAACAAGGGGATATAATTAATTATAAAATGAATATAGTATAAAAATTTATAAAATTCCTTTGTCTTTGTAAAATCATAAATGTTAAATATACAAAAGGGATGGAGTGAAGGAATCAACAAACATTGAGATCCCATGATCATTTTCTTTATAAATGGCATCTAATATAACTAATTAAATAAAATAATAAGATTTAAAAATTTACAAAAAAAAAAATTTCAGCTTCCCCGTGTGCAATTATTTAACTTTTTAGAAAATCTAAAACAACAGTATCAAAGATTGAGTATCTTAAATCTCAACACCCAAGGGAAGAAAAAAAATAAAGTAGAAAGAAAATTGGTAGACCAAGTTATTCTCAGTTCAAAAAAAAATTCAAACTGAAACATCTTAAAATTTGGAAACTTTAAAACAATCTGGAAGCTTCAAAAAATTCAAACTGCAACTTGAAGATCAATTCAACTGCAATACAAACCAAGTATGGATTAAAATCAAATTTGGAAGCATGCAAGTTCAAAGCAAATTCAGATAGAATGCAAAAGCTTTCACCTGGAATAGGCTTCAGTTTTGTCAAATGCAGTTTTCTCTGAAAATAAATTGAGGCAAGTAAAATTCCTTTAAAAGATTTGACTTTGAAGTTGTAAATCAGTAATGAAGAAAAGATTTAAACTATTATATTCATCGGTTCAAGAAACAAATCAAGATCAAAGCTTTAGAACCATTTCTGGTTGCAACTGTAGAGAAAAAAAAGCTTCTCTGTGTATAACAAGAATTCAAAACTGTAAGTAAAATTAAAATTGCTCTTAGTGGTGAACTAAATAAGTAAATACAACTGGAGTAAACAAAGATCTGTATTTACAATTTGCAGATCTAAACTCCAAGATTTAAAGAAGAAAAAAATCAGGCTTTACTTCCTCTTTGTTCCCTGTTCTTAGCTTTCTGTCTTCAAGCAAAAAGAGGTGAGCAAAACTTCAACTTTGAATCTGTTATTGTTGTTTGTGAGTAAACCAATCCCTTTTATCCACTTATGCTTGGTGTGATGCTTTGATAATGTTTGTGATGATTGAAAACATGTCTATACATTTGTAAATAAGGTATGCATGTTGGTTCCAAGCAAATATGCCTTTGATATTTTTTCATGACAGGGTTGATAAACCTGTTCAAAAATGCATATCATCCCAATACAATAAAAATTAGGACTTGATCTCTAAATATAAAATGAGTATAAGATTATAATCTTATTTTTAAAATTAGTTTGGAGATTTTTTATCATATAATCATTTTAGAAATTAAAATTTACAGTAGAACAATATATACATCAGGAAAATCGAATATGTTAATTTTAAGATCTAATTATATACACGTGTTCGTATTGCAAAATGGCGATTTTACATGAAAATCTCATGATTTTTAAGCGAGTAATGATCGAGAATTTCTAAGATAAACAGAAATGACATTTTTGCCAAAATCCGTCGATCGGCAAGTTCGTCTTTGTTGAAATCAAGATGGAAAGTAGTTCGAGCATTATTGATCATCAGAAAAATGCCCGCAAAAATTTTTGTTGATCGTGGCGATATTGAGACTTGATTGTAGGGTTTAAACCTAAGTTTGGATGAGATCGGAATATGAGTAACTGCAGTGTCGACTTTATATCGGACTAAACCGGGTAGGGTGGAATCAATATGTGGTTGATCGGAGGTGCTCCGGACAAAGTTACGCGACCTCTGGTGGCCTGCGGCAGTGATTCGAATCGGGTTTTGGTGATTGAAGTTGTGTTTCAGGTTGGTTGAATAATTCATTTATGGGTTCGTCGTCGATATAGGTGGTTGTGGTGGTCTGAAAGATGGGGTCGATCGTCGTCGACTTGCGAAAGGCGACGAGGACGTCTAGAGTTCGTCAGAGCCTCATACACATGCACATGACATATCGTGTATCTGGTAATTGTTGAAATTTGGGGAAGAAGCAATCGTATTCAGGAATTTCGAGTTTTGCTCGGGGAAATATGAGTTTGTCTCGGGTCATTGCTCGAGTAAATTTTGTTATACCAAGTAACAGTTAGAAAAAACTTAAGTTTGAAAAATTTAATTTTACTCGGGTTGATTTTCAGGAAACTCGAAGTAAATGGGGAATTGTCTCGGGTAACACTCGAAGTTGACTCGGGTTTCATAAATTCCAGTTTCAAAAACTTTAATAATCTGAGTTAACCTGATTTCTAAACTATCCATTTTAAACTAATGATTGTGGTTAAGTTGAGATATGTAATTAGTGGTTTTAAAATGAAGATATTTTAAATTATTTAAGTTCGAATTTTTTTAAAACTTTTAATTTTAAAAGAGTTACATTTAAATAAACTTAACAAAGAAATAAAGGAGTAAATCAAATGCTTCTAAATTGTCAACTTAAAGGCTGAATTAACTTATAAATTAGGGATAATTAATAAATGATTAGAAGTTTAATTAATCAAGGAATTAAGGGATATTTAATTTAAGAATGATTAATTTCTTAAAAATAATTACTTAATGAAAGTAATTAAAAATGAATAATTAATGTTTTAAAGATTTATAAATCAAGTGTTTAAAGGTTAGTTAATTTAAAGAATAATTAATGTGATTAATTAATAAAGGGTAATTAATTAAGGGATAAATTTATTTATGAAAGTAAATTGAAGATAATTACCTTGTATAATTAAATAGAAGATAATTACCTTGTGTAATTAAATATAACCTAATTCCTTAGTGAAATTAATAAAGGGTAATTAATTAAATGGTAATTAGTCAAATGGTGGTTAATTAATTTATTAATTAATTAAATTTAAATTTATAATTAAAATAAATTTTTGAATAAAATTGTAAATTAATTTGAATTTTTAAAATTTACATAGGATATTTGTTTTTTTGGACATTGATTTTGAAATTTAACTGTGGATTTGAAATTCTATATTTAATACCTTTTATATAAAAAGCGACATCCAAAAAAATTTATCTATTAAAATTAATAATATTTTAAACCCTTGGCATTTAATTTGAAAATAAATTGGGAAAAATCTCAAACAAATGAAATAAGTGAGAATTTTATGTAAATAAGAATTCCAATTTATTTTGAGATTAAAATTCTGAAATAATGAATGTTTTAAAGGGTCATTTGAATTTAAAATCTTATTGTTAGCACCAAAATTGGTCACTAACACCCTTGAGTAGAGTTATGTAAAGAGATTAATGAAGAGAGTGAGTTAGAACTGAAAAATAGTGTAATTCAATGCAAAAAGAACAATAAAAACGAGAAACACCAGATTTATAGTGGTTCGGCGTAATTGCCTACATCCACTTTGAGTTTAATCTTTATCGCTTTCTCAATTACTTGAATACAGATATAATCCGTAAAGTAATCACTTGAATACAAGTTTGGAAAAAAGAGGAGAGTAAAGAAAATGGCAGAGTCTCCCCAGTGTTCCCGAAAAAAGGTCCCTTTCACTGTGCCCCTGCCCCTCTATTTATAGACGAAGGTGGGTTGGACTTTCCTGGTGGGCCTGGTAGCTGAATAGCTCGGTGAAAATAGAGTAAACGGCCCAAAGGGAGTAAGCTCTGTGTACCGAACCAGGGAGGCCGAACGGTAAGCTGCCGAGCCAAGGCAATGGCGTCGAACGATGCTCTCATGCCGAACGAAGCGGGAGTGTCGAGCGATCCAAGGTTGCCGAACCAAGCTGGATGCCGAACAATCGAGGTTCGCCGAACGTACCCTTTAGCCGAACGATATCCTTTAGCCGAAGGATGTTCCTAGGTCGAACGAAGCTGGAATGCCGAGCGATCCAAGGTTGCCGAACCAAGCTGGACGCCGAACAATCGAGGTTCGCCGAACGTACCCTTTAGCCGAAGGATGTTCCTGGGTCGAACGAAGCTGGAATGCGAACGTTCTTATGAGGCCGAGCATTCTTCTGATGCCGAGCGAAGCTTGCCGAGCGACGTGCGCCGAACCGTTCTTGCCGAACCATGCCTAAATGCCAAACATGTTGTCCTCATCAAACCCGTATGCCTTCAGGCTCTTCGTGGTCATAATCTTGTCTAGTGCTGATAATAGTGTCTTCAACTGTCGTTTTGTAACCGGGCCAAGATGCCGGTTAACACTTATATATATATGTATATTACATATATGAGTAAAATTAAATACATATTGGAATTTAATTTAAATTTATTCAAGAGATGTGTGAATATATAAATGGACAAAAAATGGTTATACTTCAAGTGAATTGGAATTTGAATTTAAATTTAAAATAAATATTTAAAAAAAAATAAGTGGCATTTAAAATCATTAGGGTGTAAAGGTATATAATGTAAATATTAGATAAAACAATTTTTCTTTCAACATTGTGTGTATATATATACACATATACAAATGAAATAAGGGGGTGTAATTAATTATAAAATGAATATAATATAAAAATTTATAAAAATTCCTTTGTCATTGTAAAATCATAAATGTTAAATATACAAAAGGGATGGAGTGAAGGAATCAACAAACATTGAGATCTCATGATCATTTTCTTTACGAATGGCATCTAATATAATTAATTAAATAAAATAATAAGATTTAAAAATTTACAAAAAAAACTTTTCAGCTTCCCTATATGCAATTATTTAACTTTTCAGAAAATCTGAAACAAAAGTATCAAAGATTGAGTATCTTAAATCTCAACACCCAAGGGAAGAAAAAAATAAAGTAGAAAGAAAATTGGTAGACCAAGTTATTCTCAGTTCAAAAAAAAATTCAAACTGAAACATCTTAAAATCTGGAAATTTTAAAACAATCTGGAAGCTTCAACAAATTCAAACTGCAACCTGAAGATCAATTCACCTACAATACAAACCAAGTATGGATTAAAATCAAATCTGGAAGCATGCAAGTTTAAAGCAAATTCAGATAGAATGCAAAAGCTTTCACCTGGAATTGGCTTCAGTTTTGCCAAGTGCAGTTTTCTCCGAAAATAAATTGAGGCAAGTAAAATTCCTTTAAATGATTTGAATTTGAAGTTGTAAATCAGTAATGAAGCAAATATTTAAACTATTATGTTCATCGGTTCAAGAAACAAATCAAGATCAAAGCTTTAGAACCATTTCTGGTTGCAATTGCAGAGAAAAAAAAGCTTCTCTGTGTATAACAAGAATTCAAAACTGTAAGTAAAATTAAAATTGTTGTTAGTGGTGAACTAAATAAGTAAATACAACAAGAGTAAACAAAGATCTGTATTTACAATTTGCAGATCTAAACTCCAAGATTTAAAGAAGAAGAAATTCTGGCTTTACTTCCTCTCTGTTCCCTGTTCTTAGCTTTCTGTCTTCAGGCAAAAAGAAGTGAGCAAACCTTCAACTTTGAATCTGTTATTGTTGTTTGTGAGTAAACTAATCCCTTTTATCCACTTATGCTTGGTGTGATGCTTTGATAATGTTTGTGATGATTAAAAACATGTCTGTGCATTTGTAAATAAGGTATGCGTGTTGGTTCCAGGCAAATATGCCTCTGATATTTTTTCATGACAAGGTTGATAAACCTGTTCAAAAATGCATATCATCCCAATACAATAAAAATTAGGACTTGATCTCTAAATATAAATTGAGTATAAGAGTATAACCTTATTTTTAAAATTGGGTTGGAGATTTTTTATCATATAATCATTTCAGAAATTAAAATTTACAGTAGAACAATATATACATCAGGAAAATCGAATATGTTAATTTTAAGATCTGATTATATAAACATGTTCGTATTGCAAAATGGCGATTTTACGTGAAGATCTCGTGATTTTTAAGCGAGTAGTGATCAAGAATTTCTAAGATAAATGGAAATGACATTTTTGCCAAAATCCGTCGATCGGCAAGTTCGTCTTCGTTGAAATCAAGATGGAAAGTATTTCGAGCATTATTGATCATCAGAAAAATGCCCGCAAAATTTTTTGTTGATCGTGGCGATGTTGAGACTTGATTGTGGGGTTTAAACATAAGTTTGGATGAGATCGGAATATGAGTAGCTGCAGTATCGACTTTGTATCGGACTAAACCGGGTAGGGTGGAATCAATGCGTGGTTGATCGGAGGTGCTCCGGACAGAGTTACGCGACCTCTGGTGGCATGTGGCAGTGATTCGAATCGGATTTTGGTGACTGAAGTTGTGTTTCAGGTTGGTCGAATAATTCATTTATGGGTTCGTCGTCGATTTAGGTGGTTGTGGTGGTCTGAAGGATGGGGTCCATCGTCATTGACTTGCGAAAGGTGACGAGGATGGCTGGAGTTCGTCAAAGCCTCGTGCACGTGCACGTGACATATCGTGTATCTAGTAATTGTTGAAGTTTGGGGAAGAAGCAATCGTATTCAGGAATTTCGAGTTTTGCTTGGGGAAACATGAGTTTGTCTCGGGTCATTGCTCGAGTAAATTTTGTTATACCAAGTAACAGTTATAAAAAACTTAAGTTTGAAAAATTAAATTCTACTCGGGTTGATTTTCAGGAAACTCGAAGTAAATGGGGAATTGTCTCGGGTAATACTCGAAGTTGACTCGGGTTTCATAAATTCCAGTTTCAAAAACTTTAATAATCTGAGTTAACCTGATTTCTAAACTATCCATTTTAAACTAATGATTGTGGTTAAGTTGAGATATGTAATTAGAGGTTTTAAAATGAAGATATTTTAAATTAATTAAGTTCGAAAATTTTAAAACTTATAATTTTAAAAGAGTTACATTTAAATAAACTTAACAAAGAAATAAAGGAGTAAATCAAATGTTTCTAAATTGTCAACTTAAAGGCTAAATTAACTTATATAATTAAGGATAATTAATAAATGATTAGAAGTTTAATTAATCAAGGAATTAAGGGATAACTAATTTAAGAATGATTAATTTCTTAAAAATAATTACTTAATGAAAGTAATTAAAAATGAATAATTAATGATTTAAAGATTTATAAATCAAATGTTTAAAGGTTAGTTAATTTAAAGAATAATTAATGTGATTAATTAATAAAGTGTAATTAATTAAGGGATAAATTTATTTATGAAAGTAAATTGAAGATAATTGCCTTGTATAACTAAATAGAAGATAATTACCTTGTGTAATTAAATATAAGCAAATTCATTAGTGAAATTAATAAAGGGTAATTAATTAAATGGTAATTAGTCAAATGGTGGTTAATTAAGGTAACTAATTTAAGGATAGTTAATTAATTTAAAGTTAATTAATTAATAGAGAATGATAATTGGAAATTAATTAATTAAGGATAATTAATTAAGAATTAATTAATGATTAAAGATTGATTAATTCATAATAGAAGGAGGTTAATTTATTTATTATTAAAGGATAATAAATTGAAATAATTTGTAATGAGTGTTAATTAACCAGATTAGTAATACATAAGTAATTACTGATTTGAATTAATCAGATAATAGCTGATCTTACTCATGTATGTTTGGATTCTATTGGATGATCGAACTGTTTTATATCCCTAATTGTGATTCTCCGTTTTGATTTAAGCTTGTTTAATGTAAATTATTATCTGTGATATATATGTGTGATCTGTGAATGAAAGATAAGCGTTATGGTTTATGCTGCTTATCAGATATAAGCGTTATAGTTTATACCGCTTAGCAAATATATTGCCATATTTGAATCTGTGCTGATTGATGATGTTGCACTTCTATTGTGTAAAACCCCTGGACCACATTTATACACACACAAATATGGATTGCACATGGAAATGGGTTAAGTCATAGATTTTTGAAATTGTTTTAAAATTGAATTTTTGAATCCAAATGGTTTTGGGAATGGATTGAGTTTAAAGTGAAAAGTTTTTGAAAAGGAATTTCAAAGATAAAGGTTATTTTTGAATAACCTGAATTATTTTTGAAATTTGATTTAAATTTGAATCCCAAATTTGAAATTAAATCCTATTTATGATTTTAAAAGGTTATACAAGTTTATATGGGTTTTAAAATATTTTAAAGGTGTTGTTTTGGGAATTTGAAATTAACCCAAAGATTTTAACTTGTATAAATAAAATTGGATTTTTTCCAAAACGAAAACTAATTGTTTTCAAATAATAAAAGCTTTCACGTAAGAAGTGAACTTCCAATTTGTGTTAAAAGGATTTCAAGTCTAAAATGAAAATGGTTTTCCTAGTTATGAATAAATCATTGGAAACGGTCTAAAAGCTATACATTTAATCTTTAAATTAAAGATTTAATGAGTTAATCCAATTGAAAAGGGAAATTGTTTTGAAATCTATGAATTGATCTTTGTGAAACTAGGTGAACTTTGTGAAACAAATCTTTTTGTTTAAAGACTTAAATGGTAATTTGTTTAACCATTTGAAGAAATGCTTAGGATTGTTAAGTTGTGACTTAACCAAAATCTCATATCCATATGTTTTTAAATATTGCGCTCATTATTCGGTTTAGTCGGGAGAGAACCTTGTATCATATAACCCATTCTGAATATTGATACGACGTTATGGATTGCATTTGAAGACCGGTGTTGAAGACCGGGTGTCTTCGAGAACGATAGGATAACCTGTCGATTGACTCTACACTGAGTTGATCTGGTATAGAGTTCTCCATATGTGATGGGGAGTCCGATCGTAATTGTGGATACCCGGTTTGCAAGGGCTTCTTCGGAAGTGCCTTCGGTTCTATTCGAACCCGGGACAGACTTGCCAACCATCAACATCGAACAACCATCAAAGCAACTACCACTTCTCCATACAAAAAAAACTGTCACAATCAATTAAACTGACTTACTCCAACTGCACAAACACTCCTACCACTGCAATTTTCTGTCTCTTGCCTCTGTTCCAAACAAACTACTTACCTGCATATTTTCAGTTACATCAAACTGTCCTTACAGCATTGCATATCACTTCCTTAACAGTTACAACCACCAACAACCACATCACTGCAATAGAACACTACGGTTCCACAGCTAAACTTCCTCTGATCTACAACATCCCACATCTATACTCCTTCAACTGAACTGGCTCATACCTCTTCAACCTTCCTCATCACCATCGCTGTCTTCCTCTTTCTTTATTTCAAATCTGCCATGTCACACTGCTAACATTGATCAAATCCCACTTCCATAACAACCAGACATCACATCATCATGAACTGTTAACCATCCATACCAATACACAGTTCAATCAACTTCAAACTTGCTGCTCCAGCCACTGCAACTTGCTGCTCCAGCCACCATTTATCACCAGCTTAAAATCCACCTGCATATCTCCTCCATATATCAACTATAACCATCAACGAATCAACTGCAACCCACATTTCACCACTCTGCTACCAATACCACTTCCATTCACTTGCACTGACTTGCTTTCTGCCCACCACGAAATTGACTTCAGCCTTTAACCTCTATTTACTAATCACCATCAACCAACCTCCTCCAAACAAGCCCCATCGCCTCCACCCAATCAAGCCACAACCTAATACGAACACACCAAACCACTTGACTTTCAAAATCCACCTCGCAACCCAAAATTCCTTACCCAAATCGCGACGACCTTCAAATCACACTCCACCAACTCCTCATCCCCTCGACCATCACCAATTGCCAAATCTATCAACCCAAATTCGAGAATCAACAGCTATACTCCTCCTACCAACCTGCTCCATTACAGTCACGATCACCTTCATCACATGCTTCAAAAACATTGAATCGAATTTAATTGTGGATTGGCTGTTAATTTTAGTGGGAAATTGAATCGAATTGAAATTTTGTAGTGAATCAAATTTAAGTTTATTTGTTTCTCTTAAGGTTCATTTGTTTATTTTAAGTTCTTCATTTCTCGCTTAAAAAAAAATTGTTTTGTTTGTCCTTGTTTTGTTTTGACCATTGTTTGTCTCTAAAAAAAGTTTCAGTTTTTTTTTGTTTTCACTTTTTTTTTTGTTTTAGTTAGTTTTAAAGTCCATCTCTCTAAAAAAAATTATATAAAAAACAATAGTATATATTTTGTTCATTTTTTATCTTGTTTATTTTCTTTCATTTGTGTTGTTTTCCATTTATTTTTAGTCCCAAAAAAAAAGAAAAAAAATGAAGTTTGAATTGGTTTAGTTTTCATTTTAATTAATTTTAAGTTTTACCTATATATATATATATATATATATTTGACTTCTTTTCACGTTGTCAAAGTAGATAAAGGAAGGAGTTGCTACTATAAAACTGCTATACTTGCTTGCTTAAAAAAAATGCTGTTTTCTTCTCTAGTTTTATTTGAATTGCATTGTTGTTTGCTTGCATTTAAAAAAACAAAAATAAATTTCATTCGTAGTTGCATTTTTAATATATGTTTAATTTCAGTATTGCGTTTCATCTTAGATTTTGATTAATAATAACGATTAGACATCGATAACACTTAATTGTATATTGACAATTTGTCACTTTTTGACAATTTAATTTCTTGGTGTTTAGGCTACGGTAGAATAATAACCATTTATAAATATTACGGTGATTCATAAATATTATAGTGGTTGTTCCTCTGAAGATACTTAAATTTTCGACTACATTGCTAGGTGATTCATGGTGCACCGATAAATCCTATTTGTTACCTGGCTGAGAACTATGTTGTTGATCCAAGACAAAATGTGATTATACAATTTTGGGTTTACTTAGGGCAAATCAACCCTCACATTCATTTAGTTGCATTAGTTCATGCATATTCAAAAAAAACATAAAACAAAAAAAATTTCAAAATCCAAAACTAAAATAAATTATAAATATTCCTTAATTGTGTTTTTAAATCCTTTCTTTTGAATTTCTTTTTCTAATAGAAAACAAAAATCCAAAAAAAAACATAAAATTTTACTTAGTTTTCTATAAAATCAAAAATCCAAAAAAATAAATAAAATCTTTTCAAAAACAAAGAAAATTGAAGATCCAAAAACAAAACAAAAATTCAAATTTTTTTTGAAAGGTAAATTATTTTTGTAAATATTTTTCCTTCATAAAAAAACCAAGAACATTCTTGAAAATGTCAGAATTTCCATTTTCACTTGAATTTTACAGTAGTTGGGAAAATCAATATAATCCATATGATTTCACTCCGAATTCGTATGAAAATTTTAACGACAACTATCCTATAAATAGTTCAAAATTTTTGAACAACTAAGTTTTCAAAGTAATGACCAACCTTCGACTCTCGAAAATAGCATTGAAATTATTTCATCTTTACTCGAACTTTCTACATAACAAAATCAAGAGATAAATGATTTGTGTAATTCTTATTTGTGAGATAACTCAAGTCCAAATTTTCAAAATAATCAAAATTTGAATTCACTTCAAAATTCAAATGACTTCGAGTATAGCCCATGCCAATTCAATTTTGAACTCCAAAATGAATTTCAAAATCAAAACAAAATGTGATCCACCTTTCAAATAATTTTGGCAATAGGAATAATCTCGATTACGATAGAAGTGAAAATTTTTGTTCTCAACAAATCCAAATAAAAAATTCTCAAGTTAATAACTATAAATTGGATTTTTTTGAGCAAATGAACGAAATTTACGATGATCACACGGATTCGTTGTTTGAAACATATATGAAACAACGTGAAAATCAAAATCAAATTCCAACGTCTGATGAGTCAAGTGATAATCCACTTTTCACCAAAATCGACGATTTTCAAATAACTACTTTTGAAACTGAAAACGGAAATCCAAACAAAGTCGTTGGAAATTTGGTAATTGAGTTGGATTTCAATTCTTTTGAGGGTGTGGGACCAAAATTAAAATCCGACCTTCCTTTTCTTGATTTCAAAAATTTGTATGCAACAACTTTGGATTTTGATAATAATATACAAAATGAAGTTGTTGATAATCCAACAAAGGAAGACGAATTAACAAACGCGATTTCTTTGGACTTCTTGAAAATGAGTTTTCGAATTCTAAAGGGGAAGATTTAAATCACCATTTTGATTTTGAAATCGATAATTCTGAAAATGTTTTCAACGATAAGCTTGATTTTCAATTTGGTGAAAATAAACTTGAATTTCAATCAATTATTTTATTAACCCCAAATCAACATTCAACTTTGAAATCCTTTATGGTTTGGTTTTTCGAGCTCAAGCTGTGTCTCGCATACTTGAGGAACAAATGAATCAGCCTTTGAAAGACGGTTTCACTTACCTTTTGATGATATACTTTCTGATCTCGTGTAAATACCGTTCACCATCATGTAAACATAGGTCATCTTTTTAAGTTTCTTTTATTTTCCACCTTCCACTTGGGTTAACTGATGGGATACAGTCAAAATCAAGTGTGGGAGGGGGAGGGGGAGATTGATCTTCATTTTTTTAATCTTCATGGTTTGTTTTTTTTTTAAAAAAACTCAACAAAAATAAAAAAAAAATCCCAATTTTTTTTCTTTTGATTTATTTTTAAAGAAATACTATAAGATAAATATATGGTTTTGGTTTATTAAATTAAAATTTTTGAAAAATTATCCGTCTTAACAAAAATAAAAATGAAGTTTGATTACAAATAACAATGGTTTAACTAGTATTTAGGAAGGTTCATAAGTGTTAATTATGAAATATATCCTAATTGAAAACTTTGTTCTAAAAAGTGGTGAATTTAAAGTAAAGGGTATAACATGTTTTTTACTTCTAAGTTAAAGGGTGCTAAGATAATTTTGAGAAACTCTCTCTCTAAAAAAAAAAAAATTCTTATATATATGTTTATTTTTAATAAACACCTAGAGTCATGTGTTCACATTCGTGTGTTCACTCGCCATGCTCTGTACCCTTCTTAGTAAGCCATAAAGGAAGTGCATGATCGGTATATCTGGCCTCGGTTTATCTGAGTTAGGTGTATATATATAAAATTTCTTTCTAAATAACGCCTACAGTCTATAATTGTTCACACTTGTGTGTTCACTCGCCACGCTCTGTATTCTCTTCACATAAGTCTGCAAGGCAGTGCAAGATTAATATATCTGGCCTCAGTTTATCTGAGTTAGGCATATGTAAATATTGCAAATAACAATAAAATTTTCAAAAAAATAAATAGATTAAGAAAATGAAACCCTAACACTATTTTAAATTATTTAATTTGATTTGTTATTGAAATGAAATGAAAATACCACTTTTATAAATTCTGATAATCAACTAAGGATCTATTTCATAGTTATACTTTGTTATCAATGAAACAACGAGTTAAACTATAATCTATTTGTTATGAAAACTTGATTTGGTTCAAAATTTTAACGAGTAAGTGACTTAAATTTCTCGATAATAACCAAAATTTATATTTAACTTATTTGTATCTATTTAAAAGTAAATCTTTCATTCGTAAATATTTTCAAAAACTCGCATTCATTTCATTGTAAATAAATCTTGCATTTTGTAAATATTTTCACTTTGCATTCGGATTTTTTGGTAGTATCCACTGAAAACCCTCACGAGACAACACTCATCCTACAAGGGACACCTAGAGGTTTAACGGCTTGTTGCATACGCTCAATGCAATCGTGCTTCCTACGAAAACGAATTTATCTTAATTTATTCAAGGACAAATAAAAAGATAAGTGCGGGGTATTTGATGTGCACATAAATGTGCATATTTTTACCACCATATTTAATCTATTTAAATTAAATAAATGATCATATTGCGTATTATAACTTTTTTAAACCAAATTCAAATTATTTTCAAATTGTCACATATTCATCTTTATATAGGGGCAAAATGGTCGTTATTGTGCATTTATTAATTTGTTAAAATTTACTTGGAATTTTCTACATTGTTTTGTAGGAATTTTAGTGAGTTTTATAAGTGGTTTCATGATGATATATGCATGCACAAGAGTGAAGAGAACAAATGAAGATGGAAATAATTCAAAGTGATGATCATGGGGGTCCTCACTTACCCACCTACCTTAATGTACACTTAGGAGCAAATGCACATGCTAAAAGGCCACTAAATCTTCATGCACGCTTAATGGATGATTAGTGGAAGCTAATGATAATTTGGCCACCACACTTCCTACAAGGGCATTTTGGGCATTCCCCTTAAAAATGAATTAGGGTTTCTAACTTGTATAAATACCCATTATGCTTCATGTAACCTCCTCTTCCTCTTAGTTAGTTTTAGGTTCAAAATAAAACACAAACCCTCTTCTTTCTTTTCATCGCTACTTAGCCACATTTTTATTTCGTGTAACCTTTCTTTCGTTGCAATTTTAGTTAATGTTCTTTTACATTTACATGCTCTCTTTCTTATGTTGTTAGTAGCTTAGTGTTCATTTCTTTTTATTTAGCTTTTCTTTTCATTTTGCTCTCTTTTTCCTCTTGTTTATTTCATGTTGCTTTCAACATTTGTTGATTTAATAACAAATATGAGAAGCTAATCCCTACAATTTAGGGGTAATGAATCTCTCTTGAATTATGTAGATGCAACATAATTTTTCATTTATGTCTCTTTTGTGCTTAATGGAAAGTTAGATGTTTGTGTGATTTCATGTTTAATATTAAATTTGATAGCTTATGTTATTCAAAACAAATAGATTATGCTTAATCATATGACTCACCAATTACCTCTTCATCTACATATGATCATGGTAATGGAAGGGGAATTAGAATCAAAATTTGATGGGTTATGTTTCTAATTCAATAGTTAATAAGTCACGCTTAAAATAGATTCTACTTTTAATTTCATGTCATTTTCATCAAAGTTAGTGAGCGGGTTAGAGGGTGTGTTAAAGTTTGATGGTTTAAGTGTGTTAATCCATAACACAATTAGGCCATGCTTACGAGCGATGCATCAACTAAACTCCCAAATGACCAAAAAGAGATCATAATTTCATTATGTTGATTTATGTGATCATGAGAGGGGATTTGCCTCTAAATTGCTCTTTAATCTCGTATTTTTATTCTCCTTAGTTTTAGTTTGTTTTTACTTTTTTTAGTTAGTTAACGATCCTTCGGCTTTGGTTTAATTTGATTGAATAGAATTTCAAATTCTAAACAATTTCCTATGGATCGACCCATACTCGCATACGTGCTACAGTCGTACGCTGTGCTCTTGCGGTTATTTATATTATAAATTTTTTGTTGGTTTTCTATCTCGATAGAAATTTCATCGTTAAACATGTTTTTGGCGCCTTTGCCGGGGAATAGTTTTGATTTTAGTTTTCTATTCTTCAAATTATTTTCGTGTGATTTTCATTGTGTGTTTTATTTTTGTGTGTGTTTGCGTTAAAAAAACTATCTGGCCATCAAAAGCTCCGCAATCTGCTCTCTGCACTCACCACAACTTCTATAGCCATATAACTCTATGCCCCCTCTTCCACTATATATAAGTACATTAGACTTTGAACCCCAATTCCAACCCCAAGTAGAGATATATAGGAGATCCTATTGATCATAAACTAGTTTATTCATTATAAACTTGCTTTTGCATTACAACTAATTTAACACTGTTATATATAAGTATATTTCTATGTTTGGCTACCATTCCATATTTTTTTTTGCACATACACACAATCTGATAAAATCAAACTATACTTGAATTCTATTATATTTATGTAGATATAAGTTTAGTAAATGTATATAGTGATTTTAAAAATATTATTTGTACTAACCTGGCCCTTTATATCAGTGATTGTTTATTATTTGCATATGAAGTAGTAAGTCTGTGTACATGCATTCATGAGTATAAATAATGGTACACTTGTAATGTTATAGGTTTTAGGAGAGTGTTGTGTGTGGGAACAAGTGACGGTGTATGTATGTGTTTTGTGAACTATGTGTCGTGTGAATGTGCAGTGTTGTGTGAGTGTATATACAAATATATATGTGCTCTTACTTTAAACTGGTTAGGGTTATTCATATCCAATGTATGTTGATGGGTTTTGCTCATGTGTTTATGTGTGTGTTCTAAGTTTTATGCATGTGTGCTTCTAACAGGCTTAGTTGTGTGCGTATATCCAACTGCTTAAGTGTTTGTGCACGTGTATTTTCGGGTGTATGTGCGTGTACTCTTCTGTGTGTGCATGCATGTGTATTCTCATGCAACTGTTTTGATACCGATTTTTTTTGAATATTTGGCTTTATTTGTTGTGCACGTATTTGGTTCTGACCTTGTTAGTGTACAATATTGTCCAAGCGAAACTGCTGACACTGTATTTTACCTTGTGTTATTATTTTTGTACTTTGGCCTATGTGTTCAATTTATTCTTATATATATGTATGTATGTATATGTTTATATAGTATTATTCATATAATATACTTGTACCTTATTTTATATAACTTATAAATACAAGTGTGTTTTGTACAAACGTATTTTGATTCAGCTTTATATGATATATACTAATACTCTTTTATTTAATTTTAGTAACTAATCTATAAAGAAATATTTAGCTCTATAGATTATTTTTATAAAAGTTTCTAATTTTTGATTTCTTATCTATTTAGATTGATCCTAAAGACATAAGTGATTCATCGTTTATATTGATTTAGTGGTGATTTTAATATAACAAGGTGATGACATCTTTCTATAAGATTTTATCTTAATTCATTCTATGTGACGAGAAATATGAATAAATGGTTTAATGATACCGTCTAGTATGGGACTTTCGGTAATACTTTTTTGATTATTTATTGGACTTGTTATATAGAATATGGAAGGAGCGAGTGTGATATGTGAGCACTGAGTAAATGAACTAGTAACACATGGTGGTATGGGACATCGTTGTGTCATTTATTTAGTTATTCTTTGCTCATGGATGACATTCAATATGGTGTAAGTTGTGTGTGACTCATTGCGGTAAGTATATATGGAGGCTACTGGTTAGCCACATAGTCTATGTACATTATGTGTCTATCTACCTTTGTCCAACACCCTTTATATTTCGAGAGTTAACCAGATTGGCCAGTATGCACCCTGTCGGCCTGATTGTGGGGTCATGCCCCCGATTTGTAGTACCGTTATTGTATTATATTCGATGCGCAACAGAGATAGATGGTCGGTTGCCCCTTGTTTCATATAGGCCAATAGTTAGTTACCATATAAGGGCACATGTTGGTAGTCATGACCGAAGAGGCTATGCATTGTCGAGTCCATGGCGGATCATTGTCATGACACTGAGAGAGGAGAGGTAATGGTAATCGATGACTGTTGGAGTCGTGTCATTTAGACCACGTGTGGCTCCTAGAGCAAGCAGACATGCTGTCAGTCTCCCATCTGGTTTCATAATATATGGATATACGTGTATGTATGTGGGTAGTAGATAGACATTCGTTTTTCCAAATCAATATTCAACTTTAATATCTTTCATGGTTTGGTTTTTCGAGCTCAAGCTGTGTCTCTCGCATACTTGATGAGACAAATGAATCAGTCTTTAGAAGAACGTTTCATTTACTTTTTGATGATATACTTTATGATCTCGTGTAAATATCATTCACCTTCATGTAAACATAGGTCATCCTTTTATTTTTGTTTAATTTTCCACCTTCCACTTTGGTTGATTGTGGGGGCATAGTCAAAATCAAGTGTTGGGGGTAGATTGATCTTCATTTTTTAATTTTCTTGGTTTATTTTTTCTTTTTCTTTTTTAAAAAAATCCAAAAGATATTTAAAAACAAAATCCCAAAAACAAATTTTCTTTTGATTTATTTTTAAAGAAAGACTATAGGATAAATATATGGTTTTGGTTTATTAAACTAAAATTTATGAAAATTTATTCGTCTTAACAAAATTAAAAATGAAGTTTGATTACAAATAACAATGGTTTAACTAGTATATAGGAAGATTCATACGTGTTAATTATGAAATACATCCTAATTGAAAATTTTTGTTTTAAAAAGTGGTGAATTTAAAGTAAAGGTTATAACATATTTTTGTCTTCTAAGTTAAAGGGTGCTAAGATGATTTTGCAAAACTCTCTCTCTAAAAAAACAAAAAAAAATTCTTGTATATATGTATATTTTTAATAAACACCTAGAGTCATGTGTTTACACTCGTGTGTTCACCTGCCATGCTTTGCAACCTTCTCTCGTAAGCCGGAAAGGCGATGCACAATCCGTATATCTGGCCTTTGTTTATCCGAGTTAGGTATATATATATATATATATATATATATATATATATATATATAATTTCTTTCTAAATAACGCCTACAGTCGATAAGTGTTCACACTTGTGTGTTCACTCCTCACGCTCTGTATTCCCCTCACATAAGTCCACAAGGCAGTGTAAGTGTAATATATCTGGCCTCAGTTTATCTTAGTTAGGCATATGTAAATATTGCAAATGTCCTGGTCGAAAGGTTTATGGACTTTAGGGCATCGTTGAAGGTTCTGTTTTTCTTCATGCCCTCATAAACCTTTTCGCTGTTATTGAAGGGTTTTCCTTTCATATGTTATTGTGAACCTTCCGTTCTTGTCGAAAGGTTGCTTCTATACTCCTTGCTGACTATTGATCCCCGTCTTCTTTATAAACCTTTCAACATTGTAGAAAGGTGCCTTGTATGTCTTTCAACCTATTCGGAAGGCTTTTTATGCTTTCGAAAAGGTCATTAGGTAGTTATTCTCACTTTCTTTGACTCCTTCTTCTTCTTTGAATTCCATGGATAATGAGACGAAACCTTTTGACCCTTCGAAAGGTTTCAGGTTAGTGAACTTCAATGCTTGCATCCCTTCGGAATTATCGAAAGGTTTAAGCTGCAATTCTCTTTTCCTTGTGTGCTTAGGGATCTTTCGTCTTAGCCGGAAGGTTAATATTTAGTGTAACATTTGCCCCTCCCCATTCGTAGGGATGCTCTTGGCTTTCCAAGTCATTGCTGGAAGCTTTAAAAAAATTTGTCTCATGATCTTCCCACGTCAATCCAGAGCATCCAATTAAGTCTAATCCAACGGTCAAGAATTAAGGCGACTTTCTCTATTTAACCCGCTTCTTCTCTTTCTTCTATACTTACCTGAAATCAAAATTACCACAGACAAGTATAGGAATTCCCAAAAATTTCCCAGATTTCAACACATTACAACAAGGTATTCTTTGAGTTTACTCTACAAACTTTAGTTTCATCTTCTTCTCCATTAATTTCTAATCGAATCTTCAACTTCTCGAATTCGAAATCGAATTGGGTTATTTTTGGAAAAATCCTCTTGTTCTTAAATTGGTTCTTTGGTAAACTTTAACCATGGTTCTAGATCCCAGATCGGGGGTGTTTGCCAGGGGAAAAGATCTTTTATTTAGAGTTTTATTTTTTATGCCGAAAACATTTAAATTCAACCTTCGGCTTTCTAAGATTGATTTTTGTCCATTCACAATATTATGCTATACTTCAAAATCGAATTAATTCAATTTCAGATGAGGGTAATTTTGCTAACAGGATCATCTTACTTGTTTCTCAAGAAAAATTTGAAATGGCATTTACTATCAGGTACGGACTTTCTTAAACCCGCTATGGAAACCTAGGCCCTGCTAGCACACAATTGTGTAATCTAAAATGTCTTTCTTACACCTTCGGAAGGGTCCGAGGTAGCAAAAATTAGATTTATCTCTCCCGCACCTTTCGACAGTGTTGGAAGGTATTCTGGGATGGCTGGAAGGTTAAGTAAAATCAAGGTTTGACCTTTCGACCAAGAGATTTCGGTAAGATCAAAAGGTTTAAACCCTTCGTTCACATGCCTCCGACAAGGCTGAAAACCTTTGATTCTCAAACTTATATCTTAACACCTCTGGTCAAACCTTCTTATAATAATATGGTGTTCATTTTCCCATTTAGGAAATTTTAAATTCCCAAATTTATTCGTGCCGAATGGTCTTTCCACTTAGTTTAAGCCATGATTGCAATGGGCTCAGGTTTTCATAAGACCCTTGGCATTGTCGAAAGGTAGCTAGTTAAGCAAATACCTCACTTTTTCCTTTCGACCCTGTTAACGGCTTTAAGAAAGTTACATTTCTATTTCTTCTAAATTTTGTTAGTGCATGATAGTAAAAACTAAAGTCACTATTCCTTTCGACACTGCTGCAAGTTTACCCTATTAGCCCTTCAACATCGTTGGAAATAGTTGCCTTATTCCCTTCGGTTTTGCCGAAGTCCTCAACCGCAACCCTTCGACATTGCCGAAATCTTAAACTAGCCTTAAGTATTTTCTATTTGAACAGACTTGTCTACTTTTATATTCTTGATAGACACATAAATCTATAATTGGTTAAAGGTTTCTAATTGGGATGTCTTCACCTGATAGAACAATGAGTTCCCCTAAAGCTGAAGTCTTTGCCAAGCATTCCCTCATCGAAACCCAGAGTGAAGTTGATGCTATTTTGAAAGAGTTTGGCATTACTAGAGTTAAAGCCATTCCTCCTAGCTCCACTAATACTATTGACAACCCATCAACGGTGTTCGTTGCATTTACTGGCATCCACATATGGCATGGTGGTTTCTTTCCATTTTCTGCGTTCCTACACTCTTTCTTATCTTACATTGGAGTTGCTCCGATACAGCTTTCGCCTAATGTGTATACCTATCTCCTGTCTCTTGAAATTCTAGTGTAGAAATCTGGAGTTCCTTCGCTTGGCCTTGAAATTTTAACTTCCTTGACCATATTGGCAAGGTCAAGCAAGTCCAATAAACAGATTTATAGGGTGAATGTGTACAAGAAACTGATATTGGATAGCATTAATAAGTTTAAGGATTGGGAAATCTAATTCTTTTTCGTCAAGTGCTTTTCTAATGTCCATAGGGCCTTTACTTTTCCTCGTAAGCTCATTCCGATACCTTCTTTGCTTACCTCTATGCTTCTTGTTGACTAACCTTCAATCTTTCTCAGGCGATTCTTCTAAAGCACTCAACAGTGCGGATCAAGAAATCTTTAACTCATTAACTATAGCTCCAAAACATCTGAGGAGCAGGTTGATGCTTTTGACCCTTCCAAATTTAAAGAAGTATTCCTTTTTGCCAGCTAGCCAAAAGATTCTTGGTACTCCTCCTACCATCATGTTCACTCCTCGGGGAGCCCGTTTCTACTCTTCAAGCAACGCAAGTCATTTCTCTCCATTTCGCCAATTGGTCCTGGCGCTTCAAGTATCTCATCAACTTAATGTTCTCTTTCTATGGAATCCTCGGATTCATTTTTTCTGATTCATATCTCCTGGTATTTGTTATAGCTCCTCCCAAGGTTTTTGTGCCCTTAAGGGAAGTTGCTCCTCCTTCATCATCTATGGATGTCTCACAAGTTATGGAATTTTTCGATAGCTCCAAAAATTCCTTGAAGAGAAGGCAAGCAGGGCCTTCCAAAGAGGCCCCTCCAGCCAAAATGGAAAAAACCATCGACCTTGATGAGGGAGAAGAAGATACTTCTCTGAAGAAGACTTCAACAAGTCCAGTTGTTGAAGCTTCAGAAAATGCTATGGGGCCAATTCCTCCTTCAACTACTCTAATTCTGCCTATTTCAATTTTGGATTCTCCAATTATGTTGGCACAGATGCAGATTGATCTTTTTAGGACTCCTTCTAAGTCTCACACCCTTCCAAGATCATCATCTTCTACTTCTTTGCCAATTGATTTTAGCAATCTTGTTAAGTCTATTCTTCAATCAGAACCCTTTATTCTTTCTTCTCCGCCATCCTTTACTCCAGACTTGGCGGAAAACCGTCGATCTCTCATGGAGCAACAACTTTGGTAAGCTCCTATCTAATTAACTTTATTATCATTGGGTCTTTCTAGTTACTAACCTACATTTCTTCTTTTGTCGTAGATTTCTAGGAACTGGGTTTCACTTGATGAATATGTTTTGAACTTTCCACTAGATCCTCCAGGCTTTAGGAGGAAAAGGCTGAGTTAAAAAGTCAAATATCTTCCCTTACAAATGCTCGAAATGACTCTTCCTCCGAGCTAGAATGATTCCAAGCTTCCCCTTCCTAGGTTGAAGCTGATCCTAAAGTAGAGAGGCAAGCTCATCGAATTACCTTTGAGCAGTTTCAGGCTTCCCTATCCAAGGTTGAGGCTGACCTTGAGGTGGAGAGGCAATCTTATCGACATACCATGATGAGAAATTTGCAAGGGAGCTTGCTTTAAAAGACTCGAAAGATGAGAAGGCTTGTTTACCTTCCTATAACACATTGCTGAAAGATAACCTAAAAAGGTCTAGACCTTTACTTAAACTTGCTGTCCAAACTCTTACTAATTTCCAAAAGCATTTTTTCGATTTCGTCGATTTTTTCCTAGGGCCCATGATGATGAACTACTATGTGGATGCCCTCATGCTTGCTTATACCAATAATCGTGATAAATATTCTGACCTTGGTTTTCCTTCACTCCACCGACTTTAGCCAAAAGAGTGACAGATAAAATTGAGCAATTCGAGTGGGGCTCTGAGTTGAAGAATGAAGAAGGGAAGGTTGACTTTAAGAAAGCTCTCTCTTTTGGCATCCCATCGTTTGACATTGAGTTTGACTCTAAGGAAAAGGATGACCAAAATAATGATCCTAATGAGAAAGAGGATGATGACTATATGAACTGGGATGCCAACGATGATGATGACAATGACAACTCCCTTGGAGGTCAGGGCCGTGATGTTGACAAAGGGGGTTACTGTTATGCTCAAGAAGACAACGGTGGTTCCACCAAATCCCCTTAAAAGCGGGCATCACCTCATAAAGATACACCTCCACGGACCTCTAGACCGAATGAACCTATGGAGAAGGAAATTGCTCCTGTCCACTCCGAGGGTCCTTCAAGGAGTTAGCAAGTTCCTCAAGTTTCTATCTCAATTTCTCAAGTATAGGCTTCTTTGTTTAAATCTTTGCACTTGGTAGGTAACAGTTACTAATACATCATTTATTTTAGATAAAAAAGAAGCAGAAATTCCCCTATAGTACAAAACTTAAAAGAAAACATGAATAAATTAACAAGCTTTATAGGGAATTTGGTAAATTAATAATAGAGCATAAAGCCTTGTTTGAGAAATATCACAGTCTCGACAAGAGTACCTCTGCAGTCGCGTCTTTTAAATTTCAAAGAGCGGTTCCTTACTAAAGAAAGCGCACCTCCGATATGATGCTTTATTAAAGAAAAATAAAGAGATAATAACCTTGTTCGGGATAGCGATTGAGGAAAGTGACATTTTGGTTATCTTCTTGTATAGAGTATATTGCAAACATTCAATCATAGATTTCTCATACTTAGGTGAATTCATTGGGGGTTTGCTTAGGCATTTTCATAGGAGATATCTAGACTAATTTGGATCTGACCCGCAGCTTGGGGCACGCTGGAACTTACCACGGGTCAAATCGATTTCCCAAGACCTTCTACTGAGAAGCTTAAGTATTACAAGAACAAATTTATTTTTGAAATCCGTCTTGTATGAAACCGATGAGTGATTGTAAATATGTATCATGTGGTTGACTTATGAATACATGCTTTTGTAATGCTCTCTTTACTTAGTTTCTTTTTTCTATGCTATTTCAGAATATCAGTTCTTTAGGTCGTGTTGTCTATAGAGACCACTTAAGTCAATATGTAAACCTGAGAATGTTTTACTCTAAAAGCATTCATCTTAAAGACTTTAAAGTTGGCGAGATACTGCTTTCTTCAAGATTTACAGAAATTATATTTGGAATACCCTCGTTTCTTCTTGCACTTTCTTGAGGGGAGAAGGAACGCTCTTAAAATAAAATGGGACATTCCATTCCAAGTTGATTTGTGGTCGTGATAGCCCACCCATTGGAAAATGGGATTAGAGCAAATGTCCACCAGTTATTACCCCTGAAGGAGTTACTATACCTTTTGAATCATCGGCCATGCTTTCTACTAATACTCTAGACAAAGTTAGGAATGTTATCTCTCAACTTTAGATGTAACGGAAGTGTTTGTTGTTCCTTTTAACTTTGTGGCCACTTGTAGCAATAAAGATATCTCTTAACTCAATTTTGATCCTATTTTATTTTCCCTTTTAAATAGGAACCTCGGTCGTCTAAAACCTCTCTTATTCAAACTTGGTATCCCAAGTTGATATTATAAGGGAATGATTGTTGGCAGAGAGTGGAGCAACCGTGGCTCAAAATAGTGTTATTAGAGCGCTTTGGTGGTAATGTGGGGGCTGTACATTGGTATTAAAGATATCTCATCCAAAAAGTCATAGTCAAAAATAACAAAGATTGCATCAACCAACTTGAGGCCGAGATTAAAAGGAAGGATGAGGCGATCATTTTGCTTAAGCGTTAGGTAAAGTGGATCCCATAATTAACTTTGCCGAGAAGATATCTAAGCTTATCCAGTAAATAATATTCCAAAGATTAAAACTCCGATCCCGCTAGCAACCCTTTCGACTGCGAAGACTACTAGGTCAAGGCTTCTCGCAGCACAGAGTTTTCCTACCATGACTAATCTTCCTCTAGGCCTAGACGATAATGTTGTGGGAGCTAGTGCTGGAGAGTGAAATTTGAAATATCTCGGTATTTTGATGAGCAACAATGAGTTAAATATTCTAAGACCATCAAAGATTATGTGGACAAGAATCAAAAATTGGAACACAACGTCTGCTTGCTTGAAAAACGTATTGCAGAGTTGGCAAGGGAAAACAAAACCCTTAGGGTGACAAATATGGCCTTTAACTATGCCTTAAAGACTAACATTGAAGCAACTGACGATGATAAAATGATTAAAAAAAGGAGAAGAAGCTTAAAGAAGTTCTTTGCATTGCACTTATCATATAGTTGAGCCTTCGGTAGCTGAGACCCTTAATAATGCATCTTGAGATTTGTAATTAATGTGTTCAGGTCATGTAAATTTATCTTATGCATAATCTGTTACTCGTAAATTGCTTTATAAATTATGATAATTTTGTAAATATCACCTGATGTGTGGTCTTTTGTAATGTAACCTACAATATGCTTTTAAATGGTTCATTTGAATTTTTTTACTATTGTTGTGTCCGTTGTCATCTTCTGCTATTTTTTCTTTTCTGGCTCAAAACCCAATGTCTAAGATTTTGAGGTGGAAATCTTCCCATCTGTTGTTTTAAGAGTATATTCCAACATAGATTTGGGCATTTGAGATGAACATTATTCCAAAGTCCTTGCACCCAGATTAGGTTTTAAATAAGCAGCAATCCTTGATACCAAGATTCAGGTATAAGAAATTAGGATTTGACAATAATTAGGAATCTGGATTCAGGCTTTCGATGGATGGAGTTTATAAATAAAGAACCCCGAAACCCATATTCGGGTATTAGACTTTAAAATCTGAATGTGAGAATTTTAGATTCTGGAATACTCTTTTTAGTAATGAACAACCTGCTGATTCGATATCAATAATAGGAGACTAAAAGACCATCTTTAAGCCATAGCGTTAGAAAATTTGAAAAGCAATCTAGCAATAGAAGACTAGGACACCATTTATGGCAATAAACAATAGAAGACCAGTACGCTAGTTTTGGTAATAAGTAATAGATGACCAGAATATCATTTCTGATTATTAATAATAGAAGACCAAAATACCATTTTTGGTAACTAATAGTAGAAGAGCAGGATATCATTTCTAGTAATTAATAGTAGAAGACCATAACACTATTTCTGGGAATCGTGGTAATTGTCCGCGAGAAGGAGTCAGTGTCTTCTCTCTAAAATATTTTTTTAAAATATGCCATCTTTAGGCTTTGATAGTGTTTCGCATGGTTTTTCTTTCTCAGGTTCGAGTATTTTTATCCATTGTTTTAGCCTATTTTAGGCAGGGACTCTTTAGTCCGACTTTTGTGCTTACTTAAGCAATGCCTATTACAGGCTGTTTTGTCATTTTAAACGTTGCCACTTTCTGGTGGTTGCCATTATAGGCGGTGTCGATTTCTGGTGGTGCCCACTTCAAGCATGGACTTTTCTTAGTCCGTCGGACATTTCATTCGGGTTTCTCATGCGCTCGACTAGCTTATTCTAAAGCAGGGCTGGAGGACTTACCCGACCTCCCTCTAGGAGGCACCTTAACCTGGCCATGACTTGATGCGGTTAAGGACTTGTTCGATGCCTTGGCCATGCCATATCATAGAAAGACCAAGGGATTACTCGTTCTTCCTCCAGGAGGTGCCTTATCGTGGCCATAGCGTGACACAGATAAGGGCTTATGCTTCTTTAACTTGGCCATTTCTTGTTTTTGCACAGACAAAGGCGTGTGCCCTCTCTCCAGGAGGTGCCTTGAACCGGCCATCTTAGCGCTACCAAGGACTTTTTCCTTTATTGCTAGCCTACCTTTTTAGGTAGTCCAAATTTAAGGAGAATTATTCTCCTGATCATGTAGAATTTTCTTATTTTGAGAATAGAGCCTTCATTTCATGACTTTGATTAATCCTTTACAAATTGTTTTAGCATTCCTTGTTTTAGAAAGTGTAGGACCATTTTTCCAAGTACTTTACATTGGTTAGTATCATTTCCATTCATGAGATGGAAGTTGCAATATGATGCTTTAGACCTTCTTTCAAACCCAAGCTTTTTCTTTTGAGGGGCCCAACAATTCAGTTCCTCCCTAGTCCTAATACAGATTTCTACAATTGATGATGTAAGATTATATTCTTCAAGAGCAATGACTTTTGTGCCGTCTTTGATTGGCATCTAATTCTTTTGGAGCTTGGTTCTAATGCTTTGAGGAGCAAGTTTTATTTTTATCGCCAATTGCTTCTCTTTCAAAGGCTTTCCTTTCAGTCTCAGGGTTCGGTTGGAAACTCCTTGGTAATTCTTGTATTTCCACCGGCCAATTCTTTTATCTATCTTATTTCTTCAACAGTGGATTTTCCAAGACGCTTATAGTTTTCCCTTAGGTGGTGGGCTTCACTTATGATCTTACTCCTTTTGTTCGTGAAATTATCATAATCCATTATCATCTCTTTTTCAAAGATAGTTCTTTAGGAATATGACTGGATAGTTCTTCTCATTCAACTAAAAAATGTTGACTTCCATTTATTCTTTTTCCAAGTGCAAAAATCGAGGTCGATCCCACATAAAAGGGGTTCAAGCTCCATTTTTCAAGGTCATAAGATTCCACCTTCTTTTTGTTTATAATCTTCAAGGCTTCAAACCTTAACCTTTGTTCCTCATCTTGATTAGAATCTTTGATTCTTACATAGGAATGCCTTACCAAGTGTGGTTTGGAAGATCCTTGCTTAGACCTCTTGAATCTTTTAGCTATGATCTAATCATTAATGAGTGATTTTGATGCGGAACTGGTTCGATGAAAATCAAAGAATTGTAGTGTCAGGAAATCAATCAAGTCGAAGGTTCGTGCCCTCCTTCTAGCACCCAAAATGTTAACCAAATTTATGGTCAACATCTCAAATAGTATTTAAACGGGAATAGGAAAGCTGGGTCTAATACTGCCGAAAGGTTTTAGCGACTATCCATTTATTTACTAAATAAAATATTCAATTCTTGGGTAGATTGTAGGAACTTTTGACCTTGTAGAAAGGTATGTGTCAATCGAATTTATGATCAACACTAAAAATATATAAGTACATGAAGTTATTGGCAATTGGAGGAAGGTAGGGTCTCTAAGAGGATTAATAAATACCCTATTGATAACCCAGAATTTCTCTATGTAACGAGATTAGGCTGATCTATACTGAAGGGTTGGTGATCTATAGGATCTTACATATATCTCTACTTGGGGTTAGACTTTGAACCTTATCTTTCGATTTTGTCTGGGAGTTTTAGGTACATGATTAAGAGAATCCTTCCGGCCTTGTTGATTTAATGTAGAATGATGTTCGATTTAGTTGAACCTCTATAAGATTCTTCCTTAAAGCTATTTCCTTGACCAGAATAAAATTTCCTTAGTTTCCTTATATAAGAAGTAGACCTATATCTTGCCGAAGGGTTAGGTGAATGGCTGTTTGGAGCCTGGAGGGTTGTTAAGGTTGTTAGGATATGATAGGTTATGACATTTTTCGAAAGGTTCGATTTACAGATTTCTTGATTCCAAAAGGTTTTATGGAAATTGATTCCAATAATCTTCCCCTACGATCGGTAGGTTTAGGTTGCAGGCTAGAGGTCTCCGAAGGATGTTAAGGTTGCCCGGGAGGGAATATCGTTATCTCCTTTTGTTAAGGACCTTTTGGACCTAAAAATTGAAATTAAGCCAGCAAAAAATTATTATAAACTGTAAAGTAAACTTATGAGATTGAAGGTGTGACTACCCGGAATTTTCAAGCATTTAAAATTGGAATATTTAATTGATTTTAAATATCCAATAGAGTAATTTTAACTTGAATTACAAATATCACTAATTATTTGATAATTAAATTATTGAATTAAATAATTTGAAGTTGAGCTAAATGTTGAATCTGGAGTTTTAAGCCTGTTAAAAATAATTGAAGGCTTATAAAATTTATATTGATAATACCGAAGAGAATAGAAGTGTTGAAATCAAATTTAAAAATGGGTTGGTAAGTTTTGAAATGTATATGGTTTAAATTGAATCTAAAATAAACAGCCTGTCAAGGCACAGTCTCGGAATTTGACGAAACTGGTTCCATTGGGTCCGTAATATTGAATTATTATCGGATTTCAAATTTCGTAGTGATCGGAGTTGTTATGTGAGCGTACGATAAGTAAATGCGCTGCAAATTTAATTGAGATTTTTTCTTTTAAAAAAATAAGGGTTAAATCAGCAGCCATCTTCTTTCTGAGCAAGCCGACACGCAGAAACATGTTCGCACGCTAACATCTTTTCCTGCCTCCCCATTCTTTCTTTACAAGTACAGACAAATTCAAAAAGAGGATGAAAGGCTTCAAAAATTCAAATTAATGGCCAAAATAAACCTTATTCCAGTTCCTTAGGTTCGAAATCTTCTGCCAAACGAAAACGGTTCGTTTGAGATCTTGGCGACCGAGACATCTTCACGCATGGCTTCCCTCTCCCTCCCTAAATCCCTTATCTTCCCATCGAATTCATATAAAAATAAAATAAATAATGAAGCCACGATTTCTCTTTCAATTCCCTTATTCCCAAGATCGCAATTTTGGTCCTGGAGGACACGATTCCACTAGGGGGTAGCTCGAGCATCTTGTCGACTTCGCTCGATTTTAGGGAAGGGGTTACGACGCAGCTCTAACGGCGACGTCTTCTTTGTTCACGAGGGTTTAGGGAGGCACGAGGCGCAATGGTAGGCTAGGGTTCTACACGACGGTAGGCTTTGGACAGTAGAGGCACGACGATCGGGGTGGAGTCTCGCGAACAGTATGCTGTGCCTGGCAGTGAGGCATGAGTTTTTTTTCTTTTTTCGTTCGAAATTATATTTAGGAGATAAGAAATAACAACAAAATTTTGTACGATATGTTAACATTGCTTTTGAAATGTGTTTTTGGATCAGTGATTTTCAAAATAGTTTATTTTATTTTACCTGTAGATTATTTACTATATGTAGGTGGAAATAAAAGAAATAAATATACCTACTTTTTTTTAAGAATAATATGAATTAGATGGTTACTTTGTTCAAATTAACTAATGCGATTTATTTTAGTTACTAAAGTTTTTTTTTATAGACAGATTAGTTTAAAATTTAATCATTAGCTAAAATTTTAACTGTTAGTTGAATTAAATAAATAATTGGAGATAAATTGTTTAATTAATTCAAATGTTCATAAAATTATAAATCGTTTTTCAATTTAAGGATTTACACTCTTATTCAAATTTTATAAGTTAATAGAGAAAAAAAAAGTATGTTGTCAGTAAGTTTAAATTTGTGATTTCGAAACAGTTTTGTTGTTATAAGGTTTAATCTGAAATATAGATGTGGATAAGAAAGAGAAAAACATAGGATTTTAACTATAGAGTTAATATGAATTTGTATAATGTATATACAAATTTAAGTAACATAATTTACTACGGATTTTGAAAATATAAGGATTTAAATGGGAAAATGATAGATGTGGTGGTTAAACTGTTTAAAGTAACTTATATAAATTTTTGAACTAAAAATAATTGGGTTAAGGAAATGTTTAGTTTAAGAATTTATGTTAAGTTATAAGTTAAATTAAATAAGTGAATGTTAATAAATTGTTTGATTCAAGTGTTAATTAAGTTAATTAAAAGTAAATTGATTCGCTTGATTTCTTCAAATATTAATAAAACAATATAATGTTTATTCAAGGTCAAAAATCGAGAAACCAAGCCAATATTGAAGTGGAGTGCAAATAAAAGCAAAGGTGAGTTAATCTCACTCAGCTGAATTATAATTTAAATTTAATTGGTTAAAATTAAATGATTGATTGATTGGCTTTGATGTGCTATAGCATATATAGTAGTATATATTACACCTTGGAATGATTGATTTCCCACATTTTATAGCAGAGATATTTTATATTGTGTTAACGTCTGTGGATGCAAGGAAAACAGGTTGGAGGGATCCAACTGGATTCCTCAACATATATTTAAGTTATTTAATATTCTCTGTTGTGATTATTTGATATTCTATGATGAATTATGTTGGAATATTGAATGCTATGGTTTGATTGAATATATTTGGGTATAATGAGCTACCAAAAATTTATAAATTTGACTTTGGAAAGAAAATAAAGCAGTAAATTTGTAAGAGAAATAACTATAGAAAATGTGAATGAATTAAGAATGAATTGAAAGAAATGGAAGTGATATTTAAATACTAATAAATAACTTCCGAGTTTGAAAAGATTTGGAATAAACAGAAATTAATGAATTGTTAAAATCAAGTGATATTATTTTAAAGGAATAAAGAATTATTTTAAAATTTAGAGTTTAAATTTATTTAAAGGGATAGTGAAGTAAATTGAGAAATCTAAAAATTGGTATTTCAATTAAAAGTATTATGAATCAAAATTAAGGAATAAAATCTGAAATTGATGGATTTTGGAGTTAAAAAAGGAAGTAAATTGAAAATCAATTTGGAAATTGATTCAAGTATTTGGAATTGGAAATTTAAAGAGGATTGTGAAGAGAAGTATATTTCTCTGGATAGCCAAGTACTTTTTCAAAGTAATTTTTAAATATAATATAAAAGTTTAATGTTGTTTTAAAAAGCATGTTTTAGAAAATTTATTATTTCTAAATGTTTAAATTCTAAAGTAAATATTTTTCAAATCTATTATCGTAGTAATTATTTAAGGTAACTTGGTATTTTGTTTTAAAAAGAGAAATTTAGTTCTATATTCTATAAAGTAGCTTTATTTTAATTATTTTTAAAGCATATATATATTTTTAATAAAGCATTAAAGTAGTTTTTAATTTAAATATTTAAAAGTATATTTTATAATAAGGTGTTTTAAATCATTTCAAAATCTAAAGTTTTGTGCTTGGTAATTCCAGTGGAAATAGAAAATACTTGGAATTATTTCTGAGAAAGGAAGATAGTTTGGAAACTATTTTCAAAAAGGGTTTGAAAAGTAGAAATATATCTCGTGAAGATATTTTTGGGATTAATAAATAATTTGGAAAATTATTAATTGTTTGATGTATGTTGTAAATATTAATTGACAGTTAAATCACCGACTATCCATATTGGACAAATGCGTTGATCGTTTCGAAGAGACCGGGATCGGGATATATTTCTCGAAAACCACTTCGATCCAGTTTGTATGTTTCGTGGAAACGAGTTTGGATTCGAAGATGGAGCAGTGAAGTGCAAGGGCTAGTCGCTACTAATCCTGAGGATATTTCCGAAATGGATGTAGTAGGAATAGTGCCTTTGGTTCCGTTCGAACCCAGGACGGACTTGTATAGATGAATGCTTTCGGAACATCGTCAGGCGGACGATAGGCATTCTAAGGGATATGTTCTAAAAAGGTAATGCTTAGCCTCAAGCGTCATCAACCAAGAATGACTGAAAATCAGGGGTTATGCAGCAAGGCTAGTTGGGTAGCACCCAAGAAGGGTGAGGTCATCCCTGTCTAGATGTCCCTTTTTATTTCGGCTTAGTGGGCGGTTGCTGATCCCAACCGCGGGGAGATCTCACTCGGGATTATCCAGTAAGGGGTAGTCCCGGTCTTGTGTTGCAGGGGAGCGGGCGTACTCCTCGGTACTGTGATCTAGGCCACATGCTGTGACAGGTGGTACCCCAGTGCCTGGTCATTAGTTGGAAATCCATTCTCCCTACGCGCCTTTTACGAGTTTTGTTTGTATTACCCACTATGTGGCTAGTAGCTGGAATTAATGAATGTAACAATTTCGGCTATTTTAATAAGTATTTGTATATAGACCCTATTATAATATCAGAGGATTTTAATAAAAAGTATTTTAGCTACCGTAAGGTAAACACCCGACATGTTTATTTGTGGCATGGTCTTACGAGATGCTTTTGTTTTCAAAGGATTTTTGAAACGTTAATAATCAATTTGAGTGTGGTTTTCTCACTCTGGTATTCCAGACTGACTCGGGTGTTATTTAACTAAAATGCTCGGGTCAGACCAAGTATTATAGGATACAGGATATGATGCTGTGGAGCTCAGGAGACGAGCTGGATGGCGATACGTACTTCCGTATTTGATTATTATTCCGCCGTGTATCCAGTTGTATGTTATTGATGTGGCACTCTGATGATGTACTCTGATGATGTATGTATAAAACAGATATAGTTTTCTTTTGTGTAAAGATCTGTTATATATATATGTATATATATATATTATATTTTATTTCGCTGCGTTGGTTAGATTCTGTTGTAGTTTTCTGTTTTCTCTTCTTCTACCTCTTCTTCTTTAAGCCAAATGGTTCGTATTTCTGTTCAACTTGAGTTGATTGATGTAGAATGGTGTCGACTCAAAGGGTACGGATTTGCGGGTCGTTACACTTGGTATCAGAGCTTAGGTTGGTGATAACCTTGGCTCTTGTAGGAATTACTCATAGAATAGAGTCCGTAGTACTCTAGAATGAGTTTGAGAGTATTAATAGATATGAGCGCGTATTTGTTAGTGAATATAAAATTGTTTTATATTGTGTTGATTTATCGGTTGAGTGTTTATGGATTCTAGTTGATGTATGGGACGCCATGTCATCATAGGGATTTCTAAACTCTTAAACAAGATAAACCGACATAGTATTGTTTTAAATAGGGTAAATGAAATAATTTTACCCAAAATTATTTTTGTATATAAAAGAAATGATTTTTCGTAAATTGTTATAGTTATATATGGATGTTTGGTTGTTAGAAATGATAATATTAAATTATTATCATTATTGTATGAGAATTGAATAAGAATTTGAAATAATAACCAGAGCTTAAGGAATAAATTAACAAAATAAATGAAATTTGTAAATGTGATTGATAATTGAATAAGGAATTGAAACCATAATTAAAAACTAAGAAATAAATTCATATACGAATGAGATTTGTAAATGTGAATTATAGTGTGATTAATAATTAAAATAAGACAAAATTTCAAAGTAATGTTTGAATATAAATTTAAAGGATTTGGAATTTGGAATTTAGATTCCTTTGAATTTGATAATGTTTCTTAAAAGTTGGGAAGATAATATATATTGAGAAATATTTTTGAATCGGATGTGAAATCTTGAGGATTTGGAATTTAAAAATATTTGAAGGGTTTTAAAAGAGAGAAAAGCATTGAACTCTTTACGGTCGCTGGAAAATAATTTTGATGATGATCGCGACATCATCGGTGTTCATTTTCGAGTTTCCAAAAGAGGGATTGCTACCAGGATGTTTTGGATTAAAGTTTGTTGGAGAAATTTGGTTGATTTTGAAAATGCAAAGGAATAGTTTGGTGATATATATATATATGTGTGTGTGTGTGTGTGTGTGTGTGTGTGTGTTTTCAAAATTGAAATTTGAACTTAATTTGAGAAAAAAAGTTATGTTGGATTAAATAAACAAGTTTTAAGATTAAAATTTATAAGTAACTGATTAATTAATTTGGTATGCAAATGAAATAAAATTCAATATTAGATGATGCTTGATTTAAATGTGTAAAATAAGGGGCAGAATAAGTTCAAATGGACTAAAAATAATTAATGTTTGGAAATAAATTTATTTGTTGAAAATGAATTAGTGAATGAATAAATGGATCAACTATTGAACTTATAAAGTAAAGTTGATATTAATAAGAAGAAATTGAAATTTTAATCTGAGAATTTAAAATTTAACTTAGGTAAATGAAAATGAATAAAATATATTTTAATTTAACTTGAGATAAGTTAAATAAAATTTGAAATTGAATTAAATTGGATATAAAGTTGAAAGGTAAAATGATTATAATTATGAAATGAAAATTTATACCTTAAGTTAGTAAGTGTTAATATATAATTTGAATTTGGTTATAAGATGAAATGATCAAATGAGAAATATAAGCTTTTAAGTAAATAAATAAGTTTTGAACTCATATATTGAGAAATAAAATTGAATTAAATTTGGATTGAATTGAATCACAGTCAGTTGTGTCATGAATGTTACTAAATGGAATTAAATCCTTACTTAGCAAAATTCAAAAAGAATGGTTTAGCTAGATTTAATTGGATTTCAGATAAATAAATTTGGGTTGAGATAAATTCAGTCAAGTTATAGATATTATTGAATGGAATAAAATTCTACTCAAACAAATAAATGTAAAATTCCAAGCTTGGGATATAAAATAAGATTGAACTCAAGGAAATCAAATAAAATGATTATCAAGATAAATGAAAAAGAAAATCAAGTATGGGATCGTAATTGGATTTTAATTGGAAGTGTTATTGAATGAAAATTTGAATTGGATTAAAATGGATATGGTGTGAAATATAAATAAATCCAATTCAAGCATAAATTGCATGGCCTTATTATTAATGAATTCAACAATGAATTGTTAATGTAAATTAAAATTTAAAATGGATAAAATAATAAACTAATCAAATAAATTAGTGGAAGGGTTGGAATTTGATCAAAGGAAAATCAAATCAAAGATTATGAATAGGTAATGGAGGTTGGAAATAAAGCTTGAGTTGTATGGAATTGGATTCAAATAAAAATGATTTGAGATGAAAATAAATCCAATTCTAGTATGAATAAACTAAAGAAAAATGGGAATGAACTTAAGTCATGAAATGGTAGTGAATTGAAGTAAATTAACTTAAGTTTAAAATTAATAGAAGCATGAGATGATGTCGTGTATAACAAAATGGTTTGGAATCAAATCTTTTTGGATATGGAAGAAATGCAATGAAAAGTTTGTGAATAAATTAAAATGAGATGGAATCAAGTGTAAATTGAGTGCAATCAATTTAAATGGTTATAAGCTTAAGTAATTGTTTATTCACATTAAAATTATCGAATTGCAATAGTAAATTGGTCGTTCGACGTAAACGGAAGTAAGCAAAATTATATGAATCAATAGCGGTTTAATAAATTTATTTTTGCATCAATTGGAATGAATATGAGTCCGTTTCAAAAAAAAAATGAGTTAAATGGAATGGTATGTAATTTGGATGCAAACAATTTAAATAAGTATCGGAACCTTGTTTATGCTTATGAAAATTATAAAACATGGGTTAAATGTGAAATTTATGTGTTTATGCCAGTATATCACATGCATTGTTACAGGATCGATGTTTTAGCTATTTAAATTTAAGCGAAATGCTATAAACTTCCTATATATAGTACTTATATGTTTAAATTGAGTAAGTACAGGTTCAGGGAAGCCGTATGGATGAATTGGATTGCGCTAAATGCTAAAATAAATAAGCCGCTTGCTTATAAATGCTAAATAAGGTACGCCTACGCAATAAAAATAGGAAATATGAACTGTTTTTTGGTTTTTTCGACCATGTGGGTCGATGTATATATATTTATATCTTTTATCAAATTGCAAAAGCTCCTCCGTACAAAGGAGACTCTGCCAAAAATTTCAGAAATTTTGGGAGCTAGAAATCTTTTTGAAAATATTTGGAAAAAAATTTTAGTTAACGACAAAACAATTTCAAACTAGAAATTGAAATAAATTAGTGAATGAAACTACTTTAAATATAATAATATGAACCAGTATAAATGGAAGATAAAATTAAGTGTTCAGAATTGAAAATAAATTAAACCCATATGGAAATGGGAGAACCAATATGAATAGAAATGGATATAAACTAAAGAGGTAAAGTGAAAATAAATAAAGAAGCATATTGAATGCTTATACTAAACCTAAGTAAGGAATGGTGCATTCTCAATTGGAAATTGATATTATAAATATATTCTTAGTAATATTTGGATGAATAGATATTGACATTGGTAAGGAAGTTAATAGTATGTGTTGAATGTTATGATTGGGTATTATTGCTAAGTAAGATATGCATGTATATTAAAGGAAAAAGAGAGTTGGTTTTGATTTCAAAAGATAAATTTGAATTTCTCGACAAAAAGGCATGTGTTTAAATTTCTGTGAAATTTGATTGGGTTTTGATCGAGCCACTTGGCTTTTTTTTTCTTTTGGAATTTGGGAGCCCGTAGAGGCTTTTTGTAGTTGTACCGAGCTAGCCGCGCAAAGGAGACGCTGGCGAAATTTTTCGGAAATTTAGGGAGTTAGAAAATTTTTGAGAAAATTTTGATAATTCAAAATTTGGTTTAAATTGAAAATTGAATGAGTGAGCATGTAATGATATTTGAAAACTATGGAAGGTTTTAGGAAGTAAGTAAGAATGATAGTGGGGCTATAATAAAAGATATGTATGGCTAGTTAATTAAACTGTTTGGTTTTGAAAAATAGTAATGGGTATTGGACCATTCTTCCTAATTAGTAATTTCGGGGACGGAATTCTTTTAAGGGGGGAGGAATGTGACGACCCAGAATTTTCAAGCATTTAAAATTGAAATATTTAATTGATTTTAAATATTCAATAGAGCAATTTTAACTTGAATTACAAATATCACTAATTATTTGATAATTAAATTATTGAATTAAATAATTTGAAGGTGAGCTAGATGTTGAATCTGGAGTTTTAAGCCTGTTAAAAATAATTTGAAGGCTTTTCAAATTTATATTGTTAATACTGAAGAGAATAGAAGTGTTGAAATCAAATTTAAAAATGGGTTGTTAAGTTTTGAAATGTATATGGTTTAAATTGAATTTAAAAAAACAGCCTTCCGAGGCACAGTCGTGGAATTTGACGAAACAGGTTCCATTGGGTCCCTAATATTGAATTATTATCGGATTTCAAATTTCGTAGTGATCGGAGTTGTTATGTGAGCGTATGATAAGTAAATGCGTTGCAAATTTAATTGAGATTTTTTTAAAAAAAAATAAGGGTTAAATCAGCAGTCATCTTCTTTCTGAGCAAGCCGACACGCAGAAACATGTTCGCACGCTAACATCTTTTCCTACCTCCCCATTCTTTCTTTACAAGTACAGATAGATTCACAAAGAGGATGAAAGGCTTCAAAAATTCAAATTAATGGCCAAAATAAACCTTATTCCATTTCCTTAGGTTCGAAATCTTCTGCCAAACAAAAACGATTTCGTTTGAGATCTTGGCGACCGAGACATCTTCACACATGGCTTCCCTCTCCCTCCCTAAATCGCTTATCTTCCCATCGAATTTATATAAAAATAAAATAAATAATGAAGCCACGATTTCTCTTTCAATTCCCTTATTCCCAAGATCGCAATTTTGGTCCTGGAGGCCACTATTCCACTAGGGGGTAGCTCGAGCATCTTATCGACTTCGCTCGATTTTAGGGAAGGGGGTACGACGTAGCTCTAACGGCGACGTCTTCTTTGTTTGCGAGGTTTTAGGGAGGCACGAGGCGTAATGGTTCGCGAGACTCCACCCTGATCACCGTGCCTCCACTGTCCAAGTATGCCGTGCCTGGCAGTGAGGCATGAGTTTTTTTTTTCTTTTTTCGTTCGAAATTATATTTAGGAGATAAGAAATAACAACAAAATTTTGTACGATATGTTAACATTGCTTTTGAAATGTGTTTTTGGACCAGTGATTTTCAAAATAGTTTATTTTATTTTACATGTAGATTATTTACTATATGTAGGTGGAAATAAAAGAAATAAATATACCTACTTTTTTTTTAAAAATAATATGAATTAGATGGTTACTTTGTTCAAATTAACTAATGCGATTTATTTTAGTTACTAAAGTTTTTTTTATAGACAGATTAGTTTAAAATTTAATCATTAGCTAAAATTTTAACCGTTAGTAGAATTAAATAAATAATTGGAGATAAATTGTTTAATTAATTCAAATGTTCATAAAATTATAAATCGTTTTTCAATTTAAGGATTTACACTCTTATTTAAATTTTATAAGTTAACAGAGAAAAAAAAAGTATGTTGTCAGTAAGTTTAAATTTGTGATTTCGAAACAGTTTTGTTGTTATAAGGTTTAATCTGAAATATAGATGTGGATAAGAAAGAGAAAAACATAGGATTATAAATACTATAGAGTTAATATGAATTTGTATAATGTATATACATATTTAAGTAACATAAGTTACTACGGATTTTGAAAATATAAGGATTTAAATGGGAAAAGGATAGATGTGGTGGTTAAACTGTTTAAAGTAACTTATATAAAATTTTGAACTAAAAATAATTGGGTTAAGGAATGTTTAGTTTAAGAATTTAAGTCAAGTTATAAGTTAAATTAAATAAGTGAATGTTAATAAATTGTTTGATTCAAGTGTTAATTAAGTTAATTAAAAGTAAATTGATTTGCTCGATTTCTTCAAATATTAGTAAAACCATATAATGTTTATTCAAGGTCAAAAATCGAGAAACCAAGCCAATATTGAAGTGGAGTGCAAATAAAAGCAAAGGTGAGTTAATCTCACTCAGTTGAATTATAATTTCAATTTAATTGGTTAAATTTAAATAATTGATTGGCTTTGGTGTGCTATAGTATATATAGTAGTATATATTACACCTTGGAATGATTGATTTCCCACATTTTATAGCAGAGATATTTTATATTTTGTTAATGTCTGTGGATGCAGGGAAAACAGGTTGGAGGGATCCAACTGGATTCCTCAACATATATTTAAGTTATTTAATATTCTCTGTTGTGATTATTTGATATTCTATGATGAATTATGTTGGAATATTGAATGCTATGGTTTGATTGAATATATTTGGGTATAATGAGCTACCAAAAATTTATAAATTTGACTTTGGAAAGAAAACAAAGCAGTAACTTTGTAAGAGAAATAACTATAGAAAATGTGAATGAATTAAGAATGAATTAAAAGAAACGGAAGTGATATTTAAATACTAATAAATAACTTCCGAGTATGAAAAGATTTTGAATAAACAGAAATTAACGAATTGTTAAAATCAAGTGATATTATTTTAAAGGAATAAAGAATTAGTTGAAAATTTAGAGTTTAAATTTATTTAAAGGGATAAAGAAGTAAATTGAGAAATCTAAAAATTGGTATTTCAATTAAAAGTATTATGAATCAAAATTAAGGAATAAAATCTGAAATTAATGGATTTTGGAATTAAAAAAGGAAGTAAATTGGAAATCAATTTGGAAATTGATTCAAGTATTTGGAATTGGAAATTTAAAGAAGATTGTGAAGAGAAGTATATTTCTTTGGATAGCCAAGTACCTTTTCAAAGTAATTTTTAAATATAAGATAAAAGTTTAATGTTGTTTTAAAAAGCATGTTTTAGAAAATTTATTATTTCTAAATGTTTAAATTCTAAAGTAAATATTTTTCAAATCTATTATCGTAGTAATTATTTAAGGTAACTTGGTATTTTGTTTTAAAAAGAGAAATTTAGTTCTATATTCTATAAAGTAGCTTTATTTTAATTATTTTTAAAGCATATATATATTTTTAATAAAGCATTAAAGTAGTTTTTAATTTAAATATTTAAAAGTATATTTTATAATAAGGTGTTTTAAATCATTTTAAAATCTAAAGTTTTGTGCTTGGTAATTCTAGTGGAAATAGAAAATACTTGGAATTGTTTCTGAGAAAGGAAGATAGTTTGGAAACTGTTTTCCAAAAGGGTTTGAAAAGTAGAAATATATCTCGTGAAGATATTTTTGGGATTAATAAATAATTTGGAAAATTATTTATTGTTTGATGGATGTTGTAAATATTAATTGACAGTTAAATCACCGACTATCAATATTGGACAAATGCGTTGATCGTTTCGAAGAGACCGAGATCGGGATTTATTTTTCGAAAACCACTTCGATCTGGTTTGTACGTTTCGTGGAAACGAGTTTGGATTCGAAGATGGAGCAGTGAAGTGCAAGGTCTAGTCGCTACTAATCCTGAGGATGTTTCCGAAATGGATGTAGTAGTAATAGTGCCTTTGGTTCCGTTCGAACCCGGGAAGGACTTGTATGGATGAATGCTTTCGGAACATCGTCAGGCGGACGATAGGCATTCTAAGGGATATGTTCTAAAAAGGTAACTCTTAGCCTCAAGCCTCATCAACCGGGAATGACTGAAAATCAGGGGTTATGCAGCAAGGTTAGTTGGGTAGCACCCAAGCAGGGTGAGGTCATCCCTGTCTAGATGTCCCTTTTTATTTCGGCTTAGTGGGCGGTTGTTGATCCCAACCGCGGGGTGATCTCATTTGGGATTTTCCAGTAAGGGGTAGTCCCAGTCTTGTGTTGCAGGGGAGCGGGCGTACTCCTCGGTACTGTGATCTAGGCCACATGCTGTGACAGGTGGTACCCCAGTGCCTAGTCATTAGTTGGAAATCCTTTCTCCCTACGCGCCATTTACGAGTTTTGTTTGTATTACCTACTCTGTGGCTAGTAGCTGGAATTTAATGAAGGTAACAATTTCGGCTATTTTAATAAGTATTTGTATATAGACCCTATTATAATATCAAAGGATTTTAATAAAAAGTGTTTTAGCTATCGTAAGGTAAAAACCCGACATGTTTATTTGTGGCGTGGTCTTACGAGATCCTTTTGTTTTCAAAGGATTTTCGAAACTTTAATAATCAATTTGAGTGTGGTTTTCTCACTCTGGTATTCCAGACCGACTCGGGTGTTATTTAACTATAATGCTCAGGTCAGACCGAGTATTATAAGATACAGGATATGATACTATGGAGCTCAAGAGACGAGCTGGATGGTGATACGTACTTCCGTATTTGATTATTATTCCGCTGTATATCCAATTGTATGTTATTGATGTGGCACTCTGATGATGTACTCTGATGATGTATGTATAAAACAGATATAGTTTTCTTTTGTGTAAAGATATGTTATATATATATTATATTTTATTCCACTGCGTTGGTTAGATTCTGTTATAGTTTTCTGTTTTCTCTTCTTCTACCTCTTCTTCTTTAAGCCAAATGGTTCGTATTTCTGTTCAACTTGAGTTGATTGATGTAGAATGGTGTCGGCTCAAGGGGTATGGATTTGCGGGTCGTTACAGAAGGGTTCCCTCTGATCCATAAATGAACTCCACTTTTTTTTTTATTAAATTCCTAATTCACTACACGATTAGGGTTATAGAGCTATGATTTTAGAAGTTACAAGATTTAGAGTGAGGAAAAATCCATCGTCAAAATAGGACCCCTTAGGTCTTATTTATAGATGTCGGCGGCCATGCTTCCGCCTCTAGGCCTTCGATTGTCGAAGGGTTCTCTTCTTCCATGCAGTTGCAAACCTTTCATCCTGGTCAAAAGGTTTGTGGAATTTTGAGCATCGTTGAAGGGTCTATTTTTCTTCATTCCTTCGTAAACCTTTCGCTATTGTTGAAGGGTTTTCCTTTCATATGTTATCATGAACCTTCCGTTCTTGTCGTAAGGTTGCTTCTTTACTCCTTGCTGACTTGTGATCCCCGTCTTCTTTATGAACCTTTCGATATTATTAAAAGGTGCCTTGTATGTCTTTTAACCTGTTCGGAAGGCTTATTATGCTTTCGAAAAGGTCATTAGGTAGTTGTTCTCACTTGCTTTGACTCCTTTTTCTCCTTTGAATTCCATGGATAATGAGACAAAACCTTTCGACCCTAAAGGTTTCTGATTAGTGAACTTCAACGCTTGCATCCCTTCAGAAGTATCAGAAGGTTTAAGCTGAGCTTCTCTTTTCCTTGTGTGCTTAAGGATCTTTTGTCTTATTCTGAAGGTTAATATTTAGTGTAACATTTAGGTAATGTGATACCTTGAAGACTATTTATGTCTATGCACACGCGCACACACACACACATATATGTATATGTATATGTATATGTATATGTATATGTATATGTATATGTATATGTATATGTATGTATGTATATTATTATTTGGTGATTATATTGTGCTCTCCTTATTATTATGTAACCTTGATTAGACATAGTCTGACCCGTGTATTATTTTATAATACTTGGATCCGTCCGAGATATTTCAGGTACAGGGATGGTGTAACACTCCATATTTTTATAACCTTATTTAATACATTTAAATTAGTGAGATTAATTGAATAATGTGAAGATTAATAGGTTGAGATTTGATTAGTTAAAGGTAGTCAAGCCATGTTAAGTGGGTTAACCAAATAACATTAGATAATGTGTTAGGAAATGAGAAAGGCATTATGGGAAATATTAAAAATTTATACCCTAAACACTTATGAGATGGTAACTCATGTTCATTCGCTCTCATTTTTCTAAAAAACTAAATTTCTAAGGTTGGCCACCATTTCCCATTATCAAGAGAAGAAGTAAAGCTAAAGATTTAAGAGAAGAGAAGAAATCAACTAATTCAACGCTCAAAAATCTCATCTTTAATCTCAAAAGCTAAGGTGAATAATTAGTACATCCCTAATTCTTTTAGTTTTTGGCTTTGTGATTAGATTCGAAATTTTTTTGCTATATTATTTCCATGTTTGATGTTTAAACATATATATTTATAGGTGGTGAAATTATAAATATTTATTCATGTTTTATGATATGTTTAACATGAAAATCCTATTTAATGACATCGAAAACCTTGAAAATTTAAATATAGGTCTGAAATAATATTTTAGAGATGAGTTTTGATTTTCATAATTTTTCGATTTATTATGATTTTATATGAATTTTCGAATGAATAAAATTGTTTATTGGATTATAAATTATTTTTGGCTAAAATATTAATTGTTTATGGTTGCTATTTTAATATGTTAGGTAATATTTTAATTTCTGGGATTTTTTCAGGATTTTCCTAAGTCATTTGAGGGATGTATAAAATTATCTAGGGTACGGGACTTGAATGTTTTGTATATTTATAAAGGAGAAGGGGCATTTTGCAAAATAAAATGATTTACAAATTCTGGTAATTGCGGTAGCACATTTCTAAAAAGTATTTTATTGACCAATGAAAACTTGACAAACAAAGGCAGGTTAGTTGAAAAGTTTCCATTTTAAGTTTTAAAAAAAACACCCTTTTTCCATGTTTAAGCCCATATGGTAGTGTACCTTCTGCCCCAGACCTTTTATCTCAGTCGAAAGGTTAGCTTTCGATAAGGTCAAAGTTCAATGCATAATGTATCAAGTAATTGGTACGTAATGAATTGAATATAGCCGAAAGGTTCTAAGCCGAAAGGTTGATGGCTTAAGAGGTTGGAATATAACTGTTTTAAGTGAAAGCTTTTGCCTGCTTTGCTTTCGAATTTGAGCTTTCTACTTGGTCACTTCCGACCAGGTCGAGTTATTTAAAAGAAAAGACTATAAACCTTCCGACTAAGTCGATAGGTTGTTGTTTTTTCCGCTATTACTTTGTTTTGAAACCTTCTGACATAGCCGAAGGGTTTCCACTGCTTTTGTAAGGGTTTTGGCTTTGAACCTTCCGACCCAGTCGAAAGGTTTGCCTATTTCAAACTAGCTGTTTCTCCAATATTTTTGAAAGGAAGCTTCCGACTTAGGTGGTCACCCTTATTTTGTAAGTATAACCCAAGTCTTTCGAAAAGTAATTCCAATAAAGAGGAAAGGATTTAAAAAGAAGGTTTCCAGATTGCTTTAAGTTAAACCCAGTATACCTTCGAAAGGTTTATGTTTTAAAATGTTTTAAGCATTAAAAGGGTTTATTCCTTGATCATTTTCAAAAGGTATATTAGATGTTTCGAAAGGGTTTCGAGGGAAGGTTTTCCAAGGGTTTTTCTAAGGCAATGATTTACAGTGATTTTAAAGAACGATGTCTAAAGTTTATAACATCTAAAAGTTTGAGAAATGATTTCGAAAGGTTTAAACATTATTTTTGAAGGAAATAATTATTAATTATGAAAAGAGGTTATTTCAAATGATTAAGTGTTTTCATCAACTAAATTTTGAGTAAAGGATATATATCTGACATGGTAATATGATTGAGTAAACTATAAAGATTTTATTCTTTTCCTTGTTTGAAGTTTGATTTAAAGGTTTAAATCATTTTGAAATTGTTTTCAAGGAAAATTATGGAAGGGGATCCTTAAGTATAAATGATTCAGATATTAGAAAACCAGATGGGACTAATATGGGATCGTGCCCTATACATTAGCTTATAGCCTCAGCTAATTGTTATCCAAAATTACAATGTGTAGGGCTTGGTCACAGGTAGACCAAAATTCTTAGTACACACCGAAAGGAATAAATGTTGCATACAGATAGGTTATTGATTAGCTCGAAAAACCATTAGGATCAGGAAGACCTAGAAGATGATTAAGTTTGGGACAGAACGTCCAGAAGTGAGATATCTAACAGATAGTCTAGGACAGATCATCATGATGGGAAATCTAAAACAGATAGATAAAGGATAGATAATCCTAAATATGAATATCTAATAAGTGTTAGGTTAATTTTGATTACATTGTCTAGTAGGCCCGAGTTAGCCAAAGGTTAAAAGTTATCCAAACAAAACTTTTGTGGTTGAACAGATAGTTTGTTATTACCCGATATTTATGTATGTGTACATAAAGTTTAATTTGTAGTGTTTAACCATTGTGGATGTAGGAGCATAGTATATGGTTATATGAAAGGATTTGCAAAGATATGTTTTAAAACGGATGTCGGTTAGAGGAAACCCGTTTCGATAAGCGGCGTGGTGTCACTTAACATAATTAAACCAGGATGTATAGTATTATTCATACCAGGCTTTACGTACGACTCGAAGTTTATGTTTTCCCTTAAACTCTCGGGTGCTCAAAATTGATTCGAGTACGTTGGGAAGTTAAGAATCTTATTAGGTTTTAGAAAGTTGACGAATAAGCTACTGAAGGATGCAAGAGGCAACAGATAACTACTTAGGATTTGTTGCGTTTACTTATCTTTTGATGGATTTTCCGCTGTGCTATGATGTACTATGTCTAATATGACCATATGACTCTGATCAATCGAGGAGGTGTCTTCATATACCGCTCTCGGCGTAATTTGTAATAACTATGTTTAATCTATGTCTAAAAAAACGATTTAGGTTATGTGATGTGAATGTGGAACAATTGTTAACTGAAAATGCAACAAAGTAATTTGTGATTTTTTAATCTGTGTTTTGTTTCATATTCAAGTAATTCTGATATTATTGATACCACTAACATAGCCATATTTATTCATCGGAAGTTAATACTATAGATGACTACAACATTTGTAGTGCTTAGTTTTGGGCCTCTAGATAGGGGATGTTACAGCTTGGTAACAGAGCATGTTTTATGAAATACTTTAACTAAAAATAATTTTTGAAAACATAATCCATAGGAATTAGAGTTAAGATCGGGGTATGGGATAATACTACTATAAAACATGCCATTTGCATCGCCTCATTTGAATCGGTTGAAGTAAAAGCTGATGCAAATAGAACTATTTGCATCAGTTCCATCTTAATAACCGGTGCGATTGGTACGTGAAAAGCAATAGGTATAAAAAATTAAATTTTCATCAGTTGTCACCAACAACCGATGCAAATAGTTTCACTTCCCGCCATCCTAAATTTTTCTGTCGCTTATTTCCCATTCATTTTCCCTAAAGAGGATTTCGCCTGCTCCAAAACAAAAAAAACCCTAGAAATTTATTTTCACCGCTTCTCATTAAATCCGACTGATGATCTTACCACTTTCCCAAATCCCTTTCCATGCCTTTCGCTCGTTCCTTTTCCCAAGCTATTTGACGACACGTAAAATATTGGCGTGTGACGCCCCCTTGGAAGCACAGCTTTTCACAAATTTGAAATCCAATTAACAAAATGCTAACTTTCGTGCCACTATTCCAACATCAGCTCGTGGTCGAGTATGTTGAAGATCGAAGTCAAGTGGCAATTTGGCACTGTGGAGTTCAAGGTTGTTTGCGTTTGGTCGAGTTCGTGATTATGTTGCTCGTCCCTTTGTTCGAGTCGTCCGTCGATTTCGATTCAGGTGTGAAGGAGATCGATTTGCTGGTTATCAGTGTGGAGGAATTGTGAAGTCGATTTATGGTGAATTAGGGAGTCGTGATTTTGGGTTTCGATGTGTTCGAGTTTGGGGCTGCGTGGATATTATTTTGTGGATGTCTGGTTTTGAGTCAGCGACTGCGGATGGTTGCGAGTTTGTGTGATTTGTGTTGGTAGTTGATGGCGACGAATGAGTTGAAGTCGCTGTCTAGGAGTGGAGGAGTGATGAGCAGTTTTGGCAGTATGGAGTGATGGTTTAGAAGCAAAGGGGATGGTCAATTTTACTTTTTTTTTTGGTTTGATGTCTTGCTCGGTGGTGGAGGAAGTATATGCAGTGACTGTTGAAACATGGTAGATGTTGAAATGGTAGTCATACAACAAAAGATTTGGATGCAATTTAGTCACAAGTTTCAGTTATGCTCCCTGATGGGTTGCTCTAACCATTGAGAGAACTTGTTTGCAGTTTAAGGTTCATCATAAGGGTATTGGGGGAAAACTACAGTTTAAGGAGGCTGAAAATGAAAATGAATCTCATAGATTATTTGTGAATCCTTGGATTCAGCATTTCAAATAAAATCCAAAGCATAGAACAACGGCACATAATTTTGAACATAGTAAAGTTAGTCATTCGCTAAAATTCACAAATAAGAGGTTGGAAAGAGAAGCTTCAAGTTCAAAGCAGATGTCACATATTTGTTCTCAAGATATTCATAAATTTCTATCGGTAGTGTCACAGGTGGGTCTTTTGCTTTCTAAGTATCCTAAGCTCATCATGATGGTTTTCTCTTGCTACATGCATAATATAACATCTATTATGAGAATTAAGCAGACAATAATATGGAGTTTTAGTTTTTCTGTTTAGATAGTGCTACCCCGAGTCAGGTCCATGTTGTTTGTCTAATTGAGAGCTACACAACGATGATATATTTTTCTTAAATGATTGAGGTTTGTGTGTTTAAAGTTGCTGAAAATTGTATATCTACACATTAACCCTTTTCACCATTTTAAGGGCCAATTTTAGATTGGATTTGACTTCCATGTGAGTTAATTTTTGCATCCTGATTATTTTTCTAGTTGAGAACTACGAATAGTAGATTCTTTATGTTTGAGCGTTTAAAAGTGAATGAGATGTTTGCTCTTAAAATTCGTCAAAATTTACGTTGTAATGATCATTCTGGTAACTAAATTTGAAATTCAACTACTGGAAAAGCAATGTTCCACTCCTCCCAAAGGTTGAATTATCAGCCAAGGGTAGAGCTAATATACTTGAGTCGTTGTTTAATAAGCTTGAACATGTGAGTATCAGTAACAAAAAAATATGTAGTATTTTTGGCTTTGAATATATTTGTCTGTTACAAAGTGGTATTTTCTGCTTTAAGAACTCATTTTCTCATGTTAATTGTGTGAAATGTGAGGGTTTTTCTTAAAGCGCTGCATAAAAATGAACTCAGTAGAATTACTTTATATTTTATCTGAGATTGATCGCTGATTTGAAATTTGTGTTTTGAGATTGTACATGGCCGATGCTTGTTTCTTCTCTTGCCTTGCTGAGCTCATTTATTTGGCATTTCTTTACAGAGGTTTCAAGTCAAAACTTTGAAGACATTGAATGCCACGAAGGAGAAGTAAGCAAAAGGGGCTACAAAAGAAGAGCAATAAGTGGAGTTTCTCCAATTGCTGACCAAGTAAGTTCTTGAAGCTTGAACTGGAGCTATTTATAGCCAAGGTATTTTTGTTTCAACTTTTCACGAATTATTGAGTATTTTCCTTCTTCTGCTTCGTCTTTACTATAGTTTATGTACATTGCTATAGTTTGGTTTTAGAATCTTGGAATTTTGTGAATTTTAGGAGATGACATTATTTCAAAATATAGAACATTGTCTCTTGAGTTTAAAATTTTTGCTATATCGAAATCCAATACAAGTAGTAATTGGTATTTGGTTTTACATTGCACAAGATTGTGAAGCTGTGGCAAACCTTTTTAAAATAAATAAATGGTTTTACCTCTGTTATGAATAAATAGTTTTTCTAGAAGCACAAAATGTACATTTGTTAGATGAAAACCAGAGTTGCATTAATCCTGTGTGGCATTTGAGCAATTAAGTATTACCGCAATTAACTGCTACCCATGTACCTTAATATAAAAGAACTATCGTTTGTGTAAAATAATAGTAATAAATAGAGATTGTTATCTATTTTTAAATAGAGTATACTTTGCACATCGTTTTTGAAAATAGAATTATATTCGTATATAATATACAAAGTAATGTGATATGTGAAACCTGAAACATCGTTGTAATATATTGAAGATGAAAATCTTACGGTTTTCAGCAATAGCCAACAAGTATAGACTTGGCAAGTCTTAGCAAAACCTGAAACATTGTTTTAATATTAACTTGGCAAGTCTTAGCAAAACTTTTAGAATGTCCATAACAACATCAAAACTCAAAGCTAGATGCATGTACTGAATCCGTACTATACTTCTCTGTAATTTACATTATTAATTAACATAAGATGCATGCATATTTATTCATTCATAGTTCTAATAAAATCATCAATAATGCCTGCACTTTGATTTTTATGTCTCTCCTGTACCATGTTTCATTGAAGCATATATTGTATGCTACTGCAAGTAGCTATGCTCATCCTTCCATTATAACTTGTAACAATTTGGTTACTACTTTACTTATTTATTTCATTTGCTTTGTTTATTGGTAGGCTAACACTTATATTTGTTACCATTTAGTTGTCATATTTTGTGTACGTGGAGATCTTAGTATTATTAAACTCTGTGTTTATTTTTCACATTTTAGGTCGCTGTTTAGCGAGTTCCACAGACCAGAAATGTTTTGCGGTAGTCTTCAGTTTTGATCATTTTTTAGACAGCAACTATAAGTCTATATTATAAAACTTGGTATATTAGCTTGATTCGTTGACCGTACCTAAAATATCCAGCTAGCTCTTGTTATAAAACTCATCCGATATTATTTGGTCCTCAACTTCTCACACATACGCTTGTCTTTTACCAATGTGTTTCCTTCTTGTTTTATCATTTGTCCCTTTTTATTTGTTTATTTCCTGTTTGTTCATGTGAATCATCGCAATTGTCAACTAGTTGTACATTCAAGCTGTTGTTATCTATGACTTCTTCTGGTTCTTGCATTGTATGTGTTTTATATTAATTATCTATACTTAGAACAGGACTGTGTTGTGGAGATGTAAAGTTGCTAAATTTTCGATTAGATTGAATTGCATTATCCTTTGTCTACGATAAGTCATCTGATATAAAAATTGCTTTAGAACTGTTTTAGTATCATTTTGTTTGCCTGTTATTGCACATCTATTTAATAGTTGCCTCTGTGGTTCCCCTTTAGTTTCCACTTCTATTACTGTTTGAGCTATACCAGAATTGACTCGAACTATTTCATTAATTTGCACATTCTGTTTCAGCATTTGGATGTCATGTGCATTTAGTATCTTTTTGATTGTTTGTGCCGCATTTACATGATTTTGTTCAGGCACCGTGTTACTCTTTGCAGTAACGTCAGTAGAATCCCCTATTATGTGTATAAGTTGAGGATTGTAAGCTGTAACTGGATTGTGCTGCAAGTGAAAAAGGTTTTGTTGCTAGGAATTATGCATTTGACGTGCATCAGAGAAAGATTGGGATATATCATCAGCATTTGATATAGATTTATTGCATTCCATATCTATATCATTGATTTACAAATATTATTTGCTATTTCATCAGCATACTCCATCCCAACAAATCAATGAGAGACTTTTGGTTAATCCATGGGTCTAATCACAGTGAGGATTTTGCTATTTTAGAAGAAATCTGCGCATATTTTATCTACTTTGTTCAGCACTAATACTGATAGATGATAAATTAATAACTAATTCATAACTATTGGCATGATTGTGCTATGTATAAGTCCTGCTCTTCTTATAGTTGATAGTAGATCGCTATCCCATCCATTTAATTTAGTGCTAATTCTGTTCAAGAGAGGAACACAATGCAAGGCATGAATGTAATCAGAATTGAGAGGCATGCAAACGTATTTAATAGGTAACTTATGCTCTTCAACCTTTAAAATATTTTTAATCTCCGTTTTTCCAACCGCATCATAACTGAAAAAAATTGTGAATTGGTTTGGTTAGTCTTTAGGCAGTGAAATGCATGTTGCTAGTGGTGTGGTTATGTTGACAGTGGGATATTTGTTGAAAGAGGAAGTGAACAGTTTGCAACAGGTTGAAGAGGTAAGAGGCAGTTGTGATGGAGAAAGGCAGCAGTAGTAATGTAGCATCTGTGGATGAAGATGTGTGCACAACAGTTTGGAAGCAGTGAATATTGATAGTTGAACTACAAGGGATGGTTGCAGCAATTAGGTGATGTGAAGTGAAGTATAGAGAATGGCAATTCTGTGGTGTTTAGGTGAGTTGATGTGAAGATGAAGTGTTTAGCAGTATAGTTTGAAATGATATGTGTGAGTAGGCAGGGAAGTATGGTATAGTATGAAATTGTACTGGTGGGTAAGTTGTATAAGGCAGAGGGGAGTTGGTAAGGTTGAAGTGTAGTGGCAAGCATGGTATAGCAGTTGAAGTAGTGGGTGGGTAGTTGTATGTAGAGTAGTATGAGTGGTATGGCAGTAGTGAACTGTACCAGTGTACAGTGTGTGAAGGATGCAGCAGTTTGGAGATGTCTAAAGGCAATAAAGCAGAAGAGGCAAGGCAGTGTGGTGAACTATTGTGTTTTTTTAATTTGTAAAACACTTCAATCATATTGTTAGCAACAGAGGTCAGCTGGCAAGTGGAGTGGTATAGTTGCTGTGAATTGATGAATGTGAATGAAAGGCAGTTGAGGGACTTGACTACAGTGAAGTGGCGGAGGAGGTATTGGGTGATGTTAAGGGATGTTGACAGGTTGTAAAGGGGAATGAACAGTGGTTTGTGCTGTGACCAGGGAAGGAATTAAGTGGAGATTATGGGTTTAGAATGGAGGTGATCGGTTGCTACAGTTGAATACAAGTTGATTTACGAGGATTTCTTTAAGCAGGTGGGTTGCTTTATGAATGGAAAAATGTGACAATGAGGAAGGATTTTTGAGTATGCGGAGGAGCAGTTAATGAATGAAGTGCAGATGTTTTTGACAACAGTGTTTGGCAGAGAAGTGGTTTAGTGGTTGTAGGCGTATAGCAGCAGTAATGGATATGAAGAAGTATGGGACTGTTGATGTTCGTTGTGGTCAGTTGAAGAAGTTGTGGTCGTTGTAGAAGTAATGGGTAGTGGATGGTAGGCACGTAAATGATGTTTCTGGGCAGGTAGGGGTAGTGAGATGGTTTGCAGTGCACAGTTTTGTTGGTGGTGGATGGTAGTTGAAAGAGAACCGTCATTTCATAATTTCGAACATGTGAAAATCTTCCATTCATATTTAGACCTTGTAGAGAAATATGAATATTTCGGCATATATTTTGCTATTTTAAATTTTGTCATGTAATTTTAAGACGCATTAACCTGTAAGCCATTTTAACATGTTTATTTTTTGTTTTTCCAGGTTCAAGTTGACATTGCAAAAAAAGAAATGCAGCATATGGTTTTGAGCTGAAGCCTAAAAATTTGGATTTTTAAGATTCCATGAAGTTTTAAGGCTTTTACTATACTATTTCTCAATGGTTGTACTAATTAAAGATCTGAATTAAGACTATATCACTTAATGATTGTACTAGAGATCTGAATTATGCTGTAAAAATGAATTTATGAACCATTATTTTGTATAGATTATTAACACTTTAATTGATGTATGTTTATTTTGGTATTATGTTATTCAGTTTGTATTTGCCACCAAATTTAATTTTGAATGATTGTAATATTGCATGCAATAATTGTTTGTTATAATCAATAATATATATATATAGTCTATTTGAGTACTGTAATAATGGTTTCTGAGAATGGATTTTTTGCATCAGGTATAAATAGCTGATGCAATAGAGGGATTAGCTTGCATCGGTTTTCACAAAAAACGGATGCAATAGAGGGATTAGTTTGCATCGGTTTTCGACAATAACCTATGCAACAAGTTACTTTGTTGCATCGGTTTTCATTACAACTGATGCAACATGGGGGCTGTGTTCAAGCAACCAAACATAATATTTTGCATCAGTTGTTAGTAACAACCGATGCAAAAAGGACCTTTTTGCATCGGTTTTAAAACTGATGCGAAATTGTTAAGCCTGTTGCATCGGTTGCATATGCATCAGCTGTTGAACTGATGCAAAAGGGGGGTAAACAACCGATGCAAATGGCCTGTTTTGTAGTAGTGTAACGCTATAATAATGTACTTGTATTATATATATAAGTATGCGCTATATCTTTAGACTCTTATCTTAGTTAGGTTATTCATCTGTAACTCACGAGGTTTGAATATAGATATGGAGAGAAGAAGGAGTAGACTAAATATCGGAGGAGATAGCAGCACCACTAATGGAAATGCCTGACCAAGCGCTAGGAGAGGTTCTGGTCAGGCATAAGCTGAAAATGTTGTGCAGGAGTTCCCCAAGTGGATATAGGGACAATGTATTAGTCTTTGTGGATAGGTGCAAGCTGGAGTAACAACAAGTGTTATTGGAGGTAACACTGTAGGGGAAGGAGCTCAAGAAGTTCCTGCGGTCGATCAGCATGCCAACTTGAGTAGAGATTACATCAGGCTTGGAGGGAAGCTGTTCATTGGTATCGAGGATGTGCCTGAAGTGGAAAACTGGCTACTACATTGTAAAAGAATTTTTGCTGGTTTAGGGCTAAATGATGCATAGAAAAGGAGGTTGGCCTTAAGGAAGCTGCAGGGAGCTGCATTATTTTGGTGGAACTCTATCACTGCTGGAGTTGATGAAGAGAACTTGGGCGGAATTCAAGAGAAGGTTTTCGTAGAGATTTATGTCCGTAATGGCGCAGGTTGCATTAGTAAGGAGGTTTGTAGAGCTGGAGATGAGAGATATGAGTGTATTGGAGTACACAAGGAAGTTTGAGGAACTAGCCCGATACGGGTATGCCTTAGTTGATACCATTATCCGTAGAAATGAAAAGTACATTAGTGGATTAAGGCCAGAACCGATAAGTGCTACTTTTCCACACTTAAGAGACCCTAGTGATGTAGTTGTTGAGATGACATCAAGGCAAGAAGAGGCATTGGCTTGCTTAAGAAAGAAAGTGAAAGAGGCTCAGACAGGACAGGCCTAGAAGAGGAAATTTTTCTAGAAAAAAATTGCTCATAAAGAAGGAACACAAAAGAAAAGTAAGGCTAGAGTGGTTTGTTACAACTGCAACAAGAAAGGACACTATGCCAACGAGTGTCGAGCCAGCAAGGAAAAAGGAAAAGAGGCTGGTGGAAAGAAGAATGTTAGATGCTTTAACTGCGATCAAGTGGATCATTACAAGAACAAGTGCCCAGATCCAGTGAAGAAGGTAAAGGGGCGAGTTTATGCTTTGGAGCCCACAATCACAAAACCAGTTACTTAGAAAAAGGGAAAAGCTATTTTAGGAGGCTTACTATAGATCTATAGTATGTCTGTTAGCATCCTATTTGATACTGGGGCATCCCATTCTTTTATTTCTCAATGTATGGTAGATAGACTTAACCTAAGACCCTCTTACTTAGTTACTTCCTTAAGGGTTGCTAAACTAATAGGAGATTATGCAATACTTGGGATGAGGTGTGACCATCTAGAATTTGATTTGTTAGGCCATACCTTTGATTGTTGTTTCCATATATTTGACTTTATGGGATTTGGGATTATCCTAGGGATGGATTGGTTGAGTAGATATAATGCTAGGATATTTTGCCAAGATAGGAAAATATCACTTAGTCATCCGGATTGTAGAGATCGGATAATTTACGCCGTAGAGAACCCTAGTTGTGAGGTGTATGCTTTACTGGGTGTTATGAAGTTGGAGGATCGGGCTTTTGTAGTTAGGGAATTTGCCGATGTGTTTGAGCCAGTCGTCGAACTGCCACCGAAACGAGCCAGTGAGTTTCAGATTGATTTAGTGCCTGAAGCTGAACCGGTGAGTAGACCGTCGAGTAGAATGACACCAACAAAGATGAAAGAGTTGAAGGTGCAGTTGGTAGATCTGGAAGGTAAGAGTTTTATTAGACCGAGTAGTTTGCCATGGGAAGCTGCTGTTGTGTTTGCTAAGAATCCGGATAGATCATTAAGGCTACGTATCGATTATCGTATGTTGAATGAGAAAACGATAAAGAACCGACACCCACTGTCGAGAATTGACGATTTGTTCAATCAATTGGGTGGAGCAAAGGTATTCTCTCAACTATATTTGGAAATGGGATTTCATCAGCTTAGATTGGCAGAGGATATCATTCCTTTGATGGTGTTTAGAACGAGATACGGATCGTACGAATGGTTAGTTATGCCATTCAGACTAACTAATGCACCATCATTCTTTGTGGATCTGATGAATAGAATTTTTCAAGAGCATTTAGATAGGATTTTGTTAGTTTTCATTGATGACATTTTGATATACTCTAAGGATGAGAAAGAGCATGAAGTTCATCTCAAAGTCGTGCTTGAGATGTTGAGGGAGCATAAGTTGAAGGTTAAGTTTACGAAGTGTCATTTTTGGAAGAAGGAAGTGAAATTCCTTGGTAATATCGTCTCTGATAAATGGTTGTATATAGATCTGACTAAGATGGAAGAGGTGAACAATTGGAAGAGACCCAAGATGGTGACCGAGATAAAGGATTTTCTTGGATTGGCTAGGTATTATCGGAGATTTATAAAAGCTTTTTCGCAAATAGTAGCACCGATGACTAATCTTACACGAAAGGATGTGGGTTCATGTGGACTGATAAGTGTGAAGAAGCATTCCATAGCTTGAAACACTTATTGACCGATGCACCGGTGTTAGTGGTTCCAGAGGGGAATCGGGATTTAGTTGTTCATACAGATGCATCTGAAACTGGATTGGGAGCTATGTTGATGCAAAGGGGTAAAGTAATTGCTTATGCTTCTAGATAGCTCAGGCCACATGAGGTTAGGTACCCAACACATGACTTGGAGTTAGCTACCATTATATTTGTTTTAAAGGTGTGGAGGCATTATCTTTTGGGAGAGCAATTTGAGCTATATACTGATCATAAGTCGTTGAAGTATTTGTTCTCTCAAAAGGAGCTGAATATGAGACTGCATAGATTGTTGGAGTTTATTGCGGCCTATGATTTTGGAATTGAGTACACACCCGAAAAATGAAACAAGGTAGCGGATGCACTCAGTTGGAAATATCAGAATGCGGTATTGGCTATGATCATTGAGTGGCAAGACTTGGAGGCATTATTGGCTTGTATGTGCAGTTTAGGTCCAAGGTAGGATCGAGTGCAGGAAGTACCGTATTGTCTTATTTAGAAGTCTGACCTGTAGTGATTGAGAAGATAGCTTCTAAGCAAGAGGAGGATCCATTATTGGTTGAGCGGATCAGAAGGTTGAACGAATGAACGGAGACCGAAGACCAAAAGAATTTCAGGCTTGACCAAAATGGGTGGTTGATAAATAAAGGAAGGTTATGTGTTCCAAATGTAGGAAGCATGAGGAAGGAGGTTATGGATGAGTGTCATCGTTCGAAGTTCACTATCCACCCAGGAGGAATGAAAATGTATCAGGACATGAAGATAAATTTATTCTGAGAAGGTGTGAAATGGGACATTGGATTTTGTATTCAGCAGTGCTTGAATTGCCAACAGGCAAAGGTAGAACACCAGAAGCCAAGTGGATTGTTTCAACCGTTAAAGGATCCGTTATGGAAATGGGATTCAATCTCTATGGATTTTATTGATGGGTTGCCGAGATCTAGTAGAGGAAACGAACGCATATGGGTCGTAGTGGATAGACCGACAAAGAGTGCCCATTTTATGTCGGTAAAATCAACTAGAACGACACCTAATTTGGCAAAGTTATTCATGAAGAATGTGGTTAGGCCGCACGGGATTCCTATTAGTATAGTCATTGATAGAGATTATTTATTTACTAGTGTGTTCTGAAAAAGTCTACAGGAAGCATTATGAGCCAAGCTCAACATGAGTACCGGGTACCATCCACAGACAGATGGTCAAACGGAAAGAGTAACAAAATCTTGAAAGATTTGTTAAGAATTTGTATATTTGACTTTGGGGGATCATGGAAAGACCATCTTCATCTAGTCGAGTTCTTGTATAACAATAGTTATTAAACCAATATCCGGATGGCACCGTTTGAAGCATTGTATGGAAGACCTTGCAAGGTTCCCTTTGTTGGTTGGAGACCGGGGATAGATTAGTTCTTGGTCCGGATTTAGTGAAGGAAGCTGCGGAGAAGATTGAGTTGATTCGAGCAAGGATGAAGGAGGCTCAATCTAGGCAGAAAAGTTATGCAGATAAAAGAAAAAGGATTTGGAATTTTCTATCGGAGATTATGTGTTTGTTAAGGTTTTACCGATGAAAGTCTAATTAGATTTGGTAAGTTAGAGACGTTAGCACCTAGATTCATTGGTGCACTTTGTATTACTAAGAGGATCGAGAAACTCTCTTATAAAGTGGAGTTACCGAGTAGTTTGGCTGGAGTTCATAATATTTTCCATGTTTCTCATCTTAGGAAATGTGTTAGAGACCCGATGACTACTATAGCACATGTAGTATTAGAAGACTTAGTAGTAGAACCGGATTTGACTATAGTTAGGAAGCCGAATCAGATTGTGGCTAGATATGAGAAGAAATTGACGAACAACATAGTCAAGTTGGTAAAGATTCAGTGGAGTAATGATGCTAGGGACTGTACTTGGGAAGTGGAGAGCATGATTAGAGACTCTTATCCAGATTTATTTGATGGTATGTTTTATCTGTGATTGTTTTGTTGTGTACCTTATCGTAATTTCGATGACGAAACTCTTTAAGGTGGAGAGTCTGCAAGACCCCATATTTTGTAACCTTATTTAAGAAATTTAAATTAGTGAGATTAAAGTGAATAATGTGAAGATTAATAGGTTGAGATTTGATTAGTTAAAGGTAGTCGTACCATATTAAGTAGGTTAACTAAAATGAAATAACACTACAAAATGTGTTAGCAAATGTGAAGGACATTATGGGAAATAGTAAAACCTTGTACCATAAACCCCTATGAGATGGTAACCCACGTTCATTCACTCTCATTTCACCAAAAAACTAAATTGCTAAGGCTGGCCACCATTTTCCATTCTCAAGAGAAGAAGTAAAGCTAAAGATTTAAGAGAAAAGAAATCAACTAATTCAACAGTCAAAAATTTCATCTATAATCTCAAAAGCTGAGGTGAATAATTACTACATCCGTAATTCTTTTATCTCTCAGCTTTGTGATTAGATCCGAAATGTTTTTGCTATATTATCGTCATGTTTGATGTTTAAAGATATATATATATATATATATGGTTGGTGAAATTAAAAATGTTTATTCGTGTTTAATGATATGTTTAACATGAAAACAATATTTAGTGACATACGAATACCTTGGAAATTTAAATGCTGGTCTAGAATAATATTTTAGAGATGGGGTTTGACTTTCATAATTTTTCGATTTATTATGAATTTTATATGAATTTTCGAATGAAGAAAATTGTTCATTGGGTTATAAATTATTTTCGGCTAAAATATTAATTATTTTGGATTGATATTTTAATATGTTAGGTAAAAAATAGATTTTCTAGGACTTTTCTAGGATTTTCCTAAGTCATTTAAGGGATATATAAAATTATTTAAGGTATGAGACTTAAATGTTTTATATATTTGTAAAGGAGAAGGGGCACTTTGCAGAATAAAATGATTTAGAAATTCTGATAATTGCGGCAGCACATTTGTGAAAAGTATTTTGTTGAACAATAAAAATTTGACAAACAAAGGCAAATTAGTTGAAAAGTTTCCTTTTTAAGTTAAAAACAAAAATCATTCTTTTTCCATGTTTTAGCTCATACAGCAGTATACCTTCGACCTCAGACCTTTGGCCTACGTCGAATGGTTAGATTTCGATAAGGTCAAAGTTCAATGCATAAGGTATCAAGTAATTGGTACGTAATGAATTGAATATAGCCGAAAGGTTGATGGCCTAAGAGCTTGGAATATAATTGTTTTACAAGTGAAAAGCTTACGCCTGCTTTGCTTTTGAATTCGAGCTTTCGAGTTAGTCACTTCCGAGACTTTAAACCTTCCGACGAAGTCGACAGGTTGTAAGCTGTTTCTGCCATTGCTTTGTTTTGAAACCTTTCGACATAGCCGTAGGATTTCTACCGCTTTTGTAAAGATTTTTACTTTGAACCTTCCGACCCAGTTGAAAGGTGTTAACGCTAAAAATGTACGCTAACACCTTAGTGTGAGTTGTGATATAGCGAAAGCACCACCCATTGGTACGGGAATTACAAACAAGCAGAAAATAGTAAAGAGACAACAATTTTTATAGTGGTTCGGCTCAAAGTCAAGCCTACGTCCACTTAATCTCTTCTATTATTGATTTGATTGCAAATCAAACAATCATTCTTCAATTACAACACCATTAAGGCAAGTAGTTAGAACTTTCATGTAGAAAAGCTCTTCGAATTCATGTTGAATGAACTTGATCTTTTCCCAAGGTTCTTTGAAGTATCTTTCGCATTTGAAGTGTTGAAGAAGAAGTCGTGAAAACAGCAATGTCCTGGCGTTCCAGAAATCCTCTGAATCCCCTTTTCCATGTGGAGTAGGCGGGGTATTTATAAGGGAGTTTCGGAGTTAGGTCGTGTGGTGTAATAGGTCGTGAGCAACCTAGGGAGTTGCGACCTAGGGAGTTGCGACCTATGAACGATCCCGATGTAGCATAAGTCGTTAGCGACTTAATGGAGCCATCCTGGACGAGATATATGCTGTGAGCGACTTAGCATGTGTAGCACAGGAGTTATTTCGTCATGCTAAGGTCGTAAGCAACCTAATGGAAGAGGCAGTGCACATGCGGCTTAACTTTGAAGCTTGCTAGGTCGTAGGTCGCTCTTTCCTTAACTCGTTAGGTCGTTGCCTTCATTGAGTTGCTAGGTCGTTAACCCATTGAGTCGTAGGAGTCTTTAGGTCGCTAGAGCTCCTTAAGACGTTGAGTTGTGCCATGTTGAACCGCTCTGTGCTTTAGGTCGTTAGGTCGTTCCCTGCTATAGGTCGTTAAGTCGGTTATGCCTTGGATAGTTAAGTCACTTATTCCCTTAGGTCGTTGAGTCGAATAGGTCGCTAAGTCGTGAATAAGAGAGGTGTTAACACTTGCCCCTCGAAGTATACGCCTAGGGGATAGGTCGTGTGCTTCGATGCCTCTTAACTCGCGCTATCCTGAGTCGCCAAGTCGTGAGCAACTTATGAGAGAGCTAGGTCGTTCGCGCCGATTCGAGTTCCATTGCCCCTGTATATAAGTCACTTAGGTTGCTCCTTCTTCTCTTCACCTGCTCCAACACTCTAGCCCTCCATTGAAGAATCTCTGAGCTCTCGAAGACGAATTCAAACTAACCAGTCATTGATCATCTTCACCATCATATTATGTAAGAGAATCCGATCATTATCCAACCACGGCCATCACCGAATCGTGAATCCCCCGTTTTCCGACGCTAATCCGATTTCATGTGCCGCATTTCACCATGAGTCATGTTACGATCGATCTTTGATCGTCATTGGACATGCTGTCGTTGTAATTCATGAGAACACAGTAGTGCATCGGATCTATGATGGATTTGATGCGATTTGCATCGGTCTTGGACGATTTGGTGGTGTGGAGAGATGATGGATTTCATTGTGGAGATGCTAACGGGTTATCATGTTACAAGTTAATGGGTTAGCGAGTTAGGCGAGTTTTTGAATGAAGTGGAGTTAGCGGATTAAGGAGAGTTAGGAAGTGCCCGACTTAGGAGCTTCGAACGACCTAGGGCTTAGCAGTTTAGACATGAATCGCATGACTTAACTTAGTGAATGACTTAAAGACTTAACATCCAAACTCTGAACGACATAAGGGACTGCGACTCATATGACTTGCGACTTAACTTGCCAGAATAGCACATGACTTAAAGCAGAATGACTTAAAGAATCAACACGACCTAATTTAACCCGCAGCATAGCTTTAACTCCTAGGAACATGACTGATGAACTTCCAGAATGAACTGCTTGAACTTGTTGCACTCTTTCACAGATTGTATTAGCTTTTAAGCCGACAACCTGTTAAATACAACATTTGCAGAAAACTAGGGCGAATATAGTGCCATTGACTGCCCACATCGAATGACAGATTAGTCGATAAAGAATAACCAACTTAAGGGAATTGTGTGAACGAAATGCTGTGAATTAACCAGTTCAAGTGAAGTATTAAAGCAAAGCTAAATTAATCAACTAAAGCTGATCTGTTTGCATCAACACTGTACTTGGACTTAAAATAACAAGCCCTGAAACTTTATAATCGACAAAAGCCAACTAGTTTAATTCCAGTTATATTTGCTTGTCATTTTATTAGTTTTGCACAACACTTCACACTTTTAGAAAATGTGCACCTTCATATTTGAATATCCATTTCCTTGTGTAGAATGGCTTCTCAACAAGTGCGAGAAGAGATAGTAGAGCGGTCCGATGAGGTTTTCCCAATGGTTGACCCTTTGGAGAATCCTCCGGAAAGAGTTTCAACTACATTAAACCAACGAGCTTTCAGCCAGCTATGTATTCAATTCGGCATTGCTGAAGCGGATGCTCTGCTTCCTGGGGTAAATGACACGGTCGATAGGCCGCCTCCTGGCTTCATTGTAGTCAATCGTCAAATGTGTTTGAATGGAGCTATTCCCCCCTTCAATGATTTTTTTAGAACACTCCTCCTTCGACTAACTATTTCTCCATTCCAGTTGCACCCTAATGGCTATGCCATTTTGATGGGGTTGTGCATATTATTTAGGAGGACGCTTAACCGCCTCCCAAGCTTCGAGGAGATCTTCTATTTGTGTTCATTCGGGAGTAACAAAGGTCACCCTTCCATTACTCTTGAAAGGAGTGCAAGAAACCGCAAGCTGATTACGGATCTGCCTGAGAGCGCTCACGGGTTTTTAAACCAGTTCTTCTTTGCCCGTTGCCCCCCCCGGGATTCTACGGTATCTGGAGAGTAGGAAGTAAGGCTACCTATCTCCGTTCACTTCATTTCTGAGCCTTTCAAAATTCGAGTCGTCAAGTGCTAACTTCATTCTTTACTTTTGCAGCACTTCCTCCACCCTCTAAAGATTCTAGTCACAAATCGACTTTCGAAAGATTGAGTGCCGTAACTATCGATGAGAGAAGTATTAACTTTCTACTGAAGGATGAACTTTTGCACCAATTCAGACTCTTGCACTCTTCTCGATCCATTCAGTCCCGTGATGCCCCCAGTTCTCAAGCAGAAGCGTCAAATGCCCCAGCCTCCGCAAAGGAATTCGCACTGAAGGAACCTGTTGTAGAGGCTTCATTAGTGAAATGCTCCAATTCCATTAATGGTTTGGGATTATCTGGCAATTCTAAACTTCCCCCAGTTATTGAAGAAGATGAATTTCCTCAACATTCTGGGAAGGCTACTAGAGAAGCTGATGAGGGAGCTAAGAAAGAATGTTCCGTTACGAAGAGTGTAAAGCATGCTGAAGAGGGCACTGCTGATATGACCCACTCTGTTGGACACGATGGTGATGATACCTTTGGAGGACTGAGCGATCTTATGGTGACTTCCCACGAGCTCTTTAAAGATGACACCACCACTTCTAAGCTTGTTTCTCCAGCAATCGAAGCGACATCCGTTTTGCGATCAATTCCATCAACCCAAGAGTTAACTCCTGCTGCAAAAGCCGACATCACTCCTAGGTCGAAGAGTGGTTTGTAGCTTGACGCGCGTAGTTCGCACGCCACACACACACTTAGGATTTTTGGCAATTATGTGCACTTAGCTTCAAAGATTTTTAAATTTATCTCTTCTTCACTTTCAGGTTCTCCCATGGGACGCTGCTGCTCATATTACGATGACTTTCAACGCTATGCGAGGCGTGATTCTTATGACCCCTGGTGCTATCTTCCTGCCCCTAGGGAGACTGATGAGGAAAGAGTAGCTAGGAAAGCTCGCAAAAGGCAGGCTTATGAGGGGCGTTAGGGAAGAAGAGACGACCGACATGACTCTTACAAGAGGGATGATGACTCCCATAAGAGAAAGTCTCATGACGATAAGGGGAAGAGTCATGTAGCCGAAGATTAAAGCAAGCGAGCCAAGCTTAGCGAAAAGTCTATATCTAAAATTTCTAAAGTGCCCACTGCTTCTATCTCTCTAGACATCCCTTCTAGCTCTCCTGCCCTTAAAAGAGCTGAAATTCAAGCAATCATTAATATGCCTCCTTATCAAGTTGAGAAGCCTCCGTCTGCACTCCAGAGCCGATTTCCGCATTGGTGTTTGAAAGGAGTATGTTTTGATCTGGACTTGGTTCCAATTGATAAACAGGCCATGTTGAGAAATCTCGACGCTGTCAAGCTTGATGTTGAAAGAATGTCCGGCTGGCAAAAACTAGTTAATGAGCTTCAAAGAGTAAATCGTTTAAATCTCGAGGCTGTGCTGACCATGGAAAGCGATAAGTCTGAGTGGCAAAAAGTTCTTGATCAGCATGATACGGAGATGAGCAGCATCACCGCCTATAACGAGAAACTTGAGGCTGAAATCAAGAAGCTTAAAGATGATCTTGCCACCTCTTCCACTTCTTATACTCAAAAGGAAGAGGTTCTTCAAAAGCAAGTAAGAGATGCCCACGCTACTCAACGAGATGCTGAGGCTAAACTTGAGGCGCAGTAGAAAATCGTGGAAATCTACCGCAATGATGTTGCTCAGCTGCGGGAAAAGACTAACTCCTAAGATTTAGAGATTACAATGTTAAAGACCCAGCTTTCTAAGGCTGAAAAGGAGCGTGACGAGGCCATCGCTGGAAGAGCAGCAGCTGAACAATCACATGAGGCGACTAAGGCCAATATCAGCTCCACTCTATTCGAGTTTTATGTTCTCAGCGTCTTGGGGCGTGGCAGTCTTTCATTTTTGGGCCCAAAGTATGAGGTTACCCTGGCTGAAGTGTGGGAGGTAGCAGTTGAAATGCTTAGAGACGCTGGCTACGCTGAGGAGGATCTTGAGGCTCATTATTTGGATGATGAGGGTCGTGCCGCCCTTGCCAGAAGGAAAGAACAACTTGCCAAGGAACGAGCCGAAGCAGTGGAAGGAGAGCACATAGGGAAGGCACCTTTGGCCGACCCAACTCGTCCTTCGACTTCGGTTGACATCGATATTATTGGCTCCATTTCCCACTCTCCGCCTCCTGCCAAAGCTGAAACCGAAACTACAACTGCTCATGCCAAAGACAAGGCCCAAGAAGACACCGAAGCCCAAGATTTTGAAATTGATGTGATAAAGCCAATCTTTCCAGGTAACTTCAACACTGATCCAGCTCAAGTGGACTACTCGTTTTCTTCACATGAGCTCGATGAACTTATTGCTTATTACTTAAGCCTCGACGTGCCACTATCTCCTCTCTTTTGCGAGAAATACTAATGTTTAACTCTTCTTCTTCTGTAGTGAAAACAAGTGTTGTACAGGCTTCGCCTCCTCCAGCTGTTGCCCCTCCACCTTTTTAAGTTACTCCTTCTTCTACTTCTCAACCGGGGTCGCAAGAAGAACAAATAGGAGCTCTTCAAGGCTTAGATGACCCGGCCGCTTCACAAGAGCAATAAGCTGAAGAACTTGAGGAGGGTGAGAGGACCCCGGAGAAATTTACTGCCAATGATACAAAGCTGATTGATCTTATCACTCCGGGCAGCGAATCTTCTTCAAAGAAGAGGGGAAAGCATGGAATTTCGAGGAAAAAGAAGGGCACTTCTGCTAGCGATGAGAAAGCGAAAGAGGACCCAATTGCACCTCTTTCTCCTTTTTCCCCGACTTGTTTAGGCCGACCCAAGAAGTTAACCATTAGGCCAAGCGAGGGCCCCAAAGGCTGCGGGAAGAAGAAGTAATGGGTCTGGTTTTATCCTTCTTGTTCTGCTTTTTTGCTTTTTGCTTGTATTTAAAGACTTGCATTGACCGGAGATTGTGTGGGTATCGGCCCCCGCTTTTTGAAACCTGCACATGTATGCAAATCCTTTATAGTATGGAATAGAATGACTCTTTTTACTTGTACAATCTTTTATCTGTATTTGTAAATGCATTTATTCCTTATTTTCACACAAGTTTCTTAATTTTCTTTGTATGATATTGCAGTGAGCTCGTGGCATGGTGTTTGAGTGTTGATTTTATTAATGTAGCTATATTATATTGCCCCCATATCACGGCTTACTGCAATATTCTCCATTTTGAGAAGACTTGTACTCTTACTCTAGAGAATAATTCTTCCATTTTGAGGAAATATTATTCTGCTCTAGTAGAGTGTGCCTTGTATTGGAGAAGTTTTCCTTTTTTTAGAAAAAGTTTTTACACTTCAACTTTCGGAGATGGTCACTTTTATTTTTGAGAAGTGGATTCCCCTACGCGGTAAAGCGGGCCTCTGAAGAAGGCCTCGATTTGTTTGCCAGAAAGTTATATCTCATCGCTAAGTGGGCTCACGGGACTGGCGTCAGCTGCTTTATCGGATATTTGTTTGCACAAACGATCGCGAGCAGTTAGCTGTGGCCTAGAACCTTCTTTTTAAGAAGGTGCCCCTTTGGTGGTTCCACCAACGACCTTTTCAAGAGATAACATTTCATTTTTAGGTGTGCCTCGCTAGAGGGCTTTATTTGGCACTTCAACTTTTTTTGGGAAGAATGTTCTCATTATGGAGAAACTGATCTTCCCTTGAGAGTAGAAGTGTGCCTCCGAAGAGGGCTTTTTTTGGCACTTCAACTTTTTTGGGGAAGAATGTTCTCATTATGGAGAAATTGATCTTCCCTTGAGAGTAGAAGTGTGCCTCCGAAGAGGGCTTTTTTTTGGCACTTCAACTTTTTTGGGGAAGAATGTTCTCATTATAGAGAAATTGATCTTCCCTTGAGAGTAGAAGTGTGCCTCCAAAGAGGGCTTTTTTTTGGCACTTCAACTTTTTTGGGGAAGAATGTTCTCATTATGGAGAAATTGATCTTCCCTTGAGAGTAGAAGTGTGCATCCGAAGAGGGCTTTTTTTTTGCCTAAATGTTACTTCTCACAGTTAAATGGATCCACGGGGTGGACGCAAGCTACCTAATTGGATGTTCGTTTATACGGACGATCACAATTTGTTAGCAAGGGCCTGGTGCCTTCATTTTGGGAAGGTGCCCATTCGGTGGTTCCACCAACCTTTTTTGTTTGAGGAAAACATTTCATTTTTCGGCGTGCCTCGTTAGAGGGCTTTATTTGGCACTTCAACTTTTTTGAGGAAGAATGTTCTCATTATGGAGAAATTAATCTTCCCTTGAGAGTAGAAGTGTGCCTCCGAAGAGGGCTTTTTTGTTTCGTTTTCCAGGAATGTTGCATCTTACAGTTAAGTGGACCCACGGAGCAGACGCAAGCTACCTAACTGGATGTCTTTTTGCACAAATGATCATAATTTACTAGGAAGGGCCTGGAACCTTCTCTTTGGGAAGGTGCCCCTTCGGTGATCCCACCAACCTTTTGGTTGAGAGACCAGATTCCATTTTGGCTGTTTTTTGTCTACTTGTCCATGTCTTTTCACCATCTGCCCCTCAGCGATTCCTCGTTATCATTTCCAAGTACATGTTCCTTTCTTTTGCAAGTTGTTTTTTTTTCAGAGAAGTGCATTTCATTGTTAAGTGAATCCACGGGGCAGGCGCAAGCTACTTAACCGGATGTCCGTTTGCACAAACGATCGCAATCAGTTAGTAAGGGCCTGGAACCTCCATGTTAGGAAGGCTCCCCTTTGGTGGAATCACCAACTGTTTGTGAGAAGAACTTCTTATATACGAATTGAATCTGAAATTTTTGTGGCTTGACATTTGTTTGTTGAGTGATTTGTAGGAATCGCTTGGCCTTGTGATGTGTTGAATAGGTAAGCTTTGCTTTGATAGCCTATAATATTAAATCGACATTTTAGCAATATATTTAAGATATTTGCACATCGAAATGAGACAGGCATTTTATAGTAGTAGATAATAAAAGATTTATAGTGGTTCGGCCAAGAAATGGGCCTACATCCACTTTATAGTTCTTATTATTGATTCACACTGATTTTACAATGGCTTACAATACAAGAATGATACATCCACAATCATTTTACAAATTTAAGCACAACTTGTAAGTAAAATATGGACGCAAGTGATTGCTGTTCCAGGCTCTCGGAATTGGATCTCCTTCGACAGTTGTGAGCTCGAAAGTGCCATCAAGAAGTTTTTTGCCTATGACGTATGGCCCTTCCCAGTTTGGCCCAAACACTCATGTCGCTGTCATGACCCTTTTCAAGACTAGATCCCCAATTTCAAAGCTGCATTGGCGAACTTTAGAATTGAAGTGCCTGACTATCTTTTGCTGATGGGCTGCAACTCTGAGCTAGCCTCTTTCCTTCTTTCATCAAGCAAGTCAAGTGCTTCAAGTTGCAGCTTTTCATTTTCAGCTTGGTTGAAATGAATTCTCCAGTGTGAGCGGACCTCTATTTCCACTGGAATCATTGTTTCTTATCCATATGCTAATGAGAATGGAGTGTGCCCAGTCACAGTCTTGTGGGTAGTTCTGTATGCCCAAAGTGCTAGTGGCAGCTTATCCACCCAACCACCTTTTGCTTTTTCCAGCTGTTTTTTGATGGTTGATTTGATAATTTTGTTCACTACTTCCACTTGCCAATTTGCCTGCGGATGAGGCATTGCTGAGAAGCTTTTTTGGATCTTGAAGCGCCTGCAAAAGTCCTAAAATTCTTCGCTTTCGAATTGGGTACCATTGTTTGTGATTATCTTCTGAGGCACACCTTACCTGCAAATGATATTTTTAGTCACAAAGTTTATCATCTTTTTAGAGGTAATAGTAGCCAATGGTTCAGATTCAGCCCATTTAGTGAAATAATCAACAACAACAATAGCATATTTGATTCCGGACTTGGCAATCGGCAAAGGCCCAATGAGATCTATCCCCCAAATGACGAATGGCCATGGACTGATCATCTGCGCTAGCTTGGTGGAAGGTGCTCTTGGGATTTTTGAAAATCTCTGGCATCTGTCACACTTTTGGGAGTAGTTAGCAGCGTCTCGATTAATATCTGGCGAAAAATACCCATAACGGAGAATTTTCTTTGCTAGAATTTGGCCACCTGAATGATCCCCACACTCTCCTCCGTGAACCTCAGCTAAAATTGTTTTAGCCTCTTCCTTGGTTACACATCGGAGTAATGGCATCGAGAATCCTCGTCTATACAAACGCCCGTCTTGAATTACATATCTCGGGGCTTTTCTTAACAGCTTCTGGCGCTCTTTTGATTTTTCTGGAAGGGAGCCATTGAGTAGATATTCCTTGATTGGGGACATCCACGACTACTGCTCTTGAGATACGGCCATAATCCAGTCAACATCCATCTCATCAGTACTTGGAGCTGACAAGACTTCCACAGGGACCAATCCCAATAATTAAGCTTCGCCACAGCTTGAATACTTTGCGAAAGAATCTGCCTTCATGTTCTCTTCCCGGGGTATATGGCTTATGTATAATGATCAAAATCATCGAGAAGCTCCTAGGCCTTTGACAAGTAAGCAGGCGGATTTCCTCCTTTAGTTTGAAACTCTTTCTTGACTTGGCATACAATAAGCTGGGAATCACTGAAGATCTGTAATACTTTGATGTTCAGTTCTTTAGCAATCTTCAAGTCGGCAACAAGAGCTTCATATTCTGCTTCATTATTTATCGAAGGAAATTCTAATCTTAATGCATAGCACAATGACCACCCTTCGGGGGTTTCAAGCACAACCCCAGCTCCGGAACAATAGTCATTTCTTACACCATCAAAATATAATTTCCATCAGACCGGGATGTCATCAGTCACCTCTTCCTCACTGTCACCTTTATCCATGTATTCTGCAATGAAATCTGCTAAAGCTTGTCCATTGATTGCTCTTCGGGGATGGTAGGTGATATCGTATTGGCTGAGTTCAACATTCCACTTTAGAAGACGACCCGAAGTTTCAGGGCGAAATAGGACTTGCTTTAGAGGTTGATCAGTGAGGACTTTAATAGGATGAGCTTGAAAATATGGCCTCAACTTTCTGGACCCAATCAACAGACAATAGGCGAGCTTTTCCAACTTTGAATAATTCATCTCTGCCCCAGTGAATCTTTTGCTGATGTAATAAACCGAACGCTGAACTTTTGCATCTTCCCGTACCAATGCTGCACTAAGAACATGAGATGAAATCGCTAAATATATGAAAAGATCTTCACCATTGCTAGGCTTAGAAAGTACTGGAGGTGTTTCCATGTGACGAATCAGTTCATCAAAAGCTTTCTGATGTTCAGGAGTCCATTCAAAGTTTTTCTTTCCTTTCTTTAGAGCGTCAAAGAAGGGAATGCATTTATCAGTAGCCCTGGAAATAAACCGACTCAAAGCAGTGACTTTCCCGTTGAGGCTTTGAAATTCCTTCTTTGTCCTAGGGGCTTTGACTTCTCTTAAGGCAGTAATCTGAGCAGGATTAGCTTCGATGCCCCTAGCACTCACAATGAAACCCAAGAATTTTCCGGACTCAACCCCGAATGAACATTCCAGAGGATTTAGCTTCATCCCATACTATCGCAAGACCGCGAACATTTCTGCCAAATGGTCCATGTGGTCTACTGCCTTCTTCGGTTTCACCAACATATCATCAACGTATACTTCCATAGTCTTTCCAATCTGGGGTTTGAACATGGCATTAACAAGTCTTTGATAAGTTGCCTCCGCGTTCTTTAGTCCGAAGGGCATGACTTTATAGCAGTAAAGACCAACATCAGTGATGAAGCTCGTATCCTCCTGATCTGGCTCATGCATCATGATTTGATTATTTCCTGAGTAAGCATCCATAAAAGACAATAATTCATGCCCGGCTGTTCCATCCACCAACAGATCAATCTTGGGTAATGGAAAACAGTCCTTGGGGCATGCTTTGTTCAAGTCTGAAAAGTCGATGCATACTCTCCATTTTCCATTTGCTTTTTTAACCAACACCGGATTAGAAACCCAATTTGGATAAGTGGATTCTCTGATGAAGCCATTTTCCATAAGACGATCTACTTCTTCTTTTAATGTTGTTGACCTTTCAAGACCCTGGGTTCTTCTTTTCTGCTTTACGGGTGTGGATTTTGGATCAATATTCAAAGCATGCACCGAGATTTCTTGAGATATTCCACACATGTCGGCATGACTCCAAACGAATACATCCAGGTTTGCTTTCAAGAATGATATCAACATATTCTGAACTGTGACACAGAGTTGTGAACCCACATTCAGCACCTTGTTTGGATCATTCAGGTCAACAGGTATTGGCAGAGTCACTTCCACCAGCACCACTTTACTCTCCCCTGCACTGGTTTTTCTGGGATCAATCTCTTTTCGTGCACCGCTATGCTCACCAGTGCAGGGTCCACCCCGTAATTGCTACAAGGTGGGCTCTTTGATGCGGAGCGGAGCTGCCGCACCCATACCTATTTCTCTCTTCTTTGCCTCCCGTAACTCTATGAGATAGCATTCTCGCTCGGCACTTTGGTCCCCCTTCACAACACCGACACCATTATTAGTGGGGAAATTCATAGTCAGGCACCATGGGGCGAGAATGGACTTGAATGCGGCAAGAGTCGGTCGACCTAAGAAGGCATTGTAAGTGGAGAATTCATCAACAATCACAAAATTTTGTTTTCGGACCACCTTCTTTTCCCCTTCTCCAAGCTCTACAAATAAGTCAATAGTCCCAATAGGCTGTTTTGGTTCTCCAGTGAACCCAACAATTTTCTGTGAGGAAGCTTGGACATCAACCATGGGAATTTTCATCTGATCAAATGTCTTTCTGAAGAGGACATTGCAAGAGGCGCCGCAGTCAACAAGCACCCTTCTTACAATGGCTGGTCTGATGCCTGCAGATATCACCAAGGGATCCATGGTGGGAGCCTCAACACCAACAGAGTCTCTAGCCCGGAATATGATGTCATCGTCAAAATTTCTTTGCTGTTTTAAAGGCGCAGCATCTTCCAAGACAAAAACATTTTCTTCCGCCGGGGCATATCTCAAAGAGTGAGCATATCTCTCCATTTTACCCCAACTTCTGTCCGCTGGGTGAGGACCCCCATGATAACATTAATGACAGGCCTCTTAGATTCCTACGCTGCAGTCCTCTCACCTGAGCCGGATTGATGAGCAGGAACTTGTTTCCCCTGAGTAGATGAGGTTGGGTCATTTCTGTTTCTCTTTACATATTGTTGTAGTTTATTCTGTCTCGACAGCTCTCCAATCAAATTCTTTAAATGGCGACATTCATTAGTGTCATGGCCAGGTTGATTGTGGAACCGAAAGAATCTCTCATTATGCACAAAATTTTTCCCAGGCTCCATCTCAGGTGGTTTGGGGTATTCAACAGCATCCTTGGTTGTGAAAAGATATTTTCTGGAGTGTCAGTTAAGGGAGCAAAATCTGAAGGTTTAAAGTGGCGAGTTTTCTTCACATCTTTCTGCTTTTTTCCACCGTCATTCTCCCTCTTTTGGCCACCAGATTCCTCTTTGTTAGAAGCAACATTGTTATTCTCAACTTCAGTCACGACTACTTTTGCTGGCACTGGAAGGCTTTCTAAGCGCATAAATTCATCGGCCTTCTTGTAGAGCTTCTCAAGTGAATTTGGCTCTTTCATCTTTAGTCATTTTCCGAATTCACTTGATTTGTCAATAGCTCGCATCAAGTAAGTCAGAATCATCCAAGGCTCTGCATTATCAACTTCGGCCAAGGCTATATTAAAGCGGCTTAAGAAAGATTTGATAGGCTCTCCAGGGCTTTGTTTGAGGCTGGATAGTGACATTATGTCCTTGGCCTTCGAAGCATGTAACTTGAACTGATCTTTTAATTTTCGAGTTTGGTCGGAGAACTGATCCATGGATCGAACTGGCAGCTTCGTGAACCAAAGCAGGGCCACTCCCTCCAAGTACACAGGAAAGTATCTGCACTTGATCTCGTCTTTTGCTCTGGCACCTGTCATATGTCAGTCATACTTGTATAAGAACTGGTTAGGATCGCTTCTCCCCCGATAAGCTGGAACAGTGGGGGGAACAAACTTTTTCGGAAATTCAGCCTTTAGGATTCTTTCAGTAAAAGGAGTCTTGCTTGGACCAAACCCCCAGTCACTTTCAACTTCCTCCCTTCGCATGCTCTCCTTCATAACTTGTCGAATCATTCTCGAGAGGTACTCCTCATTGTTTAGAGGCCCCGCGGGACAGACGTCAGCTACTTTTTCGAAAGTTTTCCTGGAAAAACGTTCATGAAGAGTTGGCTGCGGCGTTGAACCTTCGGCTTGGGGAGGTGCCCCTTCGGTAGTGCCAGCTGCCCTTTGAGGAATACTTTTCCCTTGGGAATTATGAACATCCTCGGCAAAGGTTTCTTCATTATTTTCTAGTTGCTGGTTAACTCCAAGCAAAGCATTCAACTGTGCAACATCAAAGTGTTTTGGGCTTCCATTTGTTGATACAACCCAGACACTACAGCATCCAACTCCGCCCTTCTGATTCCAAAACTAGGAGCCGCTTCATTTGACGTGAGAGAAGTGGCGGTGTTGTCATAAGCATTTCCAGATCTAGTAGATCTACTTTTTCTTCCAGGAGCCATAATTTCGGATAGACTTCTGGTTCTTAGGGAGAGTCTTTCAACAAATCTTTGTGAAGCACTGGTGAGAGCACCCCTGAGTTCAATTTTCTCGGTGAAAGCACCAAAGATGTTAACGCTAAAAATGTACGCTAACACCTAAGTGTGAGTTGTGATATAGTGAAAGCACCACCCGTTGGTACGGGAATTAAAAGCAAGCAGAAAATTGCAGAAAATAGTAAAGAGACAACAATTTTTATAGCGGTTCGGCTCAAAGTCAAGCCTACGTCCACTTAATCTCTTCTATTATTGATTTGATTGCAAATCAAACAATCATTCTTCAATTACAACACCATTAAGGCAAGTAGTTAGAACTTTCATGTAGAAAAGCTCTTCGAATTCATGTTGAATGAACTTGATCTTTTCCCAAGGTTCTTTGAAGTGTCTTTCGCATTTGAAGTGTTGAAGAAGAAGACGTGAAAATAGCAAAGTCCCGGCGTTCCAGAAATCCTCCAAATCCCCCTTTCCATGTGGAGTAGGCGGGGTATTTATAGGGGAGTTTCAGAGTTAGGTCATGTGGTGTCATAGGTCGTGAGGGACCTAGGGAGTTGCGACCTAAGAGCGATCCCGAGGTAGCATAAGTCGTTAGCGACTTAATGGAGCCATCCTGGACGAGATATATGCTGTGAGCGACTTAGCATGTGTAGCACAGGAGTTATCTCGGCTTGCTAAGGTCGTAAGCAACCTAATGGAAGAGGCAGTGCGCATGCGGCTTAACTTTGAAGCTTGCTAGGTCATTAGGTCGCTCTTTCCTTAACTCGTTAGGTCGTTGCCTTCATTGAGTTGCTAGGCCGTTAACCCATTGAGTCGTAGGAGTCTTTAGGTCGCTAGGTCGTTGCAGCTCCTTAAGTCGTTGAGTCGTGCCATGTTGAACCGCTCTGTGCTTTAGGCCGTGCCCTGCTATAGGTCGTTAAGTCGTTTATGCCTTGGATAGTTAAGTCACTTATTCCCTTAGGTTGTTGAGTCGAATAGGTCGCTAAGTCATGAATAAGAGAGGTGTTAACAAAAGGTTTACCTTTTTTAAGCTAGCCATTTCTCCAATGCTTTCGAAAGGAAGCTTTCGACTTAGGTGGTTACCCTAGTTTTGTAAAGTATAACCCAAGGCTTTCGAAAGGTTATTCTAATAAAGATGAAAGTTTTTAAAAAGCAGGTTTCTAGATTGTTTTAAGTTGAACCTTGTATACCTTTGAAATGTTTATGTTATAAAAGGTTTTAAGCATTAGAAGGGTTTATTCCTTGATCTATTTCGAAAGGTTTATTAGATGTTTTCGAAAGGTTTTCAAGGGAAGGTTTTTCTAAGGCAATGACTTAAAGTGATTTTAAAGAAGGATCTCTAAAGTTTATAGCTCCCAAAGGTTTGCTTTGTATGAATTTGAAAGGTTTGAGAAATGATTTCGAATGGTTTAAACACTGATTTTGAGGGAAATAATTCAAAACAATGAAAAGAAGTTCTTTCAAATGATTAAATATTTTCATCAACTAAATTTTGAGTAAAGGATATATATATATATATATATATATATATATATGACATGGAAATATGATTGAAAGTATAAAGATTTTATTTTTTTCCTTGTTTGAAGTTTGATTTAAAGGTTTAAATCATTTTGAAATTTTTTTCAACGAAAATTATGGTAGTGGATCCTTAAGTATAAATAACTTAGATATTAGAAAACCAGATGGGACTAGTATTGGGTCGCGCCCTATACATTAGCTTGTAGCCCCAACTAATTGTTTTCCAAAATTTCAGTGTGTAGGGCTTGGTCACAGATAGACTAAAATTATGAGTACACATCGAAAGGAATATATGTTGTATACAGATAGGTTATTGGTTAGCCCGAAAAAATATTAGGATCGAGATGACCTGTAGATGATTAAGTTAGAGACAGACCGTCCAGAAGTGAGATATTTAACAGATAGTCTGGGACAAATCGTCCTGATGGGAAATGTGAAACAGATAGAAAAGGATAGATAATCTTGAATATGAATATCTAATAGGTGTTAGGTTAATTTTGATTACATTGTCTAGTAGACTCGAGTCAACCAAAGGTTAAAACTTATCCAAACAAAACTTTTATGGTTGAACAGATAGTTTGTTATTACCTGATATTTATGTATGTTTAGATAATGTTTATTTTGTAGTCTTTAACCATTGTGGATTCTAGGGCATAGTATATGGTTATATGAAAGTATTTGCAAAGATATGTTTTAAAAAGGATGTTAGTGAGAGGAAATCCGTTCCTCTAAGCGGTGTGGTCTCACTTAACATAATTAAACTGGGATATATGTAATATTCATACTAGATTTTATGTCTGACTCGAAATTCATGTTTTCCCTTGAAACTCTTGGGTGCTCAAAATTGATTTGAGTAAGTTGAGATGTCAGGGTTCTTTTCGGGTTTTAGAAAGTTGACAAATAAGCTACCAAGGATGCAGGAAGAAATGGATACTACATAGGATTTGCTGCTTTTGTTTATGTTTTGATGGATTTTCTGCTGTGTTATGATGTATTAGGTTTAATACAACCATATCACTCTAATTAATCGAAGGGGTATCTTCATATCCCGCTCTCAGCGTAATTTGTAATAACTATATTTAGTCTATGCCTGGGAAATCGATTTAGGTTCTGTGACATGAATGCGGAACAAGTTTTATTTGAAAATGTAATGAAATAATTTATTGTTTTGAAATATGTGTTTTATTTCATATTCAAGTGCTTCTGATATTATTGATACCATTAATATAGCCGTATTTAGTCGCTGGAAGTTAATACTATAGATGACTATATCATTTGTAGCGCTTAGTTTTGGGCCTCTAGATAGGGGATGTTACAGATGGCATGACCAGCTTGTATTTTGTTGGGATTGGGAGTATTTTATCAGGATAGTTATCTGACATTTATATGATATTGACTTAATGTATAATATATGTACATTTATAATTGACATTTAAATTATATTCTTATAAATTTATTGTATTATATTTTATAGATGTGATTGACTCTATGTTTTTGTGATTCAATATATATTGTGTATTGTTTTGTCCTCGAGGCACATGTGTGTACTGTTTTGTATCGACATCCTGTACATACTGATCATTTTTCATATTTGATGTTTTAATACGTACCAGTGTTAGTTGAAGAGAATATTCATGTGTGTATCTCATATAGCCTTATTCTCCATATTATCTGATAGTATCGCTCTACGATACTTTTGGATATTATGGATATAGATGTGGGTTTCAAAAAATGTTATTAGAGCTGGTACAGAACAAAACATCATATACATAAGAGACACGAGTCATTGGCCTAGTTGAGACTTAGAGTCCCTGACCCTTGGGTATGTTAGGTAATTTTCTATAATAAGAAATATAATATATGGTGATTACTAGGGTTATCATCAAGGAATATATTTGTGACTATACAAATACATATACGTTAAATTATATAATTAATTAATTTTCTTGAATGGTTAGAGTGATAAGGACGAAAGGAGTTAGTCCAACCAATAATATTTGCATTTATAATTTTGAATGGGTTAAGATAGTATAAAAACTGAGTTTTGTTCTATTCTTATCGAAGTGCGCAGTGGAATTAATAGTTTTCCCTGAATACTTTTATTTAAGTTTCTTATGTTTAGTCTTGTGTTTATTTGATAATTTGAAATTATGGAATTGAACTTGATTTTGGGATTTATGTGTAATTATCAATGCCATGAAATAAATTTAATTATTTGGTTTATACTTATTAGAGATAAATAAATATCAATAATATTTGTTTGTTATTATAAGTTGTTCTTTGAAATGGTTTGTTGATTAATTTACATATCGATAAGTGTAATTTAAAAATTGTTTAAAATTGTTTTAAAAGTTAATAAGTGTTTGGTGGAAGTAAAGGTTTATTATATATAAATATTGGTTTTTATTATTATTATCATCTTTGGAACTGCTATAAATGATAAATTATGCAAGTATTAATTATAGATATTTTTGTAGAAATGAAAATAGTGTTAACTTGTCCATTGAGTTTGTCAAGAGTTTTGGTCGGTGCGAGTGCACACGTATTCGATAGAAATTCCTAAACGCTTGAATGAGACATTTTGACATGATGATTTTGATAAATATAAATAAATATCATGGAAGATTAAAGTATTTTTGAAATATAGTTGAATATTTTAAATAGGAAATCAAGAAAATATTTTAATTAGAAATATTTAGGAAGTAAAATTGTGTTAATTTCTATGTGTAGTAGTTTAAGAATTCTAGTTGATACCTCTGATCAGCATTATCGATAGGGATTCCTAAGCACTAGTACGAGAGATATAGACATAATATATTGGAAAGATATAAATAATTTATGGAATTTTTTTTCATATTTATGTGGATTTGATAAAAAGACTTTATAAAATGGTATATAAAAATAATTTTGGTTACAATAGAATGCTCTGAAATTAAGAAATACATTAGAAAATGTTTTATTAAATATAAAAAGGAATTTTAATGGAAATTTTATGATAAAATTTTAAAATTTTGTTATGATAATATAAAGTTATTTAAATAGAAATTTGAATTTAATTTGTTTTTGAATTAAAATAAGAAGAATTTAGGAAAAATATATGTAATGTATGATATTTGAAAAAATTAGTTAAATAAAGGATTTTGAGATTTTATAATGCCATTCTCTCTTGAATAAAATGTTTTGGTATTTAAAATGAAAATAATATTGGAAATAATAGGTGTAAATCTATCATAATTAAATTTTTATAGATTTCTCCTTATGAGAAATTACGAGGACGCAATTTCGTTAAGGTGGGGAGTTTGTAACAACCTGATTTTAAGTAATAATTAATTTGAGTTGATAATATTAATTTGTTTAATTAAATTGGAAATTTGAAATTTAGTCAATAAATTGCCTTTTGAAATTGTTAATAAAATGATTTAAATTGTAAAAATAATATAACTAAATTTAATAAGGTTAAAATATGGACATTCTAAAAGAGGGATGTACTAGGAAATAAAAACATATAAATTGAGTTTACTTATTTCATTTTAAAAGCCCAAATTCAAATAACTAAGCCCAAACTCTTTTCTAGATATTTCTATCCCCTATAATAGTACATGCAAAAATATTTTCATGTAAGGAGGGGTTTATTTTCCTTTATCGGGAAGCTATTACTCCAATCTTTCCCTTGAAGGTCTCCCGCATACAAGAAAAGGATTAAAAAATATATAGATATATCTCTCCACTTTCGAATCCACGAAGAATTACATTAACTAAAAATAAATTAGGCAAATTTGAATTGGAATCTTCATACTAATATGCGACTGTTGTGGTGAAGTAATTGGGCTATGTTGTAATGGAGAGTTGCTGGGATAATGCGTATGTGCTCAAATCAGAAGAAGAAGATTATGCTGAACAGTACCCTACAGTGCACATAACTATGTTCTAATATTAAAATATTATGAAATATACGTTTGTTTGGTTTGTAGTGCTAGAATTTCATGTCTTTGTTTTGTTGTGCGCTTGTGTGCTTGTGTATACCTATGTGTGTGTACTAGTGTATGTGTGCGTGTGTTAGCATGGGTGTGAAGTTTCATATGTGTGTGTGTGTATAAATGTGTTTGGGTTTTTCTGGGTAGAAATTTGTGTGTATGTGCTCAAAGGAGGATGTGTGAGAGTGTGATGTTTGTTATACATGTTGTTGTATATATATTTACAAGTGTTGTTATGTTTTTTTTTGTGGCCACGAGAGCGAGGTGAGTGTGAATTATTGTCAGGTGAGAGTGAGTTATAATGTGTGTTTGTGAGTGTATATATAGTAGTCTGGGCGTTAGCAAGCTTGTGTGGGTGTGGGTATGTGAGCGAATAGGTTGTTGAGTTGAGAGAGTACTAGGTATGAGTGGTTCTGTGTGTCGAGTGTTGTACGCATAGGTGTATATATGTGTGTATGTGCTGTGGAGTAAGTAATACGTACCTATGTGTGAGTTTGGGTTGTGAGAGAGTGTGGTAGGTCAAGTAATTTAGTAGTATGTAAACAGTTTGTAATATCGTTATTTTATAAAAAATAAAGGTGGAACTGCACCTTAACTGCATAGCAGTGTTGATACACGTGCGTATGACCAGCTTGTATTCTATTGGGCTTAGAGGAGTATTTTATTAGGATAGTTATCTGACATTTGTATGATATTGATTTAGTGTATGTATTTATGTATATATGTATATTTATAATTGACACTGAATTATATTATATTCTTATAACTTTACTGTATTATATATTATTGATGCGGCTGACTCTGCGTTCTATGATTTACTATATATTGTGTATTGTTCTGTCCTGGAGGCACACTTGTCTATTCTTTTGTACCGACATTGTGTACATACTACAAATCAGTTTTTATATTTGATGTTTTAATACGCACTAGGTTAGTCCAAGAGAATATTCACGTGTGTAAATTATAAAGATTTATTCTTCATATTATCTGACAACGTCACTCTGTAATACTCTTGGATATTATGGGTACAGAAGTGGAGTTTCACATCCTAGCTCGTCCAAGGCCCATATCAGCCATGCCCCCTAGGATGTTCATTTTGGTACCAACTTGATTGTTGTTGGTACCAAGTAGTTTTGATGGTGGGGGGTCTACTCCAATTTTTTTCTACTCTAACTCTAAATGCACTTAGGTCACCTTACAGCCTCTTGTTTTGGATTCCAATTACTTTGTTGTCCATTGTTGCTCCATTCTTTGAAAGTCCATTAAGAATTTCCTCTTGTTGAGCCACCATCCTATCTTCCATTTCCATCATCATCCTTTCCATCTCTTCCCTAGTGATACAGTTCGATATATCTGAATTTGAGGACATCTCCTGATTGCCTCCATGTCCTTGTTGGCTTCCTTCATTAATAGCTCGTTTTGTAGATGGTCACTTCCTTATCTTCAAATCATTCTTCAAGTTCTCACATCCAAGCCGTTCTCAGTGAAAGCACCAAAAATATTGGATCAAAATTTGACACAACACTGTGAAGCCCGTATCTAACAAATATAAGATAAAAAATAAGATAAAAATAAGAACAATCATGCAATTTTATAGTGGTTCGATGAATATTCCCACCTACGATCGTTTTAATCATTTTTATTAATGTTTTTTCTTTAAAATATAGCAATTACAATCTAAATCCTATCACAATCTAGTCGATCGCAGATTTGTTAGGGTTTTAAGAAGAGAAAGGAGAAGGATCCAAAAAGTAACTTTCTAGTTGAAGTCCCATTGCTATTTATAAACGATTCCAAACACAAATCTAGCTCTCTAGAGTTGACCACGTCCCAACCCCCAGATCTAAAAATCCAGCTTGAGGACTAGGTCACGATGGACAAAATTCGAGAAAGTCAATCATGTCGGTATCGACGTGATTTTGTACATCATAATCCATCTTTTCTTGAACTCGAGCTTTCTTCGAAGTTTTCACTATTTTCTAGTCCATGTTCCACGACCAAATCATCCCATTACCGGTTGTTCGACTATTCGGTACCAACATCATTGGAGTTGTCCAAAACTTCATCAATCTTTTTAGTGTTCCTTCGTATCATCTTTCTTGATATTCTTCACGTCTTTCAATTCCTTTGTTCATCATCTTTTAGTCCATTTTATCTGTTTAAGTCTGTTCTATTCAAACTGTTCAAGTCCATTCTGATAGTATAGAAAATTCATATTGTTAAAGAAACTGATGAAAAATAGATCTTTATTACTGTATTTGTTTTGATAATTGATACAATACAAGTTTGCCTTGCTCTTGGATTTATATTCAGCAGAGCAAAGTTAATGGGCCGTGGGTTGGGCCAGAGAATACAACCCGCATTTAACAAATATAGCACATCTGTATATTCTCGTATCTTCTTATTTCACTTATTTGCCCCCTCAAACCCAAATTAGATTTGGGTTTGTGTGCCATTTTCAGATCTTGTTGCCAAGTTTGAAAATTTGAGTGAGTGGAGATCGAATTCCAGTTCTGATTGGTTCCAGTCAACACCTTAGACCCAGACAGCAACAAGACTTGAAAGCAATCATGACTTTGAGATCGAATTTTAGTACTATCCGTCGAATGCTTTAGCAGTTGCTTGCAGAGCTTCAGGATCATAGATCTGGGTATTGGATCTCAGATTAGTGTCAGCTTCATCAATATTGAGCTCAAGTCTGAAGTGAACGATGTTCAGCCTTGAGAGAACTGTCGAATGTTTTAGTCGTTGCTTGTAGAGCTTCGATAACAAAGATCTGGGTATTTGACCTCAGATTAGTGTCAGCTTCATCAATATTAAGCTCATGTTTGGAACAAATGAAGTTTGGCCTTGAGAGAGGTTTGGTTAATATGTCAGATTTATGGTAAGTAGAAGGTACGTAGTTAACTCTAAGCTCCCCTTTGATAACTTGCTCTTGTACGAAATATAAATCTAATTCCATGTGCTTCGTATGAGAGTGTAGAACCGGGTTAGTAGTGAGTGCAATAGCGCTTTGATTATCACACCATATAGTAGCACTGTTGTTAAATTAACATGTAATTCACTTAGAATGGATTTTATCCACATAATCTCAGCAGTAGTGCTAGCTATACTTCGGTATTCGGCTTCAGTGCTAGATCTAGACACCGTTGGCTGTTTTTTTGCACACCATGATATAGGATTATTGCCAAAAAACATGCAGTGGCCAGTAGTTGATCTTCTATCGTCAGGGTCTGTTGCCCAATCTGAATCAGAATAACCATTGATATATAGAGATGAACATGATTGCAAGATTAGTCCTTGATTGATGATCCTTTAAGATACCTCAAAATTCTTTTTACTGTCTTCCAATGATCGTCTAGTGGTCTTTGCATGAACTGGCTCACTTTATTAACACTATAGGAGATATCTGTCCTAGTTATAGTAACATACTGCTATGCTCCCACTATACTTCTATACTGTTTGTCATTTAATATTGGTTCACCTTTTTTTTTGAAAGATGCAAATTGCTAGTCATTGGAGTGGGAAATGGATTTGCCTTATCCATCTTGGCTCTTATTAGAATTTCACTGATATATATTTTTTATGACTTAATTGTATCTCTGAGTTTGACACTCTTTTGACCTCAATGCCCAGAAAGTAATTCAGCTCTCCTAAGTCTTTAATGGAGAATTCCTTCTTTAGACATTGTGTTATATGACAGATATCAGACTTGTTGTTTCCTGTAATAGTAAAATCATCCACATAAATTAGCACATAAGTCACTGTATGATTGAGAAATTTAGTGAATAAGGAATTGTCAGATTTTGTTTGATTGTAGCTGTGACTGGATAATATAGTTTTAAGTTTGTCAAACCAGACTCTTGGTGCTTGCTTAAGACCATAGAGTGCTTTATTAAGTTTGCACACTATAAGTTTGCACACAAGTTGTTCACTGCTTTTCTTTTTGAATCCATATGGTTACTCCACGTATACTTCTTCCTGCAATTCACCATTAAGAAAAGCATTATTAACATCTAATTGTATAATAGCCCAATTCTTATGCAAAGAAATTATTAATATTATCCTGATTGATGTGGGTTTCACAACTGGGGAAGAAGTTTCATTAAAGTCAAACCCATTTTGTTGTGAATACCCTTTTGCCAGCAATCCTTCTTTGTATTTAGGAATTGAACTGTCTGGATTTTTGTTCAACTTGTACGTCCATTTACATCCTATGACATTTTTATTCACGGGTGGTGGTACAAGATCCTAAGTTTTATTTTTGATTAATGCATAATATTCCTCTTCTATGGCAATTTTCCAATTGTCATCTACAACTGCCTGTTGATAAGTGCATAGCTTACTTATATCTATTTTAGCATTGTATATTTTTGGTTTAAATATACCACTTTTTTCCCTAGTTATCATATGATAACCGGTGCTTACTGGAACAATTGGTTGATCTCTATCATCGTTAATGATCTCTTATTGAGTATTGGTTGACTGTTGGTCATCCAATAATGGACATGGATCACATGAGCAGTTACCGCCTGATTTAATATTACCAGCCTTTGATGATCCTTCAGTTTGCTCATGACTTTGTTCACTTGTGGACATTGTGTGTTGTGAGCAGAGATGACTTCCATCATCATCACCTTCAATTTGAATTGGTATGATTATCTCAGATGAGAATGATATTGGAGGTATGGAATACTTTGTGTTGTATATCTTCTGAGATGTTTTGATATCTGCATTGCTAAAAGGAAATTCATTTTCATTGAATATCACATGTCTGGATATATACACTCTGCCATTGCTATCAAGACATTTGTAACCCTTTTGATTTATAGGATAACCTATGAATGTACATGGTATGGATCTGTAATCAAGTTTGTATAAGTTGTATGGTCTTAGACAAGGAAAACACTGACATCCAAACATTTTTAAGTTTTGATAATCTGGTTTGACTTTGGTTAGCACTTCCCTAGGACTCTTATATTCAAAAGTCTTTGTAGGTAGTCTATTAATCAAATGGACTGCTGTAAAAAATGCATCTGGTCAGAATTTAAGTGGCATAGATGTTTGTGCTAGTAAAGTTAAACCAATTTCAACAATGTATCTATGTTTTCTCTCTATGAGACCATTTTATTCAGAAATATAGGGACATGTGATCTTATGTGTGATTCCCTTGCTTTGAAAAAACTTTCTTAGTGGCAGAAATTCCTTGCCTCCATCAGTCTGCACAATTTTTACCTGATTGTTTGTCTGTCTTTCAACATTTGTGATGAATTGTATCACTGCATTGTTAGTTTAAGTTTTTATTTTAAGAAATAGATCCATACAAATATGGACTAGGCATCAATAAAGGAAATATAATATTTATAACCATAATCAGTGCTAATTGGAGTAGGTCCCAAGAGGTCTGTTGCAATTAGTTCGAGAGTATTATTATACATAGTCTCAGAATATGGAAATGCAAGCTTATGACTTTTACCTAACTGACAATATGTGCATGTGTAAGAAGTGGGAATGTTATCAACAAGAATATCATCACATTTACTTAATACATGTTTCACAATATTTATACTAGGATGTCCTAGTTTACAGTGCCAAGCATCAAATTTTTCAATGTACTTTTTAGCATTTCTTGTTTCAGATACATGACGCCATTTAATTTTTCAGATTTTCTTGAGCTTATGACATCAAATTTGTATAACCCCTTATGTTCTCTACCCTGCAAAAGGACTTCATCAGTTAAATTATCTTTCACTAAATAGTATGTTGAGTGAAATTCAAAATAGACATTATTATCTTTGGCAAATTATGATACACTCTTCAAGTTTTTTCTGATTAATGGTACCCTTAGTAAATTTTTAAGATAGAGTTGTATAGTATCATTAATGCTTGTATTTCCAGTATGAGATATATGTACGGGTTTGCCATTACCCATATACAGTAATTGTTTACCTTTGTATTCCATGTTGCCAAGATTTAACTGACTCAAGTTGTTCGTCACATGATTGGTTGTACCAGAATCTGGATACCAATTGTCATCATGAATGTCCTCAATCCTTGTTGTGCTAATGTCTGCATTCTTTGGTTTTGATTCTTGCTGCATATTTACCATATTAACACTAGAATTTTGTGATCTTGCATTGTTGCTACTCTGTTGTGCTTGAGTGAAACTTGCTTCAAACTTGAAGTAGCACTTGTTTGCAGTATGGCCATATATTTCACATATTTGACATCTTGGTTTGCAATTATTATATTAATTCCATCTACCACTCCTACCTCTGCCTCTGTTGGATTGACCACTTTTGCAGTTGCTTGACTGATTTTTGTTATTTCGGTTCTTTTCTTGATTCCTATTTTTGTTAGCAGAGACATGATTAACATTATACTCCCAGTTTGTTGGTTTCTTTTGGTCTAGTCTGCCCTCCTAAGCAAATAGCATTGGCTGAACATACTGAAGTGATGGTAGTTTTTCATTAGATGATATTATGGCTACTATTGCTTCATACTCCTCATCTAGACCACTTACTATGTACAGTATTTGTTTTGTGTCTGTTACCTTGTGACCAACACAAGCCAATTGATCAAATATACTTTTGGCATTGGACAGATAATCTCTCATACTTGTATTATCTTTTCTCAAGTTTTGTAACTGTCTTTTGTATCGCATTATTCTCGCTGCAGATTGAGAACTGAATATTTGTTCAATTGTATGCCAAATTTCATGAGCAGTCAGTAGATTTGTACCTATAAAAAACAGTAGCCAAGAACTAATTAGGCTATCTTGTCTTTCATGAGTGGTGTAATCTTTGTTAATGATTAACTTTCTTTCATTGTCTGCAGTGAATCTTGGTGGAGTAATTAATGTACCATAAACGTATTCTTGCAAGTTATGGCCCCTTGTGGCTGTTTCGACCTGAAACTTCCATAGCAGATAGTTAGATTCGTCTAAGTGGATAGTGGAATGACCTAGCTCTGAGGCTTGATGATGGACTTGATAAGATCTTGAGCAGTTCTTGAAACAGATCTTGGTGATGCAGCAGTATTACTGCTTTCTTCAGCCATTATGATGATCAGGATCTATGAGAAATCTGTAAGTAGATAGAAAGAAGGGTCGGAGAGAATCAAGAAGTGCAGCCAGAGTCAGGTGAGTGCTGAAGGTTTTCTAACACCTCCTTCTTGGCACGACACGGTGGGTAAGATGATCAGAAACTTGATAATTTTGATGGATCAGTGCAGCCGAAGAGGTGCTTGATGATGAGAATTCTCGGAAACACCTTCTTCTTGGCACGGCACTGAATTCAAATGATGAATCGTATGAAAAAAAACTGTACACAACTATTTACCTGTGTACAATACTCTCAAATGATGATATGTTTCTGATGAGTGCAATCGTATTAACCAAATTTGCTGTGAAGCAATTTTCTTTGGCTCCGATACCATGTTAAATAAACTGATCAAAAGTAGATCTTTATTACTGTATTTGTTTTGATATCCGATACAAATACAGGTTTGCCTTGCTCTTGCATTTATATTCACCCGAGTAAATTTAATGGGCTGCGGGTTGCTCCAAAGAATACTACCTGCATTTAACAAATATAACACATCTGTATATTATTGTATCTTCTTATTTCACTTATTCGTCTGAATTCCTTTGTTCATCATCCTTTAGTCCATTTTATCTGTTCAAGTCTGTTCTGTTCAAACTATTCAATTCCGTTCTGATAGTGTAGAAAATTCGTCGTAACCATTGTTTCAAGGAAACACTGTTCAGTGTAGTCGAGCATATTTCATTATACAATGCTAGCAGTTCTGTTTTGCATATGAAACGAGTAATCCTCACTCCCACTAAATATTGCCTACGAGTTTGTAATGAGTAGTGTTTTTATCACTAAATATTAGACGATTTCAGACATTAAGATAAAGCCTTTCCCGTGGTAGATTTCCACATTTTCCTTGATACCGATTTGTCACATTACTTATACTTCATCTTTCACTTGCATGATTTAAATATTTAACGATTATATTATCCATATTCTACAACTGTCTCTATCATAATCATAGTTCAATTAATAGAAGCAATATAGTTTTGTTTCAGATCTGTATGCACATGTATATAAACTATAATGCTGATCATCTTTTTTTCCCTTCCCTTGCTAATTAACGATCTTAAGCCATTGGAAGGAAGACATTCTTTTTAGTTTAAAAAAAAAAACAAAGCAAAACATAGGTACTTGCTTTGTCTCTGAGTTATATGTTATAAAACACATAATTACTTCTTAATCCCTGTAAACCAGTTATCTTAAAACAAAAACTCATCTTGTAAGCTGATTCGATAAATTAAAATCGTAATCAACATCTCACATTAGAACACAAAGATAAAGCTTAACAACAAAATACATTACAACCAAAACCAACAAACAAAACCTGCAACATGTTCATCTTACCTAAGTCTTCTTACTACCCGAACTCTTCTTTCCTTTGCCTTTCTTCTTGGGTTTGGCTTCCTCACCTTCCTCCTCTTTACTCTCCGTCTCCACGTTACTCTTCTTTCCATCCTTTTCTTTATCTTCATCTCCTTCAATCTCAATATTTCCATAGTCACCTTCGTCCTCTTCCTTGTGCTCTTCATCTTCTTCAACCCATTCTTTATCTTTATAGAGTTGTTGGGTAACAGGCAAAGGAAGGAGGGAGCTCAAGATCTTATTGGTACAAACGTAGCTGGTGAAGTACAGAAGAAGAGGAGAGGCGAGAGCGAAAGCAATCATGGAGAGAATAAGTAGGGGAGGGAAGAGAAATGGAGCTATAGTGATTGTTGTTAGTGCAGCGGAAGCTTTTTTGAGAGCGCCCCATTGCTGTTTTTCTTCTCCTTTGTTGAGGTTTTCCATGGTGACAGAGAAGAGGCTGATGAGTTTGAAGAAGAAGACGAGGGCTAAGCTTGCTGTATTTTATTTTTGGATAGAGGTAGTGTTAGTTTGACATGTGTTTTGTTCATTACAAAGCAAAGGTATACGTGTAAGATTTGTGAGTAGATGCTCGTCCGCGCATGTAAAGGTTATGATAAACCACTGCCTTAATGTTAATCAACAATGCCCTAGAATTACAATGGGCTCAATTCTTCGGTCCCAAAATCATATCTCTTTATGTAATCATCTTCTATCAACCGATTATATCATTAGATTATATTCAGTGGACCCCACGTATTAATATTTAATATGATCGCTTTAATCAATGGTGGAGATTCGTTTTGACACACGAGAAGCACGGAAAAGAAGGATTGAAGATTTCATCTTAATTGCATGTATATACATACATACGTATGCGTGTGCATGCGTTGTACGGGTATAAAATTATATGTGTATAAAAATTTGAAATCTTTATAATTTCATACTGAACTAATTAGCACGAAGATTAATCTACATTTTTATGGGCATATATTTTTTTACCATGTTTAATATGTGGTTATCGCACGAACTTGAATGATTTTATCGCTTAGTTGAAAAACGACAGTACATTATGTAAAATGGAATATTAAGAATATGTGATTCGGTTGCATTGTAGTTTTATGTTCGAAATTTCATTAACTATGAGAAGAAATGTCAATTCCATTTATATATAAAAAGGCAAACATCTAGCTCCATCAAGAAAGAAAATGTTATCTGGGTTTTTAACCCAGCAGGATCCAAGAGAAGGTGGAACAACTTGATGGAGTCAGAATGGCTCAGAACTCAACTAAAATGACTAAAGCAACAAGCCAAAGAGAGCCAAGAAAATAGAACGATAAAACCCACTAAGAACATGGATCGCTAGTGATCCATAGGAATTGTCCAATATTTAACCAGATCTCTTGCATCATGATCCAATCCATATTATTGGAGTAGTGCTCAAGTGTGACGAGATTCTGAGTTAGAAAAACCAAGAGACAAGCATTCATCCAGTCTAATCAGCGGCAAAATACAACTAGCAAGTAAATCGTCATCGAAACAAAGCAACGCGCAATGAGGCTATATGAACAACGTCAACACAAGACATCAAAGAAAGCTCAAAAGCCAAAATCCAAAAACATGCTAAGTGTATGGACCGCTATGAATCCCCAGCGATCCATACGTGAACATGGGATAAGCGCGACCCCGAACAAACTTAAGTAGAAAATGAGGCTAAGTAATTAGCTCACGCCCGAGCTAATACCATGGATCGCTAGCGATCCATACTTTTGATTTAGGTCGCAAGCTAAGCTTTACTGATTCTTTCTGTGTCCAACTGCAAGCAATTGGCGAATAGGCTCGGTCCGATAGCTCTTCGATCTTTATAATACCATCCTATCTGCAACATAAAGAGGATCACTCTTCACCTCCCTCACAAAAATCGCCAATGGGGTTTACTATGATTCTCCAGTGGATTCCAACCTTGAAGATTCAATCTAGCTAAGGATAATCAAGAGCTTTGTAATCAAACACTTCTTGTAACAACAATCAATTTATAATAGAAATTATAAAATAGGCGTAGGCTTCGTTAACAGTCGAACTACTATAAAAATCTTCTTGTCTTCTTTCTTTTACTGCATTTTTCAATATCTATTATCTATATTATTACTCTGTGAGAACATGGTTGGTGCTTTCACACTTAAAGCAGGGTGTTGATCTATTTTTTGGTTTAACATTTTGGTGCTCTCACTGAGAACCCAACTCAGAGTTCAGATCTAGCTATCTAATTTGGATCGCATAGGTTCAGAAGTTAGATCCTCAATCTTTTCTTGAAAGATCTACCGCTTGGAACCAATGGCTTCAAGAAGAAGAAGAACTACCTTTAGAAGGTCCATAGGGGTAGCGATAGTTGGAGAAGATGTTAATCCTCAACAAAGTGAAGTAAATGATGCTAACTTAGGAAATCAGGCGCCAACATCCGCTAGTCAGCACAGAGTCAGTACTAGAGAAGAGTTGAATAAGACGGTTAACGAAATCAAGCAAAAAATGGAAAGTAGCCAGAGGGCTTTGATGGATAAGCTTAACGTTCTCTTAACCTTACAGACAAATCCTGCTCCAAGAGCTATGCCTGAACCAATGGCTGTTGTAGATTAAGAAAATTCTTCTATTTTTGGTCTAAACAGAAGAAACGGAAAACAACTGCAAAAAAGGGTGAACAACAGGAAGCATGCGACTCAACATGGAAGGAAATACAAGTACTCTGCTTGCTGCAAGGCAACCAATTCTGAGCTTGAATCAAGGGGCAAAGACCCTGTTAGAAGATATAGCCATAGACCTCTCCAACTCAGAAGATTGAGAACAAGACAACCAGTTAGAAGAGAATGTCAACGCATTCGATGATGCTAGGAACGTCCAAACTACCCCAATTAGGCCAACTGCAAGCCAACGGGATCCTGTAGGAGTGACTCTTCCAAAGACAGGAGAGCCTAGGCTTTAACCCACTCGTCAAGACCATTTGCAGAGCCAAAAACTTGGTGTAGTGACTGACTATCGCCCCTAGGATTACCGAACATCAGAGGCATACATAGCAGACATGGCCAACAATTAATGGACGAGAGTAAAAATAGGCAAGATGATGAATGAGGATCTACACTAAGTCAGACTTCCATTACCGATGAAATCTTAAATGAGAATTATCCAAAAAAATTCACAATGCCAATCATTCCATCCTACGATGGGACAAAGGACCCAATAACTCATTTGTACAAGTACAGTTGGTACGTTGATAGAGTTAATGCCTCTGAAGCTGTTCGGTGAATGTATTTCCCTATCTTTCTAGAATGAATCGCGTCTATGTGGTTCACAAGGCTTCCGTCGGGATCTATCTCTACATTTGACCAATTAGCAACAAAATTCCTTGATCAGTTCAAGCTCCATACCGAAAGATGTCATGTCCCTATTCGGACTGTTCCAAGGATGTAAACGAATCGTTGAAATCTTTCATGAACCAGTTCAATACCGCGGTGATGGGAGTAATCAACCCTAACGAGGATATGGTTTTTATGGGGTTAGTCCGTGTCATTCACCAGGAGACTGTATTCAAAAAGTGGATGAATATGAAGCAACATACTACATGGAAAGACTTCAATCATAAGGCAAATCAATACTTAAGGTTGGAGGAAGCGCAGGAGCTGGAAAGGAAGTCTAATGGTGTGCAACCGATAAACATCGCACAGAACGACATAACAATGAATCAAAACACTTATGCTTTTGGAACTGCTGAAGGAGTCACAGGGAAATATGGAAATAAAAAGAGGAAAAAAATCAAAACTCCAACAAAAGAACTAGTGATGGCAACAATATAAGGTTCAAAGGGTTCAATTCCGAAGACTATACCACTCTAAATGACACTCCAGAAAATAATTATCTCGCAATACAGAGGACTGAGGAATACAAAAAAACCTAGGTAAGAAGAAGTCGAGTAGCAAAAACGCTCAGGAAAGTTCTACCGCTTCCATGAAACTCATGGTCACAATACAAACGAACGCCGCCATCTAAATGATCTCATTGAAGAATTGATCCGAGAAAATAAACTCCAGCAGTACATGAGAAAGCCACAGAAACCTGATCAAGCTGCAGCTCCTTAGCCTCCTAGAGAACGAGGGAATCAATCTGTAACTAGTGAAGAAGGGTCCAAACGAGCTGACAAAAGACTTATTATTGGAACAATATCTGGGGGATCATACCCCGTGCAAAGAAGATGGGGAGAGATGGAGAGGTATACAAGTTCGTTAAAGCATGCTCCAAAGGAATCATGTCTCGCAATAGAAGATGAAACTCCTGCCAAGCTGCAGAAAGTTTTGAGTAATGATATAGTGTTTGAAATCGGAACACCGAAGATCGAAGCCCCTACTCTCGATCCAATAGTGGTAAAAGCGAGAATTGGTTCCACTGTTGTTTGAAGAGTGTTGGTCGATAGTGGCAGCTCTGTAATATACTTTTCAAACATACTTTTGATCAAATGAAGATCGGCATGAAAAGCGTGTGTGCATGCCAAACGAAGATCCAAGGTTTCACTGATGAACCCAAGAAACATGTGGGAATAATCGATCTGCTAGTGGAACATGGAGAGGGTGATCGAAGAGTCACCCTCATTCAGACTTTCATAATCATGGATGAAATGTCCGTATATAACGCCTTCTGGGGACAGCCCACTCAAGTAGATTTCAGAATAGCTCTAGCCCAACGGTGACTAACCATTAAGTTGCCTACTACAAATGAAATCAGAATGGTAAAAGGAGATCAGTGCACTGCCAGAGAATGTTACATTGCAGAGTTACTTGAATCCAAAAAAAGGGGAAAGGGAAGGATGTGGGGAGAACTCTCCACATCCATGAATCTTCTGAATTGCAACTACTGAGCCGTTATTGGCTTACGGACCATAGCCAATTCCACAAGGCTTTGGACCCTTGAAAGAAGAGTTAAGGGGAGGAATGGGTAGCGTCGACATAACTGATGGTGTCTGTCCTTATCGATATGGAGGACCCAACTAAATTGTTGAAAATCGGATCGCACCTTGGAAACAAGATGCGGTTAAAACTTACTGAATTTCATCGTGCCAACATGGATGTGTTCACTTGGACGCATTCCAATATGTGTTGTGTGTCACCAGAAATTACATGCCAATAAAGCAAAGAGGCACAGCCTGGGTCCTGAATGGTCCAAGGCGTTAATAGGAGAGGTGGATAACTTATCTTGAATGGGTTTCTAACCTGGTCTTAGTCAAAAAGTCCAATAGGAAGTGGCGAACCTGTATCTTTGCTTAGACTTAAACAAATCTTGCCCAAAGGATAGCCTCCCTCCCTCCAGAATAGACCATCTTGTGGATGGAACAGTAGGACATGAGCTACTATCATTCATGGGCGAATACTTCGGGTACACCAAATTCTGATGCATGAACCAGATCAAGAAAACACCAGCTCCTTTACCAACCTAGGACTGTACTGTTATAGGGTAATGCCATTTAGTTTAAAGGACGTTGAGGCAAGTTATCAAAGGTTGGTGAATACCATGTTCAAGCGCAAATTAGGAAAACTATTAATGTTTATGTAGACGACATATTGGTCAAATTACGAGCAGCTACCAACCACTTGGATAATCTAGCTGAAATATTCGAAATACTATGTAAGTATGGAATGAATCTCAATTCACTTAAATGTCACTTCGGAGTAGCTTCCAAATTTTTTTAGGATTCATCATAAGTGCCAGGGGCATTGAAGCAAATCCAGAACAAATAACGACACTACGAGAAGTCCAAGCTCCGAAAAAAAGAAGTACTGTAAAGCATAAATGAAAAGGTCGCAGCACTAAGTTGATTTATTTCGAAAGCTACCGACAAGTGTATAATGTTCTTTGATGCATTGAAGAAAGGAAAAAAGAACTTTGAATGAAGTAAAGTTTGTCAAATAAAATTCAAAGAATTGCTATGGCACATGGATGCCTCACCAATCTTATCAAAGCCTATGAATGGAGAAGACATGTTCATTTACTTAGCGATCTCGCATCATGCATCGAGCGTCGCTCTTGCACGTGAAGAAGCGAAAACCTAGCGACTCGTGTATTAAATTAGAAAGCGGTTCACCAGAGTCGAAAAAAATTACCGGAAAATGGGAAAACTAGTGTATTGCCTCTTGATCACATCTAGGAAGTTTCAACCATACTTTCAAGCTCATCGGATCAAAGTACTGACTGATCAGCCCCTGAAGCAAGTGTTGTATCGGCCTGAAACTTTCGAATGACTTCTCAAATGGAATATAGAACCGAGTCAATATAATATCACATACCATCAAAGAAAGGCCATCAATGGGTAAGCGTTAGCAGACTTCATCGTCGAATTTACTATACGACACGATGAGGAAGAAATACATCTGGACATGTAATGGAGATTCTATGTCGATGGCCATCTAACAACCTCTGTTTGGGGGCAAGAGTAGTGCTTAAAACCCTCGAAGGACGAGCCATTTGCTACGCTAGCACTTGGAATTCTCTGCTACAAAATAAAGAAGTGGAATACAAAGCGTTGATAGTGGGACTAAAAGTTGTTAAGTAGCTCAAGATAAAATCTATTCACATCTACAGTGACTCCCAGATAATCATTTGCCAAGTAAAAGGGGAATACCAAGCTCGAGGGGAAAATCTTGCCCCATACCTATCTAAAGTGCAAGATCTGCTAAGCGACTTCGAACATTACACCATAACTCATATTACGTGGGAGAAAAACACCAATGCAGATTGTTTGGCCAAACTGGCAACCTCCAAAGAAACTCATTCATTGGGGCTGGTCCTAGTTGAAAATCTAACTACCTCGAGCATAGACGAAATGGATGTCGACTGGATCCTCAAGATCACTATCGAACCAGAGACATAGATGACACCGGTAAAGGAATATTTACTTGCAAGGACCCTTCTGACTGACCGGAATCAACAAAAAAAAGCTTCTCTGAAAGGCACAACGATTCATGATACAAGATGGAATACTCTATCGAAAAGGATTCTCAACCCACTCATTAGATGTGTATCCAATGATGAAGCCCAACGAATCTTAAAGGAAGTGCATGAAGGTGAATACGAAGATCCCACTGGGGGCAGACCCTTGAGAAAAAAGTCCTTCGGTATGGATATTTCTGGTCAACGATTAACCGCGACGATGCAGAATGAGCAAGAAGATGTGATTGTTGCCAAACATTCAGTAAAATTAAAAGAACCCCATCAATGGAGCAAATGTAGATAGTCGGCCTGTGGTCATTTGCAATATGGGGAATTGACTTGATTGGCGTCCTACAATAGCAAAAGGAGGGGCCAAATATGTTATAGTTGCCTTTGATTATTTCACGAAAAGGAACGAAGCGGAACCGTTGGCCACCATAACCATAAAGAAAGTCATTAGTTTTGTTACAAAAAAAATTATTTGTAGGTTTGGTGTGCCTTAGAAAATCATCATTGATAATGGAACTCAATTCAAAAGCACCGACTTCAAAGACTTTTGCAAACGCTTCAGAATTAAGAAGAGCTTCTCCACGGTAGCTCATCTGCAAGCAAATGGGCAAGTGGAAGCAATAAACAAGATCATCAATTCCATTATCAAAAAATGAATAAGTAAAGCAAAAGGAAACTAGGTTGATGAACTTCCAATCGCACTATGGGCTTATAGAACTACCCACAAAGCCGCAACCAGCCATACTCCACTCACCCTAACATATGGAACAGAAGCAATGATTTATGTTGAATTAGAAGTCCGCTCACACAAAAGGAAAAATTTTAATCAAAGGAAAAATAGCAGATCCTACTCGAATCTCTAGATATGATTGACGAAAGAAGGGAAGAAGCCGAGTTGAGAACCGCTGCCTACCAAAGAAGGGTCGCACAACACTTCAACTCCAAAGTTCACAACCAAACCTTCGAAGTGAGAGATCTCATACTCAAGCAAGTATACTATGTTCCCGGGACCTTCAGACCAAACTAAGAAGGGACATACGTCATCATCAAAATCTAAGGGATGGAACTTTCAAACCAGTAACTGTCGATGGAATACAAATTCCCAGAGCATGGAATAGCAAGTCACATGCCGTTACGTCATCTGAAAACCACCTTATGTACTTTCTATTTTTCAGCAAATAAGCCATCCGAGATGCCAGGGGCATTGTAAATAGGCAAAATCTTCCATGCTTTCCTTAATAAAACTGATTCACTTTTTGAACCAACAAAACTATATTCATAATGACTACCCGTCGGGTGTACGAAAGAAAATCGACTCAAACCGTTGGATCGATGGAACTCGATCTCCGCCTTCTAAGAAATGTTGTTGCCCCAGCAACATTAGGAAGGCCCAAATATAAATTCCTCATGTTGCTCGAAGATTGGTAGCATTGAGCAAAATGAAAAGTCGTGCATCCCATAAGCCGCGCATCAACTCTTAAGACATAAACTCCACATGTTGCCCAAAGATAGGCAATACCAAGGAGTACTAAAAGCCATGCATCCCATAAGCCACGCGCTAGCTTTTGAAACTTACACTCCTCACATTGTTCGAAGATAGGTAACACTGAGGAGTACGAGATGTCGTGCATCCCATATGCCATGCATTAACTTTTAAAACTTACACTCCTCACGTTGTCCAAGGATAGGTAACACCGAGGAGTATGAGAAGTCGTGCATCTCTTAAGCCATGCAACAACTTTTGAAACATACATTCCTCGCATTGCCCAAAGTTAGGAAACACCAAGAAGTATCGAAACCAATCCGGATTGACAAGCCATAACGATCCTAAAGTCACACATACTTCCAAAAAACCGCACGTCTCATAAACCGCATGCACGTTTAAGTACCGAAATTGCCTTGGCAGTACCATGAAATTTATCTGCAATAGGGATAACAAGATTCAATCCATTCCCATTGTTGGAAGCAACAGGCATGACTCTAACAAAATTGGAGCGTCGCAAACCAGCGGGAAACTCCAATGGTTGACACTCGATGACTAATTATTACATTAAACATTGATAACGTGTAAATGCATATAGTTAACTTATACAGTGTGCACATTTCAAACATGCATATGTGGCATACTTAGCAGAATATTGCAAAAAACTTAGACTACATGCTACAGTCACAAAACTTCTGAAAGAAGAAAAATCTAGCTGTGATTAAATCAAATTTCAAGTGTTAATATGCAAATTATTAATTCCCTAAGTTATTGGTTATTTTTCAATTGTTTGAAGTAAACAGCCCTGTGAATTAGGGGGCATACACCGAAAATCAAATTAAAATACTTAAAAATAAAAATTTCACAAGTTCTGTTACTCCAATCAAAGAATTGTTACTCCAAACAAAAAATATTGGCAGTAATCACAGGATTAGTTAAGTGTAAACAAAGCAAGCACAAGTGTACAGAACACATAAGAACAAATAAATAAGAGTACAGTCAAAATATCAACAATGTATTACTTATATCTTTTTTTGATAGAAGGTCAAAATGCGGGGGCCTTACCCCCAAAATGCCAGCCAGAAAAAGGAAAATACAGATACCACAAGAAAAACACTAAGTGTAGACTCTACACTTGAACAAAACAACTCAAAGTGAATCAAAATCAGATCGGTCACCACCAAAACTTCTCAGCGCTTCTTCCCATCACTCCCCTTTCCACCTTTTGTTCAAAGTTTTTGCCACACCTCGGGAGGTGTCCCCTCAGCACTAATGTCTTCCTCCTACTCTATAACCTTCTCAGGATTCTCCCTTCGTTTTTATGCTTCTGAGACCTACTGGAGCTCTTGGAGGCCATGATTGCTTCAACCTTCTCCTTTTCGATGGTAACCGGCTGTTCCTAAGACTTGCATGGCTGCTTATTTTGAACTTCCTGCTCCCGTACTTTGGCCGCCTTTATGTCACATTACAAAGATACAGAAGGGTCATCCAAGCCATGAAGTGCAACAATCTTCTCAAACTTCGGCCTTGGCAGCGAGCCAAACATGGATATGATGACCGAGGCAGGTACAGAAATAAGTATGGAATCAGTAGAGATAGAAATAGGTCCATGCACCGAGGAAATAGGTAGATCGACAGATAAGGAGGGTGGACCTATAAGATCAAAAATGGAAGCATTAAATTCTTTCTGCTCTTGCAGCGTAAGCTAAAAGCTCCCGAACTTGGAAAACAAGAAGATTGCCTACACCGAAGGAATGACCAGGAATGTCAAATTTGTACTTACCGCCTTCACCATCTTTCGACGGCTCGTCAATTCGAGGGGAATCTTCAAGCCCAGAACTTGCTAACAGATCGTAGGGCTGCGCCGATGGTTTACCGATGCCAGATATGAAAGCCTCTGTAAGCGCTTCGACAGCTGCAGTCATGGCAGCATCGATGTAACGTCCCGAAAATTTTCGACTTTCGAAAATTCAACATCGATACTCACTTTATCGACTGCCGAGAAATCGAAGGCCGAAAACCCGAAATGTTATGGTTTAAGAAAAGGAAAGAGGTAGAAGAAGAGAGAAAAGATAGAAAATAGAGAGAAAAGAAAATAGAAAATAGAACGGAACAGAAAGAAAATAACAGAACAATATCAGAATCTCACAATTCGCAGCGGAACAACATATAATAGATAAATGAATAATCTTTAAACAAAGAACTATATTAGTTATTACATTACATTTCATTACATCATCATCAGAGTGTACAACATCATACAACAACAAACAGCGGAAAAGAAATACTATATACTTAGTAATACGCCATGCCATCCAGCTTGCCTCCAGCAATTTCTGAATTTCCAGAATATCCTGATAAACCTTTACTCTTGACTGCCCGTGTGAAAATTGGTGGGCACCCAGAGTTTAGGAAGGAAAACAATAAACTCCGAGTCAGTCATGTGACTGGTGTGAGAACTCAAAACAGTTTATTTATTTTTAAAAATAAAAATAGAGGAATATTTTTAAAGTCAATTCGCAATGCTTTTAAAAATGAGACTACCATGAGGCCTCCCCCACACACACACAATGCAAACGCAGAATCGGAGGAGATTTCTTCTTATGATAGTCAAAGATGCTTGATACGCATTTAAAAGAACATTTGATATTATTACTAGTGCATAGTGTAGAGAAAATTCATTTCGAAAATAAAGATATAAATCTTAGCCGACATAGACATTTCGAACTATGCCTACTATAGCTACCATCCAAACAGTGGGGCGCCACCATAAGTAGATGGCAGGTAATACAACTAATACCGTACAAGGCTCGTATTTGAAGAATGGATTTTCCAACAAATGGTCAGGCCAAGGAACTTCCCATTTCCACATGGAAACGCCTCTGGAAGGACGCCCCGAGAACCAAACCGTTCTCTGCTAAACAAGGCCGGGAACCCCTTTTCCCAAGGGATATTACAAACCCTCAGATATGCCACCCCCGGTCCTTTGGGACCTTTAAACGAGAGCTCTCTAACCAACATCACACCATAATAATAAGTGTTTCAACATGAGCAAGTATCTGGGCTCCATACCATGATACTACCCTTTTCCAGAAGGAATGGTCATACCCTAGGGACGCTATCCCTGAAAACCTTGCCGCACAATTCCTGTTTCGACCATTACCGGTTTGTGAGGCTCGACGAAGTATCGTCCACAAAAACATACTTTATACAAAAGCCATGCTTTGGGTCAACAAATGATCATAGAAATGATCACCAAGATAGACGATCAAACAAATGATCCTATCACAAATAATCAACACAATGATCATTTCACAGCAACACTCAGCATGTCACATTACCAAATTGGGAATATATCGCTGATAACATTCAACTACATAACCTCTGAGCTCGTACGTCTCAGAGAAGGGTGTTAAGCTAAAAGAATAAATTGTCCGCCACCAACAGAAATATATTTGAAAGAAATCGGCTTTACATCTCAATTTGTAATGTCAGACACACAATCCATACAAGTCTGTTTCGGGCTCGAACAGAACCAAAGGCACTTACAAAGAAGTCCTTGCAATCCGGATATCCACAATCCTGATCGGATTCCCCATCACATATGGAGAACTATATACCGGAGCAACTCGGTGCAGAGTCAATCGACAGGTCATCCTATCGCTCTCGCAAATACCGGGTCTTCAACACCGATCTTCAATGCTATCCATTACGTCGTATCACTATTCGGAATGGGTAATCCGAATAACGAGCGTAATAATTTAAAAATGAGTGTGCATTCAAATTCAAGCAAATCACAACAAATACCTTTCAAAGGTAAATATTGATAGTCGGTTATTGAACTATCAATGGATATGCACACATCACCAGATTCCAAATAATTTTCCAAATTATTTATTTCCCAAAAATATCTTTACAAGATATATATAATTTTCACACTTCAAAAATAAATCAATATTTATTTTTTTAAACAAATTCCCCTTTCTTTTATAAATTCCTTAGTGAATTTATATTCCCAAAATATTTATTGATATACGTTTTCAATTATTCATTTCAATTTATCTTCAAAAAGATAAATTCTCAAAACGTTTCATTTCACATTGAAGAAACATTTCCATACTTATTTATTAATAAGTAATTCACAAATCCATTTATTTTCAACACTTGGAAAATATTCAATATACTTAAATCAAAATTTAGTATATATTTCATTCTATAAGGAAATCATTCGTTTAACCATATTTATTTGGGCCAAAACGAATGTTACGTAAAACATCGTTACGACAACCCAAAATCACTAGTATAGGGATTCGAAATTAAAATAGATATATAGATCCCAATACTATACAAAACATTTCCTTTCGGAAATCATTTACTATAACAACAGTGTTACCATTTCCTTCTATTTCTTGAAAACATCTATTTCAACAATAAATGTTGAAATCTATGGTTTCGAATCTTAATGCTTTTAAAACATCGTTAGATCGTTTTAATTCTATTTAAAACATCACCTTCAAAACAATTCCTTTAACATATTATTCACTATTCAAAAACGTGAATATACTACGTTAATCCATTTCATCATTTCTATACATTTCATTTTAAAGGATTTATTCACAGTCAAAAACGTGAATATAACTCCATTAATAGGTTATAACAATTTACTTATCAAAATAAGTCGTTTACGAATTTATAAAACAACGTTTATAAATTCCTTTATTAACCTATCTCAATTCATATCTCAGTGATATACTAAAAGTTCATATTATAAGTCAAATGCTTATAAAACGATTATTTTACAAAATCGTTCCTTTTAAGACTTTCCAAATTATAAATCTTATAACTTATAAGATTCATTTATTTATCAAAAATCCATTCTTCAAATAACTTTACAAATTTTATAAACCTACTGCTTATAAAATTCCATTTATAACTTCACCGTTTATAATTCTATAAATTTCATTCATTTACGAAATTTATTCACAATTCATTCTAACACTTATAAAAACTTGTTTTATAATTCCAATATTTTAATTTAAAAGTATCCATCTTATAATTCTTTTATATAAATCAATTTATATCATTCTTTTAAAAATGTCTTAACTCCCTTTATAATTTCACCATTTTGATTTATAAAAAAAATCAATTTTATAAATCCTATATTTCAACTTTTATAATAAATTCAGAAATCCCAATTTAATTATTTTAAAAAAAATCCTTAACCCATATTTCTCAAAAATAAATCTTTAATCGTATTTCTCAAAATCATAATTTTTATAACTTTAAAAATTATAACGTTTATTTATTTAAAATGGATCAGTTCCAAAAATATTTTATAAACGTATACTTTCAAAAATCACTTTAAAATCATTTTAAAATCCCAAAATTTGGTTCAATGATGCTACACACCAAATAGTCAATCACGACTACAACGACATCATATATCAATATGATAATCAACGAATATCAAAATATCCATAATCAAATAAAAACTGTTAAGGAATCCAGTTGGATCCCTCCAACCTGTTTTCCTACATCCACAAACATTAGCACAATACCAATTCCGCTCCAGTACGGAATTATCGCGGTATATGGGATTTAAAATATTATCCGCTTAATAGACGGCGCAATAGGGTCTCATCCGCTAAAAAAATGCGAGAAATCAATCACTCCAATATATACATATGCCAATATATATATATTGCTATTATATATAATACCAATTTCACTGTTTATGAAATATTCGCGGTATATGTTTTTAATAAATAACATCCGCTTACTAACGGCGCATAATGTCTATTTTAACAATCAATGGATAACAATCATCATTCAAACATGCATTCAAATATTTTAAATCTAACTATTTAAAATAAAATCGAAACCGATTCGATTGAGTGAGAAGTTCTCACCTTGATTTCAATTTCGTTTTAGCGATTTATTTCGAATAAAATTAAACGAACGTTTAATTTTACCCGAAGTTCTCACTAACTCCAAACGACGACAATCCAATTCCATCGCGTAGTGCTCGTCCATACGATTCCAACGCAACTGGTTTCGCGCGTTTTCGACCTCGTATGAAAAAGATATGCATTTATGAAGTTACACGATTTTTATAGTTAAATTTTACAACAATTTCTTTTTTAATTATAACCTACAATCACCACAGCCACAAGATCCAGCATCAACAAATCCTAGCCGTGCGTACCCCTCCCCCTTCTCCTTCCTCACGCGATCCATCTACATACAATATACGCAACACATAACCCATCTATGAAAATTAGGGTTCGATTTCGCAACTTCCTCGCTCGACGATAATTCGATCAGAGACCCTCATACGAACCCCCCTCGCAAGAGCCACGCTCGGCCCAAACATGGAGGAGCTCGGTCGAGCCCCCAGCACGCAAATTGAGGCCGAACGGCCTGCCTTCATGGCTCCCCAACGACCACCACACTGCTCCATTCGCGATCATATCTGTATGGATTGATAGAACTCACTTCGCTCTTCATTTTGTTAGTTGAGAGTTTTTGAAATCATTGAGTGGATTGGGAGAGATTGAGGGGAGAAAGGGAGACAATTTCGGCCATTGATGAAGCTACTGGCGGCTGTGCATATAAGGGTTAGGTTTATTTTTATTTTTATTTTTATTTAGAGAGGGAGGGGGCTATTTATAGAAGAACGAATGACACTATTCATTCCGGAAATTCCGAACTCCGATTCACGCGCCGTAACCAGCGTTTCTAGGGTTTACCACGCGTTCCGGACACAATGGAATAGGTTTCGAAAGCTAATTCGGACATCTGTGCGAGTTATGGCAATAAACGTTCAATTTAAATTAAACCGATTTAAACGATTTTCTAGGCGTTTTAATTTGTACCGGACAAACGGTAAATCCAATTGATACGAAATTTGAAACCTTACAATAATATCATATTACGGATGCGATGAAACAGGTTTCGTCGAAATCCGAGACTTTTTGAAAAATGACTATTTTAACTCGCCAAATTAATATAAAAAATAATTCGATGCGTTTCGAGCTGCCACGATCAAATGGTAACTCCGATTGCTACGAAAATTGAAATTCGGTAATAACTAACTATTACGGATCCAATGGAACTAGTTTCGTCCAATTCTGAGACTATTCAAAAATTGACTATTTTCACTAGTCGATTAAATATTAAAATATTCAATTTTCACAAATTAACTTTTAATTCGATTTTAAAAGTTCCAAAATATCATTCTAACTTCAATATGATAAAATAAAATTTTACAAATCATTTTCAATCATATTTAACTCAATTTTCAATTATTTTCATAATTTAACATATTAAATTATTGATTTAATTATTCAATTAAATCCAATAATTCGAAATAAAATTTATTCGACTTATAAATTCACTTATTAATATTTAAAATTAATTAAATATTCAAATTTTAATTAATAAAAATTCTGGGTCGTTACAATCTTCCCCCCTTAAAAGAATTTCGTCCTCGAAATTACCAAGTAAGAAAAGTTATAGAATTTATTAACTTTCCCAAAATCCATAGTTAAATTTCTTACAATACTTTACTAAGTTTCCAAATCATACTTAGTTATTTTTTCAAAAACAACTACTATTGTTTAACTTTCAACTCCAAATCAAAGTTATAGTTTTCAAAACTTTCCAATTTTCTCAAATTTTTTCTAACGCCTTAAATTTTCGGAAAAATTCGCCATAGTCTCCTTTGCGCGGCTCGATCCGGAAAAAAAATGACAGTATATATATCACAAATATACATCTCATCAAATAATGAGGCATCCCGCAGGGAAAAAGTGTAAAAGTACGGTATGTAATCCGAGATATGTACCTTATATTTTATTAGCGAGCATATTCGGCTAATATAGCGCGAAAGCGAGCTCCAAATGCGAAGCAAACGCGATCCGCACCTACTAAACACTCAACAAACAAATGAGAAACATGTATATAGACAATAGTATCGATATACAACATATAGCAACATAATAACTATATATGTCAACATAGCAATTGAAACAAAAGCAATATATTCAACCATCAACCAACTACCATTCAACAAATTCATAACCAATATATATTCATTCATATTCTCATTAATATTCAATGAAATATGTTTTCAATTTAATCACATTTGATTCATTAACAGTGGATGATTCTTACTAACATTCATTTTCAATTAGTTTATATTCACTAATTCATATTCAAGTTGGTTCACTTCCAATCAAATTCAATTCTATTTAAGATTCACTTAACTTCTAATTGAATTTCAATTACTTTATCTTTCAATAACATTAGATTTTAATGAATTAACACTTATATTCATTATTTCATATCAACTTAATTTACATTCAATTGATTAACATTTAATCCACTACTTCAATTCAATTACAAAAGTTGAATTTCATTTAAATAACTTAAGTTCATATCCATCACTTAACTTTATTAATTTACTTTGATACTAATATCAACTTCATTCAACATCTCTTAAGTTATATTCCATTTCTAAAGTAAATTTCCATTTAACATTAAATTCATTTTTTATTTTACAACTCATATTCATAAATATATTCATATAGTTTCACTTCTTATATATATAAGTTTATTTCACAATTGTAAATCACTTTAATTATAATTCAATTCTTATAATTTTTTTCTTATACAATAATTCTTTTATTTAGATTATTCAAACAACCTAACAATCAACATATATACACTTTAATAATTCTGAAAAATTATTCTTTTATATATAAAGGTAAATTTTTTTCATTTACCCAATTTTAAAACAATACTGTGTCGAATTGTTCTATTCAAGTGTTTATAAAACCCCTTCGGCATAGTTGTCGAGACCGTGCTGACAAAGGTTCATATGCCACTCAATAAACCAATCATCACAATATAAAACAATTTTATATTCACTAACAAATACGCTCTCATAGCTATTATTACACTCAAACTCATTCTAGAGTACTACTGACTCTATCTCTAATGAGTAATACCCAACAGAACCATGGTTGTCGCTTAACCATATGCTCTGATACCAAATGTAACGTCCCAAAAATTTTCGACTTTCGAAAATTCAACATCGATACTCACTTTATCGACTGCCGAGAAATCGAAGGCCGGAAACCCGAAATGTTATGGTTTAAGAAAAGGAAAGAGGTAGAAGAAGAGAGAAAAGATAGAAAATAGAGAGAAAAGAAAATAGAAAATAGAACGGAACAGAAAGAAAACAACAGAACAATATCAGAATCTCACAATTCGCAGCGGAACAACATATAATAGATAAATGAATAATCTTTAAACAAAGAACTATATTAGTTATTACATTACATTTCATTACATCATCATCAAAGTGTACAACATCATACAACAACAAACAGCGGAAAAGAAATACTATATACTTAGTAATACGCCATGCCATCCAGCTTGCCTCCAGCAATTCCTGAATTTCCAGAATATCCTGATAAACCTTTACTCTTGACTGCCCGTGTGAAAATTGGTGGGCACCCAGAGTTTAGGAAGGAAAACAATAAACTCCGAGTCAGTCATGTGACTGGTGTGAGAACTCAAAATAGTTTATTTATTTTTAAAAATAAAAATAGAGGAATATTTTTAAAGTCAATTCGCAATGCTTTTAAAAATGAGACTACCATAAGGCCTCCCGCACACACACACAATGCAAATGCAGAATCGGAGGAGATTTCTCCTTATGATAGTCAAAGATGCTTGATACGCATTTAAAAGAACATTTGATATTATTACTAGTGCATAGTGTAGAGAAAATTCATTTCGAAAATAAAGATATAAATCTTAGCCGACATAGACATTTCGAACTATGCCTACTATAGCTACCATCCAAACAGTGGGGCGCCACCATAAGTAGATGGCAGGTAATACAACTAATACCGTACAAGGCTCGTATTTGAAGAATGGATTTTCCAACAAATGGTCAGGCCAAGGAACTTCCCATTGCCACATGGAAACGCCTCTGGAAGGACGCCCCGAGAACCAAACCGTTCTCTTCTAAACAAGGCCGGGAACCCCTTTTCCCAAGGGATATTACAAACCCTCAGATATGCCACCCCCGGTCCTTTGGGACCTTTAAACGAGAGCTCTCTAACCAACATCACACCATAATAATAAGTGTTTCAACATGAGTAAGTATCTGGGCTGCATACCATGATACTACTCTTTTCCAGAAGGAATGGTCATACCCTAGGGACGCTATCCCTGAAAACCTTGCCGCACAATTCCTGTTTCGACCATTACCGGTTTGTGAGGCTCGACGAAGTCTCGTCCACAAAAACATAATTTATACAAAAGCCATGCTTTGGGTCAACAAATGATCATAGAAATGATCACAAAGATAGACGATCAAACAAATGATCCTATCACAAATAATCAACACAATGATCATTTCACAGCAACACTCAGCATGTCACATTACCAAATTGGGAATATATCGCTGATAACATTCAACTACATAACCTCTGAGCTCGTACGTCTCAGAGAAGGGTGTTAAGCTAAAAGAATAAATTCTCCACCACTAACAGAAATATATTTGAAAGAAATCGGCTTTACATCTCAATTTGTAATGTCAGACACACAATCCATACAAGTCTGTTCCGGGCTCGAACAGAACCGAAGGCACTTACAAAGAAGTCCTTGCAATCCGGATATCCACAATCCTAATCGGATTCCCCATCACATATGGAGAACTCTATACCGGAGCAACTCGGTGCAGAGTCAATCGATAGGTCATCCTATCGCTCTCGCAAATACCGGGTCTTCAACACCGACCTTCAATGCTATCCATTACGTCGTATCACTATTCGGAATGGGTAATCCGAATAACGAGCGCAATAATTTAAAAATGAGTGTGCATTCAAATTCAAGCAAATCACAACAAATACCTTTCAAAGGTAAATATTGATAGTCGGTTATTGAACTATCAATGGATATGCACACATCACCAGATTCCAAATAATTTTCCAAATTATTTATTTCCCAAAAATATCTTTACAAGATATATATAATTTTCACACTTCAAAAATAAATCAATATTTATTTTTTTTAAAAAATTCCCCTTTCTTTTATAAATTCCTTAGTGAATTTATATTCCCAAAATATTTATTGATATACGTTTTCAATTATTCATTTCAATTTATCTTCAAAAAGATAAATTCTCAAAACGTTTCATTTCACATTGAAGAAACATTTCCATACTTATTTATTAATAAGTAATTCACAAATCCATTTATTTTCAACACTTGGAAAATATTCAATGTACTTAAATCAAAATTTAGTATATATTTCATTCTATAAGGAAATCATTCGTTTAACCATATTTATTTGGGCCAAAACGAATGTTACGTAAAACATCGTTACGACAACCCAAAATCACTAGTATAGGGATTCGAAATTAAAATAGATATATAGATCCCAATACTATACAAAACATTTCCTTTCGGAAATCATTTACTATAACAACAATGTTATAGTCCACCATTTCCTTCTATTTCTCAAAAACATCTATTTCAACAATAAATGTTGAAATCTATGGTTTCGAATCTTAATGCTTTTAAAACAACGTTAGATCGTTTTAATTCTATTTAAAACATCACATTCAAAACAATTCCTTTAACATATTATTCACTATTCAAAAACGTGAATATACTACGTTAATCCATTTCATCATTTCTATACATTTCATTTTAAAGGATTTATTCACAGTCAAAAACGTGAATATAACTCCATTAATAGGTTATAACAATTTACTTATCAAAATAAGTCGTTTACGAATTTATAAAACAACGTTTATAAATTCCTTTATTAACCTCTCTCAATTCATATCTCAATGATATACTAAAAGTTCATATTTTAAGTCAAATGCTTATAAAACGATTATTTTACAAAATCGTTCCTTTTAAGACTTTCCAAATTATAAATCTTATAACTTATAAGATTCATTTATTTATCAAAAATCCATTCTTCAAATAACTTTACAAATTTTATAAACCTACTGCTTATAAAATTCCATTTATAACTTCACCGTTTATAATTCTATAAATTTCATTCATTTACGAAATTTATTCACAATTCATTCTAACACTTATAAAAACTTGTTTTATAATTCCAATATTTTAATTTAAAAGTATCCATCTTATAATTCTTTTATATAAATCAATTTATATCATTCTTTTAAAAATTTCTTAACTCCCTTTATAATTTCACCATTTTGATTTATAAAAAAAATCAATTTTATAAATCCTATATTTCAACTTTTATAATAAATTCAGAAATCCCAATTTAATTATTTTAAAAAAAATCCTTAACCCATATTTCTCAAAAATAAATCTTTAATCGTATTTCTCAAAATCATAATTTTTATAACTTTAAAAATTATAACGTTTATTTATTTAAAATGGATCAGTTCCAAAAATATTTTATAAACGTATACTTTCAAAAATCACTTTAAAATCATTTTAAAATCCCAAAATTTGGTTCAATGATGCTACACACCAAATAGTCAATCACGACTACAACGACATCATATATCAATATGATAATCAACGAATATCAAAATATCCATAATCAAATAAAAACTGTTGAGGAATCCAGTTGGATCCCTCCAACCTGTTTTCCTGCATCCACAAACATTAACACAATACCAATTCCGCTCCAGTACGGAATTATCACGGTATATGGGATTTAAAATATTATCCGCTTAATAGACGGCGCAATAGGGTCTCATCCGCTAAAAAAATGCGGGAAATCAATCACTCCAATATATACATATGCCAATATATATATATATTGCTATTATATATAATACCAATTTCACTGTTTATGAAATATTCGCGGTACATGTTTTTAATATATAACATCCGCTTACTAACGGCGCATAATGTCTATTTTAACAATCAATAGATAACAATCATCATTCAAACATGCATTCAAATATTTTAAATCTAACTATTTAAAATAAAATCGAAACCGATTCGATTGAGTGAGAAGTTCTCACCTTGATTTCAATTTCGTTTTAGCGATTTATTTCGAATAAAATTAAACGGACGTTTAATTTTACCCGAAATTCTCACTAACTCCAAACGACTCTAATCCAATTCCATCGCGTAGTGCTCGTCCATACGATTCCAACGCAACTAGTTTCGCGTGTTTTCGACCTCGTATGAAAAAGATATGCATTTATGAAGTTACACGATTTTTATAATTAAATTTTACAACAATTTCTTTTTTAAGTATAACCTACAATCACCACAGCCACAAGATCCAGCATCAACAAATCCTAGCCGTGCGTATCCCTCCCCCTTCTCCTTCCTCACGCGATCCATCTACAGACAATATACGCAACACATAACCCATCTATGAAAATTAGGGTTCGATTTCGCAACTTCCTCGCTCGACGATAATTTGATCAGAGACCCTCATACGAACCCCCCTCGCAAGAGCCACGCTCGGCCCAAACATGGAGGAGCTCGGTCGAGCCCCCAACACGCAAATCGAGGCCGAACGGCCTGCCTTCATGGCTCCCCAACGACCACCACACTGCTCCATTCGCGATCATATCCGTATGGATTGATAGAACTCACTTCGCTCTTCATTTTGTTAGTTGAGAGTTTTTGAAATCATTGAGTGGATTGGGAGAGATTGAGGGGAGAAAGGGAGACAATTTCGGCCATTGATGAAGCTACTGGCGACTGTGCATATAAGGGTTAGGTTTATTTTTTTTTTTTTTTTTTTAGAGAGAGAGGGGGCTATTTATAGAAGAACGAATGACACTATTCATTCCGGAAATTCTGAACTCCGATTCACGCGCCGTAACCAGCGTTTCTAGGGTTTACCCCGCGTTCCGGACACAATGGAACAGGTTTCGGAAGCTAATTCGGACATCTGTGCGAGTTATGGCAATAAACGTTCAATTTAAATTAAACCGATTTAAACGATTTTCTAGGCGTTTTAATTTGTACCGGACAAACGGTAAACCCAATTGACACGAAATTTGAAACTTACAATAATATCATATTACGGATCCGATGAAACTTGTTTCATCGAAATCCGAGACTTTTTGAAAAATGACTATTTTAACTCGCCAAATTAATATAAAAAATAATTCGATGCGTTTCGAGCTGCCACGATCAAATGATAACTCCGATTGTTACGAAAATTGAAATCCGGTGATAACTATCTATTACGGATCCAATGGAACTAGTTTCGTCCAATTCTGAGACTATTCAAAAATTGACTATTTTCACTAGTCGATTAAATATTAAAATGTTCAATTTTCACAAATTAACTTTTAATTCGATTTTAAAAGTTCCAAAATATCATTCTAACTTCAATATGATAAAATAAAATTTTACAAATCATTTTCAATCATATTTAACTCAATTTTCAATTATTTTCATAATTTAACATATTAAATTATTGATTTAATTATTCAATTAAATCCAATAATTCGAAATAAAATTTATTCGACTTATAAATTCACTTATTAATATTTAAAATTAATTAAATATTCAAATTTTAATTAATAAAAATTCTGGGTCGTTACAATCGACAGCTTCTTTCTCCCTCTCAATCTGTAAAATCTCTTTGCCCTTTTGCAATGCCTTCACTGATTCTTCATTAAGGAAGGCGTTTTCTTACTCTTGCTCGGCATAAATGTCACCGCTTTTGCGAAAGTAGGTTAAGATTTCCTCCCAAACCACAACGAGAGTGCACAGGAATTTAGGATCTAAGAAGCCTAGGCTTCCCTGATGCAGCAGAGAGTTAACATAAAAATTCATGATGGTCTCATCCATCTTCTCCATCTTCCTTCCGAAAGCATTTTGAAGCTCTAGATAATCCACCATAATGGCGGTCTTTTCAACTTCAACGTGAGACTTATCGGTGCTAAGTTGTGCAACTTGATCCTGTAGCTTGACGGTTGTCTCAGCCTGGTCGGAGATAGTCTTGTTATGCCCCTCTGTGATGAGATAATGATCGGGGATGGTTTTCTTTTGGGCCTCAATTATCGCGCTGCAAGCAACCATCACCTTTTTTAATTTGGCTTCTTCGGCATGAGCCTTCTTAATTCCATCCCTGTAGATGATCTCAATTCTCTCATGGTCGTCTTTTAATTCCTTCAGCAAGTTGGCTTTCCTTTTGCTTTCTCGAAGCGCCGCTTTTTACTCCTTCTCCAGCTTCTTGATCCTCGCATCGCATTTTGTCAATGCCCTTTCAAAATCATCCTTCTCTGATTCAAAAGAGAGAATTTTCTGATAGTTGTCGTGGTTCATATCGGCCAGTTGCTTACATAACTTCTCTTACCCTTCGGCTTGTTTTAAATCGTTCTAGACGGTCTGATGATGTGGCCTGCATGAATCCCTATGAACTGAACGAAGATCATGAGCAAACTTAACCCCCCTTAGAAACCACCTAGGGAGCGCCGCTTCCTGCTTGGGAGGACCGTACGGAAGAACATAGATGGTTCTTCGATGAAGATGAGAAGCACTAGGGGAAAGAGCAATAGAAAATGATGGAATGTAAGTTGAAGGCGGAATGGGGACACAAGTAATGGGGATTTCCTGACCCGCTAAAGAGAATTTCGAAACGAAAGCTTGTTATTTTGAGGATTGGGAACCGCGATCAAATTTACACCTCTTTGACGGTTTCTATCTCTTGTCGAAAGTCTTCCTCCTTTTGTACCGTCCTTTGTATATGCGGTTCCACTCTCTCTCGTCTCGGGGTCGAGTTTCGGCCTCTAGATCTTTTCTTCTTCAATACTCTTCTTCCGTCTTATGGGGCTGGTGGCCGTCGAAAGAATGCTTGGCCCAGCGCTGGGAGTCAGTAAATTCTTCAAAATCATTGTAAAGGTCGTGTCCTCTCATCATACCTAACATGAAATAGAAATAAAATGTAACATCTTGCATCTGGAAGCCAAAAGCTAAGTACTACAGATGTTACAGTCGTCCATAGTATTAACTTCTAGTGATAAAATATGGTAATGCTAATGGAATCCATAATATCAGAAGCACTTGAATATGAACCAAATCATAGATTTCCAAAAAAAACTATTTACTGATTACATTTCAAAACAAATTCATATCGAAGTTACATAATCCCATATCGTTTTCCATGTAAAGATTAATTATAATCACTACAAAAATATGCCAAGAGCGACATATGACGATGCCACCTTGGTTGATCACAGCAATATAGTCATATCTGACTTAATACATGGGGAAAATAAACAAAATAATTTGTAATTCCTTTTTTTCTATCTGTCAGCCACCAGTTCATCTCCTGAAGCTTTATTCATAAAAATTTCTATACCTAAAAACCTAAACCCTTAGCTTACTCAAATCAATTTTGACCATCCAAGAGTTTAAGGGGAAACAAAAACTTTGAGTCAGACATAAAGCCTGGTGTGAATAATTCTGTTACATCTCTATTTACTAATATTAAGTGATACCATGCCGCTTAGCGAAACAGGTTTCCTCTTACTAATATCCTTTTCAAAACATATATTTTGCAAATGCTTCCCTACAACCAAACTAGATAATAATAGCTAATTCTGTTAAGCTAAAATCAAGTAACTAACGGACTATTTATCCAATAGTAGTAAATGGAATATCTTTCCAAAATCTGGGCTGACTAACCACAAACTAGACTAACTGTCCGAAATCTAGACTGACTGCCTGCAAATTGGACTAACTGTCTGAATCAAAATGGACTACCTGTTCGAATCATTTTCTTAGGGTTAACTACCCATCATCTTTTTCCTTGAAAACCTTTTCAAAATGATTTAACCTTTTAAATTATATTTATATAAGAAAAATATTTTTTAGCCTTACTCCATGCTATTTTGCAATGTTATATATACTTTACTCAAAATAATGTTGATCAAGTTTAACGAGAATGGACTATCCTTCCAAAACAAGCTAAAACCCTTTTTAACTTGAAAATACTTAGGCGATATTGCATATTTAATACATTCGAAACCTTTGTTTAAAACCTTTAAACAACCCTTTCCTTTTTAACTTGAAAATACTTAGGCTATATTGCATATTTAATACATTCGAAACCTTTGTTTAAAACCTTTAAACAACCCTTTCGAACACGTTGAAGATAACCCCTTCAAAACTATTGAAAGTAACCCTTTCGAAACCATTAAAAGCCTTTCCTTCGAAAGCTTCAAAATATTAGACATCCCTTTTTAAAACCGTTGAATGTTTCCTTTTGAAAACATAAGGAAAAAACCTTTACTTTCAATCCTTTCGAAACCCCGGGGAATCACCCTTTTCGACACCATTCATTAAAACCTTTCGAAATTGTCAAAACTCAATCCGTTCGAAAGCATTTTTGGTTCAATTTAAAACATATGAAAACCTTTTGAAGCCAGTCAAAAATTTAACCCTTCGAAACCTTTGAAAATCATTTCGACGAAATCATTTGGATTATGCCTTCAAGTAGAGAAAAATGATCAGAAACCCATTAAGTCGAAAGCATATGTTTCAAAACAATTTAAAACTGTCCCTTTCAAAACATTTGGGTAGAAATAGCGTCTTTAAATCATTTAAGACGAAAGAACCTATTTCAAAACCATTTCCTAAGTAACGATGTGACAGTGTCGAAACCTTCCCTTCAAAAGCATTGGAGAAGTGTCCATATTTTAAAAAAACAAAGCAATCCTTTCAAAACCATCTGGGCCAAAAGGTAAAAAGGCGGCAATAAAAGGTTTCGACTTGGTTGAAAGCCATTTAGTCGCAAGCAAGCAGACGTATTTTTAATTTAAAAACAAACCGATGCCTCAATCCTTTCAGAACCCCTGCTTTCGACATCATACCTTCCGCCTGCATCCAATTCACTACGTACATGTTTCCTAAAACATATGCATTGGTTTCGACCGTGTCAGAATTGAAGCTAAGGAGGTGGAACCTGGTGTCAAAAGCATCGAAACAGTGAAAAACATGTAGCAAATAGTTCTTTTCACCTAACTTTCTTTATGTATCGAATTTTGATTGGTTTCCCTTTATAAATATATAAAACATTTTTGTCCCATACCTCAAATAATTTTATATACCCATTAAAACACTTAAGAAAATTCTACAAAAATTTCTGAAAATCTCTTTTAATACGTTTTCCAACATATAAAAATTTCAGACCTAATCCTTTTATTATTTAATTGTAAATAATTTATAATCCAAATTAACATTTTATTTACTAGAAAATTCATATAAATCCCACATAAATTAAGAAAATTCTAAAAATTGAAAACCATCTCTAAAATATCATCTGTGATCTTCATAGAAATTCCCAAGACATTTGGATGTCATTTAATAGGATTTTCACCTTAAAATATGTCATAAATTCAATATGAACAACCATAATTCATCAACAAGTATATTAAACCATTCCATCATTCAAAACCATGGCAAGTCAATGCGAAATATTTGGAATTCATTTTAAAACCGAAACAACAAAAACTTAAGATGTAAACATTATTCACCTTAGCTTTAGAGATTATAGATATTGAGATGTGAATGGATTTGATTTGATTTAGCTTCTTCCTTAGCTTTGTTTTATCTTCTTCCTCTTTTCCTTATTAATAGTGGCCGACCTCTTTAAAAAAATTTGAAAATGAAAAGCCAATGTGTATAGGAATACACGGCCAAGTTTTAGAGATATAGGAATGGCCTTTTTCCTATTTTACCCCTCCTCTATTCCAATTTAACTCATATTTTAATTCATAGGTTAAATGGCACAATTACCACTTAATTAAATCAAATCTCAATTCTCTAATCAACACATTATTTTGTTTAATTTAACTAATAAAATATCCTAAATAATGTTACTAAAAATCTGGAGTGTTGCATAAAAGGTTTTAGAAATGGAAAATAAAAATGAAAAATATGTATACAAGTGAACGCAAACCTAGTGAGGCGTGTGATGTGCTCAGGGGAAGAGCCTAAATGAAGTCACAAACTAGATTGGGCAGGCACCACAAAGGAATCGAACTGACTTCATGTGCACATAGCCCGAACGAGGGGCACCTCATCAAATTTGAAATCTCCCCCCTAGAGCGCGTCGAAATCAACGTAAACATCACCCAAATCGCTAACATCCGCGCCAGCATCTTTACTCGAAGAATCCTAGCAGCGCCCGATCATTAGGGAATCATCTTTGCCACTCGTGTCTAGAATAGGAAGCTTGGAATAGTTTGACTCATCCCTGGAGTCTCATTACATGATTAAGAATCCCCATCATTGGATTTTACATAGAAATCACCATTAGAAGTGGACTCATCGCTACTACTGCTGGTTTCCCCCTCCTTTTTTCTAAGTCCAACACGGCTTTGCCCTCCCTCTGTTTGAACTCCTTTTCTCCTTCCTCCGAAATCGAAGGAATTATGGCCGAGCGACTAACTCCGACAGCGGCAACAACTCTTCCATCACGACGGCTGATTCTTTGGACAAGCCCTCTCTCACTTGAAAAGCGCCTCCTTTGGAACCTTGAGAAGAGGAAATGGATTATATATGAAACTTGGATCGAGAAGGAGAAGGGACTTCAACTGGAATGGCGGATGTCCCCAAATGCAATAATCCATATCAGAGTAAGTTTTCGTCAATCGGTAAGACTTTAAAGGATCTTTCCTCAGCATCGATATCCTTCGGGCTTCAAAAAACATCATCGAAAGACATGTCCATATTCGGCCTTGAGATAACCACAAGAAATATTCGACTTGCTACAAGCCCCGTAGCAATATGTCGAAACTCAATAAGTAGGGAAATGAACTAAGCCCCCAATTTCTACAGACGGTTAAACCCCTTGGGGCAACTGACAATAAAATACTGGTTCTTGGATTAATTTCTCTACAGTCGTAATATGATTTTTCGATTCCTTTGAGCTTCAATTACGACTAAGGAGGAACACTTATCTCTCCTCTTGAGTGAAATAAATTATCGCAACTTGTCAAAACTAAGAGCATGATTGAATGTTCGCATGAAAAGGATGTGCAACAAATTAGGATGGTGTAACCAATAGGATGCATATGGAATAGAGCAATGCCTAAATTAGAGAGAGTCTCACGCAAAGAGTCGTTAAAAAGGGCATCCCGCCATTCATAAACATATACTGATGACAAGCGGTATATCTCGAAGGAGGCATATGAGCAAACATGTTCTTCTCTGGAAGGCAGACGTCTTCCTCTGGTATGCCATGCAGCATGCATATATTGTGCAGAACCTTAGTGGAAACCACATAAGAAGCTCTCCCTGGTGGGTTGAGAAGAACTCATAAATTATGGGGAGTTCGATCCAAGACCAGACCTACTGGGACCAACTGTCCATATTCAGCCTGTGAGGTGGAAGGAGAAAGGGCAGCAGATAATGACTCGGCTTTCGAAAGTGTCGGGCTTCCTTCGCTTGACTTACGATGCAAAGATGGATATTTCATTCTAACAAAATAGAACTTGCATCCAAAACGGTCAGGTAATTCTATTCTAAACTAACAGTTCCCCTACAACACTTGAATCCCGGAGAGACATTGATTTATGTTGACAAATCAAATTTCAAATATGTACCAGGGCAAATGCAGTGTGATGTCTATAGGTGGTGAGCTCGGTGTCCGAAACACCACAAACGCTCTATCTTGCGTAGATAGTTACCTCGCAGCAGAAAAAGGAAAGGACTTCCCGTATCATTTCCTTTTGTTTTTACTTCCTCTTTACTTATCCATTATTGATCAATGATCGATAACAGATATGGTGTTCGAAGAATGCGGAAAATTCTTTTTAGTATAGAGACACCAACAGCGTGCAAAAGCAAGCAAAATAAGATAAGTCCAAATTCTCCAGAAGGATCAGGACGAATTCACAATGTGTCATACAGTATTAGCTATGGGACTTGGCACAAGTTGATTTTGGCTAGACGAACGAAGACAGCAAAATATGTCACGCACCGGGGCAAGGACAGAATTTACTTTCTTCCTCAATTAATCTGTAACTGACTCGGACTCCTCGAAACGAACATCAAGAATGTTACCTCGCCATCAAATCATTAAATGAACATTATAATTAGTAAACACATCTCAGATTATACTCTAAAAATAGAATCGGATGAAGACATGGGATCAGTGAGCTAATAACGGGTCGGCGAAGATCTAAGGATAGGTTGACGGTGATCCAAAGCATAGACAAAAATAAGGTTTTGGACGGAGGCGACCTGAGAAGGCTATAGCGATGCTTCGATGTTGGCGACGAAGAAGGAAGCATGACGGAGGATTTATATAAGGTCAAATCTCTGGAAATGATGGATCGAATCGACAAAGGCCTAGATCGGATCGTGGGAGGAAGTTTGAGTCAAATCGCGGTTAAGTAATTGGATCGTAGGAAGATGAAATGGCTTGGCTTGAATGAAGGATGAATTAGCTCGACTGCTTCAATAGGAAGCAAAAACAAACCAATAAGTCATAATTGTTTGGATCGCTAGCAATCCATCAACTAAGGATCCCCAGTGATATATAGGATTGCACATCTATGACCTCAAATTTGCACTTCAACATCTATCTACTATTTCAACATATATCGAGAGGCTATGGTGAAAATTTTGACCCGTTAGGACAAGAGGTAGTGGTCAAGACCAAACTAAGTAAGTAGCAGCATAACCTGCTTCATATTCATGAAACTCTAACATGATTACTTAGAATTCAACAAGTAGAGACTAAAAGCGATAATTTCTAGAGTACGCCTTATTTTCAATGAAGACGTGCTTTGGAGGGGACAAATATTATCCTAATTTTTAACCCAACAGGATCCAAAGAAGTCGGGACAACTTGATGAGTCAAACTGGCTTAGAACTCAACCCAAAGGACTAAAGCAATAAGCCAAAGAGAGCTAAGAAAATACAACAAAAAATCCCACTAAGGACATAGATCGATAACAATCTATAGGAATAGTCCAATGTTTAACCGAATATCTTGCATTCTGATCCAATCCATATTACTAGAGTAGTGATTGAGTTAGATGAGATTTCGAGCTTGACAAACGAATCAGCCGCTAAATACAACTAGCAAGTAAATCATCATCAAAACAAAGAAATATGCAACGAGACTATATGAACGATGTCGACACAAGACATCGAAGAAAGCTTAAAAGCCAAAATCCAGAAACATACTAAGTGTATGGATTGCCAGAGATCCATAAGCTATGGATTGCCAGCGATCTATACGCGAACATGGTATAAGAACGACTCGAACAGACTGAAGCAGAATATGAAACTAAGTAATTAGCTCATTCCCAAGCTAATACTATGGATCGCTAGCGATCCATAGACCATGGAACGTTGGCAATCCATGCTTTTGGCTCAGGTCGCGTGCTAAGCTTTACTGATTCCTTCTATGTCCATCTACAAGCAATTGGCAAACTGGCTCGGCCTGATAGCTCTCCGATCTCTATAAATACCATCTTATCTGCAACATAAAGAGGATCTTCTCTAGATCTGTTGCTGAACTCTACTAGAAGCTTTCTTCACTCTTCACTTCCCTCACAACAATCTCCAACAGGGTTCACTATGATTCTCCAATGGATTCCAACCTTGGAGATTCAATATAGTTAAGGATAATCAAGAGCTTTGTTAGCAAATACTTCTTGTAATAGCAATCAGTGTATAATAGAAATTATAAAGTAAACGTAGGCTTTGTTAATAGCCAAACCACCATAAAAATCTTCTTGTCTTCTTTCTCTTGCTGCTTTTTTCTATATCTATCTATATTATTGCTCTATAAGGATAGGGTGATGCTTTCACACTCAAACTAATGCGTTGATTCATTTTTTGGGTTAACAAAAAATAAAAGCAATAAAAAGAGATGATTTAAAGCGGAACATGATATTTAAACTCACAACTTTGAAACAGAAAATGTCTTCATGCTAAAAAAAATGCAGTGGTGATAAATGCTGTGAATTTAAAGTATTGTAGCAAATAGAAATATGATAAAAATATAACCAGTTATTGTCAATGTAAATACTCCACTTACACCCTATCGTCGATGAATATTAGAAAAATATAACCAAAAACAATGAATGCATATACTCCACTTACATCTTTACATGATCATATCACACTTAACTTGTTCAATTTTCTCTGTTCTGTGAAATTATACTCCAACAATTATACTCGACAAATTATAGTATATTTTTATTGCATGCTTCGTATCATTGATTTTTTATGTACACTAACATTTTTCACATCAAACGATCGCTATTGTTCTTATCAATCCATGATATGACCTAATCTTCCTGGTGAAGCAACAAAGTTCTCAAATTATAGCTAAAGTTCGAATTTATTAAACAAATGTAACAACCCTAATTTTTAGTAACATTAGGATATTTGATTAGCTAAATTAAATTAAATAATGTAATGATTAGGGGATTAAGATTGTGATTAATAAGGGGTAGTTGTGCCATATTAACAAATGAACTAAAGATGAGTTAAAATGAAATAGTGAAGGGGTAAAATAGGAATGACACATAACCATATACCATAAACTCTCATGTATCTCATACTACACACGTTTATTTCAAAATCCAAAATTTAAAATAGAGGCTAGCCACAAAGAGAAAGATAAAGGAAGAAGCAAATCAATATTTCACCATTCAAACCTCAAACTACTTAATCTCAAAACTAGGGTGAATAATAACTACATCTTATCTTTTCTATTTATTTTCGGTTATGTTAAACCCAATTTATTTTGCAAAGTTTAGCCATGTTTTTGAATGATAAAATGTTTACATATGCTTGTTGATGATTTATGCTTATTCATATAGCTTTTATGACATGTTTTAATGTGAAAACCCTATTAAATGACATCCAAATAACTTGTGAAATTAAATTCAGATCAAAAATGATATTTTAGACATGGGTTTCTATTTTCATAATTTTTTGAATTAACGTGAATTTAATATTAGTTTTATAGTGAGGAAATTGATTATTTAGGCTTAAAAATTATTTACAATTAAATAACATATGTCTTGGTCTGAAATTATTATATGTTAGAAAACATATTAAAAGTGATTTTCTAGAATTTTATAGAATTTTCCTATGTGTTTTAACAGATATATAAAATTATTTAAGTTATGAGGCTTAATTTTTTTATATATATTTATAGAAGGAGAAGGGGTATATTGTAAATAAATTAAATTGCTTATTTTTGAAATATTGGTAGTAAGTTTAGCAACCAATAATTTTTGACAAATAAGGCAGGTTAGTTGAAAAGAATTACTTAAAAAGGTTAAAAATCAGTTTAAACATGTTTTCAACATGTTTCACCACTTTCGCCACTTAGCTTTCGACCCAGTACTTTTGCCTTCTCCTTAGTCGAAACTAATTCGCCTTGTATCAATTCTTGGTACATAGCAAATTGGACTAAGGCAGAAGGTATGAAGTCGAAAAAGGGGATTGCAAAGGAGGTCGAAGCATTGCTTTGATTTTAAATGAAAATGTGCCTGCTTTGCTTTCGAAAGGAATGCTTTCGACTAGATAGCTTTCGATTTGGTTAAATTTTTTAAAAGGAATGGTCGTGCCTTTTTGTTTTAAGTAAATTCTTTTGAGTAGGTTGAAACCGCCTTGCTGCCACCTTTTTCCTTTCGATGCATTGTATTCGAAAGGTCACCTAATTTAAAATGTAAGTCGCTTCTCCAATGCTTTCGAAGGGTTGAGTTCGAGACCATCACTCTTTAATTAGGAATTACTTTTGGAAGAGTGCTTTCAACATGAATGTTTTAAGAAGATAGTTTTAAATGGCTTCGGAATGTTATTCCATATATTTTAACTAAACCCAAATGGTTTCGAAAGGTTTGATGTTTTAATGCTTTCGAAAGGTTTTAATGAAGGTATCAAAGGGGTGGTTCCTCAATAGTTTAGAAAGGTTTGAAATGAAAGGTTTTCCAAAGTTTTGAAAGGCAATGTTTAAGTGTTTTAAAGATACCATGCCTAATGTTTTATAGCTTTCGAAGGAATGGTTTTTCAATGGTTTTGAAAGGTTTATACAAATTGTTTCGGAAGGAATGTTTTGGCCCTTTGGCCTGGGTTATAAAGGGTTTACTTGGTTTCGAAAGGGATACTTTCAATGCGATCTAAAGCGGTACTTTCATAGGTATAAAATGTTTTCATCAACAAAGATTTGTGTAAAGTGAGTATATATATATAACATGGCAAGGTAATTTGAGTAAAGAATAAAATTTATTGTCCTTAAGTATGATTTAATGGTTAAAATTAATTTGACAAGAAAAGGTTTTCAAGAAAAATTTAAGGGAAGATTACCCTAAGTAAAATGGCTCAGATATTTGTATACCAGAAGGGACTAGTATACGGTCGCGCCCTATACTTAAGCTATTAGCCCGAGCTAATTTAGTCTAAAATTCCAGCGTGTAGGGCTTTATTAGAGTAAGACTAAAATGATGTTATAAATAGAAAGGAATATTATTGTATAGAGGTAGGTTACTAGTGAGCTTCCAAAACCATTAGGATCACTTGACCTGGATAAATAAGTTAGGAACAGACCGTCTAGAAGAGGAGTATCCAACATGTGTTAGATTATTTTGTTTATATTGACTGGTAGGCTCGAGTCAGCCAAACGTTAGCGATTAGCCAAACAAAACTATAGTGTCTGGGCAGATAGATCATCTATTACCTCATATGTATGTTTACATGACATTGCTTTACAGTTTTAACTAGTTTTTGTTGCAGGATTATGATTCGCAAAAGATACATTTTTAAAGGATATTAGTAAGGGGAAACCCATTCCGCTAAGCGACATGGCCTCACTTAATATCAAATAACCAAGATGTATAGTATTACTCACATCAGGCTTTATGTCTAACTCGAAGTTATGTTTTTCCTCTTAAACTCTCGAGTGTTCAAAATTGATTTGAGTAGGCTGAAGGTTGAGGATTTACAAGTTTTAGTAGGTTGACGAATAAAGATTTCGAAGATGAGCAGTAGGCTAATGGCTAGCTACATAGGAGTTATTTTGTTTTTTTATTCCGTTGTGTCGTATTAAGTCAGTTATGACTATTTAGTACTCTGGTCATCTAAGGGGGCATCTTCATATATCGCTCTTGGCGTATTTTGTAATAATTATATTTGATTTAAAGCTGGGAAATGTTTTGTGAAAATGATTGTGCTATAGGATCGAGCAATATGGAATATAATAAATAACTAATATGGAAAATTATAGCAGTAAACTAAAATGACACCTGGAAATTTTATACCGGTTCGAACTCCCATTCTACGTCCAGCCTCGGACTCCTTTTGGAAGTAAAGCTAGAAACATTCACTTAACTCGGAGGAACAAGTATTACACCACCTAAGAAAATGAATAGAACTTGATCACCTAAGCAACAGAACATGACTTGACCGCCTGAGCAACCGAACATGACTTTCTTACAAACTGGATTAACTTGACTTAGTGTGTTCTGAATAACACGGGTTTGTAACTTGTTGAACACCCTTCCTATAATTTTTTCCTTAAGAATGATGTGTATAATTGTACATAAAGAATAGGAAGATTAGAATTGCATATAGAGTATGGAAGTGGAATTTTAAGCAATGATTGTATAGAATTTTGTAAGCAATAGGATCTAGAAAGCTATGCACTATAGATCAAGAAAGATAAGAAAATTCGGTGATTTTATTAATGAAACTTGAGTGCTTTTATAGTGTATGAGAAGTTGAACTTCTGGTAAAAGTTCTCTGCGGAAAGCTAAAGAATGCAACACTTTAGAAGGAAGATAACCTTTAGGATAGGGAAGTGTCTTTTCAAATTTTTGATTGTTGCAGGATCCAGTCAACTAAAAGTGCAAGGTCAGTCGATTGAATTCAAAAAGTGCACAAGTTTCATGCACAGACTCAGTTAACTAACCAGGTGTGTTCAGTCGACTGGTCCATGTTAGATAAAAATATAACTATTGATTCTATCGACTAAATACCTGGCAGTCGATTGAATAGTGCAATTCAGTACATTAAAGAATATGTCTGTGTATTTTGAATTCGACTAAAATATGCACGTAAGTTTATTTGAATGTGAGTAATAATTCTTGAGGAAAGATTTTAACAAAGCACTCAACTAGATTACATATACACTTTTGATGACTCTTGTTAAAATATATGACTATACGAACCATACTTTTAGTTGTTGAGTCTGGATGTTGTCGTAGTCATAGATTCGTGAATTGTTGTTTTATGTCAGCAATCAAAACCTATGATCCAACATTCTCCCCCTTTTTAATGATGACAACTCCACTTACTACGAACGAAGCTTCGACAAGCTTTGTTGACATATCTCTCCCTCTGGATATATTCCTACAATTGTACTATAGTTTTCACCCCCTAAATCTATGAAAAATATTCCTGTAAATAATTAACCTTTTCTCCCCCTTTGTCATCGACAAAAAGGAGAGTTCTCAAAGCATCAAATAGCATATGAACAATGACAAAGACGCATAGCATATAACAAAGATAAAATGATGATGACTCTGAAATTTAGCATACAAATCAAGAACACATCATCAATGTTTAAATATTATATTGTTAGTCTAAAATAACTACCACAGAAACACATAACCATATAGACATTGTTTGAAATAAAATAACACACAAGTTGTTATCAAGGATTGAAAGAAAAATAACCTTACTGTTCACCATTGCTACCTTCATTGGAGCTTTCTCCTTCTTCGTCGCTATCGATCTCTTCATCGCTAGATTCGCCACCAACTTCTTCTTCTCCTCCTCCTTCTTCTTCTTCTTGTTCTTCATTTGATGTCGACCATGTGAAGTGCTCAGCAGGTCATTTGCCACGAGAAGTGGGCACGTGAACGGATGTGGAAGAAGGTTGAGAGCAAGTGATAGCTTCTCAAATATTGTTGAGAAATCCCTTTATATGATTGAGTTTCTTGTTAATCTTTGAAATGGATTTTTTAATGCGAGAAACATTTGACTCCACTCGAGATAGACGTTGATCAAGAAGTCATTGGTTTTGGGAAAGAATGGTCATGGCTTCTTAATGCTGAGCTCGAGTATCGATTTTTTGAATCATTGTGATTTCTCTTCGTAGTGGAGGAGGTTGAGATGAAGTGGAAGTTTGAGCATGAGAAGTTTGTTGTCGAGAGGAAGGTTGTGTTTGACCTGAAGATTGATTTTCAGGCCAGTGGTCATAGGTAATGATAGTATGGCTCGATATTGCTTGGATAGGTTCATCAAGCTAAGTATCTTGGTATTTAAGGAATGATGAGCAGTCTGAATCGGAAAAAGGAACATCATAGTGTTTTAGAATACGCATAATATATGGGCCATGGTGAATCGTTCTCATGCGACCTTGATGAAGGTCTGAAATTTGTCCAAGATTACTTTTTCCCAATTCACACGACGACCTCCCCAAATAGCATACAAAGACTGGAAATCCCTCTCATAAACTTTATCATAGCTCCCGGTTCTTGGGTTGATGGTATGGTTAGTGTATGTTGCATGATTCAAGCCTTGGGTCGTAGCGCAACCGCTTTTAGTTCGGTTAAGTCGTCGGAGAGAAACATATGACTAGTACGATCTCGAGTTTCCATATCAACGGATATTTCGCCCAATTCTTCTCCTTCGTCTGGGCATATTATAATTCTAGCAAGTCATTGAAGGGCAAGAAAAATCTTGACGCTGCATACCAAAGTCCAAATGGCATCGTCTGGGTTTGAAATGGCATGGCGGCCGAGATTTAGATTGGCATAGAAAAGCTATACTAGGAGGTGATTGATTTTGTTGTTGTTTGCAGTAAAATCGATGAGAGATTCTAGGCTGCTGCGACGACCTAACTTTTAGATTGCATACAAAGAAAAATGGGGAAATTTGACAAACGAACCTTCGAAAAAATGAGAGTTTTTCGTTTTGTCGAATCGTTGTGCTGCTTGTTCATTGTGCAACCATCCTTGAATCTGAAAATTAGAAGGACTGGCTGTAGATTGGGATTGTCTAGCTCTTTTGGGTACCATTGAGTAGACTAGGGTTTGGATTTTGAAGAGTAGGCTTTAGATATGAAAATTTTGAGATTCTTTTGAATGAATTTGAAGTGAGAAGGAGAAGTAATGGCAGAAATTCGAAAAAGTATGAAGTAAAAAGTGAAATAATAAGAGTTTGAATAAGTATTTTAAGTGTCGTTTCGCCAGATTAGAGATTATGTAACTTGGATATGAAATGTTGTTTTGAAATGTAATAAAAAAATGTTTTAATCTGTGATGATTTTTATTTCATGTTAAAGTGCTTCTGATATTTAGTATACCATTAACATTACCGTATTTGATCATAGGAAGTTAATATTACGGATGACTGCAGTATCTGTAGCGCTTAGCTTTGGGCCACCAAATAGAGGATGTTACAACTTGGTATCAGAGCAGAGGTTTATGAAAAACTTCAAACTAAACTGATTTTTAAAACATATTTCTAAGGAATTAGAGGAAGATTAGGATATGGGATAATGCTATAGTAATGTACTTTATTTGCTATACATAAGTATACACTATATCTCTATTCTCCTATCTTCCTTAGGGTATTCTCTGTATCTTACGACACTTGAATACAGATATGGAAGCTAGAAGTAAAAGAGTTAACCTTGGGGAAGCACCATAACAAATGGAAATGCCAGACCAAATACAAGGAGAAACCTAGGTCAGGCATAAGCTGGAAAAGTTGGTGCTGGAGTCCCGTAAGTTAACATGGGAGCTATGTATCCGTTCTTTGTCAACATGATGTATGCGAGCATTGCTACTGGAGTAGTTAGGGGAGCAGTTCAGGAAGCTCCTGTGGTCAGTAACTATGCTATTTTATGTAGAGACTGTGCAAGGCTAGGAGGAAAGCCATTCATCGGAACTAAAGACGCTATTAAAGTAGAAAACTGGTTGCTGCATTGTGAGAGGATCTTTGTAGTATTAGGACCTATTGATGAGAAGGAGAGAATGCTTGCTTCGAGATAGCTTAAAGGAGTAGCTTTATACTGGTGGAATAGTGTGACGGTTGGAGTAAATGAATAAATGATGACATGGGATGAGTTTAAGCAGAGGTTCAAAAAGAGGTTCATGTATGTGATGGCAAAGTCTACCTTGATCAGAAAGTTTGTAGAGTTGAAGCAGAGGGAGATGACTTTATTAGAGTATGCCACAAGGTTTGAGGAGTTGGCTAGATATGGATATGCCACCATGGATACTGTGATTAAGAGGAACAAGAATTTCATAAGGGGGTTGAACCTTGAGCTGGCAAATGCTACATTACCTCATATAAGAGATCCTTATGATGTCATAGTTGAGATGGCTTTAAGACATGAAGAAATGCTTTTTTAGAGAGAAACAAGGCAAAGGAAGTCTAGGTGGGGTAGAGTCAGAAAAGATAGTTCTTTCTTAAGAAGGGTGCTCAGAAAGGTGGAGCCTCTAAGAAAGGGAATTCAAAGGTTGTTTGCTTTAAATGTGATAAGAAAGGACATTTCGCTAATGGATGTCATACTGAAAAAGTGAAGGAAGTGATCGGGAAGAAGAATGTCAGAAGCTTCAACTGTGATCAAATTAGACATTATAAGAACCAATCCAATGAGCCTGCTGAGGATGAAAGGGGCAAAGTATTTGCGTTGGAGCTAGCTACTTCGAGGCCAATGGGAGAGGAAAATGGAAAGGCAACATTCGAAGGTACGCTTCAGATCCATGGTATGCCCATTAACATTCTGTTAATACTGGTGCTTCACATTTTTTCATATATCGTTGTTTGGTTGATAAGCTTAACCTAGAGCCCTCAAATTTGGTTACTTCCTTAAGAGTTGCAAATTCGAAAGGAGGGTATACGGCACTTGGGATGAACTGTGACCACCTAGAATTCGATTTGTTAGGTCATACATTTGTTTTCAATATGCATGTGTTTGATTTCATAGGGTTCAGAATTGTTTTGGGTATTGATTGATTAAGTAAGTATGATGCTAGGATATTTTGCCAGGATAGAAAAATATCACTTCGACACCCTGACTGTATTGATCGGATTATATATACCATAGAAAGCCCTCGTTATGAGGTGAATGTTTTGTTGGGTTGTGGAAGTAGAAGATGAATTTAATCGAGTTTTCACGGTTAGAGAATTCGCAGATGTTTTTAAACCGATAGTAGGATTTCCATCAAAACGAGCCATTGAGTTTCGGGTAGATTTGGTACCTGGAGTAGAATCGGTATGTAGACCGCCAAGTAGGATGAAACCTACAGAGATGAGAGAACTGAAGGTGTAGTTAATGGATTTGGAAGGTAATAATTTTATTAGGCCAAGTAGTTCATCTTGGGGAGCAGCAGCAGTGTTTGCTAAGAAGCCGGATGGATCGTTGAGGTTATGTATCGATAAACATTGTTGAATGAGAAGGCGTAAAGAATCAATATCCATTGCCAAAAGTTGATAATTTATTCAATCAGTTGAGTGGAACTAAGGTATTTTCTCAGTTGGATTTAGCAAAAGATTTCCATCAGCTTAGAGTAGCAGAGGATTGTATTGCTTTGACAGCGTTTGGAACTAGATATGGATCGTACCAATGGTTAATGATGCCATTCAGATTAACTAATGCGCTAGCATTCCTTGTAGATTTGATGAACCGAATATTCTGAGAGTACTTGGATAGCTTCATGTTGGTTTTCATAGTTGATATTTTGTTATAATCTAGAGATGAAAGGAGCAGTAGTTCGTCTTAGAGTGGTTCTTGAGACGTTGAGGTGGCATCAACTGAAGGCGAAGTTTTCTATGTGTAATTTCTAGAAGAAGGAAGTGAAGTTTCTTAGTTATGTATTCTCAGAGAAAGGGTTGTATGTAGATTCAACTTAGATTGAAGCAGTGAATAATTGAAAGAGACCCAAGATAGTGACTGAGATAAAGAGTTTTATTGGATTAGCTACATATTATCGGAGGTTCTTTAAGCATTTTTTGGGATAACAACACCAATGACCAAGCTGACATGAAAGGATGTGAAGTTTGTTTGGACCGATATGTGTGAGTAAGCATTCCAAAGCTTGAAACACTTAATGACGCACGCACCTGTGTTAGTTGTTCTGGAAGGGAATAAGGATTTAGTAGTTTATATGGATGCGTGTGGAACTGGATTAGGAGCTGTGTTAATGCAAAGAGGTAAAGTGATTGCCTATGCTTCTCGATAGCTTAGACCGCATGAGGTTAGATATCCAACATATGATTTGGAATTAGTTGCGGTGATATTAGCATTGAACATGTGGAAACATTGCCTTTTGGGAAAGAGGTTTGAGCTTTATGCGGATCATAAGTTGTTGTAGTATTTGTTCTTCCAGTAGGAGCTGAACATGAGATAGATAAGATGGTTCGAGTTTATAGCTGCTTATGACTTTGGAATTGAGTACTCAACAGAAAAAGGTATCAAGGTTGTAGATGCACTTAGCAGAAAGCATCAGAATGCAGTGTTGGAAATAATAGCAGAGTGGAAAGATTTAGAAGTGTTGTCGACTTGTAGAATGCAGTGGAGATATGAGTCTAGGCCTAGTGGAGAATCTTTTATGTTATTTGTTTTAGAAGTTCAACCAGCAATGATCGTAAAGATTGCTTCTAAGGAATGAACGGATCAAAAAGTTAAAGGAAATAACGGGGAGCACTGACTTAAAGGATTTTAGTCTTGATCAGAAAGGGTGGTTGAGAAAGAAAGGTGGGTTGTGTGTTTCGAATGTAGGCGACATAAGGAAGGAAGTTTTAAAGGAATGCCATCTTTCGAAGCACATATTCATCCAAGAGGAACTAAGATGTATCAGGAAGAGAAGTTTCTTCTAGGAAGGTATGAAGAGGAATGTAGGTTTATGGGTAAAGCGGTGTTTGAACCATTAACAGGTAAAAGCCAAACATCAGAAACAAAGTTGGTTGCTTCAGCCATTAGATATTTCGGCCCAGAAGTGGTATTCTATTTCTATGGATTTTATTGATTAGTTTCTAAGATTTAATAGGGAAAATGAAAGTATATGGATCATAGTGGATAGATTAACTAAGAGTGCCTATTTCATTCTAGTTAAGTCAACTAGGACGGCGCCTGTTTTAGCAAAGTTATTTATGAAGAATATAGTTAGACTTTATAGAATTCCTAGCATCATAAAAAGTGATGGATATTCTTTTTTCACTAGCGAGTTATGGAAAAGTCTACAAGATATTTTAGGAACCAAGCTTAAGATGATAATTGCTTGCCATCCACAAACCGATGGGCAAATGAAAAGAGTTAACAAAGTCTTGGAGGTTTTGTTAAGAGCACGTGTGTTAGATTTTGGAGGATCATGGGAAGACTACCTACACTTAGCCTATTTTTCGTATAACAACAGTTATCAAACTAGTGTAAGGATGGCACCATTTGAAGCTTTGTATGGAAGGCCATGCAAATATGTAGTTTGTTGGTTAGAGACTGAGGATAGGTTGATTCTTGGTCTAGATGTGGCTAGAGAAGCTACAGAAAAGATTGAGTTGATTCGAGCTAGAATGACTCAGTATAGGCAGAAGAGTTATGCAGATAGAAGACGGAAAGACCTAGAGTTCTCTGTTGGAGATCATGTATTCATTAAGGTATCATCGATGAAGGGTGTGATTCGATTTGGGAAATTAGGGAAGTTGGCACCGAGATTCGTAGGACCATTTCCTATTATAGAGAGGTTTGAGAAACTCATATAGAGTAGAGTTACCGAGTAGTATGGCTGCAGTCCACAATGTTTTTAATGTTTAGCATCTAAGGAACCGGAGTCTACTATATCACCGACTATGTTAGAAAATATAGTATATAACAAGACTTGACTATAGTTAGAAAGCCAGTTCGGATAGTTGCGAGAGATGAGAAGGGGCTTAGAAACAGGACAGTTAGATTAGTGAAAGTCCAAATGAGCGATGATGAGAAAGACTATTCTTGGGATATGGAGAGTAGGATTAGAGACGCTTATCTTGATTTGTTTGATGGTATTATCATTATGATTGATCTGGTGTGTGCCTTATCGTAATCTTAAGGATGAAATCCATTAAGAAGGAAAGTCTGTAACGACCCTAATTTTTAGAACATTATTTAGGACATTAAATTACCTAAATTAAAATAAAATAACGTAATGATTAGAGGATTGAGATTTTTCATTAATAAGGGGTAGCCATGTCATATTAACAAATGAACTAAAGATGAGTTAAAATGAAATAGTGAAGGGGTAAAATAGGAATAAGACATGACCATATACCCTAAATCCTCATGTATTTCATACTACATGTTCATTTCATAATCTAAAATTTAAAACAGAGGTCGGCCACCATTTGAAGATAAAAGAGGAAGGAAAGCTAAAGGAAGAAGTAAATCAACATTTCACCGTTCAAATCTCAAACTCCTTAATCTCAAAGCAAAGGTGAAAAATGACTACATTTCATGTTTTCTAATTATTTTCAGTTTTAGGTTAAACCTGATTTATTTTGTAAAGTTTAGCAAGGTTTTTGAATGATAAAATTTTTATATATGCTTGTTGATGATTTATGCTTATTCATATTAGCTTTTATGACATGTTTTAATGTGAACCCTCTTAAATAACATCCAAATACCTTGTAATTTTAGATTTAAATCAAAAACTATATTTTAGAGATGGATTTTAATTTTCATAATTTTCTGAAATAATGTAGATTTTATACGAATATTCTGATGAGGAAATTTAATATTTGGGTTTAAAAATTATTTACTGTTAAATAATGTATGTTTCGGGTCTGAAATTATTACAAGCTAGAAAACATATAAAAACGATTTTTTAGAGTTTTTATAGAAATTTCTTAAGTGTTTTAATAGATATAAAAAATTACTTAACGTATGGGACTTAAATGTTTTATATATTTATAATCAGGGAAGGTGTATTTTGTAAATAAATTAAATTATTTATTTCTGAAATATTAGTAGCACTTTTAGAAAATGATTTAACAACCAATAATGTTTTGACAAACAAAGCAGGTTAGTTGAAAAGAATTACTTTAAAATGTTAAAAATCGGTTTAAAAATGCTTTTTACATGTTTTGCCACTTTCGGTACATGGTTTCGACCACGTACTTCCTCCTTCTCCACAGTCGAAAACAATGCTCCTGGTATCAATACTTGGTACGTAGAAAATTGGACTGAGGCCGAAGGTATGAAGTCAAAATAGAGGGTTCCGAAGGTGGTCGAAGCCTTGCTTTGATTTTAAATGAAAACGCATCTGCTTTGCTTTTGAAAGGAATGTTTTCGACTAGATAGCTTTCGACTTGGTTAAAATGTTTTAAAGGAATGGTTGTACCTTTATGTTTTAAGTAAATGCTTTCGACTTGGTTGAAACACCCCTTGCTACCGCCTTTTGCCTTTCGATGTAGTGCGTTGAAAGGTCCCCTATTTTAAAATCCAAGCCGCTTCTCCAATGCTTTCGAAATGTTGGTTTCAACACCATCACTTCTTTACATAAAAAATACTTTCGAAAGTGTGCTTTCGACTTAAATGTTTTATGACCCTTTTTCACTGTTGTAGGTAGAACCTAAAGGTTTTGAAGAAGATAGTTTAAAATGGTTTCAAAAGGTTGTTCCACATGTTTTACTTTATTCCAAATGGCTTCAAAGGGTTTGATGTTTTAATGCTTTAGAAAGGTTTTAATGAAGATTTCGAAGGGGTGATTTCCTAATGGTTTCGAAAGGTTTGAAAGGAATCGTTTTCCAACATTTTCGAAAGGCAATGTTAATTGTTTAAAAGATAGGGTGTTTAAGGTTTTATAGCTTTCGAAGAAAAAGTTTTTCAATGGTACCGAAAGGTTTATACGAATGGTTTCTAAAGGAATATTTTGGCCTTTCGGTCTAGGTTATGAAGGGTTAACATGGTTTCGAAAGGGATACTTTCAATGGAATTGAAAGGGGTGATTTCAAAGGTTTAAAATGTTTTCACAAACCAAGATTTGTGTAGAGTATATATGTATAACATGGCTAGGTGATTAAAGTAAAGCATAGAATTTATTTTCCTTTTTTAAAGTATGATTTAAAGGTTAAAATCAATTTGAGAAGAGAATGTTTTCAAGGAAAATTTAAGTGAAGACTACCCTAAGTAAATGACTCAGATATTTGTATATAGATGAGACCAGTATAGAGTCGCGCCCTATACTTTAGTTATTAGCCCTGGCTAATTTAGTCCAAAATTCCAATGTGTAGAGTTTTGTCACAAGCAAGACTAAAATGATGTTACGCACAGAAAGGAATACATTTGTACAAAGGTAGGTCATTGGTGAGCCCGCAAAACCATTAGGATCAGTTGACTTGGAGAATGTAAGTTAGGGACAGACCGTTTAGAAAAGGAGTGTCTAACAGTTGTTAAATTATTTTTTTATATTATCTGGTAGGACCGAGTCAACCAAAGTTTAGTAGTCAGACAAACAAAACTACAGTGTTCGAACAAATAATTCATTTGTTACCTAATATGTATATTTACAGATAATGCTTTACGGTTTTAACCAGTTTTGGTTGCAGGATTATGACTTGCAAAAATATGTTTTAAAAGGATTTTATTGAGGAAAAACCCGTTACGCTAAGCGCGTGGTCTCACTTAATATCAAAAAATCAAGATGATTAGTATTATTCACACGAGGATTTATGTCTGACTCGAAGTTTATGTTTTTCCCCTTAAATTCTCTGGTGCTCAAAATTGATTTGAGTAGGCTTAGGGTCGAGGATTTACATGTTTTAGTAGGTTTATGAATAAAGCTTCCGAAGACGAGCAGGAGGCTGATGGCTTGCTATGTAGGAGTTGTTTTGTTTGTTTTATTCCGTTGCGTTGTATTAAGTCTGATATGACTATTTAGTTCTTTGGTCATCCAAGGGGCATCTTCATATGTCGCTCTTGCTATATTTTGTAATAATTATATTTGATTTGAACCTGGGAAATGTTTGAGATTATGTAACTTGGATATGAAATGTTGTTTTGAAATGTATGTCTATATGTATGTATGTCTTATCTTACGTGAGCTCAAAAATGTGCATAATTTATACCTATTAGGACTAATAACTAAAACACAACATAGATGGATTCGAAGGCCAGGCTATTGTAAGAAAACAACTATCATGTATGATGCAAAAGCTTTAAATTATAGAATCTATTTAATGATAATATATCTACCCATGTTTTTTCCCATTTGGTAAGCATAGTACAATATTGACTAATAAGTAAAATATACAAATAAATCAAGAAACTAAGTTTCCCCTAAAACATGGACGATTTATGTTGAGCTTTTAACTTGATAGATAAATTCAAAAACCAAGTTCATGGTTTAAAACCCTTGATGATTTTACATAATCTCTTACTAACCTCTGTTTAAGGAAAAAATCAAATTATGCAACTAAATTCAACAACAAAAAAGAAAAAATGGTTCACATATGTCGTACATATTAATTTATTACCATAAAGCCACTAATGACTACTAATCTAGCCAAATAAACTGATCTCACTCTAAAAATGAAAAATAGTTGTTTAACAATAAAGCTAACACAATTTTTCGATGAAAATATTAATTAGGTAAATATTCAAACATGTGAATTAAATGTGACATAAAAATATGAAATAATTAATTACAAAAGGACAAAGAGTGGGAATGAGAATTTTACATTCAGTTTAACATTGAAGTAATTGGAACAAAAAACCTTTAATCAAATATGATTTTATCAACTAAAGTTTCATTTCTGAAATAGTCCAAAAAATTATTAAGTTACTCTACATCAAGGGTAATGTGGTTTATATCCATGCACCCAATAATTCATTTATGATGAAAATCTATATAGAGGGTTTGGCTGCATAATGAAACATGGAAAACTTATAATATAAACACTAGATTGAAAACATTGCTTTAGCTAATTGACAATCATATTAGTGATAAATAAACTAGCTTTATCGAAAGAGTAGAAACTATACTGTAAAAACTTGTTGCTACTTACATTTTCTAATAGAAACCATTGTATAATAAAATGACTAAATTAAGAAGTAAACAAATAAGTGGCACATTATGGAATATCAAAATAAGTTATTTATTCAATAAGTTATATAGTCATCCGCATTAGGACGGTAAATGCAAAAGTGGTATAATTAATTGGTCAGAGTTAAAGGAATGTTTTGCATAGAATGAGCTATATCATTTAACTCATGACTATAAAATATTGTTTGAGTTATAACTGTAACATTCAAACTACAACTAACATTACCCATAGCATATCGATAAATTCAGTAAGTAAACTTTTATCAAAATATGGCAAAAAGATTTATATACCATTTAAAAGGTTAAATAAAGTGGTAAAATGCATTCACAAAATAAATGTTGGACATATAACAAAAATTTTCAAACAAAGAAACATGTATCTGGTATTACTTATAATGACAATATAGTAAGCTATTATGCAATAAACTTTTGAAAAGGCAATTGGATGTGAGCTAATGCATGAAAAGAATTATTGATAAGTGTTAAATGTTCCAGCACTCTTCTTAACCACCTATTGACAGGAGCATGTGTGGAGTCTCCATATATGCTTCCGTCAAGCAGTTGGTTAATGTCAAATATCGATGATAACTTTATGGCTCCATCATTTTTAGTGGAGATAGAATTAGCTAGTCTTTTGAACCTCACCAAGAGATCCATCGTTGATTGCTTATGAAATTCTTTGGCCATAAAATTATGGGTTACAAATAAAATAAGACTTGAATCATGAATAAGTAAGAATTTTATAAAATAACAAATAATGAGGTAAGTGCACGAATACATGAAAAATTAATTTTACAATCAAATGGCTTGTGTTTTCCAAAAAAATTGGACAAACACTTCCATTTGAAATAATAATAGAAGATTCAATAGATGCAAAATGGAAGAAAAATAAATGACACATGGATTTATAGTGGTTCAACCGTAACAAGCCTACATGAGCTATTCATATTTATTCCTTATCTTATAATTCGGCTATTACATGAGTTTTGAGACAAAATACAATGAATTGTGATTGATAGCGTAGATTTGAAGCTCCATTCAGTTGTTCCTATAGCATAGAGTCTCCAAGGTTAAAAATTTGTCCTAACAAATATCGAATGCTTGGATTTTTATAAGGGTGAAGAAGTGGTATGGCTAATCCAATAAGTGAGGAAATTTCTATGTATAACTCACCCAACTAAGATGCTTCCATCTATAAAAGATATGCTTGCTAATTTCCATATGTATACATATTTTATTCTATATATGGTCTGCTTGGTTCAGCTGAAAGCTCGATTTGATGCTGGTTAACCTGGTGGAATGTACATGGACGCATGGCTTCGGATATTCTCACACCTACCTCAATGGCCTGGCTTCTCCCAGTTCCTTATGGTCTGGCTACTCACATGCAAACTCCCAATGTCCAACACCTATCCTATCGAACAGGATTTCATGTTTGATAGCATGGATACCGAGCAGGATTCCTTATTTTATACCCAAGGTGTCGAACAGGATTTTCTATCAGGCAACTTTGGGTTTCGAACAGGGTTTTTTGTTCGGCATTGAGGGCACCGAACCGGGGGACTGTCATTACAAAACCATTATCTCCTTATTTCTATGTTCCCTTGTGTTGTCCGACCATCTACTGGATCTAGCATGGCTACTTCCATATCTTGATCTCATTGGCAAATTTGCCCACAACACTTACCCTCTAAAGCTCAGCTCGTAAGCTATGATGTGGGCTTTGCTATATGTCATCTCAAATTCCTTGTTAAACATCTGTCATCCTTCTTATGTTAGTTAGGCTCAGTATGCTACTCGCTCAGTGCTTAGGATTTGTTTGGTGAGCCATTGGTTCGGTATAAGGCATGCCCACATTCCTATATAAACTCCTGCACCTCTCCCTATCAAACGTAGGCGTTCATTTTTCCAAGTCCCTAAGTTTTTCAAACCGTTTGTCTCACTTGAGCTGCCATTGCTAATATTCATTCCTACCATCTGATTCAACATAACTTCCATCCAATGTCATCATTCATCTGGTAAGCACTTCTACCTAGTTTTATAGCCATATTTTGATTTATGTGCTATGATTTTGGCTGTGCCTGGTAGCAGGATCACGGTTTAGGGCTTAGCTCGTCCAGTTTGGTTGGGCATAGAAGTTATGAGATTTTTTTGTTGGAAAAAAACTTATATTTTAGAAACATAGCGGTTTCACCTCTCTAAACCAAGTGGGCTTTTGGATCAATGCCTAGGGAGCAGCCATGGCTAAGTTTGGCTTTCAAATGGAGAGGATAGTAAGTGTTTGTAGGTTTTTGATTGTTTACCAAGCGAACCCTTGCATACTTTTCTCGGGCTGAATGTAACTTACGAATAACTTTTACTTTTGCTAGAATTACTACGTTAACTTTGTCTTAGTTTTTTCAAGGCATATATACATATCCAAGCACACTATGGACACCTTCGCTCCTTGTAATTATACAGGAGATAAATTATTGTATTAGATAGGTATGTAAGGCCATCGTAAGACATGCCCATAGATAATTTCTGAAGATCATAGTCCTTCTCCTTCCACACCTCCAAAACCTACGCCATTGGGCATCACTCCAACTGGCCTAGTTCAGCTCGCTCTTTGATATATGGATATGGGCCATCCAAAATTTTGGTGAATCCTATTGTTAGTGCAGAATTTTGTCTACACCAACACCTAAAGTCAAAGGGTATAGCTTTGAAAGCTGGTAGGTTTATAGGTCCTGGTTATGAAATTACCGAGATGTGATATAGTTAGATTAAAGTTACAGAACGTTGAAAATATAGAGTTGTGATGATAAACGAGAATAGAAAAAGTATTGAAAGGAAATAACACCAAGAGTTTTACAGTGGTTCGAGTTGAAAGTCCCTACGTTCGTTGTCCTTTTCTTATTTATTTACTTTTATATAGTCGAGAGGCTTATTACATTAAATCTAGGCATTTCCACCATTAATGAGTTTTTGAATAGAGCTTTAATATAGAAAAGTACAATATAGCTTTATTTTTTTATATTCTTGAAGCCTCTTGTGCCTAGGGATTACTGCCTATTTATAGCCAGCAAGTTGTAGCACCATTGGTGGAGAATCGGATTGCTGAGGCTGCTTGCTGTGTGGCTACGATTGAAGCTTGTTTTGAGCATCTAGCATTGCCACTTAAGAAGTGCAAATTGATGAGTTTTCTTCCCACCTAAATGACCTCTTGCATTTGAGATGCATATTATCTTGTTGGCTGTTTTAGCTATTGATTTTTATTGCTATAGATTGGTGCTTCGAGCTTTGGACCCGCTAGTGGACCGTTTCCTTCAGCCTCTGATATTATTCTTTCGAGACGAGCTTAGTGTATTCGATATTTATAAATCAAAACATCATAACTCTTGTAATACATATGAATATGGATGGTTGGACTTCCCTTAGGAAGATAATCATCGTTTTTACTATTGAATTTTTTAATATAACACATGCCCCTCAAAATTTACATCATATATGAAATATGGAGTGAACTTTGAAGTGAGCATGTTTGGTTTACTTTTATTGATTATATTTTGAGTTCAGTGTTCACCATAAGCATGGTAGAGGTCATGGTACTTAGTTTTGAATGGAGTACTAGGTCAAGTGATGAGTATTTAAAGGTTTTGAAAACTGAAGGGTGGAGATTTATCTTCGACCGAGAGGTCACAAACTCCAAAATTATATTTGTTATGTGAAGCTATCTAGACTAGATAATGAGTAAAAAATGTATGAACGCCGAGAGTTGAAATTTAAACCAAGACCATGGGGTCAAAACTTATGGAAACTGTGCCTACCATTTGAAATCGTTTAGGTTGAGTGGTAAAAGGAGCTATTTTGGTGCCAAAAGGAAAAATCTAACCTGAGACTGCAAGATTGAAACTTTTGAAAATTGTGCTTGTCACTTGAAGTCATCTAGACTAAGTGGTCGGCTAAATTATTTTGATGTCGAGAGGAAAAATCAAACTTAAGATCATGATGTCAAAACATTCGAAAACTATGCTTGTCATCTGAAGCTATCTAGTCCAAGTGGTAAGAGAAATGGTTTTGGTGTCGAAAAGCAAAATCTAACTTGAGACCATGAGGTCAAAACTTTTGAAAACTACGCTTGCCACTTGATGCCATCTAGTCTAAGTCGTAAGCAAAATGGTTTTAGTATCGAGAGACAAAATCTAACTTGAGACCGTGAGGTCAAAGCTTTTGAAAACTATGCTTTCCACTTGAAGCCATCTAGCTAAGTGGTAAGCGAAATGGTTTTGGTACCAAAAGGCAAAATCTAATGTGAGATCGTGAGCTCGAAACTTTTGAAAATTTTGTTTGTCCCATGAAGTTATCTAGACTAAGTGGTGGGCGAAATTGTTTTGGTGCCTGGAGGCAAAATCTAACTTAAGATCGCAAGGTCAAAACTTTTGAAAACTATACTTGTCACTTGAAGCCATCTGGGCTAAGCGGTAAGAGAAATGGTTCTGGTGACAAGTGTCAAAAGCTAACCTGAGAATACAAGGTAAATTTTTTTGAAAACTATGCTTGCCACTTAAAGCCATCTAGGCTAAGTGGTAAGTGAAATGGCTTGGGTGTCGAGAGGAAAAATCTTACTTTAGACCGTGAGGTCAAACTTTTGAAAACTATGCTTGTCACTTGAAGCCATCTAGGCTAAAAGATAAGCGAAATGGTTTTGGTGCCGAGAGACATAATCTAACTTGAGACCGTATGGTCTAGATGATACTTGTGTTGCGAGACCTAAAGAAAATTCGAGGTCTCATCTTAAAAGGACGTGTCCTGTTCTTGTATTTAATGCTTTTGCCCAATGTCACGATTTCAGTGGCCTCCCAAAAAGTTGCATTCCCTTTCTCTAGTCTAGGATGATTATATTAATACCAAATTTACTTTCGACCATGTAGAAACCCTAATGAATAGAAAGCAAACAAGAATAAGAGAAGGAAGCATCAGCAAGACCTTTCGAAGGAGTCAAAGGGATGCAACAACCAAAGATTAGAAGTATCAAAACCTTTCAAAGGGGCCAAAGGGGTTGAAAGCATGCTTTCGCTTCAATAAACACCTTTCGAAACAGGTGCTTCCTCATGCATGAAGACCTTTTGAAGGAATCAAAGAGCCAACTTTTGAAGACAATGCATAACAACCTTTTATATGCGCGCCAAACCTTTCGAGTTCAAAGGTTCCGCCTTCACTCAAGTCGCTCAGAAGCACATCTTGGTCGAAACAATCCTTTTGGAAGCAAATTCGACCCTTTCGAACCGGTCGAAGCCTTTAATGTCCAGGGAAATTTCATCATCAAGTCGCAAGCATATGTTTGGAAGCTACAAACAGCATCGAAACCATCACCATTTCAACACCTTTGACTCACCTGGAAACAACCCATCAATAGAGTCGAAAACTCTTATAAAGAAACTAAAGAAGAGAAGGTGCAACCGCCCTTTTCGATGGAGACGGTGGCATTTGAGCCCATTCAAAAGTATTCAAGTGGGAAGCACAAGTATCGAAGGAGTCGAAGGGCATCTGACGCTGGGTCGAAGATGTTGTTAACCTGCCTTTTTGGCAAAGCAGTATATAGGCGGATTTAACCCAATAGACTTCGTGGTTGTCGAGGTTGGAATATTATGGATTTGCTTTGAATAAATGGATGTATGATCAATTATGAATAATAAATATGGATATGAAGCCATGATTAAGCATAGTCGATGGATGAATGATGCAGGGCACTGGGAATAGGGATTTTGGCATGGAAGGAAGTTGCTTCGGGTCGGGTCGGCATTCGCTTCGAGTTGGCATAGGCATGGCTTCGGGTCGACAATGATGGTTTCACTTCATGTCGACATTGCTTCAACTTCGGGTAACCATTGCTTCAACTTTGGGTCGGCAAGAAAGTAGCTTCGGGTCAGTGTGGCTTCAGCTTCAGGTCGACATTAAGAAGAGATTGGATCGGGTCGGCAGGTCTCACTCCGGGTCGGCATGGGCTACATTTCTTGTCGGCAAAGGGATTCGAAGTTAGGTCGGCATGGAATCAACCTCGGGTTGACATGTGGATCTGCTTTAGGTCGGCATGTGGTTTTATTCGGGTCGACGTATGGTTTACTTTGGGTCAGCATATAGCTTGCGTTGGGATGAATTAGGATGGACGAATTGGGCTAGATGATTGTTGTGGTGGGCCCATGTAGGTGAGAAGGCCTATAGATGGAGTTTCACCTATAAATACAGAGTAGGCTTGGCTTCAGAAAAGGGGTCCTTCTCTTCATCTTCATTCCACTTCTCTTCATCTTCTACCTAAAGGCTACTCTACCATTTTCATTCTGGAATTCTAGATTGTAAATGTAATCAACTTCCAGTATAATAATAAGGACTATTCTGGAGTGGATGTAGACCGGAGTTAGCCGAACCACTATAAATCTTATCTCTCTTTTACTTGCTTTCATTTTAATTGTGGTTATTCTTCATATTATACTCTTAATATATACTCTATCTATGATCTGTGACCGATTATTGGCACTTTCACTAATAACTACATGTTGGTGGTCAATTTTGACATCAACATTTTAGTGCTTTCATCGAAAGAGACAGCACTTAGGGATTTAGAAGCTTGGGAATTAGGATCTAAGAAGCAATGGCTAGGTAGTCAACAAGGAGATAGAGAATATAGAGGAGCCATCATGAAGGAAGTTAGGAGGCTTCGTCAGGAGCTAATTAGACCTCAATCTTTATTATCAGTAACGAGATGGAAACAATGATGGATGCTATGTAGGAAAGGACGCTCAAAGGGAAGGAGGAAACGATGTAGAGCATAATCTGATAGATTTGACAAGCTGAAGCGCAAAGCCAAGGAAATGGAGTAGAAGGGAATGCTAGAAATGTGGATTACGGAGTTAGAGTAGCAGGAGCAGAGGAAGTCCAGAATCAGAACCAAGGAAACGGAGTAACCAGAATGCGGGATAGAGTGAAGCCTTCAGGAGCAGCCCTTGAACTCGGAAGCATGCCTCCGAATCATATTGGTTCGATTTTAGGCAGGATACCAGGCAATGCTATGTAGATTGGTGTTGATCGGGATACGGATACTCGTCCAAAAAGGTAGATTTCCAGACTCCCTTATGGACACGAGTGGTAGGATGGAGACAACGGGCAATGACTATGACTTGATGATAACGACGAGTTGGAGGAAATGATCAGACGTGCCATGATAGGAGGATTGGAAATAGAGATTTGGAGGATGTTAATAGGAGCCCCTTCACTCCTACTATTTGGTAAGTTAGAAATCATTGAGTTCAAACTACCAATGTTGGAGACATTTGACAGAGGAACAGATCCCGCTGTTCATCTGACAAGGTATATGAGGCACATGGCAGTGCTAGGGGCATCGGAGGAGGTCATGGCATGATGCTTCCCTTTGTATTTGATGGATATAGCGGCACTATGGCTAAGACAATTGGATAAGGGCTTTATTGGTACGTGGACAAAATTGATCAATAGGTTTATTTGGTAGCTTAAACTTTACATCTCGAGACCAAAAAATGTGATGAGTTTGGCAATTTTGAAGCAGAGGTTTGGAGAGTCCCTGAAGAGTTTTCTAACACGATTTAATGTTGCGGTGGCATCGGTGGATCATCCAGATCCATCCATGGTTTTGATGGTAGCTGTATCTGGCATTGCTGATGGAACGGAGTTCGAGGATTCTCTAGCATGGGATCCACCTATGGATATAGGGGAATTTTACCATGAGGAAAAAAGTTTCCTACGATAGTAAGATGCATGAGCAAACAAACCAGATGTGAATGTCGTGCAAAGTGGAGGATCATCAGGTGACGTAAACAAAAACGATAAAGGAAAACGAAGAGTGAACGACGATAGTAATATCTATAAAAAGCAATCGAGAGAATTCTCTTCTTAAACGGATTTGACTGAAACTCTAGAAAGAATCTATTTGGATACTCGAGGACGCCTCCAGTATCGAAGGCCGGCAAAAAAGGAACTTTCGAATATGAGCGAGCATCAGGAAACCATTGCTTATTCCATGAGCTAGATGGGCACAACACGAACGACTACAGGATTTGAAGGATATCATTGAGGAACATGTGAGGGATGGTCATTTGCAACAATAAATAAGGAATCAAACTATTAAAGTGGAACAGGAGCAACCACTACCCCTCTCGAGTGAAGATGGCACTGGATCGAGGCATCATCGTTGGCTTATTATTAGCTGATTGGATTTATGGCATGGAATAAGTAATAAATGTAGGATCGATTTCACCCTAGAGGGGGGGGGGGTGAATAGGGTGATAGTGTAAATTATAAAAATTATTGCAGAAGTGTATATTAATTTTAACACAGATCACTGCAGAATAAACACAGCACAGATAATAAAATGCAGAACAGAACAACACAGATTTTACCCAGCTTCGGCAAAAACCTGCCTACGTGCTGCCCCCAAGGTTTCTACTAGAAATTAGATAGTCCCTCGTTTACTCACGTAAACTCGCTATACCCGCTATTGACTAATCTAACTCTACGCTCAAAACCCTGCCACAACTCAACTACCGAGTTGCGAATTCTCGAGCTACGTCACGTAGCTTGTCCCCTAGTCACACGACTAGAACTTAAAACGGTTTAAAATTTAAAAACAAATTTAAACAGAAAAATAAAAAACCTAATTAACAATATAATAAAGCCCTTTAAAAAAAACGGTCAGCCTCTATTCTTTATTATAACCCGTCCCTTTTTGTTTTCTTCTGTAACAAAGAATACAGCTTCCCTTTCGTTCCTCTTTGCGCTTAGGGCTTGCGTTTCTTCTTCGTTCCTCTTCCTTCAATAAATTAGGGCTTCAGGAGGAATCGCCACTTGATAGTTGATACTTCGATCTGCTTGCTTCAATTTAAATTGTTTGCGGCTTCTCCTCCTTGATCGATTTTGGCTGATGCTTCGGTATGTAATTTTATCTTTTTGCTTTACTAGGTTGATGCTTGAACTCGATCATTGATTGCCGATGATGATTAGGGCATTTATAGGGTTCGTTACCCTATTTTCTCGTTCGCATATATATATTTGAATTTGTCTTCAGCCGTTTGATTTCACTTTGATGATTGAGATTTTCCTTGACTGATTCACATGCGTATATATTTGAAACTGCTCGGTCGACTTGGTTTGTAATTCTCGGTTTTGAATTTTGAGATGCTTGACTATCTCCGTGAATCTCTCTGTTGACCCGATTGCAATATCCTTTGAATTCGAGACAATTTGTTTATCATGTGCTTTGAGATGATTGACTTGGTTTTAAAATTCTCTGTATTGTTGATTTCGTGATGAATTTCTCGGCTTTGACTTCTGATACCCTGACCATTTCATACTTGTATATTTGCAATGTTCGGCTTGAATTTATTCTCGGCCTTCATGTGCCCTTGATTTTTTTTTTCTCATGCTATTCACTGGATTAGACTCGTGACCTTTCATATCTTGTTCTTGTGCATTTTGTTGTTGTTGAGTTGATATAATCTGGTTTGAGTATTTGTTAGTGCATATCATCTTATTTTGGTTTGTTGTAAAATCAGTGGCATTGCTTCATCTTGTGTAAGTGCTTGTATCATCACTTAATCACTGCTTGGTTTGTTATGCACTGTTGCTTGAATCATTTTCATTTTAGTTGCTCTGGTGTCTGGTTTGTTCTGAACTTGCATATTTGAGTTGTTGCTTTCTATACTGTTGCCTTCAGTTGCTTGTCGAATTTTAGTCATTGAAGTATGTTGTTGAACTTGGTGACATGCATTTCTTTGTTGAACTTGTCATCTTGAGTTTGTACAGTGTTGTACTTGCTGCCTTGTATCACTGTGTACTGGTGTCATTTCTTTGATTTCGAACTTGGACTTATAGTTGAATCTAGACATGTTATGGGCTGGACATCTGAGCATTGCATTACACATCATTAACTACTTTGTTGTATGCTTGATCACTTGAGTTGTTTCGCGGCCATACTTGATCATTGCTGCTGGATATCTGCATTTGTTATTTCTGAAGCTCGAGTTGCACTTACTCACTGCTGCACATTTTGAGCCTTGGTCTTTGTTGTTGTCGCATGCACGGCCATGCTTGTAGTACTTGAATTGAATGCTACCTGTACTTGTTACTTGTATACTACAGCTTGGTCTTGCCTTGTGCATCTCAACTTGTTCTTGTACTTTGATGGCTGATCATATTTGCTGCTGTTGCATGCATTTGTCTGGTTCTCGGCCTATTGCATTTGACCACTGAACTTGACTGTTTAGTTTCATATTCATGTGTACTTTTGATTTGCGCTTGAGTTGAATCCAGTTACAAAAACTCGGATTTGACCTTGTGCTTGTGTCGCATTTTTGAATTTATTGCACCTGAGTTGAACCTGTCCGTATATTTGGGTTTGACCTTGTGCTCACCTGTACCTGTAGCATTCTCAAGTGTATATATCGGCGTTCACGGCCTTGTGGCATATACAGTAATACACTGTGTATGTCACAAGTTGTTCGTGTATGATGAATTCAAATTTAAATTATGACGAATAACCCAAATAACTGAGGCAAATATTATTTTCAAAAATCATATCTTATTTTATTTTGCAAAAATATTTCTTTTTCAATTTTACTGCGTTAGTGAATATTTTTGCAGATTTCTCAGATGCTGGATTCAAACTGGAATGAAGTTGAAGATAAATACGAGTGTGAGTGATATGTAGTGAGGTGAATTGTAAATGTGAAATGTGATGTAATTGTAATCAAAGTTGTATAGTTATAGTGAGAGCTTGAAATTGTACTATTCAAAGATGTAATAAATATTTGTTTGAATAAAATATTCGTTTGAATTCAAATTTCGTGTTATTTATTTTATTCTGCAAATATTTATTTAATCTGTGAAAAAAAATAAAAATAAAATAGTATATTATCAAATACATTTAAACGAATGTATATATGTTTATTATCATCAAACAAAAATCATATAAGCGCATATTCAACAATCTCCCCCTTTTGATGATAACAAACATATATTTAAGATTTTGAATATGTTAAATGTATTTGATCATTGATATATTCTAATTGCTCCCCCTATTTAAGCTCCCCCTACATATATGCATACAAATAAAAATATGCAAATGATTCTAGATGCAAATTGAAAATTATTTGACCTTTGCTTGATTTTATTTGACAAAATCTTAACTTTTCTCTCCCCCTTTTGTTATCAGCAAAAGAATAATAGTGTTAGAGAAAATAGAGAAAAAGTAATCGATATCAATTCAACATTAAAACTCAATTGAATATAAATATTAAATTTCAATAGAAAATCAAACAAAAATCATAAAAATATTGTTAGGCGCATATTCCACTTTTAGAATGATGGAGATGATGTCATCATATAAAACCATACAATTGTGTCTATTTGTGGTATTTTTATATCAGGAATTTGAATATCTACTAATCATGCATAACCGTTAGGACTTTTAAATGAGATTAGTAGTATTCCAATTTTATTTTTAAAAAAAATGAATTCAAGTATCTTCTAACCACGCATAACCGTGAGGACTTTTAAATGGGATTAGAATCAACTTGTTTATTTTAAAAGAAAAAAAATCAACTTTTGATATGCGTTCCATACATGCATGACCGTAAGGACTTTTAAATGAGCATGGAAGCACATAACAAATTCCAAGTAATTCACCCATGCATAACCGTGAGGACTTTTAAATGAGAGTGAATACTTTGGTATTTATTTATTTATTTATTTATTATTATTATTATTATTTTTTTAAAAATGTGAAAATGAAAAACGAATGATTCCTGTTTAAAGTACCACATATCGACAAACTATATAGAATTTTGATGATTGATGGTTGTTAGAAACATGATAGACATAGAGATGGTCATGGAATTTTTACCAACAAAAAGTTTTATAACTCTTGTTTACATTTCTAAAGAAATTTTCTAATTATACTTTCTCGAGTTATAATATATAATCAATATCAACACTCATCACTTTTTTCAATCACTATTTTTCTTTTCGATAATTTGTAGGAGAAAAAAAATGTTAAATATTCAGCAAATTTCTAAAACACCTAGACTGAGTCGTAGTTTACAAAAACTATTTTCTGGTAGGGGTTTTGTAAAGATGTCTGCCAATTGAGAATCAGTTGAAATAAAATTTATGCAGATATTTTCTTTGGAAATATGATCTCTAATAAAATGATGTCTTACATCTATATGTTTTGTTCGCGAATGATGTACAGGATTATTTGTGAGATCAATTGCGCTTTTGCTATCACACATTAGTGGTACACGTTTAAAATTTAGGCCATAGTCATGCAAAGTTTGTATCATCCATAGGATTTGAGCAGAGCAACCGCTCAAAGCAATATACTCTGCCTCTGTTGTGGATAATGCAATACAATTTTGTTTTCTACTCGACCATGCAACTAATAAATGTCCTAACATAAAACATGCTCCACTAGTACTTTTTCTATCAACCAAATTTCCAGCATAATCAGCATCTGAAAAACCTTTCAATTCAAAATTATCATTTGATGGATACCAAAGACCAAACCGTGGGGTGTGCAATAAATATCTTATAATTCTTTTAAAAGCTTTTAAATGAGATTCTTTTGGGTTAGATTGAAAACGCGCACATAAGCAGACAGAAAACATGATGTCAGGTCTAGAGGCGGTAAGATAAAGGAGTGATCCAATCATACCTCTGTACAGCTTTTGATCAACTGTCTTACCCTTTTCATCTTTGTCAAGTTTAAGTGTTGTACTCATGGGAGTTCTTACTGGTTTAGCATCTTTCAATCCAAATTTGTTGACAAGTTCCCTGATATATTTTGTTTGAGAAATGAATGTACCTTTATTGCTTTGTTGGATTTGAAATCCTAAAAAGAATTTTAACTCTCCAACCAAGCTCATTTCAAATTTTTCCTGCATGACTTTTTCAAATTTCTCATACAACAACTTGTTAGTAGCACCATAAATGATGTCATCAACATATATTTGAACAATCAAAATATCATTGTTTTCATGCAACAGAAATAGTGTGGTATCTACACATCCCTTTTTGAACCCATTTTCAAGGAGATAAGATGTAAGACATTCATACCAAGCTCTGGGAGCTTGTTTTAATCCATATAATGCCTTCTTTAGTTTGTATACATGGTTTGGATATTCATGACTTTCAAAACCTTCTGGTTGTTCAACAAACACATCTTCTTTTAAAACTCCGTTAAGAAAAGCACTCTTGATGTCCATTTGTCTTAGTTTAAATCCTTTGTAACAAGCAAAAGCTAACAATATTCTAATTGATTCTAGTCTAGCTACAGGCGCAAAGGTTTCATCAAAGTCAATTCCTTCAATTTGATTGTATCCTTTAGCAACTAGTCTAGCTTTATTTCTAATTATATTTCCAGATTCATCATATTTATTTTTAAAAATCCATTTTGTTCCTATAACTGGATAATCCTTAGGTCTAGGTGCTAGACTCCAAACATTATTTCGTTCAAACTGATTTAGTTCTTCTTGCATGGCCATGAACCAGTTTTCATCATTAAGGGCTGAATCTATGCTATTTGGTTCTATTTCTGAAATAAATCCACTATATAAGCACAGATCACATAGATTTTTAAAGGATGAACGAGTTTGTATACCTGCTATAGGGTTTCCAATTACCAATTCTGGTGGATGGTCTGTTTTGTATTTCAGCTTTTCTGGATCCAGATTTCTTCGGACTTCTTGAGTTGTGGTTTCTTTAGCATCAGCAGTTTCTTTTGGTTTTTCAAATTCATCTTTTTCTTTCTCCTCTTCAACATTGCTTTTGGATGTATCCTGTTCGTCAATGCCTTTATCAAATTTCACATTGATTGATTCTACGATTGTTTTAGTCTTTTTGTTGTAGACTCTATAAGCTTTGCTTCTCGAAGAGTAACCCATGAAGATGCCATCATCAGCCTTTGCTTCAAATTTTCCTAACTGATCACCTGTATTAAGAATATAGCAAGGACATCCAAACACTTTGAAGTAAGCGATGTTTGGTTTTTTGTTGAACCATAGCTCATAGGGGGTTTTGTTAAGAATCGGTCTGATGATAACTCTATTCATTACATAACATGCTGTATTTACAGCTTCTGCCCAGAGATGCAGAGGTACTTCATATTCATTTAACATAGACCTAGCCAATTCTTGTAAAGTTCGATTCTTTCTCTCAACTACCCCATTTTGTTGTGGAGTACGTGGTGCAGAGAACTCATGTTTGATTCCGTTTTCATCACAGAAAGTTTCAAATTCATAATTTTCAAATTCTCCACCATGATCACTTCTTAACGAAACAATAGAGACTTCTTTTTCATTTTGCACAAATTTTGCGAATCTTGTGAAGTATGAAAAAGTTTCTGATTTTTTAGCTAAGAAGTATACCCATGTGTATCTTGAGTAATCATCAACTAACACAAAGCAATATTTCTTACCTCCTAAGCTAGCAATGTCATTAGGTCCAAATAGATCCATATGAATTAGTTCAAGAACTCTAGAAGTGCTTACATTGTTTTTGGCATGAAACGATGATTTTCTAAGTTTTCCCAAAGTACATGCTTTACAGATGTTCTCAGTTTCAAACTCATGTGATGGCAACCCTCTTACCAAACTTTTCCTTTTTAATTTGTTTAATAAGTTCATACTAGCATGCCCTAAACGTCTATGCCATAAATTCACTTCTATATCCTTAGCTACCAAACATTTAGAGAGGATGAGATCATCAAAAGATAGAGAATATATATTACCTTTCCTTTTTCCAGAAAATAAAATTTCTTTTGATGATTTGTCAACAATTTTGCACATGTCAGAATCAAAGATAACATTCATACCTTTATCACATAGCTGGCTGATTGATATCAAATTGTGGTGCAGATTTTCAACATATAAAACGTCATTCAAGGTAAATGTATTGTTACCTACTTTACCTTTACCGACAATTTTACATTTGTCATTGTTCCCCATTGTGACTCTGCCACCTTTGCACTTTTCTAGACTAAGAAACTTCGATTTATCGCCTGTCATGTGCCTGGAACAGCCAGAATCCAAGTACCATTGTTGTTGTTCCTTAGCCTGCCAGCATACCTACACGAGAAGAGAGTTTAGTGACCTATTTGTTTTTATAGGTCCATGGTTGTTAGTGGCAGAAAATTTTGAAAAATGATTTTGTGTAGACCCAAAACTATTTATAATTGTTCCCTTTGGCACCCAAATTTGTTTAACTTTGAGAGATTTTATATTTGTGCCTTTTGAAACCCAAATCGGTATAGTTTTCACATGTTTGGGTCTATACCAACAATTATTGTGACCGTGTCCAAATTTTCTACAAATTGTGCACATAGAATTAACTTGATTAATCTTGTTTTCAACAATTTTCGAATTATTATATCCAAGTCCTTGTCTAACCGTATTAACAGTTTGCTTTCCTAATAGCTTATTCAACGATTTTTCACTTTTTGAAAATTTATCTAAAGTTGTTGACAATTGTTGGACTTGTGATTTGAGAGATTCATTTTCGTTTAACAACTGTGTGCACTTTTTAATAGAATTCTCTCTCCTAGTATTTTCATTCTCTTTTAAAATCAGAATTTCATTTTCAAGTGATTTTATATTGATTTCCGATTTTTTAATTTCTTCTTCAAATGTTGGACACTTATCACACTTAGGAATTCTACATTGATAGTTCTTAACTAATTGATCAAGTTGTTTATTGCATTCTATCAAAGTATCCTTTTGAGATTCAAGTTTAGCATATTTTTCCCTAAGTCGTTCATAACAGCCATTTACTTCATGGAAATAAATTAGTAATTCAGAATGAGTGAGTTTTGATACCTCGCTTGGCTCGTCGTCATCACTGTCTGTAACTTCACCATGAAGACACATATTTGCTTTTTCACTCTCACTCTCGGTGTTATCACTTTCATCTTCGTCAGTTTCATCCCAAGTAGCCGCAAAGCTTTTCTTCTTTAGTTTCTTTCCTTGATTTGATCGTTTTTGAGGACATTGTGGCTTGATATGGCCGGGTTTGTTGCATTTGTAACAAATGATTTTCTGATCTTCTGGGTTGTCTAGTGCTTTGCCTATTCTGTTTTTCAATTCATGATTTCGAGCTGGATTTCCGTATTTGCGATTCCACTTTTTGAATTTCTTTATTAGTAGCGCTGGCTCTGCTGCTCCATCATCATCGTCATCATTCTCATCATCACTTTCAGTTGTTCCTTTGAGAGCTATTGATTTCTTTCGAGTATCTCCACCTTCACGCTCTTCCTTGAATTTCATTTCTAGCTCATAAGTGGTGAGATTTCCGATGAGTTCTTCGACTTTGAGTTGTTTTAAATCTTTCGATTCTTGAATGGCAGTCACTTTTGCTTCAAAGCTTCGTGGAAGGACTCTGAGGATTTTACGGACTATTTCCAATTCGGTGTATGTTTTTCCGAGAGCTTTTGATTTGTATACGATGTTGGAAAGTCGTCCATACATCTCTTTGACATTTTCTTCTTTCGCCATTGTAAAGTTCTCGTATTCGCTGCTTAGCATGGCAAGGCGAGATTCTTTGACTTGAGATGTTCCTTCGTGAGTTACTTCTAATATGTGCCATATTTCCTGCGCAGTTAGACAATGTGAGACACGATTAAATTCAAATTGATCTAATGAACAGATAATAGAATTCATAGCTTTGGCATTAGTATTCTGTAATTTATTTTCTAGTTCTGTCCATTGTTCCTTTGGTTTCTCTATTTCCTGATCATCTACAATTATAGTTGGTATTCTATAACCTGTCTCAACAATATCCCAAGCGTCAATGGTTTTCAAAAAAAATTTCATCCTATTTTTCCAAAAAGCATATTCACCATTGAACATTGGTGGTCTAACTATGGATTGACCTTCTGCAAAAGCATTATTAAAAGAAGCCATTTTAAAAATTCAAATTTTTAAACAAAAACTGATTTTTTTTTTAAAAAAATAGAATTTTCAAATGTTGACTTCTATTTCTAGCTCTGATACCACTTGTAGGATCGATTTCACCCTAGAGGGGGGGGTGAATAGGGTGATAGTGTAAATTATAAAAATTATTGCAGAAGTGTATATTAATTTTAACACAGATCACTGCAGAATAAACACAGCACAGATAATAAAATGCAGAACAGAACAACACAGATTTTACCCAGCTTCGGCAAAAACCTGCCTACGTGCTGCCCCCAAGGTTTCTACTAGAAATTAGATAGTCCCTCGCTTACTCACGTAAACTCGCTATACCCGCTATTGACTAATCTAACTCTACGCTCAAAACCCTGCCACAACTCAACTACCGAGTTGCGAATTCTCGAGCTACGTCACGTAGCTTGTCCCCTAGTCACACGACTAGAACTTAAAACGGTTTAAATTTTAAAAACAAATTTAAACAGAAAAATAAAAAACCTAATTAACAATATAATAAAGCCCTTTAAAAAAAACGGTCAGCCTCTATTCTTTATTATAACCCGTCCCTTTTTGTTTTCTTCTGTAACAAAGAATACAGCTTCCCTTTCGTTCCTCTTTGCGCTTAGGGCTTGCGTTTCTTCTTCGTTCCTCTTCCTTCAATAAATTAGGGCTTCAGGAGGAATCGCCACTTGATAGTTGATACTTCGATCTGCTTGCTTCAATTTAAATTGTTTGCGGCTTCTCCTCCTTGATCGAGTTTGGCTGATGCTTCGGTATGTAATTTTATCTTTTTGCTTTACTAGGTTGATGCTTGAACTCGATCATTGATTGCCGATGATGATTAGGGCATTTATAGGGTTCGTTACCCTATTTTCTCGTTCGCATATATATATTTGAATTTGTCTTCAGCCGTTTGATTTCACTTTGATGATTGAGATTTTCCTTGACTGATTCACATGCGTATATATTTGAAACTGCTCGGTCGACTTGGTTTGTAATTCTCGGTTTTGAATTTTGAGATGCTTGACTATCTCCGTGAATCTCTCTGTTGACCCGATTGCAATATCCTTTGAATTCGAGACAATTTGTTTATCATGTGCTTTGAGATGATTGACTTGGTTTTAAAATTCTCTGTATTGTTGATTTCGTGATGAATTTCTCGGCTTTGACTTCTGATACCCTGACCATTTCATACTTGTATATTTGCAATGTTCGGCTTGAATTTATTCTCGGCCTTCATGTGCCCTTGATTTTTTTTTTCTCATGCTATTCACTGGATTAGACTCGTGACCTTTCATATCTTGTTCTTGTACATTTTGTTGTTGTTGAGTTGATATAATCTGGTTTGAGTATTTGTTAGTGCATATCATCTTGTTTTGGTTTGTTGTAAAATCAGTGGCATTGCTTCATCTTGTGTAAGTGCTTGTATCATCACTTAATCACTGCTTGGTTTGTTATGCACTGTTGCTTGAATCATTTTCATTTTAGTTGCTCTGGTGTCTGGTTTGTTCTGAACTTGCATATTTGAGTTGTTGCTTTCTATACTGTTGCCTTCAGTTGCTTGTCGAATTTTAGTCATTGAAGTATGTTGTTGAACTTGGTGACATGCATTTCTTTGTTGAACTTGTCATCTTGAGTTTGTACAGTGTTGTACTTGCTGCCTTGTATCACTGTGTACTGGTGTCATTTCTTTGATTTCGAACTTGGACTTATAGTTGAATCTGGACATGTTATGGGCTGGACATCTGAGCATTGCATTACACATCATTAACTACTTTGTTGTATGCTTGATCACTTGAGTTGTTTCGCTGCCATACTTGATCATTGCTGCTGGATATCTGCATTTGTTATTTCTGAAGCTCGAGTTGCACTTACTCACTGCTGCACATTTTGAGCCTTGGTCTTTATTGTTGTCGCATGCACGGCCATGCTTGTAGTACTTGAATTGAATGCTACCTGTACTTGTTACTTGTATACTACAGCTTGGTCTTGCCTTGTGCATCTCAACTTGTTCTTGTACTTTGATGGCTGATCATATTTGCTGCTATTGCATGCATTTGTCTGGTTCTCGGCCTATTGCATTTGACCACTGAACTTGACTGTTTAGTTTCATATTCATGTGTACTTTTGATTTGCGCTTGAGTTGAATCCAGTTACAAAAACTCGGATTTGACCTTGTGCTTGTGTCGCATTTTTGAATTTATTGCACCTGAGTTGAACCTGTCCGTATATTTGGGTTTGACCTTGTGCTCACCTGTACCTGTAGCATTCTCAAGTGTATATATCGGCGTTCACGGCCTTGTGGCATATACAGTAATACACTGTGTATGTCACAAGTTGTTCGTGTATGATGAATTCAAATTTAAATTATGACGAATAACCCAAATAACTGAGGCAAATATTATTTTCAAAAATCATATCTTATTTTATTTTGCAAAAATATTTCTTTTTCAATTTTACTGCGTTAGTGAATATTTTTGCAGATTTCTCAGATGCTGGATTCAAACTGGAATGAAGTTGAAGATAAATACGAGTGTGAGTGATATGTAGTGAGGTGAATTGTAAATGTGAAATGTGATGTAATTGTAATCAAAGTTGTATAGTTATAGTGAGAGCTTGAAATTGTACTATTCAAAGATGTAATAAATATTTGTTTGAATAAAATATTCGTTTGAATTCAAATTTCGTGTTATTTATTTTATTCTGCAAATATTTATTTAATCTGTGAAAAAAAAATAAAAAAAAATAGTATATTATCAAATACATTTAAACGAATGTATATATGTTTATTATCATCAAACAAAAATCATATAAGCGCATATTCAACAATAAACCCCGAAGTAATCGGCTAACTAACTTACACATGTGTGGGATCGAGAAGGATCCCTAGGCATGCTCTAAGATGACGATGAACCGTGGTGCTCGGGTTTGTGAAATCTTGTGTTCTCTGTTTATCGAAAAGTTTGGTTTTTCTTGGTATTATGGTTATTTAGTTTTCTTGATTTTACGTGCTTTTATTTCATATTTCAGCAATTGAACTCTAGACTGGTTGGATTTGGATTAATGTAATAAATAAAATAGGCCACGGTTACGACCCCTACCAGAGAGATGGGGCAATAACCACGAGTTACTACTCCCTTCTCCAGAGAGCGATCGAATGGATTGGAACATGGATAAGTCCTCGAATGGGGATCGAGGTCGGATTTGGATACCCCACGTATTATGTTCTCGATCAAAGAGTCGAGGCCGGAGAAGGGTATTCACGGATTAAGTCCTCGGTTGGGAATCGAGACTGGAGTAGGAGACCCCACGGATTAAGTCCTTAATTGGAGAGTCAAGGATGGAGAAGGATAACCATGGATAAGCCCTTAACCAGAAATTCAAGGTCGGAGTAGGATGAAATGGCCCGGAGAGCTCTACGGATTTGGATGTGGACCCATAGAGGTCTTGGATTTGGATATGAACCCGAAGAGGTCACAGATTTGAATATGGACCCAGAGAGGTCCTAGATTTGGATATGGTTCGGGAAAGGTCCCTGAAATTGGATATGGACCCGAAGAGGTCTCGGATTTGGATTAAACGACCTGGAGAGGTCAGTGGATTTGGAGATGGACCCGAAGATGTTTAGGGATTTTGAGATGGACCCGGAGAGGTCCTGGACTTGGATAAAACAATCCAGAGAGATCGTTGATTCGGCTAATGGATTTGGGATGGATCTGGAATTGGATATCAAGTTGGAACAGTCATGGATTTTGCTAAACATCCAGAGAGATTTAGGAATTTGATTGGCAATGGATTGGACTCTAGGTTGGATTATATGACGATCAATGGATTATGGACTTTGGATTTTGGACTCATGACAATTCAAAACACGCCTTCCTATCGCAAGGCACGTTTTAGGGGGCAAAGTATTAACCAACCTTTTGGCAAGGCAATATATAGGCGGATTTAATCCAATAGACTTCACGGTTGCCGAGGCTGGAATATTATAGATTTGGTTCGAATAGATGGATGGATGATCAATTACGGATAAGAAATATGGACATGAAGCCAGGATTAAGAATAGTCGATGGATGAACGATGAAGGGCACTTGGAATAGGTTCTTTAACAAGGATCGGGTCGGATTGGCATTCGCTTCGGGTCGGCGTAGGCATGGCTTTGTGTCGGTAGAGATGGTTTAACTTCAGGTCGGCATTGCTTCAACTTTGGGTCGGCAATGCTTTAGCTTTGGGTTAGCAAGAAAGTAACTTTGGGTCGGCATAGCTTCATCTATGGGTTAGCATTGAGAAGAGGTTAGATTGGGTCAGCATTGGTCTCACTCCGGGTCAGTATAGGCTACACTTCGGGTCGACAAAGGGTTCGAAGTCAGGTCGACATGGAATCAACCTTAGGTCGGCATGTGGATCTGCTTCGAGTCGGCATATGGTTTTCTTTGAGTTGGTGTATGGTTTACTTTGGGTCGGCACATAGCTTGCTTCGGGATGGCATATGATGGAACGAATTGGGCTTGAATATCATTATGGTGGTCCCATGTAGGTGAAAAGGCCATATAGTCGGAGTTTCACCTATAAATACAGTTGGCTTCGCTTCAAAAAAGGGGTCTCTCTCTTCATCTTCGTTCTTCTTCTCTTTACTTATACCTGGAGGCTACTTGTCATTTTCATTTAGAAATTTTGGATTGTAACTGTAATGAAATTTAGTATAATAAAGAGGATTGTTCTGGAGTTAATGTAGGCCGGAGTTAGCCGAACCACTATAATTCTTGTCTCTCTTTTGCTTGCTTTCATTTTAATTATGGTTATTCTTCATATTATATTCTTTACATATAATCTATACGTAATCTATGACTAGATATTGGTGCTTTCACTTATAACCGAGTGTTACTGGCTAATTTTGACACCAACAGGTGCTAACCCTCATCTATAAATAAGACCCAAGGGGTTTGATTTAAGGGATGCAAACTCATTCATTCTAGACTTGTACTTTCTTTTTCTAAAAGTTGTAAGACTAATTATTAAATTGAATTGGGGAAGAATTGATCAATAAAGGCTTCCTAGAGTTAATAAAGGGAAGATCTCTGAATCTTTGATTACTTAGTTGTTTCGAAAGCTTTTTATCAGATCTTATTGTGTCTTACAGGTGTCGACCACATCTAAAGGATGCTTTCGACTTAGTCGAAACCTATGCATTTTCAGGTAATTTTAGTTATTGAATCTAGGCCATCTTTCATTGGTCTTCTACTTTCAAATAGATCGAAATCTTAGCCCAAACTAGATTTACCTTTAATTCCCAATCCAAACCAAAGACACTTAAGACTCCAGTTTTTATCAAGGTCGAAACCATTCAAAACTGAACATAATCTTGAATTTTAGAGCCATCAATTAAGCTTCCGCAACTTTTTAGAAAGGACCATTTCGGAGGGGTAATCAAGCTACTCCATCCAATTTGAAAGATCGGAAAGAAAGGAATTTGAGCATTTCGACTGGATCGAAAGGTTCATAAGGGAAAACCATCATAATAAGAACCCATTCGAAAGGGTGAACTAAAAGGATTATCTACATCTAACCTTCTTCCACTCAACCAAAAGAGATCAAAAAGGACTAACCTCATCCTAAAAGGATCTTCAGAACCACACTTAATAGGATTCTCCATAAGAGCGACTCAAGATTCCAAGCTATCCGAAGAGAAAATTCTAAGGTTAAAAGCTCTACATAATATAAAGAAGAAAGGGGAAGAATTATATGACCTAGAAAAATGCATCATGAATCCCTTTCATATTGGTCCAACCCATGTCTTTGTCTTAGGAGAAAGGAGAAAGGGAAATGACAACATGTTTAACCAAATGAGAAAGACGATTCAACACTATGCCAAAGGCACAATCTTTGAAAAAGAAATAATGACATAATATAATGCCTTTGCACATAAATGGCAACAAGCTGCATTTGGAATGCTTCCAATGCGGGAACTCCAAAGGGTGTCAAAAAGAAAAGCAATCGATGAAGGTGAAATTATAAGGCCAAGTAACAAGAAACTGAAAAGCCATCCTAAGGATACAAGTTTCACCTCTAGACTTCCTAAGGAATGCAACTTAATGACATCTATAGAGAATGCCAACTTGCTAACTAAGGATGAGCTCGATAATTGGCTGTCGTAGGAAATGAAAATATAGAATGAAAGAATTTGGAGGGATCCTACTGCCAATACCATAAAATTAATGGTCATGATGCTAAACACGACAGAGCCTTAGAAAAGATGATAATCAACTTTTATAGTTAAGGCAAGATCAATGAGTTTTCAAAGAAATACTGAATGAGGTCAATAAAGAGCTATTTTTCTAAAGAGAATCTACATGGATGGGAGTGAATGCTCCTTTTATTTGGACATTACCTTAAACAGTCAAAGCCTTTGTCTATGCCGAGTTGGCTAGGATAGAGTGCCTCTTGAAGGGAAGAGTGTAATCCTTTAGCCACGCCATGCTATGGCCATGTTAAAGCATCGACAAGCCCTTGGGCATGGTCAGGTCAAGCACCTCCTAGAGGGAGGAGTGTAAGCCTTATCTGCGCTACACTATAGACAGGTTAAAACATCGACAATCCCCTATTTGCACCACGCTATGGCCAAGACAGGGCACCTCCTTGAGGGAGGAGTGTAAGCCTTTATCACGCCACGCTATGGCCAGGTTAAAGCATCGACAAGACCTTGGCCGCATCTCTAGTTAGGTCAAGGTGTCTTCTTATGGAAGATTGGGTAAGTCCTTGGTTAAAGCCTCTAAGAATGAGCTAACCAAGAGCACCAGACAATAATGGAATAAGACGTCCAAGCCTGAGAAGCGGCACATCTACAAAGGACTAAGATGTCTAAGCCTAAAAAATACACTCACCAAATAAAGGACTAAGATGCCCAATCCTAAGAAGTTGCATATCAAATAGATGACTAGTAATCCAAGCTTGAGAAGCAATCAATTAAACCATAACTTCATACAAGCGTAAGAGGTTTATACATGTCGGAGAAGACATAATCTAAGGAGTAGAACAGGACTCTGCTTATTACCCGAATCTGGGCTTCGGCTTTCTCATTTTTGAACTTCATCTATTAATACCCAAAGCTGGGTTATAGATCTCTCAATTCCCCATACTCGAATCTGGGTTTTGAGACCATTACTTGATTTCACTTGTTAATGCCTTAATCTGGGCTTGAGATTTCTATTATGGATTTCTGATTATCCAGTACTGATGCCCAAATCTGGGTCAAAGACTTAACGTTATTACAAAATTATGGTCATCATTCATGAATAGTTGAATCTGAACTACAAGTTTCATAACTTCTAAAATTCATATACTAATACTCGAATCTGGGTTTTGGGCTTCTAAACTTTCAGGTTTCATTCACCAATGGCCGAATATGGGTCGTTGGATGTTTACTACAAATTTTTAGACAATGATTTCTGGACTTCTATTACAAATCTTCAGAGGATAATTTTCTTATCCATTTATTTCCATGACTGAGGAAAAAATCTTCCACCAACAGACTTCAGATATTCTAGCAGTATGGTTAAAGTTAAATTCTTAATTATTTCTCACTGTGATCAAGATGGATTTCAGGGCATTTAATCAAATACAATACCATTCATATATCACCATACGATTGACATAATGATTTATTAATCTACATAAATGATATAGATAGACTTTTATATCAGATTCAAGCTAACAATAGGAAATATTGTTTACTTCATACTTTTCTGGGAAATCAGAGCAGTAAAGGAGAATAAAATATCCAGCAAATACATAAATTATGGTATATGCTATCAAACAAATATTTCAGAGATAACATTACAGGAAAGGGTCACATATAGGTGATATTCACAAAATTTACATGATTTACATAACTTATGAAATTATTTATAGAGAAAATATATACATTTCATAGATACGAATCTTTCATAAATTTTAGGCAGCCTTTTTCAAGTTCTCAACAATTGAAGGATCTATGATGTGATGGATAACAATACAAAGAACTTCTTTGAGTTTCTTCTCTTTCTTCCTTATCCTATTCACATCATCAATCGCAACAATATTAGTTTTTGGAGCGTGTTTGAAAGCCCTATCTACGCCTCTAAGGGTCTTATTTTCCTTTCCCAATTCAGCAATGCGCTTCAAAAGGAGATAGTTATCGCATTCCAGTTTTTGAATTCTAGCAGCATATTCGTTTACGCGCTGTGATTTTTTAATCTTCTGCTATTTGTCAAAATATTTCATCATTTTGAATTTAAATTTCTTGCACCACTCGCCCACTGCCATCTCATCTAAGATAGGGGGAGGATTAGTTGTACTGGGAAATTAGTGAGCGACAAGGAAAGTAGATCTGGCAGATTTAGCAGCAGAGAGAGTAGTATGAGAGACAGATAAATCAATACTTGAGATATTATCCCTCATAATAAATTCCAATGACTCGCATTAAGTTTGACTATCCTTCAATTTCTCTCTAAATCGCTTATCTGTTGGAGAAGTTCTAAAATTTTATGATCGAATTCAATTGAAGGATTCGATTTAACTTGACGCTTCAGAGGGGAAATCATTTCGTTCTTACTATTAACATCTGCTTCTAAATTGGCAATTTGGTCCTTAAGATTTCTAACAAAAGTTTTCTGAAGTAAAAAATCTTTGGTGTCATATTAATGCTTCGGTATTGCCATGAAAACGAGCAAGTAAAGTATCTTTAAGAAATCTGCTCTTTTCAAGATCCACTAGAAGCTTATCCTTAAGATCAATAAAGCGAGATGCTGAATTTAATGAGTGAGGTGCTGTGGATAATTGTAATTCCTATTTAAATAAAAAGAAAAAAAATGAATTCAAAGCCAGCATGATCAATCTCTTTATTATTACAATAAAAGATTACAACTTAAATGAAACTAAAAGATACAACAGACATTTGTTTTATATTTAAAGATGGGAAATGGCATCCCTAACTTTACTCAATGAATCGTCAGAAAGAAAAATTGTAGTGTCAAAAGGAATGTTTACTCCTTCCGGGGTAATCACCGGGGGATATATACCATAGTCTTATTCTCTGGTTGGAGGACTTCCATGGCCGTAAGTTAATTTAGTATGGAATATCTGGATCTCCTTAAGTAGCTTCTCTTTCTCATTACCAAGGAAATCGAAGTGGAGAAGAGGATGCTCCATGTAAAGTTTTTGTAAATCACCAAAAAAACAATACCTTGCTATTTGAAGATTTAAAAATGGATTCCTTTTCAAGATAAAATATTCTTTATTTAACATATTGTCCTAGGTAATCTCTAGAGACAAGATTAACTGAAGAACATTCACTCTGTGATAATACAATAAAATGTAGCTAAGTATAAAAAGAAAGACTAAAACAAATACTTACAAATCAGAATGATTACATATTCGCAATCACTCATCTACTTCATACAAAATTGACTTGGTAAATAATTCTGAAACAAATTTGTTTTTATAATACTTGAGTTTTTTAGGAGGTAGATCTTGGGGAATGGATCTGACTCGTGGTAAGTTCCAACAAGCTCTAGGATGCGGGTTAGATCTGAATTCATCCAAGTATCTTTTGTGTAAGCGCCTGAGTAGTCCCTACTAAAATCACCTAAGTATGAGAAATCAACAATTGGTTGTCTACAATAGGCCATGTATAAGAAATTAACTAAAATGTCCCTCTCCTCAATCAACATCCAGAATAGGGTATTCGGTCCTTGGTTCCCTTTCAAAAGAGTGTCATATCGAAGGCGCATTCTCCTTAGCCATGGGGCAACTTCTTGATGTTTAAATGATGCCAATGCAACCGCAATCTATGGAGTCTGTAATATTTATTAGAAAGTATATTGTGCTCCCTCAGTTGCTTGTCTAACTCCCTATATAATCTATTTATCTCTGCTTGTTTCCTTTCAAGCTTGATTTTATAGGGGTGGACAGACTTCTTCCTTGTCCAAATAAAAGATTTACACTATTATTATCTTCAAAGCAAAAGATTTTTTAACAGAGAATCTCATACCTGAGATACCAATTATTGCTCGATAAACCTACTCTTTCTCCTTCGACACTTCAACATCAATAAGAGCAGGTACTTCTTAAGGGCCAGAGGATGCGCGAGATTCGGGCGATACTGCTTTATGAGGAGATGGATCCTTTTCGAAAATCCTTGTACTCTCATCTTCATCGGGAGCCTTAGTAGGGCCAATTCTATCACCACCTGAACCATGACCACTGTTGATGTAATCATCATTATCATCATAATCATTGTTATAATCATTGTTGTCACTCTCTTTCTTTGACTGCCTCATCTTTATCGCCTTCATCTTTAGAGTTGAATTCGATTTCAAGGAAGGAACTTCGAAGGAAATAATTTTAGAGGTGTCAATCTCCCCCTTTTCAACGGGTTCAATTTTTGCTCCATCTGTTTGATCTAGCCAATAACTCTATCGACAAGAGTGTCAAGAAAAGAAAACTCAATACATGGCATTTTTCGATGTTGTCAGCGTAAGTGAGCATCAAAGCATCTTCAAAAGATTTCATCATAATCTTGTTAAGAGTCGCCATTTTGTATCAGAGATAGTGCAGACTGTTCTTCTCCAACTTCTCCTTCGGAGAGGCTTGTTTGGCTGCCATTCGGATCTTCTCCTCGTCGGATTCTTTTAAGGCCATTTTCATTGCCAAGTTTTCATCGGCAAGGAGTTGGCAGGCTTACCTTTTCTCAAAAATAATGGATTCCGACTAGGAGAGAGAAGCTCTCAATCGCTCAAGTTCATTCAAAGCTTTGTCTTTCTCTGTGGATAAAGAGAATGATTTGTAACAACCCAAAATTTGAGCTATAGTAATTAATTAGCGAGTTAATTAAATAATAAAATAAATTTGTGAAATTTTCAGAATCGAGCTATGGGAGTAGCACCATTGGGCCCGGGGCGATTTTCTGATCAATTTTATTTTATAACTTGTCAAAGATCGAGTCAGTATGAAGAAGATACGAGAGAAAAAAGAAATCAACTAAAACGAAAAAAAAAATTGCAAGGCATGGTCGACCCATGCAAATGGTCTCGACCTTAGGGTCGACCCCCATTATACATAAGTCGACCTTAGGGTCGACCCTCATAGAAGCTTTGTCAACCCGCCTTAGTTAGTGAACATAGATTCGTCCAGATCGAAGCATACACATTATAACTTGATTTTTCTCAAATCCTGTGCATTCATGCTTCCATCTGACAGTTTCTAGAGTGACCATGACGTGGTTGCACCAGATTTAATCTTCAAATCCAATGGTTTGAGATACCTAATTCACATTATAAATGAAACCCTAGGCTTAGCTATTTTTTTATTCGGATTCTCACCCAATTGGATTCATTGCTTGAGGCCGAACCCTAAATAGAAGAATTTTATAGGGAGAAGTTCTTTTTGATAAAAATATTCTACGCCTTAGAAGTGGATTCGAAAAGGCCAAGGATTAAAGCTAAGGATCACAGTTGAGTGTTTTATAATTATTTTAGATTTTTAAGTAACTTAAAATAATAGGGTTCAGTTATTTTCAATTAATTATGGTTATTTACATCTGTTTTAAGTTAGAGTTTAACCTATAAATGCTAGTTTCTTTTTATAGAGATTTAATCCCTTTTTACGCGAATAAATTAAAAAGAGAAGAATTTGCTAATATGGATGAAAATAGAAAAACAATAAATTTACAGAAATCAAATGTAAAATAATAAAAACTGAAATAAAAGTAGAGATGGATTGAAATAGGAAAATTTAAGATATACTCTAGCATAATTATAACAAGTGGTTATAACTTAAAAGTGAAAATAGAACAATAACAACTACAAGAACAGTTATAACACAGTTTATAATTAGAAAGAAAGAAATAATAGAAGAGGATTATTTTAAAACATATATCTTGTTAATAAGCAAATATAATAGAAATAACAGAAGAGGCTTATTTAAAACATAGATCTTATTAATAAGCAAATATAATAGAAATAACAGAAGAGACTTATTTTTAGATCTTGTTGATAAGAAAACATAGCAGAACTAACAAAAGAGGCTTATTTTAAAACTTAAATTAAGTTAATAAGCAAACATAGAAGTAGGGCCGGTACCGGCAGCATCCCCTATCAGTTAGAAACTTATGGGCTCACAATAGTTAGGCGAGGTTGGGACATGCTTACGATGATTAGGGTAAATAAGTGGCCAATAGATAGAAGCTCAAATCTAGAGAGTTGGACAAGGGGCGCATACTAGAATTTGTTTATTAGGACCAGTACCGGTAGCACTCCCTTTGAGGACTAAGACCGATGGTCTCACAACTGATACGTGAGGCTGGGCGGCATTCCCTTTCAGATGTAGGACTGATGGTCCCACAACAGTTAGGTGAGACTGGGTGTACTTATGCTGATTAAGGTAAATAAGAGATCACAACAAAGGGCGATAGATAGTTTGTATCGACGATGACCGAGCGTGCGGCATCGATTAGCTAAATAATTCGCTACTGCGTTCCAAGCGCTAAGAGGTGTCTTTTGCTGTAACCAACATGACTGGTTCATAGTGGCATAATAGAGATAGAAGGTCAATCAACGGGTAGAATTAAGGTTTCAGCCTAATCAAATTTGCTACTGAAATAGGATTAGGGTTTCAGCCTAATCACTGTAGTTAATGACAAGTGCAAACAATCGAAACAATCAAGGCAAATAGTTAAAAGAATCAGAAATATTATTATACCCCAGTTTTATCTTTTCAGTATTTCTTTCCATACTAAAACTATTGCTTAGTCTATTATCTTTATCTTGCTTAGGAATGCTAGTAATTATTTTCACTCACTAGACTTATTTTTTGACGCACTCCTCTATTTCCCCTTTCTCCCTATAGGCTAATAGAGTCAAGGACAGTAGACTCAAATTTCTTGGAGATACATTCCTGGAGTTCATCATTTATTGTTCTTCTTTTCATTTTTCTTTTCATTTGTCTTTTGATGTACTGGTACTTATGAGAGGGATGATTACTAATATTTATGTACTCTGATGATGTGAGACTGAGATATATTTTTCATAAGACATGATAATTTGGTTTTTTAGACATATTATGTTTTCATGACTTATTGATGATGTTTAATTCTAAATAATGAATTATTATTTAAATGTTTCCACTTCTTTTACCTATTTGTCTTTTGAATCTTAGTCTCTGTGATGTTTTAGCTATACTTTTAAGGCACCACATTCTTTAGTGTTTCCTTTTTGGGTACACTAAGGGGTGTGGGGCGTTTCACTTGGTATCAGAGCCTAAGGTTACAAGATTCCTAAAAACTTGTTTTAAAAGTGAAGTATTATTAAAAGGTAACATATCTTCAAACTAAAAGTATTTTTCAGAAACTCTTATTAGAAATAATTTTTTAAGTATAAAACAGTTTTTGTAAAAATCCCCTCAAAGTCCAGTTCAACCTTCTTTCGATTCTTTCGAGCCTAAATTCTCTTTTCTTTGCATAGAATGGCGGACGTCCCAAATCTTCTAGAAGGTATCGAAGCCACTGCCTAGATCCGTAGATACCTTCATGCTACGACACTAAAGGTGCAAGGACATGCGCCCAATACAGCACCAGTGCGTGGAGAACCTATTAATCCACCTACAGCAGCCAAATTTTCTAAGCCATGAATGGACTTCGCTAATCTAGGTGGCATGACGTTTTCTAGTGTGGAGATTTCGTAGAGGCACGAGCTTTGTTGAGGAATACGGAGTTGATATTTGAGCTGTTAGGATTGGTGTGTAGAGATGTTAGTTGGTTTGGATTTCGGGAAAAGTTTGAGAGAATGTTCTTGTCGCAAGCTGAGAAAAGCATGAAGTTGGACAACTTCATTAGTTTGAAGCAAGGGAGTCTTTCGGTGAAGGAGTATATAAATCAAAAAACTCTAAGAAGCAGTGGTGGAAGAGCAAGAAGGCTAAGGACAAGAAGAAAGGAGGAGGACCTTAAAAGGGAAAGATCATGAAAGGCAAGAAATGTCATAGTTGTGGATTAATTAGGCATTTCACAAAAGACCGTAAGAATGACACGATGAAGGGGATGTGCTACAATTGTGGGTAACCTGGGTACCATAGTAGTGGTTGTCTGCAGAGGGCAGGATAGAGAGGTGGCGCACCTGCAACACAAGTACATGCATTGGATGCAACTCCTTTTAGTGGATCGAATCAAAGTAGGAAAGTCTTTGTAGAAGGTTTGATCTCTATTTCGAATTTTCCTATCCTAACTCTTTTTGACTCTGGACCATCACATTCTTTCATTACTAGTTCCTTGGTTGATTGTTTACACTTAGATATTTCTCTAGTTGTAAACCCTATAGTTGTTTCAAACCCCATAGGAGGATCAACACATTTATCCAAGATTTGTAGGGATTTGAAAATTTTTATACTAGGCATAGAGTTTGATGGTGATGCTTATGTACTGGGATTTCGGCATATGGGATGATTTTGGGGATGGTCCAGTTATCCACTTATGGTGTGATATTAGATTGCGAGAGGAGAGTCTTTAGACTAGATACAAGTTGCGGACAAACTCTCGAGGTTTCTTACGACCCACAAAGGTCAGTCATGTTGAGCTTTCTTTATTCCCTTGATTCATCACTAAGGGTGTTAGATTCAGTTCCAGTGGTTAGAAATTTCCCAAATGTTTTTGAGGAGATTAGGGGATTACCCTCTAAGAGAGACATACACTTTAGGATCTATCTGAATGACAATGCTAAACCAGTGGCATTGTCATGAGACAGATGACTCTTAGGGAGAGGAAGGAGTTAAGTAAGCAGATTGGTGAGCTATCAGAGAAAGGCTTCATGAGACGAAGCATATCTGAGTGGGGAGCGCCATTTGTCTTCGCTACAAAGGCGGATGGTTCCCTTCGACTTGGCGTAGATTATAGAGAGTTGAATAAGCTTACGAAGAAGAACCGTCGCCCACTTCCTAGGATAGACGATCTTTTCAATCCGTTAGTTTGCTCTTTGGTATTTTCTCAGCTTGATTAGTCATTGGATTTCATCATCTTAGGGTCGCTGACGATAGCATCGATAAGATAGCATTTAAGACACCCGATGGATTCTTTGAATGGTTAGTTATGATATTTAGGCTGACCAATGCCTCGGCCTATTTTGTACATTTGATGAGCCATGTTTTTCGAGATGTCCTAAATAAGTTCGTTGTAGTGTTTGTGGACGACATTCTGGCGTTTTCCAAGAGTATGGAAGAGCATGCTATTCATCTTGAGGAGGTTCTTCGCACGCTTCATGTTCATCTGTTGAAAGCAAAATTCTAAAAGTGTCACTTTTGGCATGAGGAGGTGCGTTTCTTGGGGCATGTAGTCTTAAGAGTGGGTTTAACCATGAATCTTGCTAAGATAGTAGCAATACATGATTGAAAGGCCCCCAAGAACGCTACTGAAGTTAGAAGCTTCCTAGGTTTGGCTGGTTATTATAGTAAGTTTATTAAAGATTTCAGCGTTTTAGGTTAAGCCTACCCTCATAGATCAGATTAGCTCAAGGCAGCGAGAGGAATCAGAGCTTGTGAATATTCTGGGTAATATTAGTAGAGGAGAGGTCTGTAGACATCTCCAACAATATTCCATCGATAGTAAAGGGTGGCTAAGGAGAGATGGAAGACTTTGTGTCCCCCACACTAGTGATTTGACAAGAGCTGTTCTAGCAGAAGCACACCATTCTCGAATGACTATTCATTCAAGTAATGATAAGATGTATAGGGACATGAAGAGAGTATTTTATTGGAGTGATATGAAGAAGGATGTAGCAGAGTTTGTAGCGATGTGTCTTATTTGACAAAGAGTTAAGGCGGAGCAGCAGAGTCATTTCGAATTGTTTCAACCACTGGATGTGCCCGAATGGAATTAGGATAATGTTTCAATGGACTTCATAAATGGTTTACCCCGATCTAAGAAGAGGAATACTATTATTTGGGTCATTATTGATCGTTTGACTAAAACCGCCCACTTCATTCCGGTCAAGAGTAAGCGGACAGTGCCTTATTTGGCATCTATATACGTTCGTGAGATAGTCCAACTTCATGGATATCCCTCTATCATAGTGAGTGACAGAAACCCTATCTTTACTAGCGATTTTTGGAGACGCTTGCAAGAGGCTCTAGGAATATAGTTTAGATTGAGTACAACGTATAACCCATAAACGTATGGCTAAATGGAGAGAGTTAATAGATTTCTTGAGGATTTGTTGAGGATGTTCATTCTTGATTTTGGGGGAACTTGGAAGAAGCACGTTCCTTTAGTGGAATTCGCATACAACAATAGTTTTCAGGCTTGCATTGGTATGGCTCCTTTAGAAGCCCTTTATGGAAGACCTTGCAAGTCACCTTCATGTTGGTTAGAGTCTACAGAAAGATTGCTACTTGGTCCCGACATGGTTAGAGAGACTTCGAAAAATATTGATTTGATTAGAAGAAGAATGAATATGGCCCAGTATAGATAGAAATCCTACGCAGATAAGCAGAGAAAGGATATTCAGTTTGAGGTAGGAGATTTGGTATTCATTAAAATGTCTCCGCTAAGGAAAGTAGTGAGGTTTGGATCAAGTGGTAAACTTTCTCCTAGATTTGTAGGACCATTCCCCGTTGTGGAAAGAGTAGGGGAGATGGCGTATTAGATAAAGCTACCCGAGAGGCTCACGAGAGTTCATGATGTTTTTCATGTTATGCACTTGAGAAAGTGCTTGCACGATTCAGCATAGGTAGTAGAACCTAGTCAACTTAAAGAAGTTGAAGTGGAGAGAGAAGCAATGGTTCATCGCATTCCTACTAAGATCGTTGGACATGATACTAAGAAGCTTAGGAATAAGGAAGTCCCTTTTGTTAAGGTGAAGTGGGGAGATAGTATTGAGGATGCTACGTGGGAGGCTGAGGAGAAAATACGTATCTCTTATCCATATCTTTTCAATAGTACATCTTAAATTTCCTATTTCCATCATTAGTTTTGAATAGGTTCTTTCCTTTAGTATCCTTTGGTAGGGTAGATCTTAGGATTCAACCTATGGATGGTAGGGTTGAATGTAAACATTTTACTAGAACATGTTATGCATGATGGATGCTAGAGGTTGCAAGTGTTTGCTAGCGGATGCTAATGGACGCATATACACACACTAGGTACTATTATCTCTTAGGGATCGGCCTAACTAGGTCACTAAAGCATATGCATATGGATGTGTGTGCACTTGCATTTTTATTTTATTTCATGGTTTCTATAGATGAGTGATTAGCATATGATTGATGCACTTGGTGATGAGTGTAGCACACATATAGAACAATCAATTGTCATTAGGGAATTTGCATTCACTTGGATACATGGAACGGATATGATTGCATAAAAGGAGGTCGACTGAATCAGTAGACCACCTAATCTTTTGCATTAATTAGGGACATTGACACAACACTATTGCATATAACATAAGTTTCATTAGGGAGCTTAAGGATAATGGATGTAATGGACGATGGTTGAATATGTGGTTGTAGAATTTGGACGAAAATATTAATTTCATTCTTCTGTCCTTTGAGATTTTAGGGACGAAATCCCTTAAGGAGAGGAGAATGTAACTACCCAATATTTAAGCTATAGTAATTAATTAACGAATTAATTAAACAATAAAATAAGTTTGTGAAATTGTTAGAATCGAGCTAGGCAAGTTGCACCATTGGGTCCTTGGCGGTAATCAATTTCCATGTATAACTTGTCGAAATCCGAGTCAATATGGAGAGGATACGAGAGAATCAAGAAATCAACTAAAACGAAAATAAAAATTGCAAGGCATGGGTCGACCTTATTGTCGACACCCATAAAAGCTTGGTCGACCCGCCTTAGTTAATGAATGTAGATTCGTCCAGATCGATGCGTACACATCATAACTTTATTTTTCTCAAATCCTATGAGTTCGTGCTTCCATTAGACGATTCTTAGAGAGCTTATGTTGTGGTTGCACCAGATTTAGTCTTCAAATTAAATGGTCTAAGTTCTCTAAATCACACTATAAATAGAACCTAAGGCTTAGCTATTTTTCTCATTCAGATTTTCTCCCGATTGGACTCATTGCCTGAGGCTGAACCTTAAATAGAAATTTTTTCTAGGGAGAAGATTATTTTTATAAAAATATTCTACGCCCTAGAAGTGGATCCAGGAAGGCCACAGATTAGAGCTAAGGAGCACAGGTGAGTGTTTTGTAATTATTTCATATTTTTACGTAATTTAAAATAATAGGGTTCTCAATTATCATAGTTTTTCTACAATTTTAAGACAGTTTTTATATAAGTTTATTTATAGTTGGTTTTTAAGTAAATTTCAAAATTTCTTTCCAGTTTATTTTTATTCAGTTATTTTCAATTATTTACATCTGTTTTAAGTTAGAGTTTAACATGTAAATGCTAGTTTCTTTTTATAGAGATTTAATCCCTTTTTATGTGAATAAATTAAAAAGAAAAGAATTCACTAATATGGATTAAAACCGAAAAACACTATATTTACATAACTCAAATGTAAAAAAAACTGAAATAAAAATAGAGATGGACCAAAATAGGAAAATTTAAACTATTTGCAGGCATAATTATAACAAGTGGTTATAACTAAAAAGAGAAAATAGAAGAACAATAGCTGCAAGAACAATTATAACAAAGGTTATAATCAGAAAAAAAAAAATAACAGAAGAGGCTTATTTTAAAACTTAGATCTTATTAACAAGGAAATATAGCAAAAATAACAAAAGTGGCTTATTTTAAAACTTAGATCTTGTTAATAAGCAAATATAGCAGAAATAATAGAAGAGCGTTATTTTGAGATCTTGTTAATAAGCAAACAAAGGAGAAATAATAGAAGAGGCTTATTTTAAAACTTAAATTAAGTTAATAAGCAATAATAGAAGAAGGGCCCATACTAGTAGTATCCCCTTTCAGTCAGGAACTGATGGTCTCACAATAGTTAGGTAAGACTGGGACACGCTTTTGCTGATTTGATTAAATAAGTGACCAATGGATAAAAGCTCAAATCTAGGGATTTGGGAAAGGGATGCAAACTAGAATTTGTTTGTTATGACCAATACCGATAGCATTCCCTTTAAGGAATAGGACCAATGGTCTCACAACAGCTAGATGAAGCTAGGCAGCATTCCCTTTCTTGTCTAGGATTGATGGTCTCATAACAGTTAGGTGAGGCTGGGCATGCTTATGCTGATTAGGGTAAATAAGAGGTCACAACGGTGGCGACCTTTTTCGTGCGTACCGGTGATGACCGAGCGTGCAGCATCGATTAGGTAAAATAATTTGCTACTATGTTCCAAGTGCTAAAAGGTGTCTTTGCTGTAGCCAACGGGATTGGTTTACAGTGGCACAACAAAGATAAAAGGCCGATCAATAGGTAGAATTAGGATTTCAGCCTAATTAAATTAGCAACTGAAATAGGATTAGAGTTTCAACCTAATCACAGTAGTTAAAGACAAGCGCAAACAATCAAAACAATCAAAGCAAACAGCCAAACGGAATCAGAAACAGTATTTTTACCCCAGTTTTATCTTTTCGGTATTTCTTTTCATACTAGAACTATTGCTTAGACTATTATCTTTATCTTGCTTAGAAATGCTAGTAATTACTTTCACTCACCAGATTTACTGTCTGACCCACTCTCTTATTTCCCTTTTTCCCCCATAGGCTAATAGAGCCGAGGACAGTAGATTTAGATTTCTCGAAGATACATCCCCAGAGTTCATCATGTATTCTTCTTCTTTTCATTTGGCTTTTTATTTACTGGTACTTATGAGAGGGATGATTATTTGAGTTTTCAGACATATTTTTTTATGACTTATTGATGAAGTTTAATTCTAAATAATGAATTACAATTTATATGTTTCTGCTTGTTTTACCTATTTGTCTTGTGAATCTTAGTCTCCATGATGTTTTAGCTATACCTATAATGCACCACATTCTTTAGTGTGCCCTTTTTGGGTATACTAAGGGTTTTGGGGGGTGTTTCATGATTCTTTAAGCCAGCAATTTCCTCTCGAAGTTTAGTTGTTTCGGCAGAAAATTTGGATACATTATCGTGCAATGAGGACCAGCTTTTGGAAATCTGAAAGAAAAGTGCAATATAAGTTAAAAGGCTTAAAGAAAAATAGAGATATTAAGGTTAAGTAACGAAAAACATGCTCGAAGTTGTTGTTCAAGAAGGGATCGATAGTGACCCTCCAAATCAGAAACCAAGGACGGCGGTTGAATCGAAGTGAATGATGAAGAGTTTAAAATAGAACAGGTCATCTTTTAAAAGTCATTCGAAGGAATAGAAGAGGATGGTTCTGGAAGATTTAGCACTTGAGCAGGGGATGAAGTTCCCAAAGCCTTATGCATTGTTCGATTATGCTCGGAGAGCTGGATAAAACGATGCGAGAGAGAGGGTCGATCTTAGTAGGAGTTTCCTTGAGAAGGTCACGAGGAGCATCAATGGTCGTACTTTCTAAAGATGCATCAATATTAGCAAACTCCCCTTCTTCTAGTTTTTGGGAATCAGGAATTTCAACCACTTTAACTCTCTTTGGGGGTAGTTCTACCATAGATGTTTTAATTAGTTTTCTTTTAATAGCCATCTTTGACCAGCAATGGCTTGAGAAAAGAATGGTGCACGAGAAGTCGAAGAGAGAGGGGCATGACCGCTGATGGGTTTTTCCAACTAAGGAGCAGCCAAAGAGAATTCAAATAGATTATAAGCAAACAAAATATTTTGAAAAACAATATAGTAATAGAGAATAAGTGCAGCGTTTATAAATTACCGGATTTATCAGAGCAAATAGGTGATATTGAGGAGAAGTTTGATGGGTCTCCTAAAGAATATAAGTGACTGCTTCGAAATGTGTGTTGGACTAAAGGAGGTTGGCCAAGTATCCTCTAGCCTACCGGCAGAAGGGAGCACTTTCACAGATTTGTTGGATTTAGTAGCATTATTCTATTCCCGATCTTGCTTGTAGTTATGATTAGAGACACCGTTCTCTTATTCTCCTCATTTAGTTCTTTAGCAGGGGCATATGATAAAAGTGTCGATCGGCAATGAAAAGTAACTGGATAAAAGGAAAATAATAAAATCTGAGATTACGTGGCGTAGAGAAAGTGAGGCTAACATTTGGGAAGCATCTAGTGAAGAAGAACTGACTCTCCATATCTCTAAACGTGTTCACTCCCTCAAATATCAATTTCTCATTAGGATTTTCCAAGAAGATTTGGTTGTTAAGGTTGCTGAGCTTAACCAACCAGACGAGATGGTTTAATACTTCAGCACTTAAGGAGTGAATGGCGGATTCTAACGCCATCAATTCCAAGGACAAGAGATAAGTGTACGTGTTTGGAGATAGTCGAATTGGAGCAATTCCTTGATAAGCTAGGAACCTAAACAAGAATTCTGAAAATGGAAGAAACCCTCCATGCCATATCTATATAGCAACGTAAGCGAAGATCCTTTCAGGAGGGCTGCTTATGATGTCATTTTCAGTACGAGGAATGGCTTCTACCCCAGTGATTCCAAAGCCATTGATGATTGCATCCACTTCATCTGGAGTGGATATCAAAGAACGGTTGGAAGTAGCTCCAAATTTCTTTGAAGGACTCATGATTCTACCAGGTGAAAACGTTTCAGTTAGAAATTACAGTTTGTTGTGAAGCTAGCATTATTTCAAGGATTGGTAGAAACCAACTACAACAATTTGAACATCAAACAAGACATGAAACTTCAAATTCTTGACAGAATGTTAAAGTTAAAAGTGAGATTTATTATGCTTCCGACCGAGGTGAAAGGAAAATAAAAGTTAACATTAAAAAAACAGCTCTCAACGACGTTGAAAGCCCAGAATAAGCATTTACTGAGCTTTCGATAGGGTCGAAAGGGAGGGTTGAAGTATATGTCCATCGGCACTCTTCAACAATGTTGAAAGTTCAATAGGAACTTTGTTATCAGAAAGAAATAGTTAAAACCAATATAAAAATTTGAAGAAAGTACACACTATCAATATTCAATAAAAAAAGGAAAGACCCATCGACACTGTTGAAACATACATTCTTATTTTTACCAAGGGAACATGAATGATGTCGAAGCCATATTACCAATTAAGTTGAAAGGTTTTAAGTTGAAGTCATACTGTTAAAAAATAAAAGGACTTGGAACATTTCGATGATATTGGGGAAAGATGATTATAGGAGGTTTCGACTAATTAGTTACAAAAGGTTTCGATGGAATCGAAAAAAATGCATGGTTCCGAAAGCCTGCTAAAAAATAAATTTCAATCAACATAATAGATTTCTACTAAATCGAAATGTTTGGCTCAGTTTATGAATTTTACAAAGTATGCTTTCCTTGGCCCAGTTTATAAAATATATCAATGTCTAACTTTAAAAAATTTGAATCAAGTTTATGTGAATGGTTGCGAAACCCATGGGACAAAATCTACGCTTTTGAAAATGTGAGTTACAATGCGATAACCAACATTTTCGAAAGGCATTAGAGCCGAAAGCATAAAATTTCCTACGAAGAGGTCGGTTTCATATGAACTAAATAACCTTTCGATAAGGACAATAAAATAAGGCACTAGATTACCATTCGACCCCATCGAAAGGGGCCAAAAAATCAAAACGGTACATTGTCGCCTCTATCCCTTTCGAAGAGGTAGAAGGGTAAAATTCTAGCGTCAAATTTTAGTTCATATGTCTCAACGCGTGAAGTTAACCAAAGATTCCTTCTGTAAACCTGATTTAAACCTAAAAACTTAAAAACTATTAAACAAATGAATTAGAACAACAATCAATCACTTAAAATCTTGAAATCTTTGATAAAGAAATTTTACTCCAAAAACAATAATAACAATAGAATTTGGATCGGGCGAGTTCAAAAGAAAATTAAAAAAAAGAGGAAAATCAAATCAAACCATGAAATTGAATCAGACAACAAAATGCTTTTACGAAAATTAAAACTTAAATGGTTCCAGGTAAATCAAAACAAAAAACCGAAATCCTGATTGTAAAAGTTTGAGAATTTGAAATCCACCGTAAAATAAAGAGAGAGAGAGATTTGAAAAGGAAAGTAATTTTGACGTACTTTAGAGGTGGATTCTTCTTTGATTGAGAAAGGATAATTTAAGGTTTGAGAATTTTTACTTTAGCTTAAAGTTTATTTCAATTACAATTTATACTTTAGCTCGAAGTTTACCTCAATTATAGATGGGTGAAAGAGAAGAAGAGGGCAACGTGGCTTAAAAGAAAAGTCAGCAGAAAAGGCAGGCCGCCTGATCAAATTTAAATGAACAGCCCAGATCCACACTGGAATGTGAAAAGGCGGGAAATATTGAAGGTTTCAAGATGATTGACTTGAAAAGTCAAAGGAATCCCTTGAAAAGGAGCAAATGTTACCACAAAATTTCCTTCCGACCATGTCGAAACCCTATTAAATAGAAAGCAAAGTGGAACAAGAGAAGGAAGCACCTGCAAGACCTTTCTAAGGAGTCAAAGAGATGCAGAAACCAAAGATTAGAAGTATCGAAACTTGTTGATGGGGTTGTGGGGGTTGAAAGCACGGTTCTGCTTCAATAAACACCTTTCAAAACAGGTGCTTTCGCGTGCACGAAGAACTTTCAAAGGAATCAAAGTAACGCCTTTTGAAGACAATGCATAACAAACTTTCATATGCACATCAAACCTTTCGAGTCTAAAGGTTCCGCCTTAACTCAAGTCGCTCAGAAGCACATCTTGGTTGAAACAACCCTTTCGGAAGCAAGTTCAAGCCTTTTGAACTGGTCGAAGCCTTTGACGTCTAGGGAACATTCCGCATCAAGTCGCAAGCATATATTTGGAAGCAACAAACAGCATCGAAATCATTACCATTTCAACATCTTCGAAGCCCCTGGAAAAAGCCAATCAACAAAGTCAAAAGCTCTCATAAAGCAACATAAAGAAGAGATGGCACAACTGCCTCTTTCAATGAAGATGCAGGCATTTGAGCCTATTCGAAAGCATTCCAAAGGGAAACGCAACTATCAAAGGAGTCGGAAAGCATCTGAAGCCAACTTTCGACCAAGTCAAAAGAACTGGGTCGAATGGTGCCAACCCGCATCTATAAATAAGCCCCAAGGGGTACTGTTTAGGGAACTCATTCATTCTAGACTTGCACTTTCTTAATTTTAAAAGTTGTAACCTAAATTTGTAAATTGAATTGGGGAAGAATTGATCAGTAAAGGCTTCTTTGAGTTCATAAAGGCTTCTTACAAGTGTTGACCACATCGAAAGGCCGCTTCCGACTTAGTCGAAACCTCTTCATTTTCAAGTAATTTCAGTTATTGACTCCAGGCCATCTTTCGTTGGACTTCTACTTTCGAATGGATCGAGACCTTAGCCCAAACAAGCTTTATCTTTAATTTCCAGTCCAAAGCTAAGACACTTAAGACTTCAGTTTTCGACAAGGTTTAAACCATTCAAAACTAATCATAACCTTGAATCTTAGAGCAATCCATTAGGCATTCACAACCGCTTTAAAAGGACTGTTTCGAAGGGGTAATCAAGTTATTCCCTCTAATTCGAAAGATCGAAAAGAAAGGAATTTGAGCGTTTTGACTAGATCGAAAGGTTCATAAGGGAAAACAATCATAATAAGAACCTATTTGAAAGGGTGAACTAGAAGGATTATCCACATCTAATCTTCTTCCACTTAACTAAAAGTGATCAAAGAGGACAAACCTCATCCTAAAAATAACTTTGGGGTATTGACAAGTTTTATTGTTAACAGATTCATATTTTGATTTGACCAGATGCAATCTACGTCTAAGGCCCAATTAGCCGACAATCTCTACTGTTGGTCCTAAAGCTTTTAACAAACCCTTTTCTTCTCTTCTTCTTCACTACTATTTTCAATAGTTTCATTTTCTATTAAAGCTTTGAGATCTCTATAGATTACTGCAGATCTTTAAATGGAATTAGTAAATCTTCGATCATTCCTATGGTTTTATTAGTATCTTTTACTGCTTTTATTATTTATGAGAATTTCCCGTTTTCAAATTTATGAAATTTAAGTTTTGACCATAATTGTAATATCAATGATTGATATTGATTTAGGGTATTTTCCGATAAGTTAATGCATTGTGATGCCCTACCTCTATGCCCACAATAACAAAGGTTATTATAAGAAATAACGTCTGCTATTGCGAAGAATAAGGCTTGTTAGAAGCGACCATCCGTAAGTTATGCCTTAAAAGAGTATTGATTACATCGATAGGAGTTGTGTAAATTACTCCCAAAGATATAAATTCAATCCAAATCTAAAATGAAACTACGGTGACTAAAGAAAAATCCATAACAACTCATAATAATAACAACACTGATAAATAAAAGTCTAAGAACAACGAAGGAATCGATTAGAAAGGCATGAACAAAACCCTTGAATAGTTGTAACACATGTTTCATGCATGATGCCTGTTATCTATTAAACTAAGATTTTTTTCTCTAGAACGAATCATTCACAAACGTAGGTTGATAATCGCTTTATTAACAAGATGGTTCTTTAAGAGAAATTAAAACTTTGAGTTTGGGCTGTAGAATCAAATTTTAGGCCTAATTCCTTTTTTGGACCATAAGATTTTAAACCTTTTCGGTAGGTATTTTAGAATCCTTATTGAGTAGCTAGTTTAATACTGGTCCCTTTTTAGACCTCTAGATGGACAAACCTACAACCGATCAAGGGGAGTTGGAGAATTGGATAGAGACTTATGGGGCTGTGGGAGTCGAGGTCAAAGCTCCTAGCCTAGAAGATGATTGAAGTGAACCCCCTTAAGGATTATTTGCATGAACATTATATCATTTAGCAAATTGGATATCACTTCCTCTTGCTTCTTTGTTTGTTAATTTCCTATAATTATATGGAACTAATCTGCTCCAACTTTGGGTGGTTTCCTACAGCACTTTATCGGCTTTTGCAGTCCTATACCAGAAGAAAGGGTATCACAACATGACTACTTCCTAGATCCATTACTTATATAATTTATCTAGATCATCTAGTAGTTCTACAGTTCCTATTTATTTCCTTCGATTTTGAAAGAAAATACCCTTAGTATAACCACTTAGCAAGGTAATGGCCACTCATTGGTTTTTTATGAAGACAGATAACCCTCGAGTTGTTGTTGAACTACTAGTGACTTGTGAGTTTTCAAACTCTCCCTGTTTAAAATACTCTTGCTTCCAAGTTTTGATCATTTCATTCCCTATTTTTTTTTCTTTAGCTATACTTAAGGGGACAAGGATCTAACCCCTAAAGATCTCTTCAACTCAAGGTATGTGGAGGTGATGAAAATTTTGGAAGGGGAAGGCTTAAACATATTGTCCTTACTGAGGCCATCTCAAGGTTTGCGGGTTGTTATTATCCTCGCCTAAGTTTGTTGGATATGATCCCCCTTCAACCAAAACCATGCCCCTAGATGCGATTGATTTACGTAACCCTAAAGGATCCACTTGTGCTGACCCCGATAACGCCGAGACCTAAAGACAAGATGTCATCTTAAGGGTAAACTTCGGTACTGAATACCTTATAGCATGTGTTCTAGGATATAACTTTCATGGAACATAAGTTTTTTTATTTAACATGCTTTCTCTTTTTCATGTGGCAATGACTTCTGATGATATGCTTGTGATATGAGAGTATCTCTTGAACAAGCTGTACTCTACTTCTACTTCTACTCGACCAAAGCTAGCTCTAAAGGATCCATCGATAACCAAGAAACATAAAAAGAAAATTTCATCTACTAAGGTCGTGGCTTTCCTGAACGCTCTTATTTTAACTTCCTATCCTAAGAATAAGGTTAATTTGGTGGTCAAAAGTAACCCACTCAGTTATTGATGATTATATACCCAAACTTGTAGAAACTCTCAAGTGGAGTTAGCTGATGACATTAGTAGTTTGGAAGAATGATGAGTGCGGGAATGGATGACTGCCTTAGGGTAAAGATTTACTCTTTCCTACAAAATATTTATTTCTTTAATTTTCATAATAATCTTCTTTCTTCAGGCTTTAGATGACTTCTTGGTTCTTCACCGAGGGTTTCAGAAGATAAAGAGAGAGTAGGAGAGGGCTGATGCTGTTGGGAGATAATTGGCTGATCATAAATCAAAGGCTTAATCTATTGGGAAAATATTTGCTGAATATAAGGAGAAGGCCAAGAAGGAGGCTCGGGATGAGAGGAGGAAGAAGCTTTTGGAGCTAAAAGCTTTCAAAACCAAAGTCGCTAAACTAAATAAGGCTTTAAAATACCAGATGGCCAAGCATCAAAAGGCCAAAGAAGAGTAAGCAGAAGCCAAGAATGGGGTCTCGAACCTAGGTAATAGAGAAGAGGTTGAGAAGGTGGCTGCCACTTAAGCCTTTAAATTTTTTTTATGAAACTCATGAGTATAATCGAAACAAGGGTGTGATTCCCTTTACGAGGCTTAATCCCAATAGTAAAAGGATTGAAGATAGCTTTTCCCATAGGTATGAGAAGGCGCAGGACTCGGCATGCATTGGGCCCTTGGCACCTGTAGAGGAGAATGTTGACGGAGAAAAGGTATGTCATCATTCTGAATTCCAGTAATCTTCCGTTGATAATGTTTAAACTTTCGATTCATAATATTTTTAGTACATTCTCTTTATGTTTTTACATACGGTGGTGGATAACTTATGATTGTACTTTAGCATGATACTGGATTTATGATGAATTATTTCCATGTGTCTTTTGTTGCGTTGGTTTTGAAATACCTATCCCTTTACCCATGCTTAAACAGAGAAAGTCGAGTTCACTTCTCACTATGAAGTATTATAAAAGAGGATTCAAACCAGAAACCCAAGGTTGTTAGCAACTATAAGCACCCTTTAAACCCAATTAAAATCCATTAGACTAAGAAATATTGACATGACCAATAAGATCAAGGAGGTATCAGAAACATATGATCATTCTTATGCCAAATTGATATAGTCCTTAGGCTTAGAGATACTGGGTTAACTGACCAAATCTTGGATCTTAGGAGTAGATTAATGCCTGCTTTAGATGACCAAGATGAGGGTTTTCAAGAGTTTGCCCGACTTTCTAAACTGCATCCGAGAGATCCAAAGTTAAAGAACAAAAGATTGTTTTTCCTTAGAAGATTTTATAATCCGAGCCTAACTATAACTCTATAGGCTCTTCTTGGTTACTGAAATATAACCTAACCTTCCTTCACTTTTACCAAAGGGTAGAATCCTGAAAGCGGACATGTTCCCCAATGCATTCTGAAAGCTACCATTAGACTACCCCTAGTAGACACTTCTCCTTTAAAACTATCTGTATCGAAAGGTGGTTCAGGGAAAGATAATACTTTTCCGATATGACCAAACCCTTAGAGTCCCTTGCTAATATTAGGAATGTAGGCCTTAAGATTATTTTAGCTACTAAAGAGAAGTTTTACTATCTTAGGAAACCATTAATTCTGTACTTTTCATTTTTCACTATCTGTATTAATTCTCTGTGGAATGAAATAGAATTACATTTTGTTGATCTAACTTTTTCGTTCTAATTTGAGTTTCTTTTAAGCGAAATCATATCCTAACTGCTTAGAACTAAACAGATTTTATGCCTCCTTGCAGTGGAGTCTTGATGACAAAAATAACTGAATTGACAAAGTGCTCCCCTGATCTTGGTATCAACAATCGTGTCGCCTTGAAAGACAATGAATCCTTAAAGCGAACTATCAAAGAATTATCCAAGAATATGTCTACTATTTCGAAGGAAATGCCGGTTACTAGCAGAGCTTCGAAATATGTTGTTTCTAGTTTATGGGAGTCCACGCCTACTCTTCGACAACAATTAGACAAATCTCAATGAGAGTTTTTGGCAGCCAAATGACAAGAACTTGAAACTGAAAATAAGTGAACTGATGAAGTTATTGTTGCATCCCCTCCATCTCGCAAAAGAGGTAGTGGTAGTGGTTGTGTCGCTGTGGGACTTTCTTCTTCTCATAGAACCACCGTTGTCCCTTTTGGACTTCATCCTCAACCTAGGATGATTTTTTCTTTATCCATAGTACTTGATATATCAGACATTCTTTCTTTCACTATGGATGGCTGAAGAATTTTATTCAAACAAATTAATAATGAATGGATATATAAGACATACGATAAGATGGAGGATCATTTCAAATCTCTCCTGGAGAAGGCTATTAAGGATAACGGAACTAAGGTCAAAAATATGTATGAATGCTTATGAGACATTACCCTTCCTCTTTCCTTCTTACATATTATATTCCAGATGTACAAATAGTCAATTAATCTGTGTATAACATTGAGGTCTCCTTTGGTCTTTTTAGTTAACTAGTTCTTTCAACTCGATCCGTTTTTTGCCTGTCCTTTCTAATTCCATCTTGAGTTCTTCTTGCTTGTCGTACTGGGTTTTCGATGTCTATCCTTACAATCTGGATTGGGGATTATTCTTACCCAATTCTTGTTCTTATTTTTAAACTTTTCTCTAAAACTCCAATCTTTTTAGGAATTCTCACCAATTCTGAACTTATGCATGATACTTCTCGATCCTGGCTGACTATTGTTTAGAGTCTGCCCAAAAATCTAATCTAATTAGCAATCTACCTAACATTCTAATCTAATTGGTAGTTTGCCTAACATTCTAATCTAATTGGGAGTCTACTCAACATTCTTATCTAATTGGAAGTCTATCCAATGCATGGTACAATTAGACCATGGCTCACTATTACCGGGAATCTACTTAATACTCTATTCTAATTGGACCAATCATGATATTACATGACCATGGCTCACTATTATTCGAAATATATCCAATACTCTCATCTAATCGGAAATCTACCCAATACTTGACACTATTAGATCAAGGCTTAAACTATTGGGAATCTACCCAATACTCTAACCTAATTGTGAATCTACCCAATGCATGGTTTCTTTTGACCATGACCCACTATCAGAATGCATTCTACTTTTTTATGTCTTTTTAAACCTAGATGATATTGACCTTACACTTTATTGCGCATCACCATGGGGGTGCTCTTATAGAGAGGTCTACCAACGTATAGTTAGGTCCTAATCTTCTACTACTTATGGTTAGCACTAGCGTCAACTATCTACTACACTTATGGCAGGCTTTGGCCATCTACAACCACTTTTGGCTGGTGTCAGCTATTTGTAACCACTTTTGGCTAGTGCCGGCCATCTAAAGTTGTTATTGTTTTTATTATTGAAACTAGGTAATTGGTAGGCATTATTATTTAAAATATAGATTTACTTTAATTTTGAGAAAGTGAATGGTTGAGAGAGTTAACATTTTTAGCAAAGTGAAACTTCTCATTAATCTCGTCTGATTAATTTAAAAAGTTTCGGCCTTAGGACTCAATATGTAGACACAACAATTAACAACTAACAGAGAGACATAATAGATAAAACTTTATAAGTGCCGATATTTAATTGTACTTACCAAAACAAGAAAGAGCTAACTTGAAAGAAATGTTTTGGTGAGATAAGTGACTTCTTTTAAATATAGGAGGGCCTGTTTAGCAATCTTTATCTCAAGAAAAAGGAGGGCATGTATATTCGGTCTAGGGGGTCTACACAGATTTCTCCTAAAACATAGAAACAAAATTAAACATTCAAATAATAAAGTAACAAGTAAAATAAAATCAGTTAGTCTCCCTTTTTGTATAAAATTTTTTACGACCTGAAAATGTCTTCGACGTTCGTCTGTTTCATTCCCATTTGTCTGATGGTTACCATAGTAGTTTTTTTCTTTCAGATCTTCCTTAATGGATGGGGTAGTTTGGATAATGAAGCTCTCCACTTGTTTCCAAAAGATTCGATATAGACTTCGAATAAGTGGAGTAAGGACTTAGTCTCGTTTGACCTTCTGAAATTGGAAAGTAGAGGTGACCGAGAGGGCTCTTTTAGCAGGGAGAAATGAAGCTTTATTTTTCATTATTGCATTACTAAAATCATTGATTTTTTTTGCCATAGCCTTAACCCTCCCTCAAAGTTGAGAAGATTCTTGGAGGGACATGTAGAGATACTTTGAAAGTTGTCTGATCTGGAGAGCTTGAAGTTCATAAACAGATCATATTCTTGGCCATTATCCTTCTTTAAAATGGGAGCAACCAATCTTTCTTCATTATCTTCTTCAATGAGTTGAACATGGAGGTTGTGGGGTTTCTCTAGATGATTCCTTTATTTCTGGAACTTGACATAATTTGTCAGAATGTTCTATTAGAACTCTAAAAGGAAATAGAGTGTGGAGGTTCGGGTCCCTCCTTCTAGCGCTAAATATGCTACTGTAGAATTTCGTCTGCACTAACACTCGAGATCAGAGGTTATAGCTCCAAGAGCTGGTTAGATATAGGTTCTGGTTATGAAATTACCAGGATGTGATATAGCTAGGCTAAAGTTATGGAATGTTGAAATATAAAGGCGTGACGATAAATGAGACGAAGGTAAAGTACTGAAAGGAAATAACACCAAGAGTTTTATAGTGGTTCAGACCGAAAGTCCCTATGTCCATCATCCTTTCATTATTTAGTCCGAAAGGCTTATTACATAAAATCTAGGCATTTTTGCCACCAACGAGTTTCTGAATAGAGCTCTAATATAGGAACGTACAATATTACTTTATTCTTTTAATATGCCAGAAGCCCTTTGTGCCTTGGGATTACCACCTATTTATAGCCAGCAAGCAGTAGCGCCATTAGTAAAGAATCTTCTCCTTGGATTGCTAAGGTTGCTTGCTATGTGGCTACAATTGGAGCTTGTTCTAAGCATCTAACATTGTTTCTTAAGAAGTGCAGATTGATGAGTTGTCTTTTGCCTAAACGACCTATTGCATCTGAGCCGCACATTATCTCATTGGCCATTTCGGCTGTTGATTCTTGTCGTTATACACTGATGCTTGAATTCGGACCCACTAATGGGTTGTTTTCTTCGGCCTGTGGTATTATTCTTCCAAGACGATCTCATTTCATTCGATCTTTATATATCAAAATATCATAACTCTTGAAATACTGATGGATATGGAGTGTTGGACTTTCCATAGGAAGACAAACATCGTTTTTACTACTGAATTTTTCTGTACAACACCTATCAACTCCGAGTCCTCTACCTTGACTTATAAATAGTTGAATTTGACCGTGGCCACTCATGGCATCCCTAAAGCGGATATCCTTTTGCCTACTCCGGAACAATGGGCATATCTCCACTTGAAGGGTACATGGCTTATTCCCACTGTCATTGTGTGGCCGGAGCCCCACCTCCTCTTCCTCAATGGATAACAAGCCTCCTTATATACATGAAATTGCTTCATTCCGGTTGCATCCCAATGTGTACACCATCATTACTAGCTTGTACTCCATTTCCATGAGGGAGTCCCAGATTCCCCTACCTACCACCAAATCTATTTCCGTTATGCAATAAAAAGTAAACTACAATGTTCTTCATTTATCTATCTCAAGGTAGGGTGGAAGTTGAAGCTGGTTGAGAACCTATACTCTAAGTATAGTATGTTCAAGCGTGAATACTTTTTCGTCCGGGATAGCTCTTTGTGCTTTCCTCAGTGTCATTCTAGATGCGAGTCTCTTTCTTCTACCAGTTTCATCTCATAAATTCTCCAAACTTTTCCTTAAATACTAATTTTTCTTTCTTCGGATCTTCTTCCAAGGGTGGTGAGAGCACCAATTGGAGATGATTTAGAGGATATGCCTTGGATACTTTAACAGGTCTTGAAGGAATCCCATGAGGTTCCTCGTCTAATTACTAATGATAATCTAAGGCAGATTGGCCTATTGGTCGTCAATCACCCAATCGAGAGAGGCATGCAACCCTTCACTCATAGCCTGCTAAGAAGAGGAAAGGAAAGGATTTGGCTACTGGTGAGACAAGAAAGCACCAACTTCTTAGCCTCTAGAGCCATCCTGATTACAGATGTATCCAGAGTTGCTCCCACTGTCCTTGTAGGTTCAAAAGAGCCGAGTAACATACCTTCAAGATCGAACCTCGCAAAGGTGGTCGGCTAAGGACTTAAGGGAATGGGATGATGATAGCATCCATACAAAGAAGTAGAAAATGCATGCACCTACTCCCATAACAGTAAACGCACCGCCTCATACCGTGATGAGATGCACTCCTCTGGGCATATTGGCTTACACAACTCGTTTAATTTACAGGTGAAAGAAGCCAAACACCAAGTTTTTGGTTTTAAGGAGGAGGAGAAGGGAACTTTCTTTACCGAAGACATTTCCGTTTCTGACTACCTTCAAGAACCATAGCTTGGGATCGATTATAGGGACTCTAGGTCTATAATGGAAATCCAATGATGGCTGGAAATCCAATAATGGCTGGAAACCTATGAGACCTCAAGGATTCATGTAGTTGCTACGCACGCTTCTACTTTCATTCGCATAGTTGCACGTTTACACCGCAATCATGCACTTATCAAGTGTCTATTTTGATTCTTACCCATCGCATTATTCCATTGCAGATAGCATTAACTCGAGAAAGGAGAGATTGTTTTATGAAATTAAGCAGTTGGGGCTGAAGGTGCCTCCCAAGGATGTAAAAATGGTTGTGTCTTCATTTCGCCCAAGTGAAAATGTTAGTCAATAAGCTATGAAGCTAAAGACTAGAGAAATCATTCACTATCGTTCAGCCGAGGATAAAGGAAGGATAGCTTATGAAAAATATCTCTACTCTCCAAACAGTAAATTGGGATCCCGGACTCCAATCCATCCCTTTGAGCATCCTCACCTTTCTCCTTTTCCTTTATCAAATTTAGACGCTTCCAAACAGCAGGAGAGAACAATTACAAGTGGAATAGTAGTCTCTGCTTTGGGAAGAAAGGATAAGGAAAGGATAAAGAGGAAGCGATTATCATTACTTATCCTACTGACCCAAGCTTTGATGAACTTCAGCAACCTTATCGGTCGAGAGATCCTCTGGCCTGCATGCTTATTGAGGAACCCTTCTCTCCTTTACTAGGGCATTTAATCTTCTTATGGATAGATTGGGTGGTGTAAAGGCCTTGTCAAAGTATCATGCCAAAGTGATCAAGGCTAGGGAGGAGATTAGCAAGAAAAATATGGAACACAATTTAAAGATTTTTTATTTGAGGAAGCAGCTACACCAAAAGGGTTTAGACCATAAGAATGTGGTTAACGTGCTAGATAGGTCTCATACTGAAGAGATTTAGCAGCATGTCAATGAGATCGAGAGGCCCAAGACTGCTCACACTGAAGAATTGGAGCAGTTATGGTAGGACCATTCGACCAATATCAAAGCCGCCAAGAGGGAATATAATGATAAGGCTGAGTAGCCCTTTGACGATTACAAGAATGTCAAAGATAAGTTAACCACGACGTTGGGCAAGCTTCAGGCGACGGTGGAGGGAATATAGTTTGGCATCGCCAACTTGAAGGAAAAGATTATGGACTAGAGAGCTGAGAGGGTCTCCCTCCAAGTAGAGCTCAAGGCCTTATCTGCCATCAAAGATGCCAAAAGCTCTAGGGTCGAGAAGTTGTAAGAAAGTGCGATGAATTAATTAGCTAGGTGGACTAGGTGGAGGTGCTTCTAGATTAAATTTACTTCAAAATGTTCACAAAAAGAGCCTGACATGGATAAAAGAGCATAGCATGGATGGATGACTATTAGGAAGTCATGGTTTGAATCCACAAGTGCCTAATCAAAGAGCATAAAGTCATTGATGAGCAGGATAGTCCATCTTTTAGCCTTGAAGCAATTGACACTCACTTCTCGGTAAAGGAGAAGGAAGCTATTTGTTTGGGATACTTTAAACTAGTCAAAGTTGAGAAAGCCTAGAAGGGAGAGGCTGAGAAGAAAAAGGATGATGGCTCGACCTTTAGGCTATAATACAAAGTCAGATTTCAAAACCAGTCATCTACACTACCATGCATGATATTCCTCTAATTGTTTTCCATGTTTCTTCAGATTCTTCCATTGCCAGCCAGCCTTTGGAAGCGCCTCCACTTCCATATCACATTCAGCCTCTTAGTGACATTTCAAACTCTCCCAAAAAAGGTAAGATTCTTCTTTATAGTTCATAGGCCACCGCGCAATATGTTCGGGCTTTCTTGGGATAAACCACATTCGATAGCTCTCCTTATTTCCATACATATGATACACTTATGACCCACTGTGCTGGAGGTATGACTAATTCTAACATTCTTCCATTAAGCGTTATGCCTCCAGGCCCTTCCAATCCTCCAGCTCATGCAGCACAAGGTGAAATAATTAATGCCCTTAATACCGATGCAGACCTTGAGATATTAGGCACTACAGAGCCTACCAAGGACGTCGATGGGGAAGAAGCTTTGAAACTGCAAGTCCTAGCGAGATTCCCTATGGATATGGCTGGATTTAAGATTGAAGCTATGGAGGGTTGAAGCTTATAAGGAAGAAAAGTGGAACTCGATGGAGGATCATTCTGGTCCACTGCTATCGACGAGAAGTTTGAGTCGATCGTCAATGATGGGCACCCAATTAAGGGATCTATCTGGTCCACCACTGCTGACAAGAGGTTCGAACCGATCGTCAATAATGTACGCTCAGTTAAGGGATCACTCTAGTTCACCACTACGGATGAGATTGTTTGGGAGGAGATATCGTGATAACGTAGCTTTGCCCCTAAGTCTTAAATTTAGCTCTCCAGGCCTAGGCGATATTTCCTCATAGCTTTAATGTTAGTCCAACGCATTCAAATGGAGATACAAAGTAACATTTCTTAACCATACAAACTATTACGATAAGATTTTAAGCAAAGTTCTTTATTAGAATCCATTTTAGAACTTTTTCAATTACAGAATTATTGTACAATTAGGGAAAATGTAGAAATTTGTGCAAAATAATGATGGGGATAGTGTGCATTCCAAGTTCTTCTAAATATAGCTCTATCTACTATGTCAAGGATGAAAGTCCCATTTTACAGGTCCTTTTGGAAAACGTACTGTCCTTCCCATATTGACAAAAAGTCTAAAGAATATTTGTTTCAGCAGCAGGTCCCCTTCCTTGAGAAAGTGGTGTTTGACTTAGAAGTGTATTTGAGCCACCCTTCTCTTCTATGATTGGGCCTTCAAGGCAGCTTCCTCATGCCTTTCATCAATCAAGTCCAATGTCATGTTCAGGAGCTCCTCGTTTTCATTAGGGTCATTGTGAATTCTCCAGTGTGATAGCACTACTATCTCGATCGGTAACATTGCCTCTAATCCATATGCCAATAAGAAACGAGTAATTCCATTCCTATCTTGAAGAAGCACGGTAGGCCTATAATGCCATTGGAAGTTCGTCCACCGATGCTTCCTTCGCCTTTTCTAGCCGCTTCTTTTTGGATGTCTTCAGAACTTTGTTTACCTCCTTCACTTTTCTGTTAACCTATGGATATGCAACCATAGAGAAGCTTTTCTTTATTCCATGTTGCTGGTAGAAATTAGCAAATTCCTCGCTGCCAAACTATAGTCCATTGTTCAAGATGATCCAAAAGGGAACTTCGTACCTGCATATCACATTCCTAATCGAAAAGTTTATGACCTTGGCCATTGACACCTTAGTAAGTGGTTCGGCTTCCACCCATTTAATAAAGTAGCCAATGTCCACTATAGCATACTTAGCTCTGCCCCATGCCATCGGATGTTCTATGATTAGATCGATTCTCTAGACCGCGAAGGGCCAAAAGCTAACCATGTGAGTTAATTCTGTCGAGGGTAACCTAGAAATCTTCATGAACTGCTGGCACATATCACACCTCCTTGCGTACTTTTTCGCATCATGGTTCAATGTTGACTAGAAGTATCCATACCACAACATTTTCTACGCTAAGGTCTACCCCTCAATATGGTCTTTGCAGATCCCTTGATGTATGTGTTCCAACACCTTCCCAGTTTCCCTTTCGATGATGCACCTTAATAGTGGATTAGAAAATCCTCTCTGGTACAAAACTCAATCTTGAATGACAAAGCAAGGTGCTCTTTATAGGACCTCCCTAGCTTCATTCCTATTACCCGGTAATTCTCTTTCATTCAGGTATCTTAATAATGGGGTCATCCATATCTCCACACCATTAATAGTTGCAACCACATTCACCTCCTTGAAGCTGGGATTATGCAGGATCGTAATGGGTACCGATTCTCACATAGACCCAACTCACGAACTTGCCATCTTAGCCAACTTATCAGCATCCATGTTCTCCTCCCGAGGAATGTGCTTGATCACGTAGTGTTCCATCTCATTAAGAAAGATCTTCACATTCTCTAAATAGGATTTCAAACGCTCTCCCTTAGCCTGTAATTCTTCTAGTACTTGGTCACAATCAACTTCGATTCATTGTGCATGCACATCGAGTTGATCCCCATCGTTCTCTCTAACCCTGCTATCAAAGCTTCATATTCCACTACATTTTTTATTACCTTGAATCCAAGCCATATTGCATAACTTAATTTCTTTCCATCAGGCATCAACAATACCACTCCGGCACCAAAGTCATGTCGTTTGATGCTCTATCAACATACATCCACTACTTAAGAGCGCTTCTTCCTTCTAGGGTTTTACTTCATTGTATTGTATGGTAAACTCGACGATAAAATCTACCAATTCTTGTTCTTTGATTGCAATTAGTGGATGATAGGTAATCTTGTACTAGCATAACTCGATACTCCATTTGGTAAGTCTCGATGAAGTATCGGGCCTATGCAAAACTTTTCTCAGGGGTTGATGTGTAAGCACTCAAATGGGGTCTGACTGAAAATAGTGCCTTAACATTCAGGATGCTATTAAGAAATAGTGTTATAGTTTGTCCAACCTAGGATACCTCAATTCAGGGACAGTGAAACATTTACTCACATAGTATACTAGACAATGCAATCGATCATCCTCCCTAACTAATGATATACTCAATGGGTGGAATGATATTGCCAAGTATAGATAGAGGTTTCCCATCAATTGGTGTAGAAGAACTGGTGGCTTTTGTAAGTGGTCGAACAAGTTCAAGAAAGCGGCTAAACACTCGTCTATTCATGTGAACTTGCCTTTTTATTTCTTGAGTGCTCTAGAGAATGGAACACACTTATCCATCGCCTAAGATGTGAACCTGCTTAACGTCTCCCTTTTCCATTTACACTATGCACCTTCTTCCGTGTTTTTAGGAATTTTGATGTCTTTCAAACCGTGAAACTGTTTTGGGTCAGCCTCGATTCTCCTTGCATACATAACTTTATCCCATATTTTCACAAAATTTGAAACATTTCCTCCAATTGTAGGATGTGATCTTTAGCCCTCTTCGATTTCACGAGAATGTTATCAATGTTTACCTCCATTGACTTTCCTATCTGACTAGCGAACATCTTATTAACTAAGCATTGGCACGTTGCTCCTGCATTCCTAAACCTAAATGGCATGACCTTGTAACAATAGAGCCCTAAGCTAGTGACAAATCTAATGTGCTCCTATTCGGGGATATGCATCACAATTTTGTTATATCCAAAGTATGCATCCAAAAAAGATAGAAGCTCATGTCCAACAGTTCGATCTACTAGCTAGTCAGTCCTCGAGAGCACGAAGTAGTCTTTAGTACATGCATCATTCAAGTTGGAGAAATCGATGTAGGTTTGCCATTTATCATTCAACTTCTTGACCAGGACCAGGTTTGGGATGCATTTTGGGTACAAATATTCTCTAATGAAGCCATTTTCCAACAAGCTCTTCACTTCCTCATTTAGCATAGTTGACTGCTCCGGAACCACACTCCTCTCAAAGGAGGTTTCTTTGGGTCAACATTTAAAGCATGACAAGCAAATGGGGGAGAAATCCCACGCATATCCGCGTGAGACTTGGAGAACATGTCCTGGTTGTCCTATAAAAATCCTATTAGGTATATCATAAGACTCTATTCCAGATTGGATCTGATTTTCATAAGTCTTATAGTGTCACTACCATCAACTTCCACAAACTCCACCGCCTCTTAAAGCTTGGATGTGGCCCCCTCTCCTCCATCCCTTGGGTCAAGCTCATTGTAAAAGATTGCTTGTGAACTCAAGATGGAGGCCGTCCTTTAGTTGTTAACTGAGGGATTTCTTGGCATAGAAAGTGATCACCATGCCCTTCCCTTTTTCCTTCATTTTTTTTCTCGAAGTTCTACCACATAGCATTCCATGGTAGAACTTGCTTTCTTTCCACCACTCCTATCCGCTTTGCCATTAGGAACTTCATGATTACGCACCATTGGGCCACAATAGAACAAAAGTTCAATAAAGTCAATCGCTCTTGGAAGGCGTCGTATGTCAAGAATTCATCCACCAAAATAAAAGTTTGTTTTCGTATAGCTGATCAGGAATAGGTTCCTATATCAACAAACAAATCCAACCTCCCCAAAGGCATCGTGCCATCTCCTATAAAGCCATGTAATTGTTGGTTGCATCGTGCAACATCCTCTATAGACAATCCTATCTTATCAAATGCATCTTTAAATGGAATATTTACTTAGCACCCAGATGCACCTTTACTAGGTAGAGCCACCTGTAATAGGTTTAGTGTGCGGGTGTTGCTTACCTCGGTAATCGGTGTTGCTAAAATTGATTTCATCTTTCTCTCGGTGTTGAGCCTTATTCTTTCGTTCCTTGCCTACATCGTACACATAAGCTTCTTTGTTCTATAATGACTTTTCATATCTTTCCATTTCTTCCCATGTCCTATCTGATAAATGTGTCCCTCCTAATATAGGGTTGATTACCAATATCACGTCCTTCTTACGGTTGGCACAGGATCCCTAGCCTCCATTCCCAATGGGGACCTACCTTGGGGCCTGCTTCTTAGGAGCTGGAGGAGCATTCATACTCTTAACATACCTTTCCAACTTCCTTCTCTTGATGTGCTCCTTGATTACATCCCAAAATGATGAGATTCAATAGTGTTATACCTATGAGATTCATGGAATCTATAATATTTTACCGTGTTCATTTCTTCTTCAATTTCCTTCTACTATAATTGCTAGGTTATTCTTTTTCTCTGCACCACCACCTTCATCATTTTTAACCAAGCATTCATGCTATTAGAAGCTTCCAATGGTTTGATAGTTTTTCTAGTTTGTCATCCTACCATGGCTTCTTCCACTCGCATGTAATTTGCAGCTTCATAGAAGAAAGCCGGGAGGGTAATCAGTTTCTCCTTAGTCAACCTCAGATCCAACTTCATGTCAGGATAAACACCACCACACAACACCATAAGAGTCAACTTTTCATTAACGTTTTAGGCGTTGGCAGGTGAAACATTGAAATAAGTTAAATATTTCGATAGAGTCTCATCCTTCCGTTGCTTCATATCCTATAAAGAGTACGTGTCCTTGGATTGCTCTACAAGAACCCAAAATTGGCTGATAAGTTTTACCTTCAACATTCGCCAAGAGTGGATCGAGCTTGGGGAATATTTATGGTCATGTATAAAAGGAATATAGCACAAAAGATCTATGTCTTTTAGGGTCTCTCTACAAAAGTCTCATGTAATTCACACTTATGTATGTTTATTTTCGAAGTACTTTAAAAATCTGTTCTCTACATCCACTTCGACTTCCTCTTTCTTTTTCTTCCTAAAATATAATGGTTATTTATGCCATCTGCTTACAAGCGGGAATCAAATCCAAACAAAAAATCAAACAACAATACATATACTATCATCCAAGCATCCAACAATAATCTATAGCAACATAAATACCATATAGCTTATTTAAAGATGAGTTAACTCAACAAAATTCTAGTTAATGCTTCCACGCTCCAGTTTGATTACGTTCAATTTTAGCTCAAAATTACATTGACTCCAAATTTAGTGATTCCAACTCCAATGCATAGACAACATTGATACGAGTCCTACGCAAAAGGCCACGTCCAAATCTGACCTCGTATAAGTAAGATATTGAATTTATAAGATCTCGAATCAATTAAATTAATTAAATTATTAATTAACACTAATTACCAAATATGCAACTTGCCTTTACCTTACCTCCACCTACACTCAATGATTCATTGAACGTTCAGCGCCCATGGGTTGCTTTTCGCAAGAGCTACACCAATGTAACCACCACAAAAAGCTCGATGCCAAGAATCAAAAAGCGATCAAAACCCCATGTTTACTGTACAAAATTGTTGTACTACTCGTCCAGATGATCGGACCTAAAACAATCGACATATATAGATGCTCTTCGAAATGGTGAACACAATGGCACTATCCCTTCCTCACCAGCCTCTCTGTAGCATTTACCAACTCAAACCCTAAGTCGGTTGGCTAACATCAATCATCCTCAATCACAATCGCACTCAACATTGAGGCCATGGGTTCAAAGCTAACACTCATGAAAAGCTAATGATTTTTGATTTCATGCATCGAAGCTCAAGATTTAACTATTTGTGAGCGCTGGCTATACTTTTTCTTTTGCTGGAGATGAACAAAAGAAGAAAAGATAGAAAGTGAGAAGTAATAAGAAATAGTTTAAGTGTTAGATTTATTAAAATTTAGAATTTCTAGCTCTTCACTATACACTGTTTCGTTCACGTACAAACCATGAACAATAGAAATAAAAATACGATCAAGCACAACAATGCGACACAATGCAAAAGCAACAATAAAATGCACTGGTTATCTTGTTCTATGAGTATAAATGTTTGTCACAAAGTACGTCAAGCGATAATTTAAATATTTTTCAAATAAAAATTAGGGAACAATGCAATAAATTCATTGAAAAATACATCATTAAATATCAAATCATTTTATTAACAATTGATTTTCTTGTTAATTGTATGAATTATTTATGATTGTAAATAAATTTTATTATTTATTAATTAAAGGGAGTTAAATAAGGCTATTAAGTCCATTTAATAATATTTACTTCACGTGTATATTTGAATCTAAGTTATTTATATTTTTCTGGAATGTTACAGCCAAAGATTTTCTGCTCCTACTTTGGTTATGCAGAAATTCAGCTTCGACATCAATGAGGCATTCACCTTTCTAGCCTATGGATACGAGGCATTGTTTCCCTTGGAGGTGAATGTCCCTAATTCATAGCGCTTAAACCATAACAACGAACAATATGAGGAACTGTTGCGGTTAGACCTCAATGCCTGGACGAGCAAAGGATGGAAGAAGAGCTATGGATCAAAGTTTGCAAAAGAAAAGTTGCTAAGTACTTCAAATCTAGGTTCAAGTAAAGAAAGTTCAGAGCAGACAATCTTGTCTTATGATGGGTCATCGCTAAAATGAAAAACCCAATCAACAAAATACTTAGACCTAATTGGGAGGGGTCGTACCTGGTCAGTGTTACCTTAGCCGATGGAGCATACCACCACACCCACCCAAACAACACTAACATCGCCCATACTTGGAACCCCGAGCACCTTAGGCCTTATCACATTCAATTTTCTTTGTATGCCGAAATTATAAGGTACCATAATATTTGATAGAGTTAAGGGTGTACCCTAGGGGCAATTATATAATCCGATTAACATAACACTTGCAGCGAATCTTGTATGAAATAAATTAAACATTTAGTTTTGTTTTCCATTGTGTATATTTTTGTATTAGGATAAAATTAATGCCTAAAATGTATTAAATATATATATTGAACCAAAGTTGGCTCAACACCCGAGATGTTATGCAAAGTAATATTATTCAAAATGGTCCAATAATACCTATGAGCTTTAATATAGGCATGAAGATGTTTAATATTTTGAGTCATATACAAAAGGTAAAATAGGCAAGTCGGATAATTGTGCAATGGTCCATTGCTTGTTCGATAATGGGAAAAATAATCAATTCACATATATTACAATCCTTTGTTCTTATGTTAATAGGGTTAATAGTCATTATTTTTAGTAAACTTTAATTTAGGCAAGGGCTTAAGTGGCCTTGTTTAAGCCATTGACATGAGATTCCAAATTCAAGTCCAAGTCTAAAAACACGTCATACGCATGTCCATGATTAAATAATAGTTAAAGATACACATTCGAGGAAATTTATGCAATGCAAAGTTTATTGTCTAAATTCTTATATGCAAAAGTTACAAGGATTATAATCGGCCCTAATAATCCCCAATTTAATTAGTGTTTACAAATTATAATGAGAAAAGTAGAGAAAGAAATGATTTGCCCACCCCTCCCCCAAGTGAGGGGTCAATTTATAGAGGTAGTGGCAGGCGGAATGGTTGCCACATGTCCACCCAGCTAGATGCTCGCTATCCTCTTTGTATTGTTACTACTCGACAATCTCTTTGTATTATTAACACTCGATATCCTCTTTATATTGTTAATTCTCGACATCCCACATTAAGGTATTTACTTGATAATTTCATGGTGGTAGGTACTCAACAATCAGTTTGATTGTAGATACTCGACATTCTTTATGTTCTTATGGTTTAGCATCCTTTGCTGCCCCTAGAAGCTCGAAATCCTTTGAAAATGCCAAGTCCCATTGTTCTTGTTGAAGCTCGGTATCTTTAGTTGCTTTTCAATAGCTAATGTTATAAAGGCTCGATATTAGTAAGTACATCAAAGTCTTGATTTCCATATGGACTCGATACACTACCTTGTAACCAAATGCTCGACAACGTTTAGTATTTTGGCAACAATCTTTTATTTTATACCCTTCGGCACTTTGTATTGTAGTTATTCAACATCTCCATTGTCCTTCGTAAATTTGATATCTTCTATTGTTAGGCTTTCAACACTTCTTATCATTGTTGATGTTCGACGTCATCTGTCTCTTGTTGAATGCTTGATAACTCTTGCTATTGTTTAGACTCATTATCTCTTAAGGACTCAATACTTCTTCCTAGCTTGATGACTACTTGAAGTTTGACGTTTTCTTCATTTATAAGTTCGGCATCCTTTTTTGAATTGCTTGAGGTTCACTATCCTCCTTTGCTTTATATGCTTGACAACCCTCACAATTGATGAGGCTCGGTACCACCACCTCTAGTTTAAGAGATTCGACGACCTTTCTATCTTTCAACTTGATAACTCTTGTGATTCGTCATCTTTAGTTCTTTACTAATTCCTTTAAGCCACTTAGCTCTAAGATAGGAGCTCGAAAACTATCTTCGCATTAGATATTCGATACCCTTGATTTTTTAGAATGCACCTATATATTCACATGCTTCTTTTCCCTTAATGACTTCTCGTGTAAATTTGATAGTTGGAAAACATGCGGATAACATTTAGCCCCCTTCTTGTATAAAAGAGGCTTTTTAAACTTTAGTGTAAACCAAATCCAAATAAGGAGACCATAAATCCACTCGATGAGAAGACCAAAAAGTACATCTAGATAAGGAGACCATATATCTAATTGATAAAAAGACCAGAAAACTATTTGATAAAAGGACCAGAAATTTAGCTGATAAGAAGTCCAAAAATTCATAAGAAACCTAAAAATCCATTGGATGAGAAGACCATCCATAAAACCAGAAATTCATCTATAAGAAGACAAAAAATCTATTTAGTAAGAAAAATAGAAATCCATTAATAAGGAGACCGAAAATCCATCTAGCAAGAAATTAGAAATCCATCTATAAGAAGATCAAAAGTCCATCTAGAAGGAAAATTAGAAATCCATCTATAAGAAGATCAAAAATCCATCAGGCAAGAGAATTAGAAATCCATCTCAAGCCTTTTCCTTTGAGGGTTGGTTTACCCTTTCCTTTGTGTAAGGTTTATTGCATTTGGTTGTTCTTATTTTACAAGATTGCTTTCACTTATCTTTAAGATGGAATCAGACTTGCTTGATTGATTCCTTTTGCCCCTTCTTACCTTATAAGTAAGGATTTATGCTTTAATCTCTTTCATCCCTTATTAACTTTTAGGTGATGAGTTAAGCTTTAATTTCTTTCGCACCTTATTACCTTTTAGGTAATGATTTAGGCTTTAATCTCTTTTGACCCCTTATTACCTTTTAGGTAATGATTTGGGCTGGTTAGTGTGTTTGGTTAGCCGTCTTAGCTAGAACCAAAGTCTTACCCACCCTCTCTCTAGAAAACGCTCCGATATGGCCTTATAGGTGGAACCAAAGGCTGGTCGGTGCTTTGACCGGCCATCTTAGGCAAGACTAGAGACTTAATCCATCCTTCCTCTACAATGCATGCTGGGCCGGCCATGTAGGTAGGACCGAACGCTTGTAGTGCTTTGGCAAGGCTTATAGATAGGACCAGAGGCTTACTCTGACCTCCCTCAAAGAGGTGCTTTAACTAGGCCCTAGTGGTAGGATCAAAGTCATTTCCCTTTTTTGTGAGTTCCTTTCTTTCTTTCTTTTGATTATCAATTTTTTAGATATACTTGTCTCAATTTCTTTGTTCGCCCATTATGGGAAAATAAGTTCTCAAATGTTTGGCATTCCAAGTTCTTGTTATTACATTGCAGTTAGGTTGGCATATGCGATAAGTCCCTGGTGGGTTACTTTGTGATAACGGTGGGCCATTTCCAATTTGGTTTGAGCAGTCCATTTATCGAATTTTTGGTATTTTCCATGACTTTTAGGAGTATAAGTCTCCATTTTGGAATGATCTTTCCTTAATTTTGGAATTAAGATATCTTGATATCCGTTGTTGATATTTGGCCTTTCCTATGGCAGCTTTATCCCTTAATTCATTGGGATTGAAGGCATATGCAATCCTCTGATGGGATGGTATTTCAAATTCAATTGGTAGCATTGCATCACATCCATATTCCAAAGAAAATGGAGTATGTCCTTTGCAGTCTTAGTAAAAGGTCGATATGCCTAAAGCATGAGTGGTAGTTCCTCTATCAATTTTCCTTTTTCTTTGTCCAATCATTTCTTGAAGATAGTTTTAATAGTTTTATTAGTGGCTTCAACAGCTCCATTAGCCATATAATGAGCTATGGATGAAAAACTTTTGGTCATTCTATTCTTATTGCAAAATCTACCAAATTCCTCATTTTCAAATTGTATTCCATTATAAGATATTATCTTATGTGGTACTCCAAACCAGGTGACTATGTTTTTAATCATAAACTTGAGTACTTTCCCTGATGTTATATTTGGTAATGGTTCTACTTCTACCCATTTGGTAAAGTAGTCAATAGCTACTACTGCAAACTTTGCTCCAGCCCTGGATATAGGCAACTTTCCAATTAAGTCAATTCCCCACACATCAAACGGCCATGGACTTGAGATTGGGGTTAACTCACTTGGGGACATATATGGAATTGTTGAAAATCTTTGGCATTTCTTACATCTATTTACATAATTCACTACATCGTTATTCTTGTGGGGCCAATAGAAACCTTGCCTGATTACTTTTTGGCCAATTTTATGCTATTAGGATGTTCTCCATGGAACCCTTCATGGGCTACTCTTAATAATTTTGTGCCACTTTCTAGACTGACACATCTCTAGTAAGGAAGCTAATATCCTTTTTATAAAGTGTTCCATCCATCATAATAAAAGTTGGAGCTTGGTATCTTATCCTTTTAGCATTCCTCTTATCTTCTAGTAGTTTCACTTCTACCAACTATTTAATAATGGGTGTCATCCAATTGTTCTCATACTAACTATTCATTTTAGTATGGGTGGTTTCTTACTGGATTCCATCGTTTCCACTTCCTAGTTCTTTTTATTTTTCTACATGTGTAAGAGCTTATGATCTTGTTAATACTGTAGCCTTATTTTTTGAATTGGGGGCTTTTTCCTCAGTACTGGGATTCTATTGAAAGCCTACTAGCACAATTCCAGTTTCTGGTTCCCCTTGTGAGCTAGCCAACTTAGCCAAGAATCAGCCTGAGAATTTCTTCCTCTAGGAACTTGGTGTATCGAAAAATCTTCAAACTACTTAACATTTTTAGTACCTTTCTGACATAATGGATCAATTTTACATCTTTCATTTGATATGTATGATTTAGTTAGTTAATTATTAACTGAGAATCATTGAAAATTTCTATCCTTGGAACGACTAAGGTAAGTCCTACTACTATTGATACATTCTCAACCATATTATTGTTAGCAGGAAAACTTGACTTCATTGCGTAGTGTAATCGATGTCCATTGGGAGTAATTATTATGTATCATGCACTAACCCCTTGTTCGTTTAAGGCTCAATCAACAAATAGTTACCATATGGCTTTAAATGTTTTTCATTTTCTAATTTTTCTTTAAGAAACTTTGTGCATTCATTAATGAAATCGGCCACAGCCCGTCCCTTGATGGCTACTCGAGATGAGAATTCAATCTTATTTTGGCTCAGCTCTATTCCTCATTTTACCAGCCTTCCTAATGTTTTGGCCTTATTGAAAACTTGTTTAAGCGGAAAATTAGTTAAGACCTTGAATGGGTGTGTTTGAAAGTAGGGCCTTAGTTTTCAAGCAGTGATAATTAGATAATGTGTTGACATTTCTCCACAATCAGATATCAAGTTTCAACCAGTTTAAGCCTTTTACTAGTATGATACATCGAAAACTGGGTTTTATTTTCTTCTCTTACTAGAACTGATCTTACCACATGTTCACAGACTGCCATGTAAAGGTATAAATTCTCTCCTTTTAGGGACTAGATAAGATTGATGGTTTTTCAAGATGGTCCTTTAATACTTTAAAGGATTTTCTGCAATTTTCTCCCCACTCAAAGTTATTTTACTTAATCACATCAAAGAAAGGGATGCACTTATCAGTGGCTTTAGAGATAAATCTATTTAATGCTATCACCCTACCATTCAAGTTCATCACATTTTTACTTGTTGACTCTGCCATATCCTTAATTTCTTTGATTTGGTCAGGTCGGACTCAATTCCTCATGCACTGACGATATTTCCTAGAAATTTTCTACATTGTATTGTGAAAGAGAATTTTTCAGATTCTTCTTTATTTTATACTTTTCTAGTACTCCAAACGTTTCCTTAAGATCCTTCAAATGGTTAATCTCTTCTTGGGCCTTAACTAGCATATCGTCTATATATACTTCCACGTTTCATCCAGTTTATTCTTTAAACATTTTGTTAATTAATCTTTGATATGTACCCCATGCATTCTCCATCCTAGATGGCATCACTTTGTAGTAGTAAATCCCTTAAACCGTTATAAACTTGTGATTTCTTCGTCTATTTTGAACATGGGATTTGATTATACCCTGAGTATGAATCCATGAAAGATAGCAGCTTATGTCCACTTGTGGCATCAACCAATTGACCTATTCTAGGTAAAGGATAGCAATCTTTAGGGCATACCTTATTTAGATCAATATAATCAATGCATGTTCTCTATTTTTCATGGGGCTTTTTAATTAATACAGGATTAACCAACCATTTGTGGTAGAATACTTCTTTGATTAATCCATTCTCAATTAACCTTTAATATCTTCCTTCAAAGCATTAGCTTGAATTTTATCAAAATTCCTTTTTTGTCGAAAAGGAATGATATTTGGATTTATATTTAGAGCGTGGCACATAATTACTGGATAGACTGTATTCGAGTGCTTTTAGGCAAACATGTCATTTCTAGATTAGAGATATCGGATAAGCTCTCTTCTGGGATTATCGCGTAGTTATTTTCCAATTTTTATTATTTTGGTTAAATCAAGCAAGTCTAAGCTTATCTCTTCAACATCTTCAACAGATTTCAGTCTTTCTTTCTAATTTCTATAATCTAGTTTGTTAATGATCACTTTATCCTCTATTTCATCGATTATCTAGTTTACTTCTTTTCATTTTCTTTTTCTATAAGAGAAGTTGGAAACTTTCAACACATTCACGAGTTTTTCAACTGCTCTTGTCTTTTTATTTGCTTGGATAGTAGGCCTAAAAGACTATTATCCAAGGGCTTCTCAATTTTAGGTTTACTAAATATATTTTTCCTTGATTCATGAAAATAAATGCCATCTCTTTTAAACTGCTCAAGCGTAGCGAAATATAGTTTTCAGGACCAAAATTTCTCCCTCTCATGGTTACCCAACAATTCTTAGTCAAGAACTATACCATTAGATATTTCGATGAGAAGAGTGCATCCACCTCATCTAAAGCTGGCCTTCCAAAGAAAGTATTATAATAAGAGGGTTTGTCCATTATTACGAATAGAGTTTCAAAAGTTATAGAGCATGGCGGTATCCCCTTTAGCCCCAAGTGCTTTATCTACCTACTAGAGTAGACCTTTTATTATTAAATCAAAAGATAGGCTCAAAGTTGGTTCCAAATTTTCCTCAAGAAAATTCATTTGATCAAAAACGTTCTTGAAAATGGCATTTATTGCACTACCAGTGTCTACTGAGACTTGCTACAATGGAGAGCCTAATTTGTGAAGCTATCATCGGTGGATCGTTATATGGTTAACGGACCCCCTTAGTTGTTGTGAAGTTATTATTAAATTGGACATTTGTAGTTTAAATTAATGACTCTTGAATGGCGGTTACTCTTTCTGAATGGAGAATACACATCTCTTTCTTCCCTTATAAATCTACTCTTGGCCCCTCTGCTACTCCAGTGAGATGGGGACCTTTGTAAATAACATTTATGCGGTTAATTGGGGGAATAAAGTCTTGGTGAGAATCATTCTCCATAAAATTTGCAGTATTTCTTGGAGGCCTCAAAATATTCCCTTTTGGATAAGAAAGCTTCTGCGTTTTCTTGGCAAACTCCTTTAGAGTTCCTGATTTGAACATATTCTGGATTATTCCGACTAAGACACGGCATTCCTCAGTTTTGTGCCCATTTGTTTTGTGGTAGGTGCAATAATCTCCCCCTCTCTTAGGTTTAGTCTTGTTTCTTGCTTTATAGGATGAGGGAAATTTCCACCTTCTTTGGCCATAAAAAATGTAGGAGATGGTTTTGTTTGATTCTATGTAATTGGTTTTAGGGATCTCCTCTCACCTACCTCTTCTACTTTTGTCCTTCTTCGGCTTTTTGTTAGGATGATCGAAATTGAACTTTCCTCCCTCTTTCTTTAGTTGAGACGTTTTTCTTGGATGGTACATCTCATCCATGAAGATGAATTTATCAACCTGGAAATGGAAGTCTTGCAATCTCCACACCCATCAACATAAAGCTCTTTCCAAAAAGAAGTCTACTCAATAATCACCGAGCGTACTGCCATCAGCTTTTCCCTATCTGTCATATTTTCCACTTTCGGTGCTTTTGCGTTGAATCCTCTTAGATACTCACCATGCAATTCCCTTGGCCTTTGCTTGACATTATCCAACACGCTAGAATTTATAGTAAGGTCTTTACATGTACAAAACTATGTCAAGAACTCATAAGAAAACGGCTCCCAAGAATAATGGTGTTTTATCGGGACCGTCCATTGCATTTGGCGGCTGCTCCGTAAAAAGATGTAGAGAAAATCCTACAATGAAATTCTCCATATGCGTTATGCAAAGCTATTTGGCCTTCGAAAGTCAGCAGATGTTCATCGGGATTTGTGGTTCCATTATACCACATTGAAAGGATTTTAATGCGAGATGAGGCTCCGACGGACATTATTTTCTATTTAAAAGGAGGTTCCAAAATATTATTATTAACACTTGGGTCGAGCATCCTCTTTCATTTAAGGTCAAGTATGGCTTTCATCATTTTTGGCCATGTCCTTTAGGTAAGTTTCGTCATCACGATAGTCCTCTCTATAGGGCCTATATTCTTTGTTTGAGATTATGCTACTTGATTGCTCAGGAGATCTTCCTAATAGATTTCCTAGGTTCTCCTTTCTACTATTCATTTTAGCTTAATTATCCTCTTTCTCTTGTGATTTTGGAGAATATATTGCTAGTCCTTCATCTTGATTTTCTTTCTTTATGAGCCCATGATACTTTTGCCTTTATAATTATTTTTTAGTATTGAGGTGTCTAAGTTTCTCCTTGGATATTCCACTTCTTCTCCTTCTTCGGTAAGCTTTGTTGTTTTATGAGATTTTTGGGAAAGAAATTTCTCAAGAAGCACTTGAATAACCATAAGTCACTATGTGAAATCTTGAATTTTATCTTCACTGCTTGGGGGCTTTGCTGGGATTAAAGGTTCTCCAATCTTTGTACTCTTCAAGTTGAACTTTGGAGTGACATTATCCTCCAAGTTTGTCTATTGTACTACTTCTTCATTCAGCATATTGACTCTCTTGGCCCCACCACTTCTTGAAACAAAAATTCGACTTAATTAGTTTCAAAGTAAAGAAGCGGCAAGTCAGAGGTTCAAACTGTCCTTCTAGTGTCAAAATATTAAACCAAAAAATGGCTCAACAATCGAGATGTTTTACAAAGTAATATGTTTTGAAATTGTCCAGTAATACCCATGAGCTTTAATATAGTCAAGAAGATGTTATGTTAGAGTTATATATCAAAGGTTATGCATAATTGTGCAATATTCCATTACTTGTTCATTAGTGGGCAAAATAAGCAATTCACTATATCACAATCCTTTGTTCATATGTCAATGGGAATAATAGTCATTATATATAGTATACTTTAATTTAGGCAAGGGCTTAAGTGGCCTTATTTGAATCATTGACATGCAAGTCCAAATTCAAGTCCAAGTCCAAAAACAAGTGATATGCACGTCCTCTAATTAATAATAGTCGAAGATACACGTTCGAGGTAATTTATGTTATGCAAAGTTTATTGTCCAAGTCCTTATATGTAAAAGCTATAAGGATTATAATCGGCTATAAAATCCCCAATTTGATTTAAGGTTTACAAATTATAATTAGAAAAGTAGAGAAAGAAATTATTCGCCTCCTCCCTTAAGTGGTAAGGGTCTATGTATAGAGGTAGAGGCAGGCAGAATGACTACCACGTGTCCATCCAGCTAGATACTTGCTATCCTCTTTGTATTGCTAATACTCGACATCCTCTTTGTATTGTTAGTATCGGATATCCTCTTTGTATTCTTAATTCTCGATATCCCACATGAAGGTACTTACTTGAACCTTCATGATGGTTGATACTGGACAATCTGTTTAACTATGGATACTGATATCCTTTATATCCCTTATGGTTCGACAACCCTTACTGCTTATGGAAGCTCGAAAGATTTTGCTAATGTCGAGGCTCATCAATCTTGTTGAAGCTCGATACCTTTTGTTGCTTCACGACAACTAATGTTGTAAAGGCTCAATATCAATTAGCACATCTAAGTCTTGATATCCATAGGTACTCAATGCACCCCCTCGTAACTAGGTGCTCGACACCTTTCAATATTTCGACATCCCTCTTTTATTTTAAACTCTTCATCACTTTGTTTTCTAGTGGTTCGACATCTTTTTTGACCTTCATAAATTTGATACCTTCTGATGTTAGGCCTTCGATACTTCTTTTCATTGTTGATGTTTGATGATATCTATCTCTTGTTGAATGCTCGATAACGCTTGTTGTTGTACGGATTTGTTATCTCATAAGGACTTGATACTTCTTCTCAGCCAAATGACTAATGGAAGTTCGACATTTTCTTCGTTGCTAGATGTTCATCATTTTTTCTAATGGCTTGAGGTTTGTTATCCTTCTTTGCTTTATACGCTCAACAACCCTTACAATTATTGAGTCTCGACTTCACCACCTCTAGTTATAAACATTTGACAAACTTTCTATCTTTAAACTCATCAACCCTTATTATTTAAATCTCTAATTATATGCTAATTCCTTTAAGCCACTTAGCTCCTTAATAGGAGCTCAAGAACTGTCTTCGTAATAGATACTCAATACCCCTTGATGAATTCTCGTGTATATTTGACAGTTGGAAATATATAAATAACGATATATAAGTAGAAAATCCATAGGAAAAGTTTTGACTAATTATAGTTGTGAATATGCATTTGTAATCATAACCATTGAATCAAATAAAATAAATACTTATCCATAAGTTTTCCAAGTCAAGATGTATAAAGAATAAGACATCTATACATCCTTTGATACTAGTGGGCATGACAATCTTCATAAAATGAATAGTGAATTACTCACGATCGTTGAGGTAACAAAGATCCGCGTACACGTAGTTATTTAGAACAATTACAAAACGACATAGTTAGAGTCTTCTATAGGTTAAGAGTCAAATAAAGGATATTAACTGACATTGTGCAGTAGTCTTTTGACTTGAGAATGTTGTAAATCTTAAGTATCTAAACTATACTTTGATTACGACCACTCAAATGATAACAATATCGTGTTATGGCCATAGTTTGATAAGTTGAACCCTATGAAGTGAAACATTATTTAAGAGAAGATTCATCTTCTTCGAGTAGAAAGTTGGTATAACCGTAATTGGTAATCAATGTAAAGTAAAAATCATTGGTCAAAGCAAACCAATTAATCGATAATCATTGTTCAATAGAACCATGGAATTTAATGTTAGACTTTACAACTAAAAATGAATATTGTTATAGTTCTGAGTATTGACCAGCTTTAGATATCTCGGTGATATGGTGATGAGGAAGAAAAAACATGCATAATATATCATTATTAAAGAGTGTCTCTTTTAAAGATAAGAAATTGGATTTCACCTAAATTATTAGTAAGCGGCTGAACTTGTGTCCACCACCATACTTCATCAATGTCCGTGCAGGCTTTAATATTTAATTTGCTTAAATATTACTGAGGGTTGAGTTCACACTTGGGTGTCACACATCTACAACTTTCAATTTTTGAACAAATAAATAAAGTGAAATAATTTATAAAAGTTATAAATTATTATGATAGAGAAATTAATAAAATGGGTATATTAATCGATATTTTTTAATTATTATTAGAAGGCCTAAAATTTATTAATAAATATAATTTTTTTATATTTTTTTTGATTATTCAATGATAAATATGTGTATAATACAATCAAGCTCATGTATATATATGTGTGTGTGTGTGTCTTTGTATGTACATGCATTATATTTTTCTTGATGGAATTTTTAGAATTTTTTTTCAAACAAGGCAGACCAAAAGGATACGTGGGTATGAATTAGTTAAATGAGCTTGATTAATTAAAATAGATAAGATCATACTTATAATCGGTGATGCTTTAAGTAGTGGAGCTAGGTATGATATTTTACATAGAGGATTGGTGTGTTATACATATACACCTAAATGCCTCATTCTACGCACAAAAAATTCTATACCCTTTCAGTAAATATAAATTATATCTTAATGGGGGACTTTGCAACTCCATCATTGAGTTAAATAAATCTCCTCTTTACGGCGAATCTAAAAGTTCAAAGTATGGTCGACCAACTAGATAATCAGGGATTTTAAACTAAAACTGTTCTAAAATTAAATTCAATTTTAAGTGTATATGTATATTCTTAAAAATTCAAAACAAAATATTTTCATCTACTCATGCACATGTGCTCATCACTACTACTAATTCGATAATTAAGCACAAAGATGACTGAGATGATCGAGATAGCATCAATGAGGAGAGAGAAGCATTCTGATGATGATGATGGCAACAGTTTAGACCTAACTCTGACCGTCATGACGTTGGCTAGATGGTGATAAGGGTTTAGACTATTAGTATCGCGGTAGGGATATCTGGCATAGGTTTGATAATCATAGCAAGCAACGACGATGGAATATGATGCTGGGAACTCCATCAGCTCCAGGCAATGAGAAAATTACTGTTAATCCGACTTTTGGCAAGGCTGTGCTACTAGGGAATTGGTCGAAAACTGAAGATGGTCCCTTTTGGAGATCGATTGGATATAGGTCTACTATGGATAATGATAAACTTTGTCCAAGTCCTGATCAAGCTACAATCGATATGACACGTCAAGCAAAGTTATAAAAGCCAAAATTCCAAATTTCAAGTCAATCGGGGTTCATATGCCCAAGATACCATCAATGCAAAATCAAGAAATAATCTCATTCGTATCCATCCGAGCACACAGGCCCCGTTTGCACCCATCAAAATCATCATCGTTCGCATCAATTCAAAGCGGCATCCTTCGTATCCATCGAGTAGGCATTGGTTCGTATCGATTCAAAGTGCGCCATTTCATATCCATCATACCTGCTCCACTTCGTATCCATCACATCCACTCTGTTTCGTATCCATCACCTGAAGAGATTTCGTATCGTTTTCACTTATGCACTGTTCGTACCGATCGTCATTTTCACAGTTCGTATTGATCGGTCAACAATCGATACGAAACGTGCCACCAACAAACGATACGAAAACATGCCACTAAAGACATCGGTACGAAAGATGTGTGAGATGATCGATACGAAGTGGCATCCAGGTTATCGATACGATGTACATGGGTTCGTATCGATACGAAGCGGCCTCCAACCATTGATGCGAAATGGTCTACAAGCATTGACACGAATAGGGCCTCAAACGATCGATGCGAAGAGAACACGTAAAGATGGTTGACTCAATCACTCGGCATAAAAAGCGGATCGATCCTAAAAGTTAGCGCCACATCATCGGACATCACGTGCCCAGATGTGATGCGAACTCAGCAGCCTTCAACAAATTCAAACTTGCATCGATTATCATTCGAGATCTACAAGTCCAAATGCTACCAAATTTTCACATCAGCTTGTTGCAACCTCAAGAATGTTCGTGATCGATCTTGACTCAATTGGGCTAAATCTTGATCGATACGAATTTTATTAGTATCGATCATAGATTAGCTCCAAAAAACTAGGGATCGATCTCATGGGCCCACCCATATGAGCGAAGAGGTCTTTCGAGATCTGAGCAAGATATTTGCTGCCTACGCCTATAAATAGCAGCCCAGGACCTACTGAAAAAGAACTTTTGGCTCTTCTACGTCCAGAATCTGCCAAAATTATCATTGTACTCGAATTGTACTGTTATAACTCATTGTAACTAGCAAGAAAAAATCAATAAAAGTCAGCCATTTCATAGTGGACGTAGGCCATATGCCGAACGACTCTAAATCAGTGTGGTTCTGTGCGTTTTTCCTGTTTATTGATTGGTGTGTTTGTTAGACCTTCCTCATTTTCCATTTATATTCTTTATTTTATCTCTTTAAAACATTCAAAGGGTGTTGTGTCCAATTTTGGTACAAACAATTTGGCGCTTTCACTGAGAAAACCCTGTTTTTCTCCTGCTTAGTGGATCTACTTTCGATATCGGGTTGCAAGAATCTAAGGAGAATATCTAGATTTCAAGTTTATAAGTTCTTACATCCTTTTTACATTTGTACAAAGTCTAGGAGAGAGCTTTTCTATCCACCATGGTCGACATTAGAACTACATCAACAACTACAGATCTAGAAGGACGGGACAGACAGATCCCCGCATAACTTCCTCTTACCAACCAGAATGTTGCCAGACCATCGGACCCACAAGGCCCTATCACCAGGGAAGAGTTTCAACTGCTAATGCAAGAGCTGACACAAAGGTGCTAGCAACATACTCAGCAACTCCGTCCTAATGCGGAATTAACCAATGAACTGAATTGTCACAGATGAAACAGATCCAGAAGAGATCAGGCTTCTCATTCATCCATTGAGAGTTCGGCCTCTTTTGACTTTAATCATAGATCCACACTCCTACGGCTGGATGGAACCTATACACAAGCCAATGGACATTAGCACACCTTAAACCTTGGGTAATTGAGAACTGGCACATCAACCAGCCTTCAAACCGGACCCTCCTCCCGAGGAGGCATTGTTCCATATCATACTACTGACAACAGTGTTGCTACCGCAGCTATTGAGTTGGAAGTTGATGCTCGAAACCGAATGGATCCGACCTACCGCTAGCGCAATTATACCCCAGAACCTTATGTTCTTGAAGACCTAGAACCAACAAGGCAAGAAATGGACCATCGACCGTGACTTACCCACCCTTCCATTGTGGAACCCGACCACACCTTGGCTCAACATGCCCATAATGTCCAGATGCCAGATATCCCGATAATGATCCGTCAAATGATCCATGAAAGTCAAGGTCTCACCAATGACGACTTGGGAATCACCCGGAGTCATACCCCTTTCACTGATGATATACACTGAACCGCCCCGGCGATTCAGAATGCCAACTTTACCCGTTTATGAAGGGAGCTCTGAACCAAACCAGCACATATTAAAGTACGGGTGGTTAATGAATGCTGCATGACCTGATGATGCAATCAAGTGCCAAAGTTTCCCGATTTCCCTAGGCTGTAAAGCAACTATGTGGTTTACTCGTCTACCACCTTGATCTATCTCATGTTTTGACCAGTTGGCAACGAAGTTTGTTGAGCAATTTCGCATGCATGTCACAAGACTGAAAGATTTTAACACCTAGTCTAGTGTCACTCAAGCTCCCATGGAGACACTCAGACGTTATCTGGAGAGGTTTCACGATGCATGCACCAAGATTAGTGATCCCAATGACAACTCAATTCTGATGGCACTAACTAAGGGGATTGATCCCGATTCTGAATTTGGCAACTGGTTGGTCGGAAAACCCCCTACATCATTAAACCATTTCTATTCCAAGACAGCCCAATTCTTGAGAAGGGAGGATGCAAAACAATTTAGGAAAAAGGATGACACATGGCCTAGTATGGAAGAAATCCAAAGCAATGTCGCTGTTACACAAACTGAGGAGAGTTCTGGAAAGGTGCAATTGAACATACATAATAAACAGAATCAACATAATGGCAATGGAAATCAAAAGAGGAAACGGAATCAGAATCGTGGACCACGACGTAGGGCTCCTATGTTTGACAATTATACTACTTTAAATACGTCGCTGGAAAATGTGTACATGCAGATCTGCAATACTATCCAATATAAGAAATTTGCTCCAAAGAGATCGTCGGAAAAACAGATTCAAACAGGAAAGTTTTGTAGATTTCACGATAGTTATGGCCACAACACAAACTAATTTCATCATTTGCATGATATTATTGAGAAGTTGATACTAGAAAGAAAGTTGAAGCAGTTTGTTTAGGCACCATAGTGGGCCCATTGAATCAGAACCATATGCCAAATCAGGAGAGACCGGAGGAACGCGCTCGTACCGACGGGAGGCTAGTGATTAATACTATTAGTGGTGGTCCCCATCCAGTAGATCGAAGCTGGAAGGAAATGGAGCTATATGCCAGTTCTATTAGGAATGCGAGCTTCGAATGTTGTAGTAATTTGGAAGACGGGGCTCCGGCCAAGCAACAGAAAATGATGACAGATGACATTGCATTCTGGAGCAGGGATGCCGACAGGTTTGAAGCACCAACCATTGACCACTTGTCATTTCAGCTCAAATAGATCCTGCCTAGATGAAGAGGATCTTGGTAGACAGTGGGAGTTCAGTGAATATATTGTTTAAGCGAGCTTTTGATCAGATGAAGATGGAAATGAAAGACTTGAAGCCTTGTCAGTCTCGTATTCATGGCTTCAATGGATGTGCGACTATACCCACTGGGATAGTGGAGCTACCAGTGGAATTGGGAATTGGAGAATGCTGGAGAGTCTGGATATTACAGTTTGTTGTATTGGTTATAGACTTGCCATACAATGCTTTATTCGGCCGACCGGCCCTAGCCGAGTTCAGGGCTGCCATTGCCCTTTAGTGTCTGACTATAAAATTCCCTACCGACAATGGTGTTGGAGTCGTTTAGGGAGACCTGGTTGCTGGACGAGCATGTTATGTTGCTGAGCTACGGGAGGTGCAGCGAAAAGAGAAAGGAAAGGTGAATTGACAGCTAACGCCCGGGCCTAGGCCCGGGCACCCCAAATAATTCCCAAGGGATCTTGACCTGAGAGATACTGAAATAGAGATGAAAGTAAATGCGGTTAAACTTCCCTGGCCGAGTTGACGATCGATGTTCCGATCGCCTATAATGACGGTTCTAAAATGATAAAGATTGAATCTCAACCAAGCCAACAGATGTAGGAGGAATTGGTTGAATTTCTTCGGGAAACCTTGACGTGTTTGCCTGGATGCATTCTAACATATGTGGAATCTCCCCAGAAATCGCAAGCACACATTGAATATTAACCTGCGACATGTCCCGATCAAGCAAAAAAGTCGTGGTATGGATCCAGAGAGATCTGCCACCCTTAAGGAAGAGGTAAATAAGCTCAAGTTGAACGGGTTTATTCGAGATGCATTATATTTAGAATAGGTGTCCAATCCTGTACTTGTCAGAAAACCTAATGGGAAATGGTGAACATGCATTGATTACTCAGACTTGAATAAAGCTTGCCCTAAAGACAGTTTTCCACTTCCTCGAATCGATCAGCTCGAAGACTCAATGGCTAAACATGAACTCTTATCCTTCATGGAGGCGTATTCTGTCCACAATCAGATACCCATGCACTTGCCTGATCAGGAGCATGCCAGCTTCGTCACCGATCTTGCACTTTACTGCTACAAAATCATGCCCTTTAGACTCAGCAACACTGGGGCAACCTACCAACGGTTAGTCAATCGAATGTTAGCCAACCATATCGGAAAAACCATGGAGGTATATGTAGACGACAAGCTTGTGAAGTCACGGTTCTCCATTGATCATATCAAAGACCTGGAATTTATGTTCAACATCCTTAGAGAATATAGAATGAAACTCAACCCGTTGAAATGCCACTTCGGGGTCGCATTTGGAAAATTCCTTGGATTTATCATTAATGCTCAAGGAATTGAAGCCAATCCCGAGAAGATCTAAGCAATCAGAAATCTTGAAACTCCAAGGACTATAAAGCAGGTTCAGAGCCTCAATGGAAAAGTTGCAACACTGAGTAGGTTCATTTCAAAATCCATCGACAAGTGCGTTCCCTTCTTCGATCTGATCGTGAAAGGGAAACAAAATATTGAATGGACTACAAAGTGCAAGGGCGCATTATGAGCACTGGTTCTACACCTATCCACACCACCTATTCTGTCAAAGCCTATTGACAACGAGAGATTGTACGTCTACTGGGCGGTGTCATAAAATGCAATTAGTGCTGCCCTAATTCGAAAGGAAGGCTGGATACAATGGCCAATATATTACACTAGCAAACGACTAGCCAGAGTAGAGAGAAATTATCAGAAGCTGGAAAAGCTGGTTGATTGTCTTGTCATTGCCTCAAGGAAGCTCCGCATGTATTTCCAAGCTCATCTTATTACCGTCCACACCGACTAGCCGTTACGATAGGTCCTTATGCGACCTGAGACGTCTGGTAGGTTACTCAAGTGGAATATTGAGCTGAGTCAGTTCGACAATATTGAGCCGAGTCAGTTCGACATCACTTACACGTCGAGGCAAGCAATTCAAGGACAAGTCCTAGCAGATTTCATCGTTGAATTCACTAACCCGGAGGACTTGCCCGAAGCCAGTGAATCTCCTAAATATATCTGGAAGCAACATACTGACGGTGCATCGAATGATCACTGCTCAGGTGCCGGAGTTGTACTTGGAACTCGTGAAGGCCGATCTATAACTTATGCCTTAAAGTTCGATTTCCATGCAATAACAACGAGGCCGAATATGAGGCCCTGCTAGCCAGATTGAGACTTGCCAGATATTTAAGAATTATTGCTGTGGAGACTTATTATGATTCGCTATTGGTCGCGTGTCAAGCTCGGGGAGAGTACCAGGCCAAAGACCAAAGACTGGCTGCTTATCTTGCTTAGGTCCAGGATATTTTGGATCAATTCAATTATTACGACATCTATTGCATACCCCGAGAACGCAATCAAAAGACCGATTCCTTGGCAAAGCTAGCCAATACAGGTGAGGCGCAATAAATCGGAATCGTTCCCATGGAGACATTATTTTTCTCGAGCATCGATCAAATGGAAACAGACTGGGCAGTGAAGTCATTCCCTATAAAGAGTCATGCATGACTCCTTTCAGAAACTATCTCGAGCATGGGAACTTGTCGCAGAGCATGAGTGAAAAAAGACAAGTTCTTCGAAAGGCTTCACGGTTCACTATTCAAAATGGATTCAGGTATAGAAGAGAGTACTATGTTCCTTTACTCTGCTGCATCGAACACGATGAAATCAAATGAGTATTACATGATGTACATGAAGTAGAGTGTAGAATTCACACCGTGGGGCAAGCTCTTGACAAGAAAGTACTCTGATATGGATATTATTGGCCGACTGTGAATCCCGATGTATCGGATTATGCCACAAAATGTGATAGGTGTCAAAAACACGCTCGAATTCCAAGAGCCCCACCTACTGAAGTAACTTAGATGGTCAGTCCATAGCCGTTTGCAGTATGGGGCATTAACATTATTGGTTCTCTACCTCTAGCCAATGAATGGTGCGAAGTATGCCATCATTGCAGTTGATTATTTTACCAAATAGGCTGAAGCTAAGCCCCTTGCTACTATCACAACGAAGAAAGTAATCAACTTTATGTTACGCAACATCATCTGTCGATTCGGCCTCCCACATATCATCATTACTGACAATGGAGCACAGTTTGACAGTGTTGGATTTAAGAATTTCTGTCAACGATTCCATATCCAGAAGAAGTTCTCTGCAGTTGCACACCCTCAAGCGAATGAATAGGTTGAAGTTGTTACTAAAGTCATGAAATCCATTGTGAAGAAATGACTAGAAAAGGCCGGGGCAAGTGGGTTGATGAAGGTCCTGTGGGCTTATCAGACAACCCACAAATATACGACTGGCCACAATCCATTCTCTCTTTCCTACGGTTCTGAAGCCATTATTCCAGTCGAGATGGAAGTAACTTCTCATCACGTGACATATTATGATCCGAAGAAAAATGCTATATTACTTGCCGAATCCCTGGATTTATTGGATAAGAAGCAGGAAGAGGCCAGTTTGAGGGCAGCCGCATACCGAAGTCGAGTCGCCCGATTGTACAATGCCAAGGTCAGACCCCGAACCTTTGGACCCGGTGATCTCATCCTCATGAGAATTCGCCCAGTTCCTTCACATATGAAGCCATCGTGGGAAGGGCCATATGTCAACGAACGAAAGATCGGAGACGGCACATTTAAATTATCGACCGTTGACGGTCTTATTCTGCCAAGAGCCTTGAATAGTGAAAGTCTTCATTGCTACTACATATAACAGGCTTTATTTATTTATGCAATCTACTTGTCACTTACAATTTGTTTATGCATTTCGAAATATGAATTTGTAATAAGGCAACTGAATTTGCCATATTTTTTTATTTTAGCAATATAATGCAATCTCTTGGAGCTAGAGCAGTGATTTAAAATGCAATCATACGACCATCACAAATCACGAAGAGATAAGTTCCACCCTATGATGGGATTTATTCAAATAGGGAGTAATTGTGGTACGACCGATCACTTGCTAAGTGAAGCCCAAGAATGGGGACAAGTCATCTCACTGAAGCAAAAAAAGGATTGACACACGACAAACCTCTCACTAACTACAGATTCCTAGAGTGCAAACTGGAGTATAAACTTACAAGTATGGGCTCAAAGAGGGTCGATACGCCCACTTAACGACTTCACACATATTCAAACTAAGTTCGAGGAGGATCGACCCGTCCATCTAATGGCCTCATTTGTTAACTCAAGGTGGATGTGAATCGACCATCCACGATCCTGATAATTCCATCTTTCTCGAAGTGCAAACGAGATTCTGAAACTCAAAATAGATGTGATCGACTGTCTGTTTACCAACTCCAGATTCCCAGAGTGTGAGCTGGAGTATAAACATCAACTAACTCCAGATTCCCAGAATGTGAACTGGAGTATATACATCAACTAACTCTAGATTACCAAAGTGTCGGCTAGAGTATAAACATCAACTAACTCTAAATCCCTACGGTGCAGTTTAGAGTTAAAACACAAACCGGGTGTGAATCGACCACCTGTAGGACAACTCTGACCCCACATAGTGTGGGCCAGAGTATAAATGCAAAGTGGGTGTGACTGACCCCACGAATCATTCTAAGTCCCCAAAGCGTGGACGAAGTTCTAAATATCAAACAGGTGTGGCTGACCGCCTATAAAATAACTTAAGTCCTTGAAACACAAACATATCTCAAAACCTTAAGCGGGCATGTCCGATCGTCGATGCACAAGTGAAATCCCCAAAGCATGGATGCAATAGCCAATGGATGAGCAGGTGTGATTCGACCACTTGAACTCGGCTTGTTTCAACCTTGATTCAACAGAGTTGAGCTTGACATATTAAAGGCCAAAAATAATGGCCTATTAATCTTTTCAAGTTGTCCCCGAAACTGGGGGCAAAACTTAAGTCTCAGCTACTGATTAAGACAGCACAATATTAGAACTTGACTTAACGATTCGATTGTGGCCCGTAGCCGTGATTTCAGAACTTAACAACTAAACTCAGGTCCAATTCAAAGGCTAAAACTTCACAAGTGTATTGAATGGAAGTTCCAACGCTGAAATACTTAAGCAAAATAAACGCAAACTGCGCTAAAGACAAAAATGGAATTTCATTTCAACTATTCTTTGGAAAAGAAGGATAAGTACAAAATTATTCCAAAAATCTTACTAGCAGGGGCCGAACCCACATCTATAAACGGCCTACAAAAAAAAGGAAATTCCTACCTATGTCCAAAAATGCACTAAGAAGATATGCCTATACTCTCATTTTTTTCTGCCTCCAAAAATGCACTGAGAAGATATGCCTATTCTCTCTTTTTTTTTTCTTCCTTCTCTTCTTTGGTATGGACCCGCTGGAACTACCGCTTTGCTACCTCTTCGAGCCCTTGCTTTTCGACAGCTGGTCTCCTGCCGGCGGTACCGTGGTAACCTCCTCTTTTGAACTCACATGGATTAATTCCTAAAGATAGAGTCAGATGGATAGGATCATCGATAGGAGGCGGAGGAGGCACGCTGGTGTCAACGACCATGCCACCAAGAGAAATCATTCGCAAAGGGGCTGGACCAGGGCCTTCCATCCCACCTCCAAAGCCACTGGCCCGTGCAGGTGCTTCCATCTCAGCATTGATTTCAGCTATTATCTCCTCTTTGTGGATTGTTTGGGCATCACCGGGGGTGCTATCTGTTGGGCCCGAGGAGCTGGTCACATGTGCGCCTCCACCATGACAAATGGCAGATTGGCTAAAGGGCCACTATGATGACCGAGAAGTTCCTCCATCATCTATTCATCAAAAGTAAGCATGCTCCCATGTGCTCCGTTGGTTGGTGTAGTAGCCGTTGTATTGGTCGCTTCCATAATAAGGGCCTCCTACATGTGATGCGGCTCTTGGGTTACAGAGGGCAAGGTTGAGATAGCTCATGTCACTGAATAAAGACAAAGAAAAAGGTCTAGTGATTACTTCAATCACCGTTTTCAAGTTTGAATGAGCACAATAAATGTTCGGAATGCCTTCCTTAGGTTGCCTCGCAGGTGGCGAAGCAGCTTCAGAGATATGCTCGCACGCTAGAGACAACTACGATTGATCGGGATTATATGTAGGAACAGAATGTGAATCGACCGAAGAAATAGACTTAGACAGGGTTGGCATAAGAATTTCAGAACCCACATCATGGTCTCAATGCGAGAACCTTCTCCAGCCTTCGAATGCTGAGTACCAAGTTTCTTCTTTTCATATGTGATCATGATGTCGTGGAGAACTTTTCTCTCATCTTCACTCAGCACTCGGTTCTCCAACTCAAATTCATCTATGGATTCAGCTTGGTGCTCGGCTTTTTCATCCTCAACTAAGCGGCCCCAAGCATTATACAAGTGTAATGGATAGTTATCGAGCTAGGTTAGGTTTCGATGCTTTATAACATTAGCATTGTATGTGATAAGAATATCTTGGATATCGGCCTCCAACCTAGTCTTTGCCATCTTCATTTCATTCTCAACCCTAGCCTCGACTTCCTGAATTTTAAGCGTTGTCGCATCCCTCTCTTCCCTAAGCACCATAGCCTGTTCACACGCTTCCTGGGCAGCTTTGTTTGCATCGTCTTTCTCTTTGACGATTTCTGCGGATTTTTCCTTAAGCTCTTCAAACCCTTTAAGCGCCCCGTCGCGTTCGGCCATGACTATGGTGGTCCGATGCCCCATCTCCTCAACCAGGGCTAAGTGAGTCGGCCTCATCTCTTACATTTGTCGAGTAGCCTCATCAGCCCTTGTGTTGGCCTCTGTCTCCGAGTTTCTGGTGGACTTTCTTTCATCATGAAGTACTTGAATTGTACGGTCCTTTTGAGAGAGATTAATTTCTAATTTCTTAATTGTTTTCACCCAATCAAAGGCCATCATCGATGCTTTGTCCATGGTCTTCATCCATTCTCGGTACTGGCTGTAAACATCTTGGATATAGTCGTGCATTGTTTGTTTAGCCTCGACTGAAATTCACTTTAAATGCGGAGGGAAGATGAAGCCATCAAAATAGATGTTTGGGAAATCTTTTTTCAGCTGGGCGATTCCGATCGCTCCCTCCCCAGTGGGCTCTATGACAGCCTGCTAGGTAATAGTAGGAGTTTCGGTTTTCGTTCTCCGGCGCTGCGGATCGGAACTTGGTACTTGAGCAGGCAGTCTTTGGCATGAAGGTTCCAAAGGTTGTTTGTCATGATCGAAAGGTTGTGTTGGGGATCGAGGTTGTGGAGAGTGTGATCGATAGCAAAGCTTGTATTCTCTCTCTCTTTATCCCTCTCTCTTCCATAATGCTCCTGGCTAAAATAACCGCGATCGTGGTCTCTATCAACCTCCATTCTGCGGGACTCGTAATACGAAATGGATTACAGGCATGTCGAGCGAAGGCTACCGGGCATGGATTCTCGTCTTATCATCGTACTGTAAAATAGAAAGTGAAGCAAAATCAGTAATCTCCAGAAATGAATAGCGTATGATTGGAAATCGTACGGTGCTGTGAAAGTATATGTATGCATGTGCAAAACCCCTCGACCAACCGGTTGTGTCTGCCATACTCATAAGAAGTGACTCGCCAAATATTTAGCGCTATGGAGCACTTCCAATCTGGTGTCTTGTTGGAGCGACACATAGTTTGGAATTGGAATATCAGCGAGTCCCTCGAAGGGATTCTCGATCTGTAGGGGAGGAGCCTCTAAGATAATAACATCGGTAGCTGGCAGAGACATGACCATAGATTTCCATCTTAAAGATTTATGAAGTTTTTAAGCAACTGCCTTGCCTTTCCTCTTCCACTTTGAATGTCGAGGACTATCTGAGGGCCTAACTATAGATTCGTCTTCGATTGGCGTATCGTTTGCGTCGCCCTGCTTAACAATTACAATCCTGAGCGCCCTATGCTTAGCCCATCTTGTCGGGGCTGCTCTAAGAGATCCCTCAAGTCTTATGCTCTGGTCTTGATCAATTAGCCCAACGATCCTTAAAATTTTCATCTGTCAGCACCGAGTCAATCCCTCTCATCTCACCAGGCACCTCTTGAAGAATCCACACTATTTCTTTAAATTGGGCACCTTCGGGTTGTGGAATCGCGGCTATAAAGGAAAGAAAATATTAGATTCGATATCGATTACGACTATCTTGTTAGCCACTAGAGAAATTGCAGCACATACATCTAACTAACCACCGTCTAACAAACCCTGGTGGGCATCGAATGTAGAACCACTCTGTCTTGATGTATCCAGGATCCAGTCACCACATGGCAATTCCTAGCTGCCTCTAAGAATGTGAATGAAGGATTATCTCCCCGACTCTTGACATTGAACAAGAAACTAACTTGCTCCGAAGTCGGGGGTCGTAAGAGGTGCTCCATAAAAACAATGAATAGACTATTCAACAATGCATATCCATTTGGATGCAACTATGATGGAGCGATTCCAAAGTAAGCTAACACCTCCCGGGTGTATTGGTTAAATGGGGAGAGTGTTCCAGCTGTGCACGAATGTCTATTAAAAGCGGTGAATCCTTTTGGGGGAACATGTGGCCTATCGTTCAGTCCTGGTAGCAGAACGTCATCCAATGATAGCTCGTGCCTCAGGCAGATTCTTCCTAACATATCTTTAGAGACGTTAGATGGCACTGAATCTTATAGATTCCTAATAAAGATTGCTTCCGGTAAATCGCCCGGAGATGGACTTATGACTTCGGCCGCGATGGTCGGCATCTCAACTACCAAAGAGGTGAACTTTGAGCCTCTTGCTGTTGTGAACTTCCAGGTTCCATAACTAATCAACTCATCAAAAACCACCAATATATGATAATAAGCCCATGTGTTCCCTAATGTGTAGTGCATGAATGTGTTGTGCAGGAGCGGTGCTATATAATACTTAAAGAAATTCTTCAGAATTTGAGAAAATATTCAAACGATAGGATTCCGAGATTCAACCGGAGCGACCATCATCGTTGACCATCACAACCATACCATTCAGGCTTAGAAGACGGATCAAAGTTAAAGTTCATTAAATTTTGTTAAGTCACAGTTCCATCAAGGAGCTTCAAGAGGCAGTCAAATATGCGGTGCAACAACTAAGTCCATTTATGCAAGGAAGAAGCTCAACGGAGTTAAATGTTCGATTATATAAGATTTCGTATCCATTAAAGTCTGAATTTGGATCGATCACCAGAAGTTCTATTTGTATCGATGGTGGAAAGCAGCATCTCGTACCGATCGTAAGAAGATTAATTCGTATTGACTCAGAACATCTAACTTCGTATCGATCAAAAGTAGCACCTTCGTATCGATTGCCGGATCCGAGACTTCGTATCGATCACTCTAGATTAACGTGAATTCCCATCATCAGTCGATACGAACTACCTGCTTCATCGATATGAAGATCCACTATGCCTGATCGATACGAACTCACTCATTATCCACAATCGATGCGGGTACGTCCTTCATCTATCATCAATATGAGTAATTTCGCCGTATCTCTCTGCACCATTCTTCTCCAAGCAACATGAGCGCCATCTCAACCCTCCCCGACCTCGCTTCGGTCTAACTCCGATCTCAACACCACCAGAATTGGTCACGAATGTGAATGATTGGCAATTGAACTTGAATCTCATCGTTTCGATGTGGATTTATGGGTTAATTACTTAATTAGAGCAGTTGGTTTGAGGGGTTAACGAGTTAAATGGCTCGAAGACGAAGGCAACTTCTTTTTCTCTTTTTCCCTGATCGATACGAAAGCGGTATGTGAGTGTAAAAGCAAGTGGAAAGTCTTCTAAGTCCTGACCGCATTGATATGGACTTGAACTCAAAAGGAAAAACGATTCGCATCCCAGTGGTGAGAACCGGTTGAAACGGTCAGAGTTCAATTGATACGAATAGCGTCATACAAAGCTACCTGGAACCTTCATATTCATCGATACGAAAATGATGTTCCATATCCATTAGCCCACCGACACAAATGATAATTTAGGAACCAATTGGACTATTCGTATCCATCGTTTTAGATATCACCGGAGTCACGGCCATCAATACTAAATGTTTTGTTCGTGTCCATCAACCTTAGGCCCATAAAAATTAGTATTCATCGATACAAACGAGACAACAGAAACATGTTTGGACAATTCCATCCCATCAGCACTCCATCGACACGAAGTTCCAATTTCGTATTCCTCTATTCAAAGACTCTAAGATTCGTATCCATCGATACGAACCGCATTGGGACTCCAACCAAATTTGTGTTGATCACCATCAATACGAATGAGATTTTTCAGCTTCTCAAAGTCGATCCAAGAGAGGATCGATACAAGGAGGTATTCTACAAATGACCATCAAGCGTCGTTACACTCGAATTTCACATCGACAGTGAATAATATTCTAAAGTTAAATAAACATTTTGGGAAGTGGTATTTAAATTGAATTTAAATGATTTAAAGATGTTTTATAATTTGTTAAGTATCGAAACCATAGATTTCAACATTCATTATTAAAATAGACGTTTTCGAGAAATAAGGATGTTATCCCACTTTTTGGCAAAGCCGCGATACCAAAATATCGATCAGACACGGAGAACAGTTCGTCTCAAAGACCGGTCATACTTCGTTTCGCCATGGATATCATTGAATTTTATCCAAATCCAGATTGAGCTACAATTGATAGGACACGGCAAGAAAGACCATAGGAGTCAGCATTTCAAATTTCAAGTCAATCCGAGTTCATATGCTCGAGTTATGGTCGATTCAATTTGAAGGGAAAGACCAGGTTTCGAAACCATCACCAAACAGTATTTCGAAACCATCACCTTCGAATCGGTTGAACTCGAAACCATCAGGGCGCCTAGGCTTTGACTCCATCCCCTTCGACTCCCTCACCTTCGAATCCATCTTATTCGAAACCATCGTGTTCGAATCGATGTGCATCGTATCCATAGAGAAGTGACACGGTTCGTATCCGTCAGAGGAACATAAGTTCGAACCCATTACAGAAGCAATGCTTCGAACCCATCACTATGGCTTCGTTCGAACCCATCCTGTATAGCTCCATTCGAACCCACTGGGTCAACCAACCATGATGACGTGTCTTCCATCGGTTCAAATACGCCGAGATCTATGGAGTCGAAGCGGTCAACTCGGAGTGAAGACCGGATCGATTCGAAGTTTGCGCTCCACGTCACCACGAAGACGCGTGCCATGATGGATTCGAAACCATCGATTCGAAACCTTGGTTTCGAACCAAACAGCCGAGCAATAAACCCAATTTCGAACCCATCATATCTCCTAACCTACTGATCCAAATGCCATGAAATTTTCATAGAAGCTTGCATACATGTTGAAGAATGTCCACGCCAAATTTCACCTCGATTGGATGAATTCTAGATCGGTTCGAATGGAGTTCGAACCGATGCCAAAGTGGGCCCAAACTTCCTGAGACCGTGCGTGTGGGCCCCCTCACGTGTCAGAAGTGGTCTCCCGAGTTTTCAGCAAAATATCAGCAGCCCGCGCCTATAAATAGAGCCCCAGGGCCAACAGAAAAGGGATCTTCTGACTCTGAAGCGCCCAGACTCTGCCGGATCGAGATCTCCTTCATCCTACATCATAATTTTACTGTTGATTCCGAATTTACAATTGTAATTTGCTGTTGATTGCTGCAACAACTTGTAATCATCGAAAGAAAAGCAATAAAATATCAAAACACTTCACAGTGGACGTAGGCAACACGCCGAACCACTATAAATCGATTGTCTACGCATTTTCTTTACCGTTGATTGGAGTTTTTGTTAGATAATATCTGTTTTGAATTTGCATTCTTGACTATTACCTCTTCAACGACTCTCGAAGAGTGTTGTGCCCAATTTTGACGCAAACACTTTGGTGCTTTCACTGAGAAAACCCAGATTTTCTCCTGCTCGTTGGATCTGTCATCGATACCGGATTGAATAAATCTAAGAGAGAGATCCAGATCGTTGAATCCAACTTCCTTCCCTTCTATTCAGATTTGCATAAAGTCTAGGAAAGAAATTCAACTGTCAAGATGGTTAGCACAAGAACCACCTCGAACGCTGTCAATCAAGAAGAACAAGACAGACAGAATCCTGCCCCTCTACCTTCATCCAATCAAGATGTTGCTGGGCACTCAGAACCGTCGGGTCCGGTTACCCGACAAGAATTACAGTTGCTACTCCAAGAGCTGACCCAGAGTCGGCGACAATTGGAAGAACAGCTACGCGCTAACGTTGAGCTAATCAACAAGCTGGATCGCCAGAAACGAAAGAGATCCACGAGAGATCGTGCTTCTCACTCTTCCAGCGAAAGTTCTTCATCTTCTGATTATCATAACCGGCCTCCACGACCCTGGTTAGATGGGAGTCGTATGCCACCCGTTGGAAACCAACCGACATTGACCGTTGGACAAATAAGAGTTGGTCCGGCAGCCAGTTTCCAAACCGGACCCTCCTCCCGAGGAGGTGCCGTTCCTCATCACGCCACAGAATACCGCACCACTAGCGTTACGGCTGAACCAGGGGTCGACGCTCAAGATCAGTCGGACCTGGACCGTCGTCATAACGGTCGTACTCCTGAACCGTACGTCCCAGAGGACTATGAGCCAAGAAGGCGAGACTTGGACCGTCGACGATATCCGGTTCAAGCCCGAAGTACAGAACGTGATCATACTCCGGCACAAATGCCGGACCTTTCAACTATGATACGTCAGATGATCCTTGAGAGTCAGGGATTCACAAACGACGATTGGGGAGTTTTCCGAAGTCACGCTCCCTTTACGGACGATATTCTTAATGCTGAACCCCCACGGTGATTCCGAATGCCCACTCTACCCATGTATGAGGGGAACTCCGACCCCAACCAACATATTCTAAAATATGAATGGTCGATGACTGCTGCCAGAGCCGACGACGCTGTGAAGTGTCGTAGTTTCCCCATATCCTTGGGGGGCATCGCCACCATGTGGTTCACCCGATTGCCTCCTCAATCCATATCCTCATTCGACCAGCTGGCCATAAAATTCGTTGAGCAATTCCGCATGCACGTCGCAAGGCCGAAAGATGTCAACACTCTATCTAGTGTCACACAAGCTCCCGGATAGACACTCAGACACTACCTAGAAAGATTCCATACTGCATGTGCAGAGATTAGTAATCCAAACGATAACTCCATCCTTATGGCATTAGCTAAGGGGATCGACCCCGATTCTGAATTTGGCAATTGGCTAGCCGGGAAACCACCAACGTCATTGGACCGTTTCCATGCCAAAGCATCTCAATTCCTGAGACGGGAAGACACGAAACAGTCTAGGAAGCAAACTGATGCAGGGCCAAATGCGGAAGGAACCCAAAGCAATGTTGCAATAAAACAGTCCGGTGAGAGCTCCGGAAAAGTTCAGTTGAACATTAAAAATAAACAAGCCCGGCGAAGAGAGAGCGTGAATCAACTTAAAAAACAAGATCAAAATCGTGGCCCGCAACGCAAAAATCCGATGTTCGACAGTTATACTCCTTTGAATACTTCACTGGAAGACTTGTATTCACAGACCCGTAATACAATTCAGTATGAAAAACCTGCTCCAAGACCGTCGTCGGAGAGACAAATCCAGACGGGAAAATTTTACAGGTTCCATGAAGGCTATGGGCACAATACGAACGAGTGTCGTCACTTACAAGATCTTGTTGAAAAACTGGTCAGAGAAAGGAAGCTGGAACAGTTTGTGCGGACACCGCAGCCCAGAGAAGCGGGCCCATCCAATCCAATAAATGAACCCAATCGACTAAGGCAGGAGGACTCGACTTGTCCCCGTGGGAGATTGGTGATAAACGCCATCAGTGGCGTGCCTATTTGCTCAGGAGCCTGGAACGACGAAGAACCTCGTCACTGTCACACATGACAGGCTCCTTCAGTCTATGAATGCTTTGTAGCTTCCTTTACATTCTGAATTTTGAATTTGTAATAAGGCACTGACTTTGCCACATTTTCTCATTTCAGCAAATAAAATGCTATCTCTTCAAGCTAAAGCCGTGATTCACCGAATACAACATTCAATAATCACGACACACGAAGAGCTAAGTTCCATTAAACAATGGAATTTATTCAAATAGCGAGTGACTGCGTTACAACCGGCCACTCACTAAGTGAAACCCCAGCTCGCGGACAAGCCAACACATCGAAGGCTGAACTGGACTAACACACGACAGTCCATTCAACAATTCGTTCCTGGAGCGCGAACGGACTCCAACTTCCCATAGCGTGAATTGGAGTATAAACATTCCATAATTCGCTCCCAGAGCGCGAGCGGACTCCAAATTCTCGGAGCGTGAATTGGAGTATAAACATTCCATAATTCGCTCCCAAAGCGCGAGCGGACTCCAACTTCCCACAGCGTGAATTGGAGTATAAACATCCCATAATTCACTCCCAGAGCGCGAGCGGACTCCAAATTCCCGGAGCGTGAATTGGAGTATAAACATTCCATAATTCGCTCCCAGAGCGCGAGCGGACTCCAACTTCCCACAGCATGAATTGGAGTATAAACATCCCATAATTCGCTCCCAGAGCGCGAGCGGACTCCAACTTCCCACAGCGTGAATTGGAGTATAAACATCCCATAATTCGCTCCCAGAGCGCGAGCGGACTCCAACTTCCCGCAGCGTGAATTGGAGTATAAACATCCCATAATTCGTTCCCACTACGCGAACGGACTCCAACTTCCCACAGCGTGAATTGGAGTATAAACATTCCATAATTCGCTCCCAGAGCGCGAGCGGACTCCAACTTCCAACAGCGTGAATTGGAGTATAAACATTCCATAATTCGCTCCCAGAGTGCGAGCGGACTCCAAATTCCCGGAGCGTGAATTGGAGTATAAACATTCCATAATTCGCTCCCAGAGCGCGAGCGGACTCCAAATTCCCGGAGCGTGAATTGGAGTATAAACATCAAATCCATCGCTCCCAGAGCGCGAGCGGACTCCAAATTCCCGGAGCGTGAATTGGAGTATAAACATTCCATAATTCGCTCCCAGAGCGCGAGCGGACTCCAAATTCCCGGGGCGTGAATTGGAGTATAAACATTCCATAATTCGTTCCCACTGCGCGAACGGACTCCAACTTCCCACAGCGCGAATTGGAGTATGGACATTCCATAACTCGTTCCCTCTGCGCGAACGGACTCCAACTTCCCAGAGTGTGAATTGGAGCATAAACATCAAATCCATCGTTCCCAGAGTGCGAACGAATTCCCAAAAAGCTCAAATAGGTGTGACTGACCATCTATCGGCTAACTCCAACTTCCCAGAGTGTGAATTGGAGTATAAACATCTATTCCAGGTTCCCGGAGTGCGAACCACATTACAAACAATCGATAATTCTCAAAATTCCTGGAGTACAAACCAGGTTATCGATCTCAAATTATCCTAAGTCCCCAGAATGCGGACGTGTGCTCAAGACTTGCAACAAGTGCGATCAGCCACCAAAAATACAAGTGTTGTTCCCCAAAACTGGGGGGCACGAAAGCTAAATATTAATCGCTAACCGAAGTGATACAACGGCCGAAGTTCGGTTATTCATCGATCACAACTTGCGACCAAGATTCTCAGACTTGACGAATAAAAACGAACTCCACTTAACGGTAAAAACACCACAAGTGCACCGGACCGAGAACAAGACACTGCAAGTACTTAAGCACAAATAGAACAAGAGTTGAAACAAAGGAACTAAATTTTATTTCAACTAACTTGAAACAAGAACTTACACGCAAATAAGTTCTTCCAAAAAAGAATGCCTACTAGCAGGGGCCGAACCTGCATCTATACACGACCTACTGACAAAAAACGAAGACAAGTACCTATCTACCAAAACATCTACTTGAGAAGCCGATTTATTTCTTCTTTTTCGTCCTTCTTACTAGTGGTACATCATCAGAATCACTAGGGACAGAAATTCTTCATTTTGAATGTCTTCTCTCCGGCGGTGGCTCTTCGGCTGGAGGCATGATGTCAATATCCTCCTCGGAGCTTGAGTCTGCATGGAGGCTTCCCGCCGGAGGAGTAGGGGGGACTGGATCCGTGACGGAGGGTGGGATAGTGCCACCCGATGACACTACCCTAGCAGGTGCTGGGCTCTGCGCCGCCGTACTACCACTAACATTACCACTATGCCCCGCAGCCTCTATTTCGGCGCTGATTTCGGCCAAGATTTCCTCATCACGAGTCGCATGGGCTTGGCTGGGGGCATCCACGGTCTGCATCGAAGAACTTGAGGTCGGCGGGAGGCTACTAACGATGATAAATGGCAAGTCAGAGAAAGAACCGCCCTGCTCACCGAGCAGCTCGCTCACCATCTGTTCGTCAACAGATAAGGATCTCCCCTGCGCCGCCTCAATTGATACCGCAGTTACAACAGTAGTCTCGGTGGCGATGGCCTTATCTCCTTTGCTCGATTCTTGAGCTGCGACAGTCGGCGCAACTCCAGTCACTAGGCAAAAAATAAGAAGTTATTAGTAACTGCTACAAAAAAAACACTCTATTTAGAAAACGCTTGAGATAACTTCGGAATACCTTCCCCAGTTTGGCTCGCAGACGGCTGAACGGCCTCGGAAGTATGCTCATGAATAGGAGATAAGCGCGGCTGTTCCGGGTCGTAAGCAGGAACAGGTTGCAAACCGACCGCAGATATAGGCACCGACGAAGATGGTGTGGTGACTTCAGTGACAGCAGAATGGTGCTCAACACCCGATCCCTCTCCGACTTCCAGGGAACGACCACCGATCAGCTCCTTCTCATGAGCAATGATAGCGTCATGAAGGACCTTCTTCTCATCGTCTGTGAGCAGCCGGTTCTCAAGTTCGAATCGATCGACCGCCTCACCTGGATGTGCTTCCTCTTCCTCCTCAACCAGTCGGTCCCAAGCGCTACGAAGGTGAACCGGATAATCTTGAAGCCAGGCCAAGTTTCTGTGTTTTAACACATTGGCGTTGTAAGTTATGAGCAAATCTTCGATATCGGCCTCTAGCCTGGCCTCTGCCTGTTGAACCTTCTCCTCCACCTCTGCTTCGACCGCCTGAACTTTGGCCACGGCCACATCTCTTTCAGTGCGAAGCACTACGGCTTGCTCGCAGGCTTCTTGCGCCGTGTTAAGCGCGTCATCTCTATCTTTAATAATTTCGGCAAATTTAGCCTTGAGCTCATTAAGTTCTTCTAACACCGCATCCCGCTCAGCAGTGACGACAGTGTTCCGGTGGCCCATGTCTTCCACCGTAACGTAGTGCTCCTTTTTCATTCTATCCATGGCTGCTTGAGCTTCATCGGCCTTTGTAAGAGCCTCCATCTCTGATTTTCGAGACGATTCAGCCTCGGTATTCAGCACTTGTATGATGCGGTCTTTTTGAGCCAGCTCGGTTTGAAGCTTTTCAATGGTAGCCGCTCGTTCGAAGGCCAACGCCGTTGCCTTATCGGCCGCCCTATACCATGCCTTGTATTGGGTGTAAAAGTCATGCACATAGTCGAGCGCCAACCGCTCGGCCTCCGGCGGGATTCTTTTCAGGTTCGGGGGAAAGACGTAGTTATCGAAGCAAATATTCGGGAACTCCCTCTTTAATTGCGCAAGTCTAATTGCCCCTTCCCTCGAGATTTCAGTAGGAGGCTGCTCCGCGACTATCGGGGTCATCGCCTCAGATCGGGAAGATTGAGAAACCGACGTATATCGAGAAGACTCGGAACGATGAGGGACATGAGCAGGAGGTTGTACGGGATCTCTAGAAGGAGGAGGGGTACGCGATCGCGATCGACGCTTATAGCCTCTGTCCGTGTCATATCTCTCGTGACTAGAACACCCAGAGCGCCCCTGGTCATAATACCCAGAGCGCCCCTGGTCATAACCTCTATCCCCTTCTCGTCTGCGCGAGTCGTAATGTGAAGGCTTGCGGGCATGTCGAAGACTCCCAAGCATTGAACCTCGCTTAGACATAATATCTACGAAGCAAAATAAAATAGAATTAATCACCTTTCAAAACAGGTAGTTTACAGTCAAAGGTTATGCAGTGTCGTGAAATGTGTATGAATATGCATTCCCCCCGACCAACCAGAAGTGTCGACCTCGCTAGTAATAAGAGGCTCGTTCAATTCTAGAGTGCGATGGAATTCCTCCAACCCGGCATCATGTTGAAAAGACACATCGTCCGGGATTGGAAGATCGGCAAGCCCTTCAAAAAGATTTTCAGTTCTCGGAGGAGACATCTCCGAGATTCTAACTCCGGGAGCGGAACGGGCCGTGACAACCGATTTCCATCTCCCCTTCTTACTTGACTTAACCATGGCAGCCTTGCCTTTTCTCTGCTCCGCGACATCCGGAACTGCGTCCGTAGGCCTGGTCAGCGGCTCATCATCGGTGTGGGTTCTTTCAGAGTCAGCTTCCTCATCTGTTGTAACTTTGGGTTTCTTGTGCTTGACTCGTTTTTTCGAGACGACCCTTAGTGCCACCTCAAAGCTTATGCTCTGCCCTTGTTCGATCAAACCGCAGGCCCGGAGATTCCTATCCGTCAATAACACGTCGATATCCCTATCTCCACTCGGGACTTCTCGAAGCACTCGCACCATCTCCCTAAAGTGCTAGCCCTCAGGTCGCTGAATCGCCGCTGTAAAAAAGGATAAAATATAAGTTCCACTTCGTCTGCAATTGCCGTAGTAATTATTTACGAACTCAGCTATACTCACGTCTGAATAGCCATCGTCGGGCAAATCCAGGAGGACATCTGACATAAAACCATTCTGTCCTATAATAGCTCAACCTGGTCCAAGACCCGGTAACCACTTGGCAATTTATCACCGCTTCCAAGAATGTGAAGGAGGGATAATCACCCCGAGTTTTGAAATTGAACAAGTATCTGATCTCGATCGGGAGTGGTGGTCGACGGAGATATTCCATAAATGCAATGAACAAGCTATTGATCGACGCATACCCGTTCGGGTGCAGCTGAGATGGAGCGATCCTCAAAAACGACAATACTTCCCTTATATACTCGCTGAACGGAGGAAGTGTCCCGACCGCACACGCGTGGCGGTTAAATGCAGTATACCCTTCCGGTGGGTTGTGCGGTCTATCATTCGGCCCCGGCAGTAACACATCGTCCAGTGACAGGCCGTGCCTCAAGCATATCCTTCCCAACATATCTTCAGAGATATTGGATGGAACGGAATCCGATGGATTTGCGATGAACGACGCATTAGGCAATTCATCCGGGGCTGGACCGACGATCTCAGGATCGATGTCCGGAACCTCTAGTCTCGGAGAGGTTGTACCTTGAATCTCCTGCTGCTGTGAACTTGACAGTTCCATAACTAGCTAACTCATGAGAAACCATCGTTAGACGACAAAGGAACCGTGCGTTCCCCAGTGTAAAGTGTATGAATGTGTGTGGTGCAGTGCCATGCATTACTTGAGTAAATGTCGCAGAGTTAAAGTAAATATGCAAACGACAAAGCTACGGAGTCCAACTATAATGACCGTCATCGCTGACCGTCATCACTAATCCGTTTCTATGATGGAAATTGATTCGGATAGAAGTTGTTATAGTTCCATCGACAAGCTTCGAAAGGTGGTCAGGTATGCAGTTTAATATTCGAGTCCAAATATGCAAGAATGAAGCTCGTCGGAGTCATGCTTAGAAAAATTTCAAACTTTGGTATCCATCATAGAGGGTTCGAAACGATCACAAGGACTTCATTCGAACCCAACCGAACGTCGCTTCGTTCGAACCTATCCTGACGTCGCTTCGAACCAATACCGTTAGACGCGCTTCGAACCGATAACCATGTGTCAAATTCGATCGATCGATAGTGGATGACTTCGAACCGATATGAATCGATACCCTTCGTACCAATGCAAAGTAGAGAACTCCGAGCCGATAGCCGATGGGTTCGAAACCATCGACTCGGACGAACTCATCGAACCCATCAATCAGCGCGAACTGTGCGCCCCATAAGGGCATCCCCAAGGATCGATGTGAAATCCAAGAAAATGATGCCACCATCATCGATTCGAACTCGAGCCCACGCATCGGTTCGAAGCCCTCCCAAACCAGATCTGGTTTTGCCAATCTCGAGGCTACGCAATCGATGAAGAAGGAATGGGATTTAAAATTACTTTGCCGCTTGGATTCGAGACTAATTACCTAGTTTGAATAATGGATTCGAGGAATTAGAGATTTGGATCTTGAATGGTTCACGCAACACAGTGTTTTTTCTCCTTTGGAGCTCCAAAACGATGCACTGCACAGTAAAAGCAAGCAAGAGTAAAAGTAAAAATGAAAACAGTGAAACCCACTGCTATTTATATGGAGCCTAGGATGTGACCGGGCCGTTTCGTGTCCCAGTCAACCCAACCGGTCACAACCGGTCAAGTACCAGATCGTTTCGAAGTTGGCTTTCGAACCCATCTGCCTAAAGCCCTATCGATTCGAAGTTCACCTCATGCTTCAACGGTACGAAACGCACTACAGAGTGACAGGCTGCATCGATGCGAAACGAACTGTGGGCACATCGATTCGAAGACCTTGTTCACATCAACCACTTCGAATCCATCCATGGCCTATCGATATGACAGATGACTTCGTATCCATCTGCTTCCAATTCGAATCGACTCGAACAATTATTTCGTATCCATCCCCTCAAACCGGTTCGAATGTTAACTTCGAACCCATCATAGCACAAGCATACCGCGTCCATACAAACGTGGATTTCGAACCCATCGATGCTCGAATGCATCGGTTCGAAATAATACACTCACGCAATACAGAATTCAATTCCTTCAACCTTCAATATCGATTCAGGAGAGGATCGATACGAAGGGACTTTTCTAAACAACCACCAAGCGTTGTCTCAACTCAAATTTCCAAATCGGTTCAGGAGAGAATCGATACGAAATTCAATAGCCAACCAAGCTGGCAACGACTCGTGAACGCACGACGTTAACAAGGGTCAAATTAACATATGTGCATATATGTCGAACTAAGATCCGATTTTAAACATTTACAGGGATCAAACACTCATCCTGTTACAAATGCAACAGCCAACGGCTAAGCGCTACTATACAGCAATGCAGCATACGAGTTTAAACAAAAAAGAGAGCAATGATTGTTCAGAAAGAAACGGCAGCTATTCAAAGCACGTCATGTTCCCACAAGACGTACTTTGGGGGGCAAAATGTTATCCCGCTTTTTGGCAAAGCCGCGGTACCAAAATATCGATCAGACACGGAGAACAGTTCGTCTCAGAGACCGGTCATACTTCGTTTCGCCATGGATATCATTGAATTTTATCCGAATTCAGATTGAGCTACAATTGATAGGACATGGCAAGAAAGATCATAGGAGTCAGCATTTCAAATTTCAAGTCAATCCGAGTTCATATGCTCGAGTTATGGTCGATTCAATTTGAAGGGAAAGACCAGGTTTCGAAACCATCACCAAACAGTATTTCGAAACCATCACCTTCGAATCGGTTGAACTCGAAACCATCAGGGCGCCTCGGCTTTGACTCCATCCCCTTCGACTCCCTCACCTTCGAATCCATCTTATTCGAAACCATCGTGTTCGAATCGATGTGCGTCGTATCCATAGAGAAGTGACACGGTTCGTATCCGTCAGAGGAACATAAGTTCGAACCCATTACAGAAGCAATGCTTCGAACCCATCACTATGGCTTCGTTCGAACCCATCCTGTATAGCTCCATTCGAACCCACTGGGTCAACCAACCATGATGACGTGTCTTCCATCGGTTCAAATACGCCGAGATCTATGGAGTCGAAGCGGTCAACTCGGAGTGAAGACCGGATCGATTCGAAGTTTGCGCTCCACGTCACCACGAAGACGCATGCCATGATGGATTCGAAACCATCGATTCGAAACCTTGGTTTCGAACCAAACAGCCGAGCAATAAACCCAATTTCGAACCCATCATATCTCCTAACCTACTAATCCAAATGCCATGAAATTTTCACAGAAGCTTGCATACATGTTGAAGAATGTCCACGCCAAATTTCACCTCGATTGGATGAATTCTAGATCGGTTCGAATGGAGTTCGAACCGATGCCAAAGTGGGCCCAAACTTCCTGAGACCGTGCGTGTGGGCCCCCTCACGTGCCAGAAGTGGTCTTCCGATTTTTTAGCGTAATATCAGCAGCCCGCACCTATAAATAGAGCCCCAGGGCCAACAGAAAAGGGATCTTCTGACTCTGAAGCGTCCAGACTCTGCCGGATCGAGATCTCGTTCATCCTACATCATAATTTTACTGTTGATTCCGAATTTACAATTGTAATTTGCTGTTGATTGCTACAACAACTTGTAATCATCGAAAGAAAAGCAATAAAATATCAAAACACTTCACAGTGGACGTAGGCAACACGCCGAACCACTATAAATCGATTGTCTACGCATTTTATTTACTGTTGATTGGAGTTTTTGTTAGATAATATCTGTTTTGAATTTGCATTCTTGACTATTATCTCTTCAACGACTCCCGAAGAGTGTTGTGCCCAATTTTGACGCAAACAAAGGAAGTGACTATAACATTGTTGTTATATTAAATGATTTTCGAAAGAACATGTTTTGTATGGTATTGGGGTTTATATATATATATATATATATATATATATATATATATATATATATATACGTATATATATATATATCTTATTTTCGAATCGCTATACTATTGATTTTGGGTTGTCGTAACGATGTTTTACGCAACATTCGTTTTGACCCAAATAAATGTGTTTAAAGAGAATGTTTTCCTTAAAAAATAAAATACATACTAAAACGTGATTTAAGTATATAGAATATTTTCTAGTGTTGAAAATAAATAGAATTATGAATTACTTATTATTAAATAAGTATGGAAATGTTTTCCAATATGAAGTGAAATGTTTTGAGATTATATATTTTAAAGATAAATTGAAGTGAATATTTGGCTAGTAATCTAATTAATGAAAGATTAATTAAAGGGCTCAGTGATTGTTATGGTGCTGAATATTTATTTTTTTCTTTGATAGTTAAATAACCGACTATCAAACTTTGCCAAATTTTAGTTCCTCGACTTGATGTGGGTTGGGAACTATTTAGTCGTACACTTAGTACGTAGCCTTCTGTGTAGGCTTGATTATCGTTTGTGCTGAGGATGTTGATTCGTATAGTGCGGAGTATTATTCCAATCTATCGAGCTTCCTTCTTGGCCTGAAGGATAGCAAGTTGAAAGTTGGAGGCGTGATAAGTCTATGAGACTTAGTTTCTGTGTGAGGTTGAGAAATGCTTTTGCGTTGTTGGCGCGAAGAGACCGGGATCGGTTTATTTCAAAACCACTTAGGACCAATGTATATGCGACGATTGTGCTGGTTGCTTGTGATGATATTGATATTCCGGATTTTCATAGTGGGGGACTTCTTGTTGATCGTTTGGGGTTAAAATCCCAATATACATCCAGTAGAAGTGATCTCGTCATTTATGAAATATCCAATGCAAGGACTATTCGCTACTAATCCTAGGGATTTCCCGACAGGATGTGGTAGGAAAGTATCTTCGGTTTGTCTTATTCCTGAACAACTTGTATGGATGTTTGTCAGACATTGCATTTCTACAGATTACATACATTGGTTTTTACAAACGTACATCAGTGGTGGCGGAGAAGGCAACTTCTCTTAGCTTAACACCCTCCTTGAGACGTATGAGCTTAAGGGTTGTATTTTTGTGGAAGGCAATTAGCAATAAAAGGAGATGGCCGAGTGGCATTCAAAGTGATGTGATATGTGACTATGAAAGGTAATCGTTACCTCGTCAGGCCTCATCAACCGGAAATGACCAAAACAGGGTTAGATGCGGCAAGGCTAAGTGGGTCATTCCCATTAGGATATGATCATCCTCTTCAAGATATATCTTTACACGCTAGGACGTCGTGTATCTGATTATTGTGGTTTGTATGCTATGAGGGCCCTCTGTAAATGTCGGTAACGACCGAAGGATGATATATTCGGTACCATCAAGTTATAAAGGTGGGCCGGTCTTGTGTTGGTAGAGGATCCTTTGTGATGGTCCACGGTGCATTCTTCTAGAGATGTACTTCTGGAAGGTAGTCCCTTCACCTGGTCATTTGTATGGAAATCCAAACTCCACTACGTACCTGCTATTTTATTTGTAGAGCCTAACATGCTGGAATTTAATAATGGTAACAATTTCGGCTATTTTGAATATTATTTGTATACTACACACTAGTATAATATCACATGAGTTTGATATGATATGTTTTAGTTATCGTAAGGTAAAAACATGTCCGTGTTTATTTCTAGACTTGTCTTACGAGATACTTTTGTTTTGATAAAGGAAAAGTTTTGATAACTTAATAAATTCAGTTGAGTGTGTTTCTCACGCTGGTTTACCAGACTGATCCGGGCGTTCTTCCCTTTCAATGCTCGGGTCAGACCGAGTATATTTACAGGTTTAGATTTGGTGCTTTCGGAGCTTCAGCAGGAGGGCTGAAGATCTTCATTTTCGTATACACGTACTTGTTTTGATTATCCGCTGTGCTTTGTTTGTTGTTTTATATTATCGGCAATTGTGAGGACAAATTATTATAACTGTTCAAGTTGATAACTCTGATTGATTGTTGAACTCTGATTTATGTATGTATATATACAGTTTCTGTTTTGTAAATAGCATTGACATGATGGTATATATTTTCCGCTGCGATGTGAGATTCTATATTATTCTGTTTGGTTCTATCTTCTCTCTTTCTTCTCTTATCTTCTTCTCTCTTCTTTTCTTTCTCTTGAATTTCCATCCGTTTGTGCTTTTTTGGGTCGGACATGTGTGGATTATTGTCGATTCAAAGGATACGGATTTGCGGGTCGTCACACCTATTATCAGAGCTTAGTTTTTGTATATTCCTAAGCATTGATGTGTACTCATTATAGATAGGGACAATAGCACCCTAGATTGAGTTTGAGTGTATTATATATGTGAGCATGTATTTCTTAGTGAATATAAAATTGTTTTATATTGTGTTTGCTTATCCGTTGAGCTGTTTGTGAATTCTGGTCGGTATGTGGGACGCCATATTATCAATAGGGATTTCCAAACTCTTAAACGAGGCATGTCGACATAGTATCATTTTAAATTAGGTAAATGAAATACTTTTACCTTAATTATATTTTATATATAAAGGAATGATTTTTCAGAATTATTAAAGCGTATATAAACTGATTGTTTGGTTGTTTGAAGATGTAAATATATAAGTTAATGAAAGATGTTTGAATAATCTAAATAAAAATAATAATTTTAAAAGAATAAATTATATAAGGAACGAAACAATATGTGTTTTTAAAATAAAAATGAATTTAACTAAGTATTTGAAAATTTGAATTCTGTTGACTTTGGAAGTTATTTTTCAAAGTTAAAGAGATTATTTTGTTATAAATCTAGATAAGGTAAATAAGTTGAAATGATCTTATGTAAGTAAAGTAAAATAGTAAAATTATATAAGTGGAAGATTTATAAATAGAGGTATTTCTAAAAGAATATAAAGCACAGAATTCACTACTGTTACTGGGAAATAATAAGGGTGATGGCTGCAGCATCATCAGTATCATTTTCGAGTTTCTGTGTGATGGATTTTCTACCAACAGTAAATTGAAAATTGAAGTTTTGTTTTGATTAACAAATTTGATTTAAAATCCAAGTTAAAATTGATAAATATAAGTAAAATAAGTTTTGGACTTATAATATGAAGTAAGAATTTACTTTAGTAAAGTTGAAAGAAATTTGAGTTAGTAAGCGAATAATATGATTTGAAATTTAACTAAGGAAGGTTAAATTGAATTGAATTTTAATTGGATTAGATAAGTGATTATATAATATGAATTTGGAAGTTTAGATAATTAAGTTGTATAACTTATAAAATGAGAAAAGGTAAGTGAAACTAAACATTAAAAATGGTTAAACAATTTAGTTAAGCAAAGCAAAATCTGTATTTGAATAGTGGTATGAATTTGACTTAAGTAAAAGTTAAATAAAATAGAATTTGAGTGAAATTAGTAGTGAACTTAAGTTGTATAGTGAAAGTGAAGTTGAAATGAAGTTGAAATGAAAGATAACTGATGTAATTTTGAATGAAGTTGATTTTGGGTATCGAAGTAAATTACTTAACAAAATGATGAATGTGAATTTGAGTTATATAAGGAAATTCAACATGAAATGTATAATGAATTAGCATTAAAAATGTTGTTGTTAAGAAGTTGTGAATTAATAATAATGCTGAAAGTGTTGTATAAAAATGTGATTATAGTGAATACTAGAATTAAATATAAATTGAATGTTAAACCAATTTGAAATTAAAAGTGTTGAACCGAATTGAATGAATGTAAATTAAATAAATTTGGTTATGTTGGTTATGCATTGGTTGTTAGTTGATGGTGTAAAAAATTCATATGGAATTGAGTTAATAAAACTGAAAGCTAAATAATTGAATTCAAATTGGAAGTGGAAGTAAATAGAATTGAATTTGATTTGAATTGAAAGTGAACAGATTGGAATATGAATTAGTGAATGTACACTAACAGAAAATGAATGAATGAATGTTGGTAAAATCCAATATTAATGAATCAAATGTGATTTAAATTGAAAATCAATTCAATGAATATTAATAAGAAGTGAATTTATATTGATTTGGTCATGGAGTTGTTGGAAGATAGTTGTTTGATGATTGGATCTGTTGCTTTTGGTTGCATTTTCTATATTGGCATATGTAGTTGTTGGTATATATTGTATATTGATATTACTTTCTATATACATGTTTCTCATTTTTTGTTGAGTGTTTACTCAGTGCGGATGGCGTACGCTTCACATTTGGAGCTCGCTTTCGCGCAATATTAGCCGTATATGCTTGCTAACGATATATAAGGTACATATCTCGGATTACATATCGTACTTTTACACTTTTTTCCCTTCAGAATGCCTCATCCTCGTAGATGAGATGTATATTTGTGATATATAGATTGTTATTTTTTTGGATCGAACCGCGCAAAGTCGACACTGGCGAATTATTTTGAAAATTTAAGGCGTTAGAAAAAAAATTGGAAATTTTTTGATAACTAAAGTTTAGATTTTAAGTTGAAAGTTAAATGATATTAGTTGGTTTTGAAAAGATAACTAAGTGTGATTTGAAAACTTAGTAAAGTTTTTGTGAGAAGTTTAACTAATAAATTTTGGAAAATTTAAAAGGTTAAATAGATTTGGTAAATCTAAATTGAACGAATTGTTTTGAAAAGTTAATGGATTTTGTGACTTTTCTTACTCGGTAATTTCGAGGATGAAATTCTTTTAAGTGGGGGAGAATGTAACGACCCTGAATTTCAGTCATTTGAAATTCATATATTTAATTAATTTTAAATATTTAAAGGTTAATTTTATAAGCTGAATAAATTATATTTCGAACATAAGAATTTAGTTAGATAATTAAATTGTTAATTTAATATTTGGAATTGCAGAAATAATTGATAATTGGATTTAAAATGAATAAAAATGATTCATAAAGTTGTTTTAAATTATATTTGAATTAGAATGATGTTAGAGAACTTTTAAAATTGAATTAAAAGTCAAATTGTAGAAATTGAATATTTTAATATTTAATTAACGAGTAAAAATAGCCGTTTCTCAAATAGTCTTGGATTTTGATGAAACCAATTTTATTAGATCCATAATGTTAAATTATTGTAAGATTTTAAATTTCGTGTCAGTTGGATTTATGGTTTGTCCGAGACAAGCTAAAATGCGTAGAAACGGTTTAAGTGAATTTTAAATTTAAATAATTCGATTTGAAAACCTATCTTCCAAATACTATCGAATTGGCTCTCGATATATATTCCATTGCGTTCGGAATAGGGGTTAAACATTATAAACGACAGGCGACACGTTTCGTTTCGAGTCCGAAAATTTTTCGGATGAATAGTGCACGAATATTTTCTATAAAAGCCCTTCATTTTTTCCATTTTTCACAAAACTTAGGGTTAGAAACCCTAGCCGCCACTATCATTTTAATGGCCAGAAATTTCCAAACTTCTCGCTTAATCTCTTCCAATCCATTAATCAATTCAAGAAACTCTCAACTATAAAAACGAAGAGAATCACGAGATCTTTCGATCCATAAGGGTATGATCGTGATCGACGCAACGATGAAGGAGAAAATGGACGCGCCCGTCTAGGCTATGGGTTCAGTTTTCTTAGCCTACGTGCAACCGAGTTCAACATCGTACAGCCAATGGCGTCTCTCGCGTTGGGCTTTGAAACCCTTGTCTCCGATCGTCTTCTAGTGGCTCGAGGAGGTGGTGAAAATTTGTTAAAAATGACGGCCGAGTGGGTTTAAGCGTGTGTGGTAACCTGGGTAGGGAGGAAGAAGAAGGGCACGGTCCTGATGTGGAGTTTGAAAAATTGATGGCTGTGATGATGGGAAGGTTAAAAATATAAAAGAAAATTGTAAATATTTATATATTAAATTCGTTCAAACTTTAAAACACCATAACTTCTTCATACGAGGTTGAAAATTGACGAAATGAATTGCGTTAGGTCCGTTTTGACGAGCACTACGCGATGGAGCTGATTTGGAGATGATTGAAGCTAGTGTGGATTTTGAGTAAATTTAAAAGCTCGTTTAATTTTATCCGGAATAAAACACTGAAATCACGACTACAAACAATGTGAGTACAACTCACTCTTTCTAACTCACTGATATTTTTATATAAGTGAGAAATAATTTATTATATGATGATTGATGATTGTTTGGATGATATATTGATTGGTATTTGGATATACTCCTGCCTAGTGGAGAAGATGACCCTATAAGTTCCCGTGTATGAGCGGATGACCCTTTGTACACGCGTCTGCCTCAAAGCGGACATTGTACACATATTCTAATATGTATATTTGTTGCAGGTGACAGGTTGGAGGGATCCAACTAGATTTCTCAACAGTGTTGATTTATTTATAAATATTGTTATACAAGCTGTTATCATATGATATATGATGTTTTGGATGTCGTGATTGTTATATTTAGTGCTGTTGCAGCATTGGGCCTATATTTTGGAATTTAAAAATGTTAAAGCAAGTACTTTCAAATTAAAAGGATTTTAAAGTGATTTTTGAAAGTATACGTTTTATTGAATTTTGGAATTGATTCATTTTAAATAAATAAACATTATAACTTTTATGTTATAAAAATTATGGTTTTTGTGAAATAAAACTAGAATATGATTTTTGGAATGTGAAGTTAACTATTTTGTAAAATGGTTTAAATTGAAATTTTTGATTTATTATACATGGTTTATGTAGAAGATTTAAAAATTGGTATTTTATAAATTAAAATATTAGAATTATAAAACGTGTTTTATGAGTGTTCAAAATGGAGTTCTTAATGGATGTTATAAGTAAATAAGATTTATGGAATTATAAATTGATGAAGTTATAAAAGGAAAGATTATGTAAATAAGATATTTATAAGTAATTAACTTATAATTTGGATTTTGGCATATAAATGAAATGTAAATGAGATTTGTTAATAAAGGAATTTATAAGTTGAAGTTTTTATAAAATAGAAATGGAATTTATAAACATTGTTTTATAAATTCAAAATCAACTATATTTTGATAAGAGAATATAGAAGGTTATTAAAGGAACTATACTCATGATTTTGGACAGTGGGTAATCCTTTAATTCAAATATGCAATAGTAATGGATTCGGTAAAGGGGTATATTCACGATTTTGGACAGTGAATTATCTTTTAAAATAAATGCGTAGAAGTGTTGGAATTTGTTAGAGGATTTATATTCATGATTTTGGACAGTGAATAATATTTTAAAATTAAATAAATGTTTTGGGAAGTGGTATTTAAATTGAATTTAAATGATTTAAAGATGTTTTAAAATTTGTTAAGTATCGAAACCATAGATTTCAACATTCATTGTTAAAATAGTCATTTTCGAGAAATAAGGAAATGACTATAACATTGTTGTTATATTAAATGATTTTCGAAAGAAAATGTTTTGTATGGTATTGGGGTTTATATATATATATATATATATATATATATATATATATATATATATATCTTATTTTCGAATCGCTATACTATTGATTTTGGGTTGTCGTAACGATATTTTACGCAACATTCGTTTTGACCCAAATAAATATGTTTAAAGAGAATGTTTTCCTTAAAGAATAAAATATATACTAAAACATGATTTAAGTATATAGAATATTTTCTAGGTGTTGAAAATAAATAGAATTGTGAATTACTTATTATTAAATAAGTGTGGAAATGTTTTCCAATATGAAGTGAAATGTTTTGAGATTATATCTTTTAAAGATAAATTGAAGTGAATATTTGGCAAGTAATCTAATTAATGAAAGATTAATTAAAGGGCTCAGTGATTGTTATGGTGTTGAATATTTGTTTTTTCTTTGATAGTTAAATAACCGACTATCAAACTTTGCCAAATTTTAGTTCCTCGACTTGATGTGGGATGGGAACTATTTAGTCGTACATTTAGTACGTAGCCTTCTGTGTAGGCTTGATTATCGTTTGTGCTGAGGATGTTGATTCGTATAGTGCGGAGTATTATTCCAATCTATCGAGCTTCCTTCTTGGCCTGAAGGATAGCAAGTTGAAAGTTGGAGACGTGATAAGTCTATGAGACTTAGTTTCTGTGTGAGGTTGAGAAATGCTTTTGCGTTGTTGGTGCGAAGAGACCGGGATCGGTTTATCTCAAAACCACTTAGGACCAATGTATATGCGACGATTGTGCTGGTTGCTTGTGATGATATTGATATTCCGTATTTTCATAGTGGGGGACTGCTTCTTGATCATTTGGGGTTAAAATCCCAATATACATCCAGCAGAAGTGATCTCGTCATTTATGAAATATCCAATGCGAGGACTATTCTCTACTAATCCTAGGGATTTCCCGACAGGATGTGGTAGGAAAGTATCTTCGGTTTGTCTTGTTCCTGGACAACTTGTATGGATATTTGTCAGACATTGCATTTCTACAGATTACATACATTGGTTTTTACAAACGTACATCAGTGGTGGCGGAGAAGGCAACTTCTCTTAGCTTAACACCCTCCTTGAGACGTATGAGCTTAAGGGTTGTATTTTTGTGGAAGGCAATTAGCAATAAAAGGAGATGGCCGAGTGGCATTCAAAGTGATGTGATATGTGACTATGAAAGGTAATCGTTACCTCGTCAGGCCTCATCAACCGGAAATGACCAAAACAGAGTTAGATGCGGTAAGGCTAAGTGGGTCATTCCCATTAGGATATGATCATCCTCTTCAAGATATATCTTTACATGCTAGGACGTCGTGTATCTGATTATTGTGGTTTGTATGCTATGAGGGCCCTCTGTAAAGGTCGGTAACGACCGAAGGATGATATATTCGGTACCATCAAGTTATAAAGGTGGGCTGGTCTTGTGTTGGTAGAGGATCCTTTGTGATGGTCATCGGTGCATTCTTCTAGAGATGTACTTCTGGAAGGTAGTCCCTTCACCTAGTCATTTGTATGGAAATCCAAACTCCACTACGTACCTGCTATTTTATTTGTAGAGCCTAGAATGTTGGAATTTAATAATGGTAACAATTTCGGCTATTTTGAATATTATTTGCATACTAGACACTAGTATAATATCACATGAGTTTGATATGATATGTTTTAGTTATCGTAAGGTAAAAACATGTCCGTGTTTATTTCTGGACTTGTCTTACGAGATACTTTTGTTTTGATAAAGGAAAAGTTTTGATAACTTAATAAATTCAGTTGAGTGTGTTTCTCACGCTAGTTTACCAGACTGATCCGGACGTTCTTCCCTTTCAATGCTCGGGTCAGACCGAGTATATTTACAGGTTTAGATTTGGTGCTTTTGGAGCTTCAGCAGGAGAGTTGAAGATCTGCATTTTCATATACACGTACTTGTTTTGATTATCCGCTGTGCTTTGTTTGTTGTTTTATATTATCGGCAATTGTGAGGACAGATTATTATAACTGTTCAAGCTGATAACCCTGATTGATTGTTGAACTCTGATTTATGTATGTATATATATAGTTTCTGTTTTGTAAATATCATTGACATGATATGATATATTTTCCGCTGCGATGTGAGATTCTGTATTATTCTGTTTGGTTCTATCTTCTCTCTTTCTTCTCTTCTCTTCTTCTCTCTTCTTTTCTTTCTCTTGAATTTCCGTTAGTTTGTGCTTTTTGGGTCGGACATGTGTGGATTATTGTCGATTCAAAGGATACGGATTTGCGGGTCATCACACCTATTATCAGAGCTTAGTTTTTGTATATTCCTAAGCATTGATTTGTACTCATTATAGATAGGGACAATAGCACCCTAGATTGAGTTTGAGTGTATTATATATGTGAGCATGTATTTCTTAGTGAATATAAAATTGTTTTATATTGTGTTTGCTTATCCGTTGAGCTGTTAGTGAATTCTGGTCGGTATGTGGGACGCCATATTATCAATAGGGATTTCCGAACTCTTAAACAAGGTAAGTCGACATAGTATCATTTTTAATTAGGTAAATGAAATAATTTTACCTTAATTATTTTTTATATATAAAGGAATGATTTTTCAGAATTATTAAAGTGTATATAAACTGATTGTTTGGTTGTTTGAAGATGTAAATATATAAGTTAATGAAAGATGTTTGAATAATCTAAATAAAAATAATAATTTTAAAAGAATAAATTATATAAGAAACGAAACAATATGTGTTTTTAAAATAAAAATGAATTTAACTAAGTATTTGAAAATTTGAATTCTGTTGATTTTGGAAGTTATTTTTCAAAGTTAAAGAGATTATTTTGTTATAAATCTAGATAAGATAAATTAGTTGAAATGATCTTATGTAAGTAAAGTAAAATAGTAAAATTATATAAGTGGAAGATTTATAAATAGAAGTATTTCTAAAAGAATATAAAGCACTGAATTCACTACTGTTACTGGGAAATAATAGGGGTGATGGCTGCAGCATCATCAGTATCATTTTCGAGTTTCTGTGTGATGGATTTGCTACCAACAGTAATTTGAAAATTGAAGTTTTGTTTTGATTAACAAATTTGATTTAAAATCCAAGGTAAAATTGATAAATATAAGTAAAATAAGTTTTGGACTTATAATGTGAAGTAAGAATTTACTTTAGTAAAGTTGAAAGAAATTTGAGTTAGTAAGCGAATTATATGATTTGAAATTTAACTAAGTAAGGTTAAATTGAATTGAATTTTAATTGGATTAGATAAATGATTATATAATATGAATTTGGAAGTTTAGATAATTAAGTTGTATAACTTATAAAATGAGAAAAGGTAAGTGAAACTAAACATTAAAAATGCTTAAACAATTTAGTTAAGCAAAGCAAAATCTGTATTTGAATAGTGGTATGAATTTGACTTAAGTAAAAGTTAAATAAAATAGAATTTGAGTGAAATTAGTAGTGAACTTAAGTTGTATAGTGAAAGTGAAGTTGAAATGAAGTTGAAATGAAAGATAACTGATGTAATGTTGAATGAAGTTGATTTTGGGTATCGAAGTAAATTACTTAACAAAATGACGAATGTGAAATTGAGTTATATAAGGAAATTCAACATGAAATGTATAATGAATTAGCATTAAAAATGTTGTTGTTAAGAAGTTGTGATTAAAAATAATGTTGAAAGTGTTGTATAAAAATGTGATTATAGTGAATACTAGAATTAAATATAAATTGAATGTTAAACCAATTTGAAATTAAAAGTGTTGAACCGAATTGAATGAATGTAAATTAAATAAATTTGGTTATGTTGGTTATGCATTGGTTGTTAGATGGTTGTTAGTTGATGGTGTAAAAAATTCATATGGAATTGAGTTAATAAAACTGAAAGCTAAATAATTGAATTCAAATTGGAAGTGGAAGTAAATAGAATTGAATTTGATTTGAATTGAAAGTGAACAGATTGGAATATGAATTAGTGAATGTACACTAATTGAAAATGAATGAATGAATGAATGTTGGTAAAATCCAATATTAATGAATCAAATGTGATTTAAATTGAAAATCAATTCAATGAATATTAATAATATTGATTTGGTTATGGAGTTGTTGGATGATAGTTGTTTGATGATTGGATCTGTTGCTTTTGGTTGCATTTTCTATATTGGCATATATAGTTGTTGGTATATGTTGTATATTGATATTACTTTCTATATACATGTTTCTCATTTTTTGTTGAGTGTTTAGTCAGTGCGGATGGCGTACGCTTCGCATTTGAGCTCGCTTTCGCGCTATATTAGCCGTATATGCTTGCTAACGATATATAAGGTACATATCTCGGATTACATATCATACTTTTACACTTTTTTTCTTTCAGAATACCTCATCCTCGTAGATGAGATGTATATTTGTGATATATAGATTGTTATTTTTTTTGGATCAAACCGCGCAAAGGCGACACTGGCGAATTTTTTTGAAAATTTAAGGCGTTAGAAAAAATTTTGGAAATTTTTTGATAACTAAAGTTTTGATTTTAAGTTGAAAGTTAAATGATATTAGTTGGTTTTGAAAAGATAACTAAGTGTGATTTGAAAACTTAGTAAATTTTTTGTGAGATGTTTAACTAATAAATTTTGGAAAATTTAAAAGGTTAAATAGATTTGGTAAATCTAAATTGAACGAATTGTTTTGAAAAGTTAATGGATTTTGTGACTTTTCTTACTTGGTAATTTCGAGGATGAAATTCTTTTATGTGGGGGAGAATGTAACGACCCTGAATTTCAGTCATTTGAAATTCATACATTTAATTAATTTTAAACATTTAAAGGTTAATTTTATAAGCTGAATAAATTATATTTCGAATATAGGAATTTGGTTAGATAATTAAATTGTTAATTTAATATTTGGAATTGCAGCAATAATTGATAATTGGATTTAAAATGAATACGAAAGATTTATAAAGTTGTTTTAAATTATATTTGAATTAGAATGATGTTAGAGAACTTTTAAAATTGAATTAAAAGTCAAATTTTAGAAAATGAATATTTTAATATTTAATTAACGAGTAAAAATAGCCATCTCAAATAGTAATGGATTTTGATGAAGCCAATTTTATTGGATCCATAATGTTAAATTTTTGTAAGATTTCAAATTTCGTGTCAGTTGGATTTATGGTTTGTCCGAGACAAGCTAAAATGCGTAGAAACGGTTTAAGTGAATTTTAAATTTAAATAATTCGATTTGAAAACCTATCTTCCAAATACTATCGAATTGGCTCTCGATATATATTCCATTGCGTTCGGAATAGGGGTAAAACATTATAAACGGCAGGCGGCACGTTTCGTTTCGAGTACGAAAATTTTTCGGATGAATAGTGCACGAATATTTTCTATAAAAGCCCTTCATTTTTTCCATTTTTCACAAAACTTAGGGTTAGAAACCCTAGCCGCCACTATCATTTTAATGGCCAGAAATTTCCAAACTTCTCGCTTAATCTCTTCCAATCCATTAATCAATTCAAGAAACTCTCAACTATAAAAAGGAAGAGAATCACGAGATCTTTCGATCCATAAGGGTATGATCGTGATCGACGCAACGATGAAGGAGAAAAATGGTCGCGTTGGTCTAGGCTATGGGTTTAGTTTTCTCAGCCTACGTGCAACCGAGTTCAACATCGTCACAGCCAATGGTGTCTCTCGCGTTGGGCTTTGAAACCCTTGTCTCCGATCGTCTTCAAGTGGCTCGAGGAGGTGGTGAAAATTTGTTAAAAATGGCGGCCGAGTGGGTTTAAGCGTGTGTGGTAACCTGGGTAGGGAGGAAGAAGAAGGGCACGGTCCTGATGTGGAGTTTGAAAAATCGATGGCTGTGATGATGGGAAGGTTAAAAATATAAAAGAAAATTGTAAATATTTATATATTAAATTCGTTCAAACTTTAGAACACCATAACTTCTTCATACGAGGTTGAAAATTGACGAAATTAATTGCATTAGGTCCGTTTTGACGAGCACTACGCGATGGAGCTGATTTGTAGATGATTGAAGCTAGTGTGGATTTTGGGTAAAATTAAAAGCTCGTTTAATTTTATCCGGAATAAAACGCTGAAATCACGACTACAAGCAATGTGAGTACAACTCACTCTTTCTAACTCACTGATATTTTTATATAAGTGAGAAATAATTTATTATATGATGATTGATGATTGTTTGGATGATATATGATATATTGATTGGTATTTGGATATACTCCTGCCTAGTGGAGCAGATGACCCTATACGTTCCCGTGTATGAGCGGATGACCCTTTGTACACGCGTCTGTCTCAAAGCGGACATTGTACACATATTCTAATATGTATATTTGTTGCAGGTGACAGGTTGGAGGGATCCAACTAGATTTCTCAACAGTGTTGATTTATTTATAAATATTGTTATACAAGCTGTTATCATATGATATATGATGTTTTGGATGTCGTGATTGTTATATTTAGTGCTGTTGCAGCATTGGGCCTATATTTTGGAATTTAAAAATGTTAAAGCAAGTACTTTCAAATTAAAAGGATTTTAAAGTGATTTTTGAAAGTATACGTTTTATTGAATTTTGGAATTGATTCATTTTAAATAAATAAACATTATAACTTTTATGTTATAAAAATTATGGTTTTTGTGAAATAAAACTAGAATATGATTTTTGGAATGTGAAGTTAACTATTTTGTAAAATGGTTTAAATTGAAATTTTTGATTTATTATACATGGTTTATGTAGAAGATTTAAAAATTGGTATTTTATAAATTAAAATATTAGAATTATAAAACGTGTTTTATGAGTGTTCAAAATGGAGTTCTTAATGGATGTTATAAGTAAATAAGATTTATAGAATTATAAATTGATGAAGTTATAAAAGGAAAGATTATGTAAATAAGATATTTATAAGTAATTAACTTATAATTTGGATTTTGGCATATAAATGAAATGTAAATGAGATTTGTTAATAAAGGAATTTATAAGTTGAAGTTTTTATAAAATAGAAATGGAATTTATAAACATTGTTTTATAAATTCAAAATCAACTATATTTTGATAAGAGAATATAGAAGGTTATTAAAGGAACTATACTCATGATTTTGGACAGTGGGTAATCCTTTAATTCAAATATGCAATAGTAATGGATTCGGTAAAGGGGTATATTCACGATTTTGGACAGTGAATTATCTTTTAAAATAAATGCGTAGAAGTGTTGGAATTTGTTAGAGGATTTATATTCATGATTTTGGACAGTGAATAATATTTTAAAATTAAATAAATGTTTTGGGAAGTGGTATTTAAATTGAATTTAAATGATTTAAAGATGTTTTAAAATTTGTTAAGTATCGAAACCATAGATTTCAACATTCATTGTTAAAATAGTCATTTTCGAGAAATAAGGAAATGACTATAACATTGTTGTTATATTAAATGATTTTCGAAAGAAAATGTTTTGTATGGTATTGGGGTTTATATATATATATATATATATATATATATATATATCTTATTTTCGAATCGCTATACTATTGATTTTGGGTTGTCGTAACGATATTTTACGCAACATTCGTTTTGACCCAAATAAATATGTTTAAAGAGAATGTTTTCCTTAAAGAATAAAATATATACTAAAACATGATTTAAGTATATAGAATATTTTCTAGGTGTTGAAAATAAATAGGATTGTGAATTACTTATTATTAAATAAGTGTGGAAATGTTTTCCAATATGAAGTGAAATGTTTTGAGATTATATCTTTTAAAGATAAATTGAAGTGAATATTTGGCAAGTAATCTAATTAATGAAAGATTAATTAAAGGGCTCAGTGATTGTTATGGTGTTGAATATTTGTTTTTTCTTTGATAGTTAAATAACCGACTATCAAACTTTGCCAAATTTTAGTTCCTCGACTTGATGTGGGATGGGAACTATTTAGTCGTACATTTAGTACGTAGCCTTCTGTGTAGGCTTGATTATCGTTTGTGCTGAGGATGTTGATTCGTATAGTGCGGAGTATTATTCCAATCTATCGAGCTTCCTTCTTGGCCTGAAGGATAGCAAGTTGAAAGTTGGAGACGTGATAAGTCTATGAGACTTAGTTTCTGTGTGAGGTTGAGAAATGCTTTTGCGTTGTTGGTGCGAAGAGACCGGGATCGGTTTATCTCAAAACCACTTAGGACCAATGTATATGCGACGATTGTGCTGGTTGCTTGTGATGATATTGATATTCCGTATTTTCATAGTGGGGGACTGCTTCTTGATCATTTGGGGTTAAAATCCCAATATACATCCAGCAGAAGTGATCTCGTCATTTATGAAATATCCAATGCGAGGACTATTCTCTACTAATCCTAGGGATTTCCCGACAGGATGTGGTAGGAAAGTATCTTCGGTTTGTCTTGTTCCTGGACAACTTGTATGGATATTTGTCAGACATTGCATTTCTACAGATTACATACATTGGTTTTTACAAACGTACATCAGTGGTGGCGGAGAAGGCAACTTCTCTTAGCTTAACACCCTCCTTGAGACGTATGAGCTTAAGGGTTGTATTTTTGTGGAAGGCAATTAGCAATAAAAGGAGATGGCCGAGTGGCATTCAAAGTGATGTGATATGTGACTATGAAAGGTAATCGTTACCTCGTCAGGCCTCATCAACCGGAAATGACCAAAACAGAGTTAGATGCGGTAAGGCTAAGTGGGTCATTCCCATTAGGATATGATCATCCTCTTCAAGATATATCTTTACATGCTAGGACGTCGTGTATCTGATTATTGTGGTTTGTATGCTATGAGGGCCCTCTGTAAAGGTCGGTAACGACCGAAGGATGATATATTCGGTACCATCAAGTTATAAAGGTGGGCTGGTCTTGTGTTGGTAGAGGATCCTTTGTGATGGTCATCGGTGCATTCTTCTAGAGATGTACTTCTGGAAGGTAGTCCCTTCACCTAGTCATTTGTATGGAAATCCAAACTCCACTACGTACCTGCTATTTTATTTGTAGAGCCTAGAATGTTGGAATTTAATAATGGTAACAATTTCGGCTATTTTGAATATTATTTGCATACTAGACACTAGTATAATATCACATGAGTTTGATATGATATGTTTTAGTTATATTCACTGTTCAAAATGGAGTTCTTAATGGATGTTATAAGTAAATAAGATATATAGAATTATTTTGGACAGTGAATTATCTTTTAAAATAAAAGTGTAGAAGTGTTGGAATTTGTTAGAGGATTTATATTCATGATTTGGGACAGTGAATAATATTTTAAAATTAAATAAACGTTTTGGGAAGTGGTATTTAAATTGAATTTAAATGATTTAAAGATGTTTTAAAATATGATAAGTATCGAAACCATAGATTTCGACATTCATTGTTGAAATAGACGTTTTTGGGAAATAAGGAAATGATGGCCTATAACACTGTTGTTATAGTAAATGATTTTCGAAAGAAAATGTTTTGTATAGTGTTGGGGTTTATATATCTATCTTATTTTCGAATCCCTATACTATTGATTTTGGGTTGTCGTAACGATGTTTTATGCAACTTTCGTTTTGACCCAAATAAATGTGTTTAAAGAGAATGTTTTGCTTAAAGAATAAAATATATACTAAAAAATGATTTAAGTGTATAGAATATTTTCTAGGTGTTGAAAATAAATAGAATTGTGAATTACTTATTATTAAATAGGTATGAAAATGTATTGAAGTGAAATGTTTTGAGATTATATCTTTTAAAGATAAATTGAAGTGAATATTTGGCAAGTAATTTAATTAATGAAAGATTAATTAAAGGACCCAGTGATTGTTATGGTGTTGAATATTTATTTGTTTGCTTTGATAGTTAAATAACTGACTATCAAACTTTGCCAAATTTTAGTTCCTCGACTTGATGTAGGAACTATTTAGTCGTACACTTAGTACGTATCCTTCTGTGTTGGCTTGATTATCATTTGTGTTAAGGATGTTGATTCGTATAGTGCGGAGTATTATTCCAATCTATCGAGCTTCCTTCTTGGCCCAAAAGATAGCAAGTTGAAAGTTGGAGACGTGATAAGTCTACGAGACTTAGTTTCTGTGTGAGGTTGAGAAACGCTTTTGCATTATAGGTGCGAAGAGACCGGGATCGGTTTATCTGAAAACCACTTCGGACCAACGTACATGCGACGATTGTGCAGGTTGCTTGTGATAATATTGATATTTCGGATTTTCATAGTAGGGGACTTCTTGTTAATAGTTTGGGGCTAAAATCCCAATGTACATCCAGTAGTAGTGGTCTCTTCATTTATGAAATATCCAATGCGAGGACTATTGGCTACTAATCCTAGGGATTTCCCGACAGGATGTGGTAGGAAAGTACCTTCGGTTTGTTCTATTCCTGGACAACTTGTATGGATGTTTGTCTGACATTGCATTTCTACAGGTTACGTATATTGGTTTTTACAAACGTACATCAGTGGTGGCGGAGAAGGCAACTTCTCTTAGCTTAACACCCTCCTTGAGAAGTATGAGCTTAAGGGTTGTATTTTTGTGGAAGGCAATTAAAAGTAAACGGAAATAGCCTTGTGGCATTCAAAGTGATGTGATATGTGATTGTTAAAGGTAATCGTTACCTCATCAGGCCTCATCAACCGGAAATGTACAAAACAGGGTTAGATGCGGCAAGGCTAAGTGAGTCATTCTCATGAGGATAGGATCATCCTCTTCTATATATATCTTTACATGCTATGACGTCGTGTATCTGATTATTGTGGTCTGTATGCTAGAGGGGCCTCGGTAAAGGTCAGTAACGACTGGAGGATGATATATTCGGTACCATCTAGTTATAGAGGTGGGCCGGTCTTGTGTTGGTAGAGGATCCTTTGTAATGGTCCTCGGTGCATTCTTCTAGAGATGTACTGCCGGAAGGTAGTCCCTTCACCTGGTCATTTGTATGGAAATCCAAACTCCACTACGTACCTGCTATTTTATTTGTAGAGCCTAGTATGCTGGAATTTAATAATGGTAACAATTTCGGCTATTTTGAATATTATTTGTACACTAGACACTAGTATAATATCACATGAGTTTGATATGATATGTTTCAATTATCGTAAGGTAAAAGCATGTCCGTGTTTATTTCTGGACTTGTCTTACGAGATATTTTTGTTTTGATAAAGGAAAATTTTTGGTAACTTAATAAATTCAGCTGAGTGTGTTTCTCACACTGGTTTACCAGACTAATCCGGGCGTTCTTCCCTTTCAATGCTCGGGTCAAACCGAGTATATTTACAGGTTTAGATTTGTTGCTTTTGGAGCTTCAGCGGGAGAGTTGAAGATCTTCATTTTCGTATACACGTACCTGTTTTGATTGTCCGCCGTGCTTTGTTTGTTGTTTTATATTATCGGCAATTGTGAGGACAGGTTATTATAACTGTTCAAGCTGATAACTCAGATTGATTGTTGAACTCTGATTTATGTATGTATATATACAGTTTCTGTTTTGTAAAGACCAATGATATGATATTATATATTTTCCGCTGCGATGTGAGATTCTGTATTGTTCTGTTTGATTCTATCTTCTCTCTTTCTTCTCTTCTCTTCTTCTCTCTTCTTTTCTTTCTCTTGGCTTTCCTTCAGTTTGTGCTTTTTGGGTCGAACATATGTGGATTATTGTTGATTCAAATGGTACGGATTTGCGGGTCGTCACAGTAATCATGTGTTGGTTTTTATCTTTGGAAATCAATGCATGGACGACTCAATTCTGATTATTTTCCCTAGATGTTGTGAATCTTCAGATAATGTGAGATTCCAAAAGGTAGGGCTGAAGATTTGATCAAGCTTTTGCTTCTATTTATGAAAGCCAATGTATCGATAGTATTATTCTAGGAGTATTTTCTTTGCATCACAAATCTTCGAGCGATGGCATATTCCCGCAAGCTAAGATCAAATGGTATTGTCAGACCATAAGTAGGTCATCGATTCTTCTCGTCATCGCTAGGCATTGAGTGATGGTAAACTTCTAAATGTTAAATCCTTCGTATCCTTGGTTAATAATTTTGTTTCCAGCATGCTCTATTTTTTGCGTGACAAAACCATTGTCTAGCCATCTCGTGGTTATTCATGTTTAGACTGGGAGGCGCTTCTTTCGGCTAAGTATTTGTGAGTTCATCTCTATTCAAGGGAATAGCTATTTCGAATGCCTGTATTTAGGCGTTTGTTAAGTGTGGAAAGTTATGGGATAAATTATTCAATTTCCCCAATTCTAGCTCCTAATCCTATTCTGGGATTGAGGAAGTCTGATGATTTCTTATTGTCTAGGAAATTTCCTTACTTGTTCTTAGTCGTGTATGCTTTGCTTAATTGTTGATGCCGTCATAGAAGTTCTGTTCGTATGCCAATACCTATCTTCGAGAATCGATAACCTAGCTTCTTGGTTTCAAGCAACAATTCCTTGAGGCTACCTAACTCTTGGCTTCTTCTAAACTCTTTTCAAGTTGGATACTGGAAATTTGGTTGTGCACTAGCTTTCATCCTTAGAAATATTGCATAAGCAATTCAATCCTATAATTTCCTTTTGGCGCTATTTTATTCTTGTGTAGCAGTTGATTCCTCCGATGTAAGGTCAAACCATATGATTGTTTTGTGAAAGGTATGTTTTCCTATCGTTCTCTATCTTTGGGCAACAATAGTTTTCTAAAGACAATAGTAGTTGGGGACCAACTTCTATCTTCTAAAGCTAGTACATCAATGGTTTACTACGTTAAGTGCTTCTCGTTGACTCTGCAGAATAAATTTTTCTTGGCATTACCGGAGCAACACCGGTACCTGGTGAATAAAAAATTTCTCGGCATTGTTTGGGCAATGTCGGTACCTTAGGAGCAGAAAGTTTACCGACTTGCCAGGGCAACACTGGTACTTAGGAAATGAGAGAAGGCCTTGGCATTATTAGGGCAACATGGGTACTCAAGAGGTTGGGATCGATTTTCTCGTCAATCTTGTCGTGCTTTTAATCCAGTTGGTCGGTCTTCGAAATCTTGCGCTTCAGCGATTGGATTATAGAAGTCTTTTCTTAGTGTTGCTTGTCTTCAAAAAGCTTTAGAGTTAGGTTCCATAGGATTGAATTCTTCATCTGATCTTGTAAAGTTGAGTAGATTCCTTTTAACCCAATGTGGCTGCTCTTTCAACGTTGCTTAACTAAGGAATATGTCGTGTTTTGGAAGGTTGGGAGTCCCAGGCGTCTCTGTTATTTTGCTTTGTTTATAACCGTCAAATGCTCCCTTTGGCGGTATAGGTTCATTGCTTACCCAATTCCTTGGTTGTTCTGACTTCCAATCGTGGAAACCCTTATTCCCAAATGCTAAATTCCGATCACTTATAGAAAATTGGATATTTTACGGCGAGTCGTTATATTTTTCCCAAATACACTTACACTCTTCGATCAAAATCATGGACCAGAAGAGTTCTATAATGTTTGTCTTGAGTATATGGCAGTTAACTCTGCTTGTTGCAAACCATATGTGCTCTACTAGGTTACTGACATTGTTGTGAATATCCACCTTATTCATAAGTTCCAATCTTCGAGAATCAATAGTTTAGCTTCTTGATTCTAAGTGTTTTCTCCTTGTCATTATTTGCCTTCATACAATAATTGGTTTTCCACAAGCAGGAGTCGAGATATTTGATCAGTCCCTGCATGGTTGATTATACCAAATCAAGGATAAAGTCCAGGCTGTGATGAGATGATTGGAAGTTATCCTTCTTGATGTCTCTAGTCTTCGAGCGTTGTTAGATTGCTGAAAGATGAGTTATTCCCTTCGGATATTGCCAATCATTGGGCTATGATGGATTCTTGTAAGTTGGGATTTGAGAACTCTATCAAGCATTTGCTTTTATCTTTGGGAACTGATGCATCGATGACTTGATTTTGGAACATCGTCCGTCGTCGTCTATCTCTACTCGACAGTAAGTTCCTTCTTTCATCGCCTATTTCGATGCGATAATGAAATTTGGGGAGTCTAATTTTCTTATTGATATGATATTCTAGAGTTCTCGATGTTGTCGAGGCAATATCGATGTCTAGTAGGTTGGAGTAGTTTCTCTTTTAATTCCATAGTCGTTCAGCGTACTATACTGCTTAACTCTATTGTGATTCCCAAAATTCTCTGTTCAGCATAACAAAACCATGAAGTAATTTTTATCCAGACCAAGTGTTAGTGTGTTGTGTGCCTCTTAGACCATGAGGCTGATTACTCCAAACACTTGATGGAAGACATGATGTTCTAGGTGGCTCTCTATATGTCCCATGTCAAAGTTGAGTCTCAGCTCCTATCTTTAGGTACTAGTGACTCAAACATCTTAACTTTAGAAATTTTTGTATATTAACTTTGGTTAAAGATCAGAATTCTTTGCCGACCTCTGGCTTGGGAGCTTTGCACCACTGCTGAGCAATGTCGGTTCATTTGGGTAGCGGTAATTGATCACTATTAATCCTGCAATAGACAAGTTTTCCGGTGTTGTCGGGGTAACGTCGGCACTTAGAGAATTTTGAAAAGTCACTAATGATGCCAGAGCGGCATCAAATAGTGTTTGTGCGGCTTACGAGATGCGCACAGTAAGATTCTGGTTACTTGAATATGATTCTACTAATCCAAGAAGCGACGCGCGGTTTATAGGAGTGTGGAGCTAATGAAAGTGCGGGGCTTATGAGCGTGTGCGGATTACGAGATCGATATGAACCGCTGATCTGAAATGGTTTATTGATAATGTTGGAGCAACGTCAAACAGTGTCTGCATAGCTTATGAGATGCATGGCTTTTGAGTGCGTGGCTTATGATATGCATGGCTTATGGGATCGATTCGACCAATCAATCTGGAATGGTTTGTTAATGATGCCAAAGCAACTTCAAGCGGTGTCTGCATGGATTATAAGATGTAGTTTTTGAGAGTGCATAATTTATAATGTGCATAGTGGTTTAGGCCTTCCTGGTGCTGTCGAAGCGACACCGGTTCTTAGAAGGCAAGGATCGAGTTTTCTTGTTAATTCGGCGAATTAACTTCACAGGAACGCAGTATCATCGGTTCCAAGATATAAGTGGTTTTTGGATCAGGTAACCATAGCTTTGATGATCCTTCTGTGCTTCGGGAAGATGTGCACAACCAAGTAGATCAGGTTGCCATGGTGGAGAGATCTACAATTGACCGCATGGGGATAGATATCAAGAAGAGCCTGTGGGAGTTTAGGGTAAGATTCTTAGCTTTTGGTCCAAACTACCTTCAGAGAATGGGTCATTAACTGACATACAGTCTGAGAGGAAGAGGATCTGGTCACCAAGGGTGCTAAATATGGAGTTAGGAAGAAGTAAGCATGTATTATGATTCTATTTTCGTTTATTGCGCTAACTAGGTTCTTAGTCCGTAGTTCTCAGAATGTCAGAATTTTTGATCGAGCGTAACAGGATTATGGTATGGTTAGTATCTACATTTCTTGGGGCTATTCAAGTGTGTATGGTGCCCTATTTACCCATAAGGCTATTTGTATGCTTGAACTATATCCAGGGTTTCTTCATAGCTTGTTTGGTTGCCCTCGGTCCAATGGGTGCGGCTATGTCTTCTAGATGATTAAAGCATGGGAAAGCCTCTATCTTCGGAGACTTATACATTAGGGATCAGATGTACTTGGTTCTTCCTGTGATTGAATCTCGACTTAATTCAAGTCGGCCTTTGATTAATCACATGGTCGGCCCATTTTTGGCTTAGCTTCTTTGAGCGATTTTGAATCTTTGGAATTTAATACTATTTGTTTCATTGGTCATTAAAAGTGTTTCCATTAATTCTAGAGAGTGATTGATGTCGATTCATGGCCTCGGAGCATGAATTCACTGACTTCAGGGAGTTCTGAATTAGATGATTGTTGATCTTTCTGTTCGCCTTCACGACACTTTAGTTCATGAAGGAATTTTGGATCAGATGATCGCTAATCTATAGGTTTGCCTCCGTGACGCTTTAGTTCGTGAAGGACTTTTATGAAATTTTAGATCATGAAAGACGTTTGGATTATAGAAATGTTGATCTACCAGTTCACCTTCATGCCACTTTAGTTAATGATGGACCTTTACGACACTTTTGTTCGTGCAAGATTTTTTGGATCAGATGACTGCTGATCTACCGATTCACCTTCACAACACTTTTGTTGATGAAGGTCCTTCGTGAAGTTTTAGTTCGTGAAGGATTTTTTGATTAGATCACCGTTGATCTACTGGTTCGCCTTCATGACACTTTAATTCATGAAAACCTTTGGACCAAATGACTGTTGATCTACCAGTTCACCTTCACGCTGCTTTAGTTCATAAAGGACCTTCACGACACTTTAGTTCGTAAAGGGTTTCTGGATCAGCTGACCATTGATCAACTAGTTCACCTTCACATGACTTTACTTCATGAAGGACCATCGATGACGCTTTAGTTCATGAAAGATTTTTTAGATTAGATGACCATTGATCTATTGGATTTCATTTACGAAACTTTACTTCATGAAGGACCTTCACAATGCTTTAGTTCGTGAAGGGTTTTTTGGATCAGATGATCGTTGACCTACTGATTCGCCTTCACGACACTTTAATTCATGAAGAACCTTCGCGACGCATTAGTTCATGAAGGGTTTATTGGATCAGATGACTGCTGATCTACTGATTTCCCATCAAGACACTTTAGCTCATGAAGGCTTCACAATGCTTTAGTTTGTGAAGGGTTTTTTATGGTCAGATGTCCAGCAACCAGACGGCCTGGGAGTGATGATTTATTGAATCCAAGAAGAATTTTGGTCGAATTTCCGACGACCATACGTCGTTGGAGTGATAATTCATGGAATCCAAGAAGAGTTTTTGGATTCATCTTGCGGAACCATAGTTTTATCGGTACTCGAAGACCAGGGGGTTGGATCTGTTTGTTCGATGATCCTCCAGAAAAGCCTTTTCGCTGCTACTAGAGCAATGGTGGTTCTTGGAATAAGGGATTTATATGACCCGACGGTCTGGTGGTTAGTAGGCCTGTACTCCTCATTCATAGTTTGTAGGCATGAAAGTGTTTTCTTTGCCGTGTTGTCTGCAATGCCCCTAGTGTTCTGGTAAGGCTCATTCGGAAAAGGAAAGTAAATAAGGATAGATAGGAAGGCATCACTTTATATTGCTGCCCCCTTCCTTCGTAGTTAGCTAGCTAGAGTGCTATTTGATAGTCATCCTTTCTTAAGTTGGTCCGGATGCTTGAGCAGAAAGTCCCCGAGGGCCTGTAGCTCATTCATTGTTTGGTGTGTCATTTGGCAATTTCAAGGGCACTTTTTTTTTAATCTCCTTTATGAGCCATTACTTTCTATTGTATATGCCTTCAGTCGATTATATCCCACTCGAACATACCAAATGGGGGTTCGGGGGCAATGTCCTCGAAGCTTACGGTATATGCTACAACACTTCCCAAAGGATATTATTTTCAGAGTTTCAACAAGCAGATATTAGGTCGGCCAAGCCATAATTATGACTCCGTACCTCATTAACTCAATACCGCGCTAATTCGGGATTAAGAAGTTCACGAGCAACCAATTTTTAATTCGGGTACCAAAGAACGTTCTCTACCTTAATTTGGTTATCCTAATTCGACATTAAGGGTTTCTTAACTTCGGCAAAAAGAATATCCACTGAATTCAATCTCTCCCTACATTAACTCACTATTAACCCACTATAAAATTAGCTCGACATCTCCTCCCCACCTTTTATCTTCTTTGAAATCAAACCAATTTTCCCCCAAAAGCTTTGGCTAGAATAAAATCGAGGGCTTTGTTGGCAAATAAAAGAAGTTCAGTTCATTTCCACACCATGCCGTCGTCGATCGCCACACAAAAATTTGGATGCCGAGATCTAAACTTTAAAGTGCTAAGCTCCGATGTTGAATTGTGTAACAGCCAAGGGATGATTGACATGGTTTTGGAGAAGGAAGGCTGTCAGCAGTCTCTGGAAAATGCTAAAATGAAGAAGGAAATGTCAAAGATAAATGAGGAGGAGGTTGAAGCTTGAGCAGTGGGGTGATGGAATGTAACAGTTTGGCATATTTGCACGTGCATAGATGAAATACATAGGAGATTGATATGTGGGTTGTTGAGTAATATCGGTTTGTTAGTCGAATCTTTTACATTGTACTGGGCCGCGTTTGATGTTTGGGCTTGAGTAGGCAAAGTGTTATGATAATTCTCTGTTGTGTATAAATACAGTGTTGAAGTTGTAACTGATGGTATGAAAAAAACTCAGTAATAAAATTGTTCTTCTTTCATATTGATGTTGTTGCCATTAGTGATATTGGTCTTCTTTATCTTTTCATATTGCTCATTCCTGTGCTTATACCTATATGCTTCATATTTGTTAAATCAGATCTGCCCAGTTAAGTATTGTTCTCTGCATATTGATTGTATCAATGTTCATATATTTGCTCTTATCTGATTTGTAGTTATCTGTTCTTGATCTTTCATATGCAACATACTGTCAATATTCTTCTTAATAATTGTGTCAGATCTTGATGCATCATTTTATTCGAATGATTAATTGATTACTGTTATTCAATTATCCCTTAGTTCTTGTTCAGTTTGGATATCAATCTTGTAATTTGTTTCATTCTTATGCTTCTGTAAATCTGAAACTTTGTCACATATACTTGCAAAGATTTATCGTTCTTGTTGAAGTTTGGCAGCGGTTATAAATCTTGATCATCCTTTTGCAATATATTTCCTATTCTTGAATCTGCACTCAATTTGCCTTGATACATAATACCATGTTTTGATATTCATTAAATTGGAAATCAGTATTTTCTGTTATAAAATCTTGCAAGTAATTTGTCAAGTTCATTTTCCTGGCTAAATTCATTGTACAAATTTCCTTTAACATCAAAGTTTGCACAGTTTCTTGCTTCAGTGAGTTTATTTTAGTTCAGTTTCTTCTTTCCCCTACATATCAAATTTCCCACTTCCTCAAACACCTTCTCAATTGCTAGTAAATTCATCATTCCAGCATGAGCAAGGAATCTGACCCACCATGCTCTTCCAATTTGGTATCAGAGCCATTAAATGGGGAGGAAATAGAACCCCAGATCGATCCAAGCCTCAATAAAAACAATTCTTATACCCATCCACCCCTTCTTGATCAAGAACTACTATGGCAACGGCAAGGTGAGTTTAATGAACATATCACTAAATCTTTAACCCAATTGGAGCATAGCAACCGGAAACTGGAGCATGACATCACCACCAAATTCGAAGGTGTACACATTCTACTCACCGCTTTAGTTCAAGAAGTCCACCAAATCAAGAATCAGCGCATCCTTCCTCTTCCACAACCACCTATGCCTATAATTCCTCAACCAGTCACAAGAATCTCAAATTCTTCATCAAGAACCAACCTGCCACTGCCAAGCAATGCTCCAGGCTTCATGAATCTTCCTTTATACCCTCAAGAAACCCCACTAGTACCTAAAAATCCTTATCAAAACTGCCCTAACTCAAATTATCAAACTCCAAACTATTCCAGTACAAATTACCATAATCCAATGTCCTCTTACAAGTTAGACTTCCCTAGTTTTTCGGGTAAAGAAAAAGTGGCTGATTGGTTTAAGCAAGTGGAACAGTACTTTAGATTTTACAATATAAAAGAGAAATATTGGGTAGACTTTAGTTCTCTCTCCCTCAAGAAAGAGGCACTGCAGTGGTATCATGAGTATATAAAGAGTGTGCCAAATCATAGGTCATGGCAAGTATGCAAGGAAGAAATTATGGTTATATTTAATGCTGAGGAGATGAGGAGGCCGTATGAATCATTAGCAGGTCTGATGCAAACCACCACAGTAACATATCTTAGAAAATTTGAACAAGCTAGATGGAAGCAAAACGCCTGTATTGCTGCAGCCAAATGTGTACAGGCTGATTCTTCTTTATGTGGAAATGATTTGTCCAGTCCCAAAATCCCTGATGATCTAACTGCTAAGGATAACTCGCTATTTGATGTCTGTTGCCTAGTTGAAAACCAAAACATCAGTATTATTCAAACAACCCAAGAGACGGTATTATTATCTGATGTTGAGACAGTGGAAGAAGAAAAACAATCAGAAGTTGCATTATTTGCTACCGAAAATGATAAATATTTCAAAGATGATACAAGCAATGAAGTAGCTAAGGATTCACATGCATCCAATTCATATGATGTGTATATTCAACCAACAAGGCCTACTCTCAAGACTAATAATATAACTATGATGAATTCAAGTGATTCCATTACGGGTTTAAGCGAATTTTGTTTGCTCGTCGAGGCTGCTAACACAATTTATATTGAGGAAGACAAGGAAACATTCTTCGCATTTGAAGCTGTCATTTTCAATGAGAACCCATACAAACCATATAAACCACCATGGCCGCCTCCTTTGCTACCACTCGACCTTGAGGACAAGGTCATTTTCAAGGGAAGGGGAGATGTAACAGCCAAGGGATGATTGACATGGTTTTGGAGAAGGAAGGCTGTCAGCAGTCTCTGGAAAATGCTAAAATGAAGAAGGAAATGTCAAAGATAAATGAGGAGTAGGTTGAAGCTTGAGCAGTGGCGTGATGGAATGTAACAGTTTGGCATATTTGCACGTGCATAGCTGAAATACATAGGAGATTGATATGTGGGTTGTTGCAGTAATATCGGTTTGTTAGTCGAATCTTTTACATTGTACTGAGCCGCGTTTGATGTTTGGGCTTGAGTAGGAAAAGAGTTATGATAATTCTCTGTTGTGTATAAATACAGTGTTGAAGTTGTAACTGATGGTATGAAAAAAACTCAGTAATAAAATTGTTCTTCTTTCATATTGATGTTGTTGCCATTAGTGATATTGGTCTTCTTTAATCTTTTCATATTGCTCATTCCTGTGCTTATACCTATATGCTTCATATTTGTTAAATCAGATCTGCCCAGTTAAGTATTGTTCTCTGCATATTGATTGTATCAGTGTTCATATATTTGCTCTTATCTGATTTGTAGTTATCTGTTCTTGATCTTTCATATGCAACATACTGTCAATATTCTTCTTAATAATTGTGTCAGATCTTGATGCATCATTTTATTCGAATGATTAATTGATTACTGTTATTCAATTATCCCTTAGTTCTTGTTCAGTTTGGATATCAATCTTGTAATTTGTTTCATTTATGCTTCTGTAAATCTGAAGCTTTGTTACATATACTTGCAAAGATTTATCATTCTTGTTGAAGTTTGGCAGCGGTTATAAATCTTGATCATCCTTTTGCAATATATTTCCTATTCTTGAATCTGCACTCAATTTGCCTTAATACATAATACCATGTTTTGATATTCATTAAATTGGAAATCAGTATTTCCTGTTATAAAATCTTGCAAGTAATTTGTCAACTTCATTTTCTTGGCTAAATTCATTGTACAAATTTCCTATAACATCAAAGTTTGCACAGTTTCTTGCTTCAGTGAGTTTATTTTAGTTCAGTTTCTTCTTTCCCCTACATATCAAATTTCCCACTTCCTCAAACACCTTCTCCATTGCTAGTAAATTCATCATTCCAGCATGAGCAAGGAATCTGACCCACCATGCTCTTCCAAATCGACGATGGATTGCGGCTATTAATGTGTTGTGTTTTGAATTTGGAAACAGCTTCATCGAAAATATGGAAACACGGCCAGACTTTGAAGTGCTGGATCTGAATTTTTGATTGAGGCTTTATCGTTGAATTGGTAAGGCTTTGATGAATTTCCTACTAGCTAGATCTAAAGAACTACTGCCTGGGAAGATGCTTAGCTGGAACGTTCGCTTTGAGTTTTACAAACATGTTAGGTTTTGATGGATATCTTGTTTGGTTAATTTAAACATGATAAGGTGGGGTGTTCACATCACCGTCAATGAGTAGACACGGTCGCCTTTTATTTGAATTAGTTGTGCTATTTGAAAACGAAGTCGAGATCTTGTTGGTTTGTTGAGAAGAAGAGATGGGTGCTGGAGGTGATATTTCGTCGATCACTTGTGTTGTTGATCGGCTACAAATGATGGAAGAGCTCTCAGTGAGCTGCTGGTAGACAAAAGATGGTGAAGCGTTAGTTCATGATTCTAGTTAAAGAGAACTGAGACGATCTTCTTCATCTTACTCCTTGTGGAGAAACAAAAAGAAAAATTTGTGTGCTAGGGATGTTTGATGTGCGAGGAGTCATCAGTGATGAGAAGTTTGCTAGTGCTGGATAAAACATGGAGATGATCGAGTATTGTGAATCCTATGCTTTTGATATGAAGAGAAGTTCAATTATCCAGTTGTATCAAATTGTTTTGATGATGTAAATACTTTAATCTCCTCTAGCGCTATGCATTTGCACTTTTGATTTATTTGAAACTATGGAATCATGTTGTATCAAGTATAGTGCATTAAATTTGTTTATTATCTTCTTCTTTTGTTTCACCATCTTTTGTAACGATATGATCGATGGTATTGTCGAATCAAAGATTTACACTCTAATCGTCCGTGGATAATGCAAGAATTGATGATTAAATGGATAGTTGGATAAATGGAGTAGCCTAGAGCAGGTTTCCGTTGTTAGCTTCAGTTTGGTGGATGTTTGCTTCATCACCACCAAGCATTGTTTCTATAGCCCTTCCAAATGCAGATCATTTCTTGGGAGCAATAAGAATGGCAAATATCTAACTTTCTTGAAGCTAATTTTTTGGATCAAATTTATGGATCAAAGCAATCCAAAGTGGATAGCTATATCTAAACCTGGATTTAAGTTTCTCAATGAAAGCACCGAAATGTTAACCCAAAAAATGGATCAACATCCTGGTTTGAGTGTAAAAGCACCTGACCTACTTCTTAGAGTAAACAATATAGAAAATAAATGTAAAACGAGTAGAAATAGAAAAGAGACAAGAAGATTTTTATAGTGGTTCGGCTTTTAACGAAGCCTACACCACATTTATATCTTTTATTAACTGACTGTTGTTACAAGATTGATTCGGGTTATAAGATAATTGAATCTTCTAGTCTATAGATCTGATCAACGGTACTTGGAGGCAGCTGGGGGATCTTAGTTACTCCTTTGTTACCATTGTAGGGGAGAAGAAGAGGGCAGAATAGCAATGGTAAAGCTCCAACAGCCAATCCAGAGGATTCCATTTATGTTGTAGGAGGGATTGTATTTATAGGGGCAGAGAGCACTTGGGCCAGAGCCGCTTTGTCAGAAGCCTATACTCAACATGTAGAAGGAGCCCTGAAAGTTTGGAGCCAATCCAAGCAAAGGATTTGGATCGGTACCTATGTGATGGGGGATAGGGTTAAATCGGCACCTATTCGATTGTGTTAGATTAGTACCTATCCGAATACATAGCGAATTTTTGAATGTTCTTAGTTTAATTGTCCTTCTATCTTCTATTTAAGTGCCTTATCCAAATATCAAGTTATTTGGAGTTAGTCTGACCATCCATCTTCATGGATCACCCAATATGTCCATTCGTTGAAGATCCATCCATAACTCGCTCAACACTTAAACAAATGACAAAAAACATCATACACACAATGTAGATGAGTAGGAGTAACTCCCAATCGGGTCTTAGGTGGTGGGGACTATCCTAGATGGGTCGGACCAGATCTATTAAACTAGCTCAATTTGAAGGAGATATATCCATAACTCGCTCAATGGCTATCAGGACCAAACAAAACTTTGCAAATACCTTCTAAAAGGTGTGTGAATCCTAAATAATGAATTTCGAGTGGCAGGACGCAACATAGTTGGGTCGATTCTGATCCAAACTTTGGATCGGTACCGATCCGAGTTGGCTTTGCAAATTGAGTATATTTTTGGTGTGAAGCTTCTTTTATTTCTTATATATGTTCTCGCTATGAGTTCTGTAGCTCCATTTTAAGTTGCATTGGTCTAAAAGGGAGTAAATGGATCGGCTGAGTCTTCACTTCTTGAACTAGGTTGCTTAGAATGCTATGAAACTTGGCAAGGGTACGTTAAAGAGGTACAGAATCATGATGCAAGAGTCTGTGATGGATCTGCATGCATCAATTAGGATCAGTACCAAACCGATGGAGTCGGATCAGTGCTGGTCCGAATACTTAAAGTATATTCGGATGATTCTTCTCGAGGTCCATTGTCTAGTTCTTCTAAGCCCTTTGATCATGTTTCTAGTCATTCGAGAAGGGTTGCTTGCGAGACTTATTGGCTTTATATTGATATTGATGATTTAATGGGTGTTGTCCGAACACAAGAGATAGTGAGGCGGGCATACCTTTGAGGACTTAGTCATTGGAAGCGTGCGTGTAAGTTTGGGCCAAATTAACCACCTGTCGAATGGTATGGTGCAGACCTATATTTCCATCCCTTTGACCAATTGGCACATTGTCTACTGCAAGAAATTCGAGCAACATTTTTCCCTTAAGTTCGCTTCTGCGAGTAGTAGAAGATGTGTCTTTATGTGAATTAAAGTGAATGCCACATGTTGTGCGCTTATTGCTTGTTGTGCTTTATTATTCGAGATAGTTTCAGAGATGATTGTAAGCAGTTAAAGGGTTAAGGCAGTGGCCCATCGCACTCATTCTTTATTGCCAAGGAAGTTGAGTTTTTAGATGGCCATCAGAAAATTATAAGGATGACTAACCTTAACGCCAATCGAGAAATGGATGAGATGGGTTTGAGTTGTTGATTTGGATGCTCAACGGGATTTCCATCGAAGTAATGGAGCAAGAAACTCGATCGAAGTCATGATGAGCCGAGAGTGCTTTGGAGTCAATCCTAGGCACAGATCTGTAGAAGGTTTTTCTGGTAAGCCCTTGTACGTTTATCTATAAAAGGCTCTTTTATTTAAACTTCTATTGCTGATTGTTTTTTTAGGTTGGGGCTCGTGATTTTGACTAGAGATGGTAGCGCTGAAGAAGTGCATCATTGAAGGGGTGATAGTAAGAGTGCTGGAGGTGGTGATGTAGGAAAACACCGAGAAGGCAGCGACGTACGTTGAAGTAGTGACGTACATCAAGGCAGGGACAAGGGCGGGCAACAAGGATGCTAGGAAGGTGGTAGAAAGGGGGATTGTTGAGGAGGCCACTTGCTACGAGCGGTTGCAGGGGTAGGGTGGGCAGTTCAAGGCTCGATTAGAGGTGAAGCCAAAAGACGTCAGCGGCACTCAAGACTCTCTCTTTCTGTACCAACACAATATCACTATTAAGGCCCACTATGCTGAGGTGACCAAAGCAAAGGTGATCCGATATACTCGGTTGACGACAATGCTTAAACGATCATCTCTACCAACTATCACAAGTAGATGTACATTGACTTCCTCAATTCTTAATAGTATGGCGATATTTGATAAAAGATGGAAACATATATGATTAAAGTAAATCGAGCCCCTCCCTGCACTCTGAAGTCAGAGTAGTTTGCCTCACTAGTGGGAACCTTAAGCTCCCTATCAATAAAGTTTGAATTTGCAAAGAAACGACTTATTATGACGAATGTCAAGCTGTCAAACAGTGATGGCTATTTTTGTAATAACTAGTTACTTTTTTATGTGTTTGGAGAGGCCTCTATTTTTTAATGACCCGTATATATGTACACACACACATATGTATATATGGAAAGGAATTTTTCTTTTTATTTTTGTGTTATATATATGCATGTGTCTACTTTGTGTTTTATAATATTTTTAATTGGACAGCCCATGGGGCTCAAAATGTCATTAGACAATTCTTATTTGATAGAAACCTCTAAGGGGATAATACATAATTACACAAACGTTGCAAAGAGTTAAGATAGAAATAGGTGATAGAGGTTGGGCAAAGCTTTGCAGTTTCCCGATTTTGGCAAGCAGTAATTAGCGAGCTATGATTTATGCTCGTGCATGTGCCACCAAGTGGTCGGGTAACTATGTTTCTAGGCACTTATCCATGCTTGACCTTTTTTATAAGTTTCTAGGTGTTTTCCATGATTTAGGAACTCGCTTCTCAATGTCGAGCCCATTGATTTGTGACCGCTTCAGTGCAGGTAACAAATATATTCTAGGTAGCCTGTCCTTATTCGAGGCAGGCCTACTTCAGTTGGTTATAGTGGGTGGCACTATGGATGTAATAATTGGGATCACCACATGTTTCATCTTGCCCATCTTTGCACTAGTGCCCCCATCCCATTCTTGAGGGAATGAGTAGCATCATAGATGAAAGAATCGAGACCATTTCATAGGTGGTTGCGCCATTGGTTTGTTAATGCTTCCAGCACGGACATGAGCTTTTTCTGGCTCATGCATCCTCATGGAGTATACACTACGAATGCATAAACCAGGGTCACACTATGGATGGTCTGGCCATCTATGCACCAGTGTCCCTGGCATGGATGAGAGTGTTGTTAGGGTCACGCATCCTTATGGAGTAGTACACCATAAATGCATTAATCAAGACCACATAGTGAGTGTTCTTACCATTTATGCGCCAATGTCCCGCAGCATGGATAGGAAAATTGTTAGGCTCATGCATTCTCATAGAGCATTACACTCAAGGATGCATGAATTTGCACCACATTATGGCGGTCTCACCATCTATATGCCAGTGTCCTTGGCATGAACTACAGTGTTATTAGGCCCGTGCATCCTTACCGAGCAGTTTATTGTGGACGCATTAGTAGAGACCACATCATGGATGGTCTCTCCATCCATGCACCGATGTCCAAGGCACAGACAGGAATGTAGTTAAGCTCATGCATTCTCATGGAGCAGTACACTACAGATGCATTAATCGAGATCATGTTGTAGTTGGTCTTGCTATCTACGCACCAGCGTCCCTGTTATAGACGAGAGCATTGTTAAACTCATGTGTTCTCATATGGCAGTCTTGTTTCTGTGACTCTCCTCTGGCACAAACATAGGCATTGTGCACTCGTACCCTCTCAGGGTGGTCATTTTGTATTCATTAAATGACAATTGACAAGAGTTGCAAGGAAGGAGTGTCTTGTTTATTTGATACAAAATGAGACGTTACAAGGCGATCGCCTTATAGCACTGTGAGCATGTCTTGTTTGCCTTACAATTGTGGCTTTCAAGGTAGTTTCAAACATAATATGCATGGAATGTTCTCAACATTCCATATCCAAGGACAATAGTGTTGTCCATCTAGTTGAGATAGGTAGTATGCTCTATTGGCTAAGGCAATATTGACCATATAAGGCCCTTCTTAATTGGGTCCCAGCACTCCTTCATCTAGATATTTCTTGTTTGTGAAGACCTACCATAAGATTAGGTTGCATGTGATAAAGTTTTACTATTTTACCCTTGCATTATAGTTTTCAACTGCCTTTTTATATGTGTCCATCTGGTCATCTGCCTCTGCTCTTCTCTCATCAAAAGTGTCGAGTCCTAATCGTAGAAACTATTCATTTTATTTGGCATTATGAGTAAAGCATCTTAGGGAGAGTGTCTACTTCTACATGCATCTTGGCCTCACATCCATATGTTGGGGAAAAAGAGGATTGTCCTACTGTAGTTCTTCTTAAGGTCCTATACAAATAGAGAAAGAGCGGGAGACCTTCATCCTAATTTCCTTTAGCTTTGGTGAGGTGCTTCTTTAGGGTTGATATGTTGGGGAAAAAGAGGATTGTCCTACTGTAGTTCTTCTTAAGGTCCTATACAAATAGAAAAAGAGCGAGAGACCTTCATCCTAATTTCCTTTAGCTTTGGTGAGGTTCTTCTTTAGGGTTGACTTGTTGGTTTTGTTTACTACCTCCGCCTATTTATTGGATCATGGGAAGGCGACAAGTGAGAAGCATTTAATGATTCTATTCCTTTCATAGAATCTCAGGAACCATCGAATTTCAAACTGGTTGCCATTGTCGATATCAATTTTCTTTGAGATTATGAAGTGACAAATAATGTTTTTATGATGAAGATGAGAACCTTGGGCATGGTGACCTCTGTAAAGAGTTTCACTTCAACCAACTTGGTGAAGTTGTTAATAGTGATTATAGCATGATTATATCCTCACCTCACATTGAGAGCTTTCTAATAAAGTTGATTCTCAATGTGTCGAATGACCATGGGGATGTCATAAGGGTTAACAAATTGTAGCTGTAACTTAGAATCTTAGTGAACCGTTGGCAATAATCACATTTTTGACATAATCTACGGAATTTTTTTTATCATTGTCAACTAGTAATACACTTTTTGGGCAGCTTTCTTAGCTAGGCTTTACCCCTAGTGTAACACCCCGTATTTTTGATAACATCATTTAGCACATTTAATTAGTTAAATAAAATAAATAATGTGTTAATTAGTGGATTGAGATTTGATTTAATTAAAGGGTAGCCATGCCATTTAACTTATGAATTAAAATAAGAGTTAAATTGAAATAAAGGAGGGGTAAAATAGGAAAGAGGCCATTCCTATATCCCTTAAACTTAGCCATGCATCCTCCTGTACATGTTCACTTTCCATTTTCAACATTTTTAAAAGAGGTCGACCACCATTAACAAGAGCAAGATGATGAAGATCGTGAAAAGCAAAGGAAGAAACTTAAGCAAATCAAATCTATTCACATCTCAATCTCTTTAATCTTTAAAGCTAAGGTGAATAATGATTACATCTCATATTTTCTTTTTTTTCAGTTTTAGGATAAAATCAAAACCTATTTGTAATGATTTGCCATAATTTTTAATGATGGAATGATTATATATACATATTGATGATTTATGTATGTTTTTATTGATTTTATGACATGTTTTAAGGTGAAAACCCTATTAAATTACATCCAAATGTCTTGCAAATTTTTATGAAGATCGTAAATGATATTTTAGAGTTAGGTTTTAATTTTCAGAATTTTTTGATTTTTTGTTGAATTTATATGAATTTCCAAATGGTTTCGACCAAGACGATTTTCAAAGGTTTCGTAGGAATAAATTTTTGAATGGTTTCAAAAGGTTTCCACATGTTTTAAATTGAACCCAAAGTGCTTTCGTAAAGATTGAGTTTTGCTTGTTTCAAAAGGTTTAAATGAATGTTTCGAACGTGGTGGTTCCTCAGGGTTTCGAAAGGGTTGAGGGGAAAGGTTTTTCCTATGTTTTCGAAAGGCAATATTTAAAGGTTTTAAAGAGGGATGTCTAATGTTTTGAAGCTTTTTAAGGGTTGGCTTTTAATGGTTTCGAAAGGGTTACTTTCAATGGTTTTGAAGGGGTTACATTCAAGGGTTTCGAAAGGGTTGTTTAAAGGTTTTAATAAAGATTTTGAATGTATCGGATAGGCAATATAGCCTAAGTATTTTCAAGTTAAAAAGGGTTTCAACTTGTTTTAAAAGGATAATTAATCCCCATAAAAATTCATCAACATTATTTTGAGTAAAGTATATATAACATGGAAAAATAGCTTAGAGTAAATCTAAGAATATGTTTTCCTAGTATAAGTATGAATTAAAAGGTTAAATCATTGTGGAAAAAGTTTTCAAGGAAAACGATAAAGGGTAATTAACCCTAAGAATATGATTCGGATAGTTAGCCCAGTTTGCAGATGTTAGTCCAGTTAGGAGGCAGCCAGCCAAGATTTCGGATAGATAGTCCATTTACTATTATGGACAGATAGTGCTTTAGTTACCTAATTATAGCTTAACAAACTTGGCTATTATTATCATTATTATATTAGTTTGATTAACCATTTTGGTTACATGCAAGGATTTCCAAAATATATGTTTTAAAGAGGATATCAGTGGGGGAAAACCCGTTCCACTAAGCGGTATGGTCTCACTTAATATTAGTAATTGACATGTGACAGTATTATTCACACTAGGCTTTATGTATGGCTTGAAGTTTTTGTTTTTCCCTTAAACTCATGGGTGCTTAAAATTGATTTGAGTAGGTTGAGGGTTAAGGTTTTCAAGTTTATAAATTATAGCGAATAATGCTTCCGTAGACGAGCAAGTGGCTGATGGATGGCTAATTAGGAATTGCAACTTACATTGTTAATTTCCGCTATGTATTAAGTTAGATATGACTATATTTCTTTTATCAACCAAGGGGCATCATCATATGTCACTCTTGGCATACATTTGTAATTATTATAATTAAACTTTACCTGGAAACGATATGGGATAATATAACTTCAATATGAATTTGTTTTTTGAAATGCAATTAGTAAAACGTTGGTTTTTTGGAAATCTAAGTCTATGAATTTGTTTATATTAAAGTGCTTCTGATATTATGGATACCATTAGCATTACCGTAGTTTGTAACTAGATGTTAATACTATGGATGACTGTAACATTTGCAGCGCTTAACCTTTGGCCTCTCGATACGCGATGTTATTACTTAGTATCCGAGCATGATTAATAAAAAACTTTAAACTAAAAAATAGTTTTTAAAACGTAATCCTAAGGCATTAGAGTAAATTTGGGATACGGGATAATTTTATAGTAACATAGTTGTATTTGCTATATACAAGTATACGCTTTATCTCTAGTCTCCTATCTTTGTTAGGTTATCTTTCTGTATCTCATGGGGTTTGAATACAGATATGGATGGTTTAAGAGGAAGATTTAATCCTGGAGGGGAAGGCACGGATGGGAATGCCAAACCTAGCACAAGGAGGACCCAAGTCAGACATAAGCAAAGAATATAGGCGCTGAAGTCCCATAAGTTGGAATGGAAGTTGTGTATCAGTTTTTCATGAATATGAAGCAAGCGGGAGTTGCAGCTGGAGTGTTAGGAGGAGATGCCGCAGGGGCAGGAGTTCCAGAAGTTCTGGTAGTTAACCATTATGCTAAGCTGAGCGGATATTATGCTAAGCTTGGAGGGAAGCCATTTTTGGAACAAAGGATGCTATAGAGGTGGAAAATTGGTTGATGCACTATGAGAGAATCTTTGCAGACTTGAGGCTCAATGATGAGCAGAAGAGTAGGCTTTCTTCAAGATAACTTCAGGGAGCGACTTTGTTTTGGTGGAACAGTGTGACGGCTGGTGTGGATGAGGAAACATGACATGGGCAGATTTCAAGGGAAGGTTCCAAGAGAGGTTCGTGTTTGCGATGGCACAGTCAGCTCTGATCAGGAAGTTTACGAAAGTAGAGCAGGAAGAGATGTCTATTCTGGAGTGTGCTAAGAAGTTTGAGAAGTTGGCCGGATATGAGCATGCTTTAGTGGATACAGTAATCAAGAAGAATGAGAAGTTTATCAGGGGGTTAAAGCCTGAGTCAGCAAGGGTTACATTACATCATATTAGAGATCCTTCTAACTTGTGGTGAAGATGGCCTTAAGGCATAAGGAGTTTGTTGATTCTTTAGAGAAGAGTAAGGCTAAGGAGATCCGGGTTGGGTAGAATCAGAAGACGAAGTTCTTTTCCAAGAAAGGTGCTCAGAAGGGTGGAGCAGCCAAGAAAGAGAAATCCGAGATTTATTACTTCAAATGCGACAAGAAGGGGCACTTTCTTAATGAGTGTCATGCTAGAAAGGTAATGGAGGTAGCTGGGAAGAAGAATTTCAGGTGCTTTAATTGTGAACAGATTGGTCATTATAGGGATTAGTGCAAGGAGCCCGCGAAGGATGGAAAGGCAAGGTGTATGCATTGGAGCCTACTGCTTCTAAGTGAATAGCTTAGGAGAAGGAAAAGGCAGTTTTGGGAGGTGCGCTCCATATTCATGGTATGTCTATTGGCGTTCTATTTGATACTATTGCATCGCATTTTTTTTATATCTAAATGTTTGATATATAAGCTTAACCCAGAACCTAAATATTTAATTGCTTCCTTATGGGTTGAAAATCCAATAGGAGGGTATGCAACTCTAGGGTTGAGATGTGACAAGTTAGAGTTTAACCTATTAGGTCATTCTTTTGTTTGCAGTTTGCATGTGTTTGATTTTCTAGGGTTCAGGATTATTCTTAGGATGGATTGGTTAAGTAACTACGATGCTAGGATATTTTACCATAATAGGAAAATATCACTTTGACAACCTGACTGTAGTGATCGAATTGTTTATACCATAGATGGTTCTAGTGGTGAAGTGAATGCTCTGTTGGGTGTTATGGAATTAGATGATGAGTTGAGTCGAGTTTTCGTGCTTACAAAATTCACGGATGTTTTTGAGCCTATAGTTAGATTGCCACCCAAATGAGCTTTTTAGTTTTGGATAGATTTGGTTTCGGGAGTAGAACCAGTAATTAGTCTACCGAGCTGGATGACCCCTACAGAGATGAGGGAGTTGAAGGTGTAGTTGTTGGATTTGGAAGCCAAGAGCTTTACCAAGCCGACTAGTCCACCTTGGGGAGCAGTCGCAATGTTTGCTAAGAATCCAGATGGAATGTTGAGGCTATGTATCAATTATCTTAAGCTAAATGAGAGGACGATAAAGAATCGATATCTGTTGCCAAGGATTGACAATTTGTTCGACTATTTGAGTAGATCCAAGGTATTATCGTAGTTGTATTTGGCAATAGGTTTCCATCAGCTCAGAGTAGCAGAGAATAGTATATCTTTGACGATGTTTATGTTAGAGCCTCAATTGTTGGATTTTAATGACAACAACTATACAATTATGTCAAAGAATCTCTAAGCTAATTTGCAGGTGCTTGGACATCAAAAGGAGATAATCAAATACATTCAAAATGAAGATACACAGTACAAAAGAATAAAAGAATGTATATGGAGATACAAGAAGAGATATATACGATAGAGACAAGACAAAGGTGACAAACAAAGTATTATTAGTCATAGAGTGTCGTGTCTAGAGTTTACAAATGTTAAAATCTTCTCCAAATGGTATACACACATATACATTCATATTTTAAATGAAAAATCAAGTTTTCAAAAATTGCATGGAGTGGGACTCGAACCCGGGTCACTAATTCAGAAGGCAAGTGCTCTAACCATTTGAGCTATGGTAATTTTTAGTTATAGGTCAAATTTAGACGTCTGAATTAACCATTTCAGACGTCTGAATCTGTAATCAAAACTGAAATTTCATACAATATTCAGACGTCTGAATTCGTAATTTCAGAAATCTGAATCTAGGCAAAAATAGCCTATTTCTTTTCTGGTTTGCACGTTTCAATTTTCAGAAGTCTGAAATTTATTTTCAAACGGCTGAACTTCTTCAACTACTATATTTTTGAAAAGACATTTCATTTTCATGAAGAGTTATAACCTTTTACTAAGAGATGCATCCATACTCTTTCGTGATAACTTTTCACGAATGATTACAACTCTTTATACTCTATATAAATATATTAGAATCATTTGTTTAATTCACCGAATTGATCAAAAGCTTTCTATTTCTATACTACATTGATTCTAACATTTTGAGCATTCAAATTTCTACATAATCATTCATTTACTTCCATATTCTTCGCATACACACACATATATATATATCAAAAGGAGAAGATTATAGGAAGATTGTACTATCAAGAGACAAATTCGTGTTATTGAAAACACATTGTGTCATATACTTTCTGTATAAGTTGAAGTCATGTTCTACTGTTCAAGCAAGTGAAGTCCTCTTCGGCTGTTGAGGCGAAATCATATTCTGGTGCTCAGGTCCCTTGTTCGGCTGTTCAAGGGTTGTTTCAAACCTGTTCCTCTGGGTTAAGTGAGGATTGTTGTTAGTGAAATTCTAGAAGGAGTCTGGGAGTGGACGTAGTACGGGAAGTTCGAACCAGTATAAAAATTTCTAGTGTGCTTGTTTTATTTTTTTTCTTATATACTCTGCTACAGTAACTTTGTTTTATTTCCGCACTAGTATATTATAATTCCTTATAGCACGATCCGCACCACCACTTTCATTTGGTATCAAAGCCTGGTTTTCTAGAGACCGTAATAACATCCTAGAATAAATGGCTACAAAGAGATCTAGTCAAGGCAATAAGAAGAGGAAGAGCAATAAAGAAAAATCAAAGGAGCAAACAAACAAATGCTTCATGGCAAAAGATAATGAGGTTAGTGATCTAACTTTTGATGATATGATAGAAATAAATTCAGAACTTCTAGACACTTTAAAAAGTCTCAAAAGAAAATATAAGGAAGCTTTGGAAAATCAAAAGAAAGCGGAATTCGAAAGAGATATGCTTAAAGACGAGAAGAGAATATTAGAAGAAGAACTTAAGAAAATTCAAGATCAGACAATTCTCTACTCGCTCTATTAAGTCAAGAAATAGAAGCTCAAAAAGAAAAAAATAATGCTCTAGCTTCTGAAAATCATGAGTTAAAAACAAAAATTAAAATTGCTGAGTTATATAACACTAGTCTCAAAACTAAGCTTGATGACATTACAAAAATATTTCCAATTTTAATAAAGGGAGAGAAAATTTATCCAGGATTATTGAAAATTCTCAACCTGCTTCAAATAAGAAGGGATTAGGTTATGTTAAGAATTCAAAAGCTCACAATGATAAAAGCGGTTTAGGCTATAAACAAGCTAAAAGTAAAAATAGTACTAGATATGCATTCATGTATACTAACTTTAGTGCTAGTACTAGTAATCAAGATAGTTTTAGAACCAGTTACAGTCATAATAGTACTTTGTTTAGAAATGATAGAAATTATTCTTCAAGTACTAAGCTAATGACTAATAGTATTAAGATATGGATTCCAGCTAATATGATTGATCATGATAAACAACTTTATATTAGCAACTATTATAAGAATGTAATTTGTAATCAAAATTATATTTATAAAGGTTCAACCACACCCAAATGAGTATGGTTTCCAAAGACCCAACCCCCTGAACCCTAACATAGTAAGTGGGTACCGAAAATTATTATTATTTTTTGCAGGTACTCAGAGAAACAAAAGGAAAAGGAGAGATTTTGGAATTTTAATGAATGTTCCATACGTTTAATAGAATTACGTGCTTACAATAAAATATGGACTTCAGTAAATATGGTAAAATTTATTTTATTTTTCCTTCATAATTAATAATGAGTTTATCTCGTTATATACAAGATATTTTATATAATTTTATATATTCCCTCATTCTTTTTTATAATGAAAAAGGGGGAGAAATTCATATGCATATTAATAGAGGGAGAAATTATATTTAGGGGGAAATGTTATACTTAGAGGGAGATTTAAACATATTAATATTATTTTTTATATAGAATGAATATTTTTTAAAAATTGTATAGTTGTCATCATCAAAAAGGAGGAGAATGTTAGAACCACAATTGTTGGATTTTAATGACAACAATTATACAATTATGTCAAAGAATCTCTAAGCTAATTTGCAGGTACATGACATCAAAAAGAGATAATCAAATACATTCAAAATGAAGATACACGGTACAAAAGAATAAAAGAATGTATATGGAGATACAAGAAGAGATATATACGATAAAGACAAGACAAAGGTGACAAACAAAGTATTATTAGTCATAGAGTGTCGTGTCTAGAGTTTACAAATGTTAAAATCTTCTCCAAATGGTATACACACATATACATTCATATTTTAAATGAAAAATCAAGTTTTCAAAAATTGCATGGAGTGGGACTCGAACCCGGGTCACTAGTTCAGAAGGAAAGTGCTCTAACCATTTGAGGTATGGTAATTTTTAGTTACAAGTCAAATTCAGACGTCTGAATTGACCATTTCAGACGTCTGAATCTGTAATCAAAACTGAAATTTCATACAATATTCAGACGTCTGAATTCGTAATTTCAGAAGTCTAAATCTAGGCAAAAATAGCCTATTTCTTTTCTGGTTTGCACGTTTCAAATTTCAGAAGTCTGAAATTTATTTTCAGACAACTGAACTTCTTCAACTGCTATATTTTTGAAAATACATTTCATTTTCATGAAGAGTTACAACCTTTTACTAAGAGATGCATCCATACTCTTTCACGATAACTTTTCACAAATGATTACAACTCTTTATACTCTATATAAACATATTAGAATCATTTGTTTAATTCGCCGAATTGATTAAAAGCTTTCTATTTCTATACTACACTGATTCTAACATTTTGAGCATTCAAATTTCTACATAATCATTCATTTACTTCCATATTCTTCACATACACACATATATATATATATCAAAAGGAGAAGATTATAGGAAGATTGTACTATCAAGAGACAAATTCGTGTTATTGAGAATACACTATGTCATATACTTTCTGTATAAGTTGAAGTCTTGTTCTGCTGTTCAGGCAAGTGAAGTCCTCTTCGACTGTTGAGGCGAAATCTTGTTCTGCTGCTCAGGTCCCTTGTTCAGCTGTTCAAGGGTTGTTTTAAACCTGTTCCTCCGTGTTAAGTGAGGATTGTTGTTACTGAAATTTCAGAAGGAGTCTGGGACTGGACGTAGAACGGAAAGTTCGAACCAGTATAAAAATTCCTAGTGTTCTTGTTTTATTTTTTTCTTATTTACTCTACTACAGTAACTTTGTTTTATTTCCGCACTAGTATATTATAATTCCTTATAGCACGATCCGCACCACCACTTTCAGTTTAGGACTAGATATGGATTGTACGAATGGCTAGTTATGCCATTTGGACTGATTAATGTGCCAGGTTTCTTTGTGGATTTGATGAACCGAGTTTTTCGAGAGCACTTGAATAGGTTCATACTGGTTTTCATAGATGGTATCTTGCTTTGAGAAGGAAAGAGAGCATGGAGTTTATCTTAGAGTAGTGCTTGAGACGCAGAGGCAACATCATCTAAAGGAGAAGTTTTCGAAGTGTCATTTCTGAAAGAAGGAAGTGAAGTTTCATGGTCATGAAGTCTCAAAGGAAGGATTGTTAGTAGATCCCACTAAGATTGATATAGTGAATAGTTGGAAGAGACCCGAGACAGTAATGAAGATAAAGAGTTTCCTTGGGTTCGCTGGTTATTTTCGAAGGTTCATTAAGGAATTTTCACGGATAGAGGCACCGATAACTAAGCTAACGAGAAAGGATTTAAAGTTTATGTGGATCGACAGGTGCGAGGAAGCATTCCAGTGTTTGAAACACTTATTGACCCATGTACTAGTTTTAGTGGTTTCTGTAGGGAATCAGGATTTGGTGGTTTATACGGATGTGTGTGGAATAGGATTAGGAGCTGTGCTTATGCAGAAAGGTAAAGTGATTGCTTATGCTTCTAGACAGCTCAAACCGCATAAGGTCTAGTTTTCGATGCATGATTAAGAATTGGCAGCAGTGATTTATGCATTGAAAGTGTGCAGACATTGCTTTTGGGGAGAGAGGTTTGAGTTATATACGGATCATAAGTTGCTGAAGTATTTGTTCTCTCAAAAGGAGTTGAACACAAGGCGGTGGAGGTGATTAGAGTTTATCGCTGCTTTTGATTTTGGGATTGAGTACACACCGGTGAAAGGCAACAAGGTTGCGGATGCACTTAGCACAATGATTGTTGAGTGGAAAGATTTGAAAGCGTTAGCAAATTGCAGAGTGCAGTGGAGGTCTAAGGTTGGGTCTAGCGGAGAAACTGCAGTGCTATCTTGTTTGGAAGTTTGACCGGTGATGATCGAAAAGACTGCCTCTAAAAAAGGACGAAGATCCGGTATCAGCCGAATGGATTGGGAAGTTAAAGGATGAAACCAAGAGCGAAGACTTTGAAAGATTTCAACCTTGACCAGAATAGGAGGTTGAGAAAGAAAGGAAGATTATGTGTTCCGAGTGTAGGAAACATAAGGAATGAAGTCTTAGAGGAATGCCATCATTTGAAGTTCTATTTATCTAGGAGGTGCTAAGATGCATTAGGATATGAAGAGAAGTTTCTTCTGAGCAGGTATGAAGCGGGGTATTGGTCGGTTTATGGGTAAAGCAGTGCTTGAATTTCCGATAAGCAAAGGCCAAACTCCAGAAGCCAAGTGGATTGCTTCAGCCATTAGATATTCTGGTATGGAAATGGTATTCTATATTCATGGATTTTATTGACGGGTTTCCAAGGTCGAAGATTATGTGACGACCGCCCATGACTCCTGCACCAAACAAGGGAATAGTGCACTGTAAAGTGTGCCAGGCAGCCATGGATGATCATCAAGGTAAGGTAAAACAATAAACTCTATCGTATTACTCACAGCGCATGGATAAAATACAATAGAAGGTATACATAGTGAAGCTCCATAGAACAGAATTCATCATATAAACTCATAATAGTTTGGTACAACAATCTGAAAAGTCAATACAGCAAGCCTCACTACATATCACTCAGAGAATCATACAAACAGCGGAACATCCAGTACATATAGTAAGAAAACAATATGCAAAAGCCTCCAGCTCGTCTTCGTCATCAACAACATTAGTCACTAAGAACAGCACTTGTCACCTGCTACCTAGTCTGCCCATCCCAACATGGATGAACAGCCCAAGGTAATAAGAGTTAAACATAAAACCTTGAGTCAGACAAAAGTCTTAGTGAGAAGTAAATCAACTATCAAACATACCAAAAGAGCATAAAGGGTAAAAAGGAATAGGAACTCAACCATCTCACTCCACCTCTTTCTACAGTGATAGCCCCCAGACACACAAAGCAGAAACAAACATAATAAATCAGACATTCAAAGTAAAGCTATTATCACTCGAGTCAAGGTCGGTGTTTTCCAAGTACAGACCACCAAGGCCTAAACCAAGATCAGGTAAGCACCCTGAAAACATCGCTCTTGGCCCAAGCGACGATACAACAAAAACATCCAAACATCCATGACTCTGGCTATCACTGTTATCATTGCCTCGATATCACCGCTAATTGAATGACCGGCTCATTCTTTCATCCGTCCATCAAGGGCTAATGGTAACCTCGGTTCTAGACATAACTCCGCACGTCGTCGCAGCCCGTGCCTAGGACTATCGAATCTGCCCAGAGTACTTAGCACGTTGTCGCAGCCCGTGCCTGGGACTATCGAATCTGCCCAGCGTACTCTTGCTTTGAGCATGCTAGAACCTTCAATAACGATGAGATCTCAGCCTTCTAGTCATCCTCCTCGATGACTATTCACATACTAGCTCAAGCGCCTCTCGAGCCAACCATTATCAACAAACTCGAACCATATCACCGAGTTATCAACATGCTTGGAATGATCCCGTCTGGATTAAACCAAGGCTTTCTCATATCATGCTTTGCTTCATCGCATCATAGCAAAGTCCCATCTCAACATCATGCTTTGCCTTGTCACATCATAGCAAAGTCCCATCTCAACATCATGCTTTGCCTCATCACATCATAGCAAAGTCCCATCTCAACATCATGATCAAATCTATCCATATGAGCTTTATCATCCGCTTCATATGCCACGAGCAGCTTTCCTTATTCAAGAGCCTTTTCACTTAGCTTTTGAATCATCTTCGACCACCTTGTCCAAATTCGATTACTAATCAACTAATCAATCAAATCAATCATTCATCCAAGTAATCAATCGTTCAAATAAGATCTAAATAAACAGTTATAACAATAATGGAAATTTCGTAATTAAAGGGTCCAAATCTAACAAGCATGAATTCTAAGTAATATCTTGATGAATGAACTAGCATAGGTTAACATATAGTAAAATGGATATCAAAACTTTATGAACAATGGATCTACATGCAGACTTAAGGAAAATGCATGAAATTGCTATCTTTAACACACAAACAAACCACCGATCCAATATACTCCTTTGGGTCCGTGTGAGAGATAACCACCACTCATCGAATCACCTAAACACCTCAAAAGCAACTAACTTCAGATCTGGACAGTAAAGGATCTAGCTCGATCTGCCAAAACTCCGCTTCAACCGATGAAATCTCTCTTCGATGGATGGAGATCTTCAACTTTGGCTCTAGGATCTTCGAATAGATCTTCAATCTTGGATGGAAGGAAGCACTAGATTAGAGTAGAGAAAAGAAGTGAAGAAGTGTTGAAGTCGAGCTCTCAAAATAGCAGCACTTTGTCGCTCCAAAATCCGGACACCAAAAAGTGAGATAGGCACTTCTATTTAAAGGCTGGAAATCCCTTAAGTCGGCCGTCCCCTTAAGTCGTCCACGACCTAACCCTAGCCGACCTAACAACCTACGACTCAAGACACCACACGACCTACCGACTCATCACTCCACGGCTCAACGACCTACACATGCGCGCGACCCAACGACTCAAGCCAGTACACGACTCAACTATACACGACCTAAGCCAGTACACAAGAATTCCTTAAGTCGGTCAATTCTATGGGTCGGTTACTACTATAGGTCGGTCTCCTCTTAAGTCGGCAACCACTATAGGTCGGCCTCATCTATGAGTCGTTAACTCCTAAGTCGCTAACTCCTAAGCCGTCCCAACCGACCTATACTTCTACACCGCATAGCCGACCTAAGCCACAACCTTTAAGTCGCTCAGCCCTATTGGTCGCTCACTCCACTAAGTCGGTGACCTTCCTAGGTCGGTCCATTACTTAAGTCGGCCAATTCTATAGGTCGTTACCTTACCCTAAGTCATCTATGCTCCTTAAGTCGTTCCAAATTCTCAACCTTCCCTGGACGACTTAGACTATAAACGGCTTAAGCTTTAGTTGACCTATCAACAACCCAACATAAAGCATACAGTTGACAGTATCTCGATCCGTAAAAATACGGGTCGTTACATTCTCTCCCCCTTAGGAATTTCGCCCCCGAAATTCCAAACAAACAAGAGCAACCAAAACTATTTTGCATGCCTACCATCCATAGCAATCAACAAACCATGCATCCAATTACTAACCTAGCATGCAGAATTCTAAGACTAGAACAAGTTACAAATTCATGAGATGTCACGACACCTTAGGGCCATACCTCGAAGAGCTCAGGATAAGCTGCCTTCATCCTCTCTTCCTCCTCCCATGTACAGTCGTTAACATCATCACTCCATTGTACCTTGAGCAACCTGACTACCTTCCTCCTAAGCTGTTTCATGTCAGTTTCCATAACACGAAGCGGCTTACGACGTCTTCTAACAACTGGATCAACTTCCAAATCTTCATAACTATCAGCAGAAACCACTGTACTTGGGTCGTGCACATACCCCCGTAGATACGATACAAGAAAAACATTGTGCGCACCCGACATCTTTTCTGGTAAATCCAACTTATAAGCGAGCTTTCCAATTCGCTCGACGATCGGGAATGGTCCAACAAATCTCGGAGTCAATTTTCCTTTCTTCCCGAATCGAATAACATTCTTCAGTGGAGAAATTTTCACAAAAACCATATCTCCTACGTCGAATTCCAAATCCTTACGACGCTTATCGGCATAACTTTTCTGACGGTCCTGGGCTGCCTTCATTCGTCGCCGAATGATCTCTATGCAATCCGAAGTCTGTCGAATCATTTCGGGCCCAAGTATCAATTTTTCTCCTGTTTCCAACCAATATGTTGGAGAGTTACATGGCCTTCCATACAATGCTTCATACGGTGCCATACCAATACTTGACTGGTAACTGTTATTATACGAAAATTCCACCAAATGAAGATAATCTTCCCATGATCCTCTGAAATCCAAAACACATGCTCTGAGGAGATCTTCCAAAACTCGGTTGACTCTCTCGGTCTGACCATCTGTTTGGGATGATAAGCTGTACTCAAACACAACTCAGTTCCCAAAACTTCCTGGAAGCTCTTCCAAAATCCACTAGTGAACAATGGGTCTCGATCACTTACTATACTCTTCGGAATACCATGGAATCGAACTATCCACTTAACATACAGCTCAGCCAATTTCGATGCAGTCCTAGTTGATCGAAAAGGAATGAATCTTGCACTCTTAGTCAAACGATCTACGATGACCCAAATCCCTTCATTCCCTGCTCTGGTTCTAGGTAACCCATCGATAAAATCCGTCGATATTTCCTCCCACTTCCATGTAGGAACTTCTAACGGCTGAAGCAATCCACTTGGCTTCTTCTGCCCGGCTTTAACCAACTGGCAGTTCATGCACTTGGAAATAAAATTTCCAACATCTTTCTTCATACCTTCCCAGTAATAGGTTCTCTTCATATCCCGATACATCTTATTTCCACCTGGATGAATTGTCAACTTCGAGTGATGACTTTCCTTAAGAACTTCATCTCTCAATCCATCTATATCGGGAACAACTAGTCGTCCTTGCTTCCGAAGCCAACCCTCTCGATCGACTTCGAATCCTTTATCCTTCTCTGGGTCTGATCCAGATTCCAAATCTTGGATAATCTTGACAAGCTTATCGTCTCGCTTTTGGCCCTCGCCAATCCTTTCCACAAGAGTAGGTCTTATCGATAAGTTTGCCAACATCTCAGGTTCCAATTCACATTTAGGCCTGAAGTCAAATCCAGCTAAATTCTCAAGATTCTTCCATTCTGAAAACATGGCTCCCAATCCTGCATGTCTTCGACTTAACGCATCTGCCACTGCGTTACCCTTTCCCGGAGTATAGGCTATACCAAAATCATATGATGCTAAAAACTCTAGCCATCGTTGCTGTCGAAGATTCAAATCCTTTTGGGAGAACAGATACTTCAACGACTTATGATCCGTAAACAACTCAAATCGAACTCCCAATAGGTAATGTCTCCACATCTTCAAAGCAAAAACAATCGCCGCTAACTCCAAATCATGAGTCGGATAATTCCTTTCATGCGGCTTCAGTTGTCGACTTGCATATGCAACAACTTTATCCTTCTGCATTAGCACTGCTCCAAGTCCAATACCACATGCATCGGTGTAAACCACCATCTCATCATTTCCACTTGGAATAGTCAAAACAGGAGCACTTGTCAATCGCTCTTTCAGGATTCCGAAAGCTTGCTTACACTTAGCATCCCATCTGAATACTTGGTTCTTTTTCGTCAATCCTGTTAATGGTGCAGCTATCTTGGAAAAGTCTTCGATAAACCAACGATAGTATCCTGCTAATCCAAGAAAACTTCTCACATCAGATGCATTCTTAGGTCTAACCCAATCCTGGCTGCCACCTTGGCGGGATCAACCGCTATTCCATTTCCAGAGATAATATGGCCTAAGAACCTCACTTCTCTCTTCCAGAAGTGACACTTCGAAAACTTAGCCTTCAGCTGTTGTTTTCGCAAGATCTCCAAAACAATACGCAAGTGCGTCTTGTGCTCTTCCTCAGTTCTGGAATAAATCAGAATATCATCCACGAACACAAGTACGAACTTGTTCAACTGATCCCTGAACACTCTATTCATAAGATCCACAAAATATTTTTGTGCATTGGTCAATCCAAACGGCATTACCAGCCACTCATAGAAACCGGATGGTGTCCTGAAAGCAGTCGTCGGCACACTATCATTTGCCACTCTCAACTGGTGAAATCCCGTTGCCAAATCCATTTGAGAAAACACCTTAGCTTCGTGAAGCTGATCAAACAAGTCATCTATTCTCGGCAATGGATACTTGTTCTTCTTAGTCACTTTATTCAGCTCACGATAATCCACACACAACCTCAACGATCCATCCGCTTTGGTTGCAAACACAACTGGTGCACCCCATTCGGACACACTACGCCGAATGAATCCTTTCTGTAAAAGGTCATCAACTTGCACCTTCAATCTTGATATTCCCTAGGCGCCATCCGCCTAAGAGGCATCACAACAGGTCTGGCTCCCTCAACTAGATCGATTCGAAACTCGATCTCTCTATGCGGCAGTAACCCTTTGACCTCGTCAAAGACATCCTCAAATCCATTCGCGATTGGCACCGATGACAGTCCATCCCGTGGAACAACCAGCGAATACATGAAGCTCATGAAGACGCCTTCTTCATGCTTACATCGTATCACAACCTTTCGCCCCTCCACATTCTCGACTGTCACCTCCAACCTTTCACAATCAACCTTTGCCGCATACTTCCTAAGCCAGTCCATACCCAAAATAATTCCGAACCCCGCAAAGTTCAGAACAAAACAATCACAAACAAAAGAGCAGTCATGACTCGAGACAACCAGACCACGGCACATCATACACAAACAAGACGAACCGCAAACTGGATTAGTCACAACCAATGGTCTATCAACAATATCTGGTTCCAAACCCAACCGACCTACAAGTTCACTACAAACAAAGGAATGCGACGCCCCAGTATCAAATAACACTCTAACTGGAACATCACCAATGGAAAGAGTACCTTGAACCACCACACTCTTTCCCTCCTCTTCAGCAGTAGGAGCTTTCAAAGATGATGGCACAGCCCCCAAAGCATAAGCTTGCACAATCTGCTTGTCCTTCCTCGGTTCCGGACAATTCTTCCTGAAATGCCCCGGTTTGTCACAGTTGTGGCACTTCGCCGGCACTCTCGGTTTCTTACAATCTCTGGAGAAATGACCCTTCTACTGACAGTTGTAGCAGGTCACTTCGCCCTTCGGCTTCTTCTGGCCATCCTTACCCTTCTGCTGCTGCTGCTTCCTCTTCTTGTTTCCACTTTGCTCCTTGGTCACAGCAACAACAGATCCTTCCTTAGGAAACAGATTCTCGTGCCTGAGAGCTTTCTCTACAAGCTTCTAAAATGGGTCATCCAAATGATCCACCAACTGCCTCCCAAGGTAACTGTCCAAGCCTGTCACAAACTTCTCATTCTTCTGATAAGGAGATTCAATATATGATCGAGCATACTTGGACAAAGCTTCAAACCCAGAAACATACTCAAGAACTGGCCTTCCACCTTGCTTGAGCTCTACAAACTTCTTGAACAGAATAGATTTCTGAGCTGTAGAAATGAACTTAGCTTCAAATCTGGCTTGGAATTGCTCCCAAGTAATCTCTTCCTTCGGAGTGTCAATGGTGATTGAATTCCACCAATCAGAAGCTCTTCCTTGAAGCTGTCTTGATGCAAGCTTCCTCTTAGTTGCATCCTCAATGCCCAAATCACCAAAGATCCTTCTACAAGTATCTATCCATCTCTGAACTTCTATGGTTGACTCTGTTCCCCAGAAAACCTTTCCTCCAAGAGCAGTATAGTCTTTACATAACTTAGCAAAATCCACTGGTTTTGAGGCTTGAACTTGAACTCCAACATCTACTGATGGCCCTGGAGCTGGCATCCTTCTAATGATCGAAGTCATCATGGCTTCAAACATAGCAGCATAATCAGCAGTCTCTTCAGCAGCACGGCTTTCCCTAGTAGCTTGTCTCTCTCTTCGACTCATTCTTAATATCTATAAAAAGAATGATTAGAACACCTTGAGAAACAACTGCATAAGAAGTTCTAATCCTTCCAAACTGCTATATTATATATAGTAATCATCCATCAAAATACAATTACGTCTCTCATACGTAGTTACGTCAGCAAGCGTTGGCTAAAATCGATTAACCAATGCTCGGATACCAAATGTGACGACCGCCCATGACTCCTGCACCAAACAAGGGAATAGTGCGCTGTAAAGTGTGCCAGACAGCCATGGATGATCATCAAGGTAAGGTAAAACAATAAACTCTGTCGTATTACTCACAGCGCATGGATAAAATACAATAGAAGGTATACATAGTGAAGCTCCATAGAACAGAATTCATCATATAAACTCATAATAGTTTGGTACAACAATCTGAAAAGTCAATACAGCAAGCCTCACTACAAATCACTCAGAGAATCATACAAATAGCGGAACATCCAGTACATATAGTAAGAGAACAATATGCAAAAGCCTCCAGCTCGTCTTCGTCATCAACAGCGTTAGTCACTAAGAACAGCACCTGTCACCTGCTACCTAATCTGCCCATCCCAACATGGATGAACAGCCCAAGGTAATAAGAGTTAAACATAAAACCTTGAGTCAGACAAAAGTCTTAGTGAGAAGTAAATCAACTATCAAACATACCAAAAGAGCATAAAGGGTAAAAAGGAATAGGAACTCAACCATCTCACTCCACCTCTTTCTACAGTGATGGCCCCCAGACACACAAAGCAGAAACAAACATAATAAATCAGACATTCAAAGTAAAGCTATTATCACTCGAGTCAAGGTCGGTGTTTTCCAAGTACAGACCCCCAAGGCCTAAACCAAGATCAGGTAAGCACCCTGAAAACATCGCTCTTGGCCCAAGCGACGATACAACAAAAACATCCAAACATCCATGACTCTGGCTATCACTGTTATCATTGCCTCGATATCACCGCTAATTGAATGACCGGCTCATTCTTTCATCCGTCCATCAAGGGCTAATGGTAACCTCGGTTCTATACATAACTCCGCACGTCGTCGCAGCCCGTGCCTAGGACTATCGAATCTGCCCAGAGTACTTAGCACGTTGTCGCAGCCCGTGCCTGGGACTATCGAATCTGCCCAGCGTACTCTTACTTTGAGCATGCTAGAACCTTCAATAACGATGAGATCTCAGCCTTCTAGTCATCCTCCTCGATGACTATTCACATACTAGCTCAAGCGCCTCTCGAGCCAACCATTATCAACAAACTCGAACCATATCACCGAGTTATCAACATGCTTGGAATGATCCCGTCTGGATTAAACCAAGGCTTTCTCATATCATGCTTTGCTTCATCGCATCATAGCAAAGTCCCATCTCAACATCATGCTTTGCCTTATCACATCATAACAAAGTCCCATCTCAACATCATGCTTTGCCTCATCACATCATAGCAAAGTCCCATCTCAACATCATGATCAAATCTATCCATATGAGCTTTATCATCCGCTTCATATGCCACGAGCAGCTTTCCTTATTCAAGAGCCTTTTCACTTAGCTTTTGAATCATCTTCGACCACCTTGTCCAAATTCGATTACTAATCAACTAATCAATCAAATCAATCATTCATCCAAGTAATCAATCGTTCAAATAAGATCTAAATAAACAGTTATAACAATAATGGCAATTTCGTAATTAAAGGGTCCAAATCTAACAAGCATGAATTCTAAGTAATATCTTGATGAATGAACTAGCATAGGTTAACATATAGTAAAATGGATATCAAAACTTTATGAACAATGGATCTACATGCAGACTTAAGGAAAATGCATGAAATTGCTATCTTTAACACACAAACAAACCACTGATCCAATATACTCCTTTGGGTCCGTGTGAGAGATAACCACCACTCATCGAATCACCTAAACACCTCAAAAGCAACTAACTTCAGATCTGGACAGCAAAGGATCTAGCTCGATCTGCCAAAACTCCGCTTCAACCGATGAAATCTCTCTTCGATGGATGGAGATCTTCAACTTTGGCTCTAGGATCTTCGATTAGATCTTCAATCTTGGATGGAAGGAAGCACTAGATTAGAGTAGAGAAAAGAAGTGAAGAAGTGTTGAAGTCGAGCTCTCAAAATAGCAGCACTTCGCTCCAAAATCCGGACACCAAAAAGTGAGATAGGCACTTCTATTTAAAGGTTGGAAATCCCTTAAGTCGGCCGTCCCCTTAAGTCGTCCACGACCTAACCCTGGCCGACCTAACGACCTACGACTCAAGACACCACACGACCTACCGACTCATCACTCCACGGCTCAACGACCTACACATGCGCGCGACCCAACGACTCAAGCCAGTACACGACTCGACTATACACAACCTAAGCCAGTACACAAGAATTCCTTAATTCGGTCAATTCTATGGGTCGGTTACTACTATAGGTCGGTCTCCTCTTAAGTCGGCAACCACTATAGGTCGGTCTCATCTATGAGTCGTTAACTCCTAAGTCACTAACTCCTAAGCCGTCCCGACCGACCTATACTTCTACACCGCATAGCCGACCTAAGCCACAACCTTTAAGTCGCTCAACCCTATAGGTCGCTCACTCCACTAAGTCGGTGACCTTCCTAGGTCGGTCCATTACTTAAGTCGGCCAATTCTATAGGTCGTTACCTTACCCTAAGTCATCTATGCTCCTTAAGTCGTTCCAAATTCTCAACCTTCCCTGGATGACTTAGACTATAAACGGCTTAAGCTTTAACTGACCTATCAACAACCCGACATAAAGCATACAGTTGACAGTATCTCGATCCGTAAAAATACGGGTCGTTACACTTCAGCCATTAGATATTCTGGTATGGAAATGGTATTCTATATTCATGGATTTTATTGACGGGTTTCCAAGGTCGAATAGGGGAAATGATAGTATATGGGTTATGGTGGACAGATTGACCAAGAGTGCCCACTTCATTCCAGTTACGTTAACCAGAACGGCAGCTGTTTTGGCATAGTTGTTCACGAAAAATGTGGTTAGTCTGCATGGAATTCCTAGTTGGATAGTGAGCGATAGAGATCCCTTAATCACTAGGGAGTTCTGGAAGAGTCTGTAGGAAGATTTGGTAACCAAGCTCAAGATGAGTACTGCTTACCATCCACAGATAGATGGGCAAACAGAATGAGTTAACAAAATCATGGAAGATTTGTTAAGAGCTTGTGCATTAGATTTAAAGGGATCATGGGAGGACCATCTACATTTAGTCTAGTTTTTGTATAACAACAATTATCCGACTAGTAATGTCATGTCACCATTTGAGGCTTTGTATGGAAGGCCATGAAAATCTCTTGTACGTTGGTTAGCGACTAGGATGTGTTGGTTCTTGGTCCAAATTTGATCAAAGAAGCTGCATAAAAGATTAAGGTCATTCGAGCTAGAATAAAGAAGACTCGGTCTTGGTAAAAGAGTTATGCAGATAGAAGATGGAAAGATTTAGAGTTCTCGATTGGAGATCAAGTTTTCATCAAAGTGTCAATGATGAAGGGTGTGACTAAATTTGGAAAATCAGGAAAGTTAGCACGAGATTCATTAAACCTCTACCTATTGTTGAGAGGATCGGGAAACTCGCATATAGAGTTGAGTTACCAAGCAGTTTGGCAGGAGCCCACAATGTTCTTCATGTTTCTCATCTCAGAAAGTGTATTAGAGATACGGAGACTACTATTGCACCAACTGTGCTAGATGACTTAGTAGTAGAACCAGATTTGACTAGAGTGGTAAAGCCTATCATATTGTTCCGAGAGTTGGGAAGAGGCTTAGAACTAAGACAATTAAATTGGTCAAAGTCCAGTGGAGCAACGATGACAGGGACTTTACTTGGGAGATTGAGAGTAGGATTGGTGATACTTATCTTTACTTATTTGATGGTATGATTTACCTCTTTGATTTATTGTGTCGTGTACCTTATAGTAATTTCAAGAACGAAATTCTTTAAGGAGGGGAGTTTGTAACACCCCATATTTTTGGTAACATTATTTAGGACATTTAATTAGTAAAATTAAATAAAATAATGTGTTGATTAGGGAATTGAGATTTGATTTAATCCGAGGGTATTCGTGCCATTTGACCTATGAATTAAAATAAGAGTTATATTGAAATAGAGGAGGGGTAAAATAGAAAAGAGGCCATTCCTATATCCCTTAAACTTGGACATGTATTCTCCTATGCATGTTCACTTTTCATTTTCAAAATTTTAAAAGAGCCGACCACCATTAAAAAGAGAAAGGGGAAGAAGATTAAGAAAATCTAATGAAGATGCTTAAGCAAATCAAATCCATTCAGATCTCAGTCTCTTTAATCTCCAAAGCTAAGGTGAATAATTTTTACATTCCATATTTCTTTTTTTTTCGGTTTTAGGATGAAATCTGAACCTATTTGCAATATTCAACCATGATTTTGAATGATAGAATGATTATATATACATGTTGATGATTTATACATATTCATATTGATTTTATGATATGTTTAAAGTGAAAACCCTAATAAATGACATCTAAATGCCTTGCGAATTTTTTATGAAGATCATAAGTGATATTTTAAAGATGGATTTTAATTTTTAGAATTTTCCAAATTATTGTGGAATTTATATGAATATCAAATGGTTTTGACCGAGTTCAAAGGTTCCGAAGGGATAAATTTTTGAATGGTTTGAAAGGTTTCCACGGGTATTAAATTGAACCCAAAGTGCTTTCGAAAGGTTTGAGTATTGACTGTTTCGAAAGGTTTTAATGAATGGTTTCGAAAAGTGTGGTTCCCCAGGGTTTCGAAAGGGTTGAACGGAAAGGTTTTTCCTATGTTTTCAAAAGGCGATCTTTAACGGTTTTTAAGAGGAATGTCTAATGTTTTGAAGCTTTTGGAGGGTTGGCTTTTAATGGTTTAGAAAGGGTTACTTTCAATGGTTTCAAAGGGGTTGCCTTCAAGGGTTTCGAAAGAGTTGTTTAAAGGTTTTAAACAAAGGTTTCAATGTATTTGATAGGCAATATAGCTAAAGTAGGTTAGAGTAAAATATTTTGAGTAAAATATTTATAACACGGCAAAGTAGCTTAGAGTAAAGCTAAGAATATATTTTCCTTGTATAAGTATGATTTAAAAGGTTAAATCATTTTGAAAAAGGTTTTCATGGAAAAAGATGAGGGGTGGTTAACCCTAAGAAATGGATTCGGACAGTTAGTTCGGTTTGCGGACAGTTAGTCCGGTTTGCGGGAAGTCGGCCCAGATTTCGGACAGATAGTCCATTTATTACTTATGGACAGATAGTCCATTAGTAACCTGTATAGCTTAACTAACTTAGCAATTATTATCATTATTATATCAGTTTAATTAATCAGTTTGGTTGCAGGAAAGGATGTGCAAAATATATGTTTTAAAGATGATATTAGTGAGGGGAAACCCATTTTGCTAGACGACATGGTCTCACTTAATGCCAGTAAATCAAGATGTAATAGTATTATTCAAACCAGGCTATATGTCTGATTTGAAGTTTTTGTTTTTCCCTTAAACTCTCGGGTGCGCAAAATTGATTTGAGTAGGCTGAGGGTTAAGGTTTTCAGATTTAGAAATTTTGGCAAATAAATCTTCCGGAGACAAGCAGGTAGTTGACGGATAGCTAATTAGGAATTGCAGATTACATTACTTATTTCCGCTATGTATTAAGTCAGATATGATTATATTACTTTAATCAACCAAGAGGGCATCATCATTTATCGCTTTGACGTATTTTTGTAATGATTTTAATTAATCTTTATCTAGGAAACGATATGAGATTATGTAACTTGGATATGAATTTGTTTTGAAATGTAATCAGTAAAATATTGTTTTTTTATAAATCTGTGAATGTTTTCATATTCAAGTGCTTCTGATATTATGGATACCGTTAGCATTACCGTATTTTTCACCAAAAGTTAATTCTATGGATGACTGCAGTATTTGTAGCACTTAGCTTATGGCCTCTAGATACGGGATGCTACACCTAGCACGATCTTCGTAGAAACCCTGGTGCAGCTCTTTATTTATTTGATCGGCTTTCCCTTGGTTACGCAGTGTTAGAGAGTGGTGGGGTAGTCCCTTCGATAGAGTTTTCCATCCATAATGTTGTGATTGGTGCCTGGTAAAGGATTTTTTGGGTTTCTTTTTTTCACTGGTAGTTCCTCGATCACTGGTAGTCCCTTAGCTCGAAGCACGATGTGGAACAAACTTTTAATGAGACCTTGGGTTTGTTTATTCTAGGTTGCTTGCTGGCATGGCTAGTTGATCCTCCTCGATGTTCTTTTCTCAAAGTATCTTATTTAGCTTTAAATTAGAGAAGGTGCCAATGAGCTTTTTATCTCTGGTGACATATAAGGCATGATTTTTTTTTCCTTTACTTGAAAACTCTCACCGAGTTGATTAATGGCTAATGAGGCATCACTTTATACCTAGGTTGATTCAATTTTAAGCTTTTTGATACCCTTAAATCGAATATGATGGTTTCAAACTTGACTACATTGTTTGTTTCTTTGAATTTTAAACTAATGAAGAAATAGATGTCTTATCCATCAGGAGTTATAAGGACCATTCTGGCCCCACCCCTTTTGCATTAGACGTGTCATTGACATATAGCTTCCAAGAGCATTGGTTAGTGGGTGTCTCATTAGACGTGTCATCGAATAGGATTGGCTTTGAGGTAAGGGAAAAATTTATAGGTGGCATTGGAATAATAGAGGGCTGGCTTCTCTAGTCTCAGGCATTTTGTTTTTGGGAACGATAATCGTTTGCTAACATGGTTTATTGGCCATCGGAACCTTCTCTTCATCCTATACTAGGGCAGTGCTGATCATGTGGTTAGTGACTACGAGGTAAAGGCAAAGATCCTCCGACTATGGGTTTGGAGAGAACATGGGTGTCTCCATGGGATATTTTAACTTTTCAAATGCCTTGGTCCAAATCATTGGTCCATGTAAATGACATCACCTTCATTGTAAGATCAAAGAAAGAAATGCGCCCAATTGTCAGAAATGTGAAGCGGCTAAGCACAACAACCAACCCATTCTAGCTTTGCACTTCTTTGGTGGTGCGGGATCCACAAATCTTGCATAGATTTAACTTTTGTTGGGATTTTCCTCGATTCCATTATCGCTTATGACATGCCAAAAATTTTCCAAATGGAGCACAAAAGAGCACCTTTTGGTATTACCTTCATGTCATATTCATTAAGGATGCCAAAGGTCTTGGAAAGGTTCTATACGCGGCCACCTGCTATCTTGGACTTAATTGGCATATCATCATCATAAACTTCTATTGACTTCCCAATTTGTTCTGCAAACATTTAGTTGACGATCCATTGATAGGTTGCCTTATGTTTCGAAGGTCAAATGACATCGTTCCATAGCGCTAAAGCACCATATTGCTAGAGAATCATGCGCTCCTAGTAAGCATGCCTTTTAATTTGATTATATTTGGAGTAAGCATCCAAAAAGGTTAGAAAATCATGTATGTTGATTACATCCATGAGTTAGTCAATGTGTAGTAGAGAGAACTATCTTTCGGGCAAGCCTTATTGAGGTTAGAGAAGTTAATGCATGTTCTCCAAGCCACATTAGGTTTTCAAACAAACAAAGTGTTTTCCACCCACACTGTCTACTAAGATTCTCCGATGAATCCATTGTTAAGAAGATTTTCTACACTTTACTTTAAATTCTTTGTATCTCTCCAGATTAAGTTGTCCTATCTTTTGCTGGATTGGGTAAATGCTAGTATTGATATTAAGGGTGTGACATATGATGGAGGGATGTACGTTGGTCATATATGCATGCCCTATTGCGAATAAGTCTGTGATTTGCTTACGGAAACCTATCGGCTATGCTCAAACCTTTGGGACTAGCTCTATCCCAATTTGGTTAACCTTGCTAGACTTATCACTTTTTATCTTTATATTATTAAGTGAGGTAGTCGGACCACTTCTAGGCCGGTGTCCCTCGTGTAGGATCAAGGGGGTCATTATTGTCACTCCTTAAACTGTGTTCTATGTCGCATTGATCCAAGGCATTGATCATATGCTCTATGAGGTCCTCGGTTGGGATGGACGTCTATGCATGAAAGCGAGAGCTCTTGCTGCCCCCTCCCATAAATGAGTCCACCGATGTTGTGAGGGTAGAAGTTACCGTATCACTTGTTCCAATTTTCCATGAAGATGGGTTTGTTTATTCCATGGGGTTATGATTAAGGATCTTGTTTGAGCTTCCGTGAAAAACTGGTCTCGACGTCCCCGCCTTTGGCACGAATGGGAGTGTTGTATGGCTCTTACATTCTCCAGGTGGCAAGCTTACTATGGCGAGGAGATGCATCTGCTACTTCTCGAATGGCATCTTCAGCATGAGCAGGAACCTTGCGGGGTTTTCATGCTCTCTTAAAGTTTCCCTATTATTGACTACCCAAGCACGATTAGGAGAGTTGTATAGCCCTTGCACCATCCCGATTGGCCGCTGAGGAGTGTTTCCACTTTATTTTGGACCATAAGAACTCCTTTATTGACTTTCTACAGGGAGATGTTATAGTAGTCTCTAGTGGCTTGTTGGTTGTTATGGATATAGCAAATACCTCCCTTAATAGTGAATTTAATAGTGAGTCACTACGGCCATGTTCAAATTAGCTAGAATCGACCTACCTATAAGGATGCTATAAGAAAATGGACAATCCACTAATATAATGCTTACCTGTATTTTGGCGGCGTAGATTTCCTCATCAAAGGTGACTGCATGTGAAGTAGAGCCTAAGGGAACAGTCCCAACACCACAGAAGTCGAAGATGGGAAGAGTACAAGGAATGAAGTTGGATGATGGGAGTTTCATCTAGTCGAATACATTCTTCAACATGATGTTAAGTAAGCTACCCTCATCAATAAAGACTAGGTGCAATTTTTCACTGGCAATGTTGATCGTGATGACCTTGGCGTCAAGGTGAGGGTAGTCAATACCTCTCTAATTCTAGGTTAAGAAGGTTATATATGCTTCGTCTTCCTCCACTCTCAAAGTTTTCAAGACCTGTAGTTCTATCGAATATATCTGATTTGCTTAGACGAGCTCCCTTCAATAGTAGGATTGGGCCCCTCTACAGCTCTCGATCATATGTTTTCTTCCGTAAATAGATAATATTTCAGTGTTGATTATGACCACATTGTTTCTGTCTAGTTACTACAGCAGGGTGGGAGGATTTTAACGTTCATTTCTTTGCTCAACATGTTGTCTTACATATTATAAAACTACAATTTTGCAGATTAACTGCTCTATTTTATCTTTTAGGTGGTGACACTCATTAGTGGAGTAACATTAAATTGATGGAATTAGCAATAATTCTCATTAACATAGGGCTCCTCCTTTCGCCCTAAATGGGTGGAATGAGGACTTTGGTATAAGGCACGAGCTATAGTGGCACGATAGAGGGTCTCCACATCTCGAGTTAATGAGGAGGAATTGGCGTATCTAGTGTTTACTTAGGAGCCTGATATGCTCTTGGTGGACATTGTTCTTTGCGGTTTCTTGCCTCTCATGACCTACTTTTGTTGCCTTACCTGCCTTCCTCATTGCTTTTGGATAAATTGGCTCATTCCACTTATATAATATCCTTAGCCTATTAAAAGAAGCCGATTAAGGACGAGGCATATTATTTCTGCATTTCCTTCCACATTTTGGACTAATGCCTCACTATAAATCAGAGGGCGATGTGATGACCGCCTTACACCAATAGCACCCAATAATATATAACCTATAGAATGTGTTGTGTGCCTGACCGATGCAGGATAGTGGTCAAGGGTTATAAAGTAAATAAACAATCACAGATGTTGTCGTATACCTCATAGCACATCTAGTAAAGTATAATAATCATCATAGATGAAAAAAAGATGAGACCGTGATAACTAAATAAACCATAGAAATCAGAGTGCATGGATCCATATAGCTATACAACATAAGTGATCAGGTTATACAATTGATAATAAACTCAAATAGATAATTTTGTCTAAACAGATAAAAGAGATAGTAGGCTCCATAGTGCTGCATTGTGGAAAATAAGCAATAACGGCTAAATATAATAATATGTGAGAACATAGCCGCCTCCTGCACTCCGCCTGTCAACTCTACATGCTCACCGGACCTGATATCTCTTATCTACTCATTTAAGAGTATCCAAAATAATAGGAAGGAACTAAAAAAATTCTGAATTAGACAATAGTTAGGTGTGAGTGGTAAATAATTTCAAATACTATAAAGTCGATATGCTATGACAAATGGATATGGAGAACCATATGTGACCTAACCCTGCATCCATAGACTTAGCACATAACACGGGATATATGCTACTCTATATCGTAAACATCATGTTGTAATATATGTCCAAGTACAGGCGTATTTTGGATATCTGCATCAATAATGTCTACATTGTGTGATATCTACAGGGTGATAAGAAACTAAAGCAAACATAACATCCATCCTCACATTTACTCACTTAGTGTGTTGGATATATGACACTCATATGAACACATCATCCATCGGAGACTACTCAATGTCTTAGTTTCTCAGTACTCGAATCCATGCCACTCACTAGGCCGAGACTTAGGTTGGCTATAATATGCTGTCTAGGGTAAGACGTATCAAAACATCTTGCAATCTTGGGCACATCATATTCCCAGTTGAGCATCCTCACATCCTCTGCTTTACTGGTGCACGTCGAAACTTCCAGGTATCAAAGATCCCTTCGCACATGTTATCCATAGCAGAGCACATCTTGGAACTGATCTTTAAGTCGTCATACAATTCCCATTTGAAGTTGTCACGATTAAGATGATTCTCGATCATCATCATTAGTCGTGGAATATCATCATCTATCCCGTAATCATCCTCTAAAAGTTTCTTAAATCCGACTTAATAGTCCTCTACTCCACGTTTCGAAGTAGAGCTATCTCTTTGAAGTCATCACCTCCCATAACGAGTCATCATCATCAAGTTACACATCATTGAAGTCAACAATTCATCAGCAAGTTACATAATTCAACACCAAACTGGGCCCTATCTCGAAGTAGAAGCAGAATAACTCAAAGAAAGCACAAGTATATGGGGCCTAAAACTTTCGAAGTCTAGACTCGAAGCAAACATAGTCGTGACTCAAAGCAAGCATATAAAGAACTCGGAGAAACCCTAGCCACTTCCTATTGCCAAACCAAAAAACCCACCTAAACACGATCTCCCAAGAATCCATGCTCCACCAAACTGGCCACACCCATCCATGCCTTTGCCGATCGAACACTTAACCGATGCACTTCCCCAAATTAGATCTCCAAGTGAACATGCGCGGAACTCGAATTGAGACCCGAGCCAACCCCTTTATGACTCGATGTCGATCCCAACCTTCATGCCTCCACCGATCTGATCCTTATGGTCGAAGCAACCCACTGTGCAACTCGAAGAAACCCTCTTTAAGGCTTTAAGTAAACTTATATGCAACTAAAAGTGAAGCCTACTGATGCCACCCTTGAACACCATCGCCAATCCAACTTCTTTTTCCTATAACTCAAGAAAAATAACTCCAAACAACTTAAAATTTATAACTTAGTTTTGTGAGGCCTTCCAACTTTCCCCACAAAACTCGCACCAATTTTGATCAATGTCGCTTCCATGGATCGATGAAGAGTTGTAACACTGTTGTTAATTCTAAGTCACCATTTGATCGGCGTTTTCAACCAAACAAACATCATGCATTCAAACATTCGACATATAAATTATATTCAAACAAACAAGCATTCAAAAACATTAATCATAGCCTAAATCTAAGGGTAAGAAGACTATAAGAATAATGAAGATCCATAAAAACAAGATTTTGCAAAACTTTATAAAAAAATTAAAGTTAACATATGTGATTATTTAAGGTTTAAAATACATTTTAGGGTTCAAAAAACATTTTAAAACATCATTTTAAGGCATATAATAAACGATTAGTAAGTGAGAGGTTATAACCACTCGTGTAAAATCCAAACCCATACAAAAGAGCATGAATCCTAAGATGAATAGCGGATCCAAGGTGCCCCCAATGGCAAATTCCTAAATCCAAGTGCTAAGCTTACTAATCTCCTCTTAACGACAAGATTTGGCTAATCAAAGTAAGGTTAACAGTTTTTATGGCTAGAGAATGTTAATCATGGTCTGTCTAACTATTTTGGGAAGTGTGAAATGACAAGGAGAAGTCTCATCGGCCCTCTGTTGGTCCTAAATCCAAAATGGGTTTTGGGCTTAGCTGTTATTCCCCATAATTGCCCACTAAGTTGTTCAAAATCAATTGAAACTTTGAACATCATATCTCTAAAATGGAAAGTCCGATTTCAAATTATGACCACTCTATAGAAAGGGAAACCATTATCCTAATCTAATGGAAGTGGTTTTAGATTCTAATTCGGCTCCTATAAAAAGTTATAGGCCTTACAAGATTTTTAAGGTTAAAATCATCTGATCAAAAATCTGATGATGGAAACTGTCTCTAGTAGTCATTTCTCAAAATTATATAATCGTTTGATCCTATAAAAATAATATTAATATTTTACGATCCGTCGATACGTAAAATATGGATCGTACATTCTCCCCTTTAAGAATTTCGCCCTCGAAATCCAAAACAAAACCAATAGGGTTATCCCGCATGTCTAATAATCATATACAAGCATAGGCAACCATCACACATCAAACATTCATAAGTAATAACAAACATCCAAAGGTAACATCCAAGCCAATCCTAGCACGTAAAATATTACATCAAACAATATTTTATGATATCACTGGTGAAAGTTAAAGTAATAAACGAAAAGTCTTATCAAGTAAAAAGCCTCGGATAAGCTGTCCTAATGCTTTCCTTGGTCTCCTATGTGCAATCACCTTTTTTTCACTCCACTAAACCTTCACCAACTTCATTGTCTTCCTCCTAAGCTGCTTCATATCACATCCAATCATACGAATAGGCCTACAAGGTCTCGAAGCTTTCGATTCAATCTCGATATCATCTAGTTGATCCGCTGTGATGGTCATGCCTAAGTAGTGCAAAAAGTTCCGCAGGTGAGAAACATGGAACAGTTGTGCACTTTCGCAGTTCTTTGAGGTAAGTTGACTCTTTAAGCAAGGTTCCCAATCCTATCTATTATCGGAAAAGAACCTACAAATCTCTGTGCCAGCTACCCTTTACTAGAAAACTAAGTTACATTCTTTAATGGAGAGATCTAGATAAACACCATATCGCCGATAAAGAACTCTAAATCTCTATGCCTCTTATCAGCATATCTCTACTGTTTATCCTAAGCAGCTTTCATCCATTGCCAAATAATTTCAATCTTCTTTGAAGTTTCTCTAATAATATCTGGCCCAAGTATCAACTTTTCACCCCTTCTAAGCATGAAGGAGCATTGCAAGTCGTTCATACAATGCTTTCAATGTTTCCATATCGATGCTAGACAAATAAATTTTGGTGTACGAAAATTCAATAGGATGTAACTGACCATCCCAGGGGCCTCCAAAGCCAAGTATGCAATCCCGCAAGAGATCCTCTAAGATACGATTCAGTCTCTCAGTTTGGCTGTCAGTTTGAGGATGATAAGATGTACTCAGATGTAGCTCTATCTCCAATGCCTCTTGTAAGCTCTGCAAAACTCACTAGTGAACAACGGGTCACGGTCAATTACAATTTTGTTCAAAACAACATGGAATCGCACTATCCACTTTACATATGATTAGGCCAATTAGGCTTTCGTTCTACTTGAATTGACGGTATTTATCTAGCACTCATGGTCAACGGATCGACTATGACCCAAATGGTATCTTCATCCCCTCTAGTTCATGGCAGTCCATTGATGAAATGCATTAATATTTGTTCCCATTTCCACTCAGGAACTTCTAGCAGTTGCATCAAACTACAAAGCTTCTTTTGTTCTACCTTTACTAACTTGAAGTTCATGCACTTCGAGAATGTCCCAACGTCCTTCTTTACCCCTTCCTAATAATAGGTTTGCTTCATATCACGGTGCATCTTATTACCGCTAAGATAGATAGTCAATCTGGAATGATGGAACTCTTATAGCACCTCATCCCTTAATCTATCAAAATCAGGAATAAACAATCTCATATCTGTATGGATCCAACTATCTTAGTCGAGTCTGTACTGCTTCATCTCTTCAGGCTCTACTGCTGCTTTACTCTTAGAAATAATCTCAGCTAGTCTGACATCACGCCTTTGACTAGTACTGAATTGCTTAATTAGAGTAAGCCTGATAGTGAAGCTCGCCAATATCTATGGCTCTAGCTCATATCTTGGTTGGAAATCTTAAATAGCAATATACTCTAATGGCATCCACTTTAGGAACATAGCTTCCAAGCTGGCATGTCTCATACTCAGTGCATTCCCTTTCCATGGTGTATGTGCAATATCAAAGTAATAGGAGGCAAGGAACTCAAACCATAACTAATGGCAAAGATTAAGATCCTTTTGTAAATAGAGGTGCTTCAATGATTTATGGTCGATGAATGGTTTTGAACCAGCCTCCTAAAAGATAGTGCCTTCAGATCTTTAACGAATGTGGTTAACTCCAAATCTTAGATCATATATTTCTTCTTATGTAGCTTCAGTTGTCAACTAGCATATGCACAACCTTGTACTTCTACATCAATACTACGTCTAATCTGGTACCATAAGCATCAACGTATAACGTCATCACTCCATTCTTGCTCGATTGGTCAATATGGTGCACTTGTCAGCTTTTCTTTCATACTCATGAATGCATGCTCGCATCCTAAGTAAAAGTCAAATTCTTTTTTGTTAGTTTATTCGAAAGTGTGGCTATTTTATAAAAGTCTTGGATGAATCATCTTAATGTCAAGCGAACCCCAAGAAACTTCTCATATCTATAGCATTTTTAGGTCTAGTCCAATCTTGGAATGCTGCAACTTTTGTTGTATCTATAACGATTCCCTGCTTAGAAACAACGTGACCTAAAAATCACACTTCCCTCCTCCAAAAGTGACACGTAGAAATCTTTGCTTTCAGTCGGTGCTCTCTCAACACCTCGAGCACGATCACCAAATGTTTATTGTGTTCTTCCTCTGTCCATGAGTAGAAGAGAATATCATCAACAAACACAAGCATGAATTTAATTAGCTGACACCTAAAAGCCCAGTTCATAAGATCGACAAAGTATGCCGATGCATTCGTTAGCCCGAACGACATAACCAGCCACTCATAGAATCCAAATGGCATATGGAATGCTATAATTAGCACATTCTCTTTCACTATTATCATTTGGTGGAATCCCATTGCAAGATCCAGGTGAGAAAATATTCCAGCACCATGGTGCTAATCGAACTGTTCATTAATATGTACGAGTAGGTACCTGTTCTTCCATTTTATTCAGCTTGCAATAATCGACATGTAGTCTAAAAGAACCAGCCACCTTATTGAAGAATACTATGGGCGCACCCCAAAGAGTGAACCCTTTTCTTAATAGGTTATTCACTTGCACCTCGAGTTCTCTGCTCTCTAGGCACCATCCCCCTCATAGGCATTACTACTGATCTGGCATCTTTCACCAAATCAATATAGAACTCAATCTCTCTATGTGGAGGAAGTCTGGTCACTTCTAGATACTCCCTAGTAATAGACACTAATGGAAACTCGATGTTTGGGATATTAAGCAAATATAGAAAGCTAACCAACACCTCATCATCTGGTAGGAATCCTAACACTACCGTCCACCCATTATCTACTCCTATAGTGCAATAACTTCTCACAATCCACCATCACTCTATATCTATAAAGCCGATCCATACCCACAATAATACCAAACCCCACAAAACCTAAAACAAAGAAATTACAAGAAAAAGAACATCCACGACTCGATAACACCAAACCATGACAAGCCATACAAAGGCTAGTGGATCCACCAACTGGGTTCATTGCAATCAAAAGTTGGTTAATCAATTTCGGGTTCCAACCCTAACTGATCTACGAAGTCACTAAATGTGAAGGGAAGTGAAGCACTGGTATAAAAAATGTGTTTAGAAACATCATAAATAGAAAGCATACCATGAATAACGACACTCTTTCCCTTCTCCTTCGCCGATGTGGCACTTAACGAAGTTGGGATGGCATTGAGAGCATATACTTTCACTATCTATTTCTACCTAAGCAGCTTTGGACAGTCCTTTTTGGTATGCCCAAACCTATTGCAAATGACACACTTCTTTCCTTCAGCTTTGCAGTCTTTACTATAATGACATGTTTCTAAGTAGTTATAGTAGGTCTGATCCATACGATCTTCTTATAACCATCTTGTTTTGATATTGCTTTCTCATGTTATTGCTATACCATTTTTTCTTGCCTTCCTCGCCTAATTGCTATTTTGGCTCTTTTTTACGAAAAATAGTCTTTGATTTCAGACATAGACTCCCATTCCTTAGGGCCTTCTCAACTATTATCTCAAAAGTCTCATCAATATGGCTACGAGTCGCTCCGTTAGGTATTCGTACAAGCCAACAATAAATTTTCATTCTTCCTTAATGGAGTGTCGATGAAATACATCCCATATTTCGATAAGGCATCGAACTCAGCAATGTATTTGGAGATAATTATATCCCCTTACTTCAGATCCACAAACTTACAAAACAAAATCGACTTCTGAGCCGGCGGAATAAATTTCTCTTAAAATCCGTTTTTGAGCTGGTCCTAAGTATTCTAATCCCATAGAGTAGCGGCCCTCACCGTATTCCACCAGTTCATGGCTCGACCCTAAAGCTATCAGGAAGCCAATCTTCTCTTTATAGCATCATTTGGATCTTAGTCATCGAAGATTCTTATTGCCAGTGTTAAGCCAATCTTGCACTTCCATAACTAATTCCATTCGTAGGAACGGTCTATTACCAAAACTAACAAAGTCTTTGTTCAGCTTAGCAAAATTAGCTCTGGGTGCCTACACTGGAGCACTACCATGTACAACAACTTGGAGAATGGCTACTTGACTGTTTGGAAAAATGTTCAACTTCATGGTATTGATTCACATGTAGGTCAGGATTAGCAACTCCCGAGCCAGCTCTTTCTTCAACTTAGGAGATGAAGCTCCTAGTAGCATTCTATGTGTAATGACTCATCCTTCAATCAATAATAAGGATGGTTAATCTCTCTATAGGGAACTCCGCTTAAGTAGTAATCATGTGTATAATGCGGCTTCATACTATATATACACCATTATATAGTTTGGAAAACCAAAATATATAACAAGGATGAGCTCTTGTATACATGTATACACTCTCCCGATCTACTCTAGTGTGGTGACTCCTATCTAATCTCTACTAGATCACGGTATCCCTTAGGTACAACTAGGCAACCTAAGCTTTGATACCAAATGTGGCGAAAGCCCTATACCACTGGAAAGCCACCTGCTCTCCACCTATCCAACCCTACGTGCTCACAAGACGTGATATGTAAAATCTCGTATCTGAAGGCTAAAAGTTATGCACTATAGATGCTACATCCATCCATAATATTAACTTTTGGTGATAAAATACGGTAATGATAATGGTATCCACAATATCAGAAGCACTTGAATATGAACAAAATCACATATTTTAGAAAACAACATTTACTAATTACATTTCAAAAAGAATTCATACCCAAGTTACATAATCCCATATCGTTTCCCAGGTAAAGATTAATTATAATCATTACAAAAATACGCCAAGAGTGACATATGACGATGCCCCCTTGGTTGATCAAAGCAATATAGTCATATCTGACTTAGTAGATAGTGAAAATAAACAAAACAATCTACAAATCCTAATTAGCTACCCGCCAGCCACCCGCTCGTTTCCAGAAGCTTTATTCGGCAAAATTTCTAAACCTGAAAATCTTAGCCCTCAGCTTACTCATATCAATTTTAAGTGCCCGAGAGTTTAAGGGGAAATAAAATCTTCGAGTCGGACATAAAGCCTGGTATGAGTAAACCTGTTACATCCCAGTTTGCTGATATTAAGTGAGACTATGTCTCTTAGTAGAATGGGTTTCACCCCAATAATATCCTCTATAAAATATATTTTTTGCTAATCCTTTCCTACGACCAAACTGGTTAATCAAACTGATATATCAAAATAGCAATATTCTTTATGCGAATAAATGGACTATCTGTCCATAAAACGAGTGATAAGTAGACTATTTGTCCACAACATAATAACAAGGTCTGTTATGCTAACATATGGACTATCTGTCCATAAAACTAGGCTAACTACCCGCAAACTGGACTAACTGTCCAGCTCAAAATGGACTAACTGCCCGAATTATTTTCTTAGAGTTAACTACACTTTATCGTTTTCCTTAACAACCTTTTCAAAATGATTTAACCTTTTAAATCATACGTATACAAGGAAAATATATTCTTAGCTTTATTCTAAGCTATTTTGCCATGATATTTATATATTTTACTCAAAATAATGTTGATGAGATATACTATGGATAAACTATCCTCCCAAAAAAAGTTAAAATTTTTGTTAGAAAATACTTTGGCTATGTTGCCTATTTAATACATTTGAAACCTTTGTTTAAAACCTTTAAACGACCCTTTCGAAAACCCTGAAGGTAACCCCTTCAAAACCAATGAAAGTGACCCTTTCGAACACATTGAAAAATGTTTCCTTTCTTTTCACCAAAAGCTTCAAAGTATCAGACATCCTCCTTTAAAATTGTTTAAATATTTCCTTTTGAAACATAGGAAAAACCCTTCCTTTTAACCCTTTTGAGACCCTAGGGAACCACCCCTTTCGAAACCATTCGTTAAAACCTTTCAAAACGGTCAAAACTCAATCCTTTCGAAAGCACTTTGGGTTCAATTTAAAACATGTGGAAACCTTTCAAAACCATTCAAAATTTCACTCCTTCAAAACCTTGAAAATCCTCTCACTCGAAACCATTTGGATTCTACCCTCAAGCAGAGTAAAAGGATTAGAAACCCAGGAAAGTTGAATGCATCTGTTTCGAAACCATTTAAAACTATCACTTTCGAAACCATTTGGGTTTTATTTTACTTATAGAAAAAGGGCCTTGGAAACATTTAAGTCGAAAGCATCTATTTCAAACCATTTCCTAAGTAATAAAGTGATGATGTCAAAATCATCCCTTTGAAAGCATTGAGAACTAGCCAGAATTTTAGAAAACAAAGTAATCAATGTGTGGAAAGCGGCAATACAAAGGCTTCTACTTAATCGAAAGCAATTATTTAAAACAAAAAGCACAACCCAATCAAAACTATTCCTTTTAAATCCGTTTGACCCAATCAAAAGCTAACTAAGTCGGTATATTAGTCGAAAGCAAGCAGGCACATTTTCCTTTAAAAGTCAAAGCAAAGCCCCATCCACTTTGGAACCCAAAGTTTCGACTCCCTACCTTTCGCCTTCATCCAATTCGCTACGTACCAGTTCCATGATACCATGTGCATTGGTCTCGGCTTTGTCGGAAGCAAAGATGAGGAGGCGGAACCAGGTGCCGATGGTGTCAAAATGGTGAAAAACATGTGGCAAATAGTTTTTTCCACCTAACATGCCTTACGTGTCTAATTGTGATTGGTTTCCTCTTTCTTTACCAACAAAAAGTACTACAATTTTTCAAAAGTGCTGCCGACTTTTTCGATTTAACAATTTAAATTATTTTACAAAATCCCCTTCTCCTCTCTTAATTATATAGAACATTTAAGTCCTATGCCTTAAATAATTTTATATAACCACTAAAACACTTAGGAAAAATATATAAAAATTCCAAAAAACCAATTTTAATATGTTTTCCAACATATAAATTTCAGACCCAATGTGACGACCCATAAATTTTTGTGATCTTATTATATATTAAATTGAAATTTTGTGAAATTTTAAACAATAAAATTTGAAAATAAAAATTTATTGTTTGGAATATGTTTATTTAAACATAGAAACCGGTAAATTTTCATCTAATAATATTGAAGTTTATTTTGTTGTATAATTGTATTTCAATTTAAATAAGTTAATAATCGATAATAATAAATTAATTTCCAAACCTGAAATATTTTTCTATAGAAAAATTCTAAATCATCTTCTTAGTGAGACGTCAAATTTCGTTTCATTAAATTCAGACTTCTTTAGCTCCGTCGATCTTATTTTTCTACATTTCTACTACATTTTTTCCGCTAACATAAATTCAAATTTTTATAATTCAATCATACCATTAATATCTTTATACCGTTTTGATCGTCTCGTCGTGCTGATCTCTGTGGTATATTCGTTTCTATGTTTTGAAGTCCGATTCGCGGCGAGATCAATAAAACTATTCGCAGCATCGGTACGGTTCCGAAAATTTCAAATTACTTTTACTATTTCCTAAATATCCACATTCGGGCTTTTCTTCTTCCACTCTTCAATATAACAATTATGGAACCAAATTTAATTCATGACCTTTTCTTTTCCACTATTTCATATTTTTTTGGAATTTACATCGGTCCAAGTTGCTTTTGAGAAATCTTGTAATTTGTATATCATCGTTCACTGTAGCCATCCTTTTCTTCTTCAAAAAATAAAGTTTACTGTCTTTCCCCTCAGACTCTGCTACCATTCCTCATCTTTATAATATAGATTATCTCTGTGCTTCAAACAAAAGTTTGGTTTCCATCCCCTCGAAGCCAACCCCGCGTACCCGCGTTCAACCTCCTCCACCTATCATCACACCCGAGACCTTCCCTCTTCCGCTCGCCCACATCGCCGTGCCCACCTGACTTCGACCACCTTCCAAACCGCCTACCCTTCCAACTCCGGTCCTTCGCCTTCCCCGGCCACGGCGCATCACTCCGGACTCATGCACAGATCCGCTCCATGCAAGCCTCGATTTCAGCCTTCCCACTGGCCATCCTTGCGTGCCTCTCCTCCTCCTGGCCTTTTCCCTTGTGCCTTTGCTGTGAGTAACCAACATCGGCCACCTCTATGAACCCACGCCGAGCGTCTCATCGGCCCACCACTTGTAGCTTACCACGTCAGCCGTCTTGGCCGAGCTTTATTTATGTAAGTTAATGTTAAATATGTATACGTTATATATTTGTTATTATATATATACAAGTTTTGAATCAGAAGCCTATTTGTTTTGGCTATAAACACATATATATATATAGTATTTGAAGCAAAAATATGTGAATTTGGTTTTGTTACGTATATGTATTTCCTATATATATTATAGCTTACTATGGATTCTTGAAATTAGATAATTAGACATTGTTTTATATATATCTATTTATAAAGTAATCTATAATATAACACAATATGCGTACGCGTATATATACCATTTTTTTATATATACTGTTTTAAATATAAATTTTAATTACTATGTTATATATTGGGTTGTATGCATACTTTGTTTAGTTTTGGCCTGCTAGTTTATGTATATAATCTGCTTTGGGCATGAAGTTTTATATAATAGTTATATATTATATTGACAAGTTAGCATTTATATATTACGTTATATATAAACTGATCTGTATACATGATACAATTGTCTTTGTTAGCTATTTTCACCTTGCATGAACAGGCTCATTTCAGCAACGCATTTGCTTTATAGGCAATATATCTTGTATGTGAATTTATATAAGTATTTACTTTATATTATTTTTATGCTGTCAGGTTGTCTTGAGTAGGTAAACTATATAACCCATTATTATATAATAATATAGATTTAAGTATTGTATAAATTGTGTTAACATAATTTTATTTTCTGTTGTATACTAACGGTAGTCATGTATATGTCAATAAGGTATTATGTATTATATTATATTATGTATTTGAATCTATATATGTATATATATAATTTTAATGAGTTCCAAAATTAATATTGGTGAAGAAAATAATATAATAGAATAAAAAATATATTCGTTTCAGTCTACATCAAGCAGTTTCTGATTTATTTTCATCATATATCAGCTTGTCCATCAATTCGTGCCCATCTCACTTTGCTTTGGAATTCGCGCTTGGATTCGTAACTCACTTCGTTATCAAATTTCTCTAGCCTCAAAGGTGAGCGATCACTCACGATTAACGTTCTTGTATTTATTAAATTTGATTTCAATTGAAATGACAATTGAAATTGCTCCTGTTGGTTATTTTTAATTGTGGTATATATATGTTATTATGATGTAACTGTTCACCTGTGGGATATGACACCATATCTTGTTGTTATATTATATTGTTATTTATGATATATGTGTGTCGTTATTATTATCGTATCTGTCATCACTCTGCAAGTTCCCTGTTAGTATAGAATTCACTATGGGTTCGAAATGATACATACCCGAACGGACTTTAGAATAGAAGAAAATCGTTATGGATTGATATGATAGACCCAAGCGATTTTCATTTGCATTGAACTTGGGATTGCGGGTTGAAATGATATATACTCGTATATATTAAATTACGGATTAAAATGATAAATATTCGTATTACTTGACCGTAGGATAGAGAATTATACAGACACCGTTGGTCTATGTATAAATATTTTGAAAATGATTCATGTGGTTTTGATAGGGAATATCTTTGGTTTATTTAATACTGAAACATTCTAGATAAATATGTTTAAATATAAAGTAGACTCAATAATAAGCTTAAGTTTAATAAAAGTTGATTTAATTAATATATAATATGTTAAAATATTATATTGTCAAATAGAATTTCAATGATTTATATAAGTTAAGGGAGATAAAGTTGAATTGATTGAAATTGTATTTAATTAAGAGTTTCATTTAATTAAATCAATTTGAAACTATTATTGAAATTGAAATTTTAAGATATGATCTTATAACTTGATTTTGATTTAAGTAATTAAATGGATTTTCAAGTCCTAACGAAATCGAAGGTAATATATGTTAACGTAAAAATCAGACGCTAACACCCCGTTGTAGATTGAAGTTGAGCGAAAGCACCACCCGTGAACACGGGAACTAAAAACAAGTAGAAAAGTCACAGAGAAAGCAGAAAAGACAACAGTTTTTATAGTGGTTCGGCTTAGGGTAAGCCTACGTCCACTTTAATTCTCTTTATTGCTGAATCAATTACAACTTTACAACAATCTTCAATTACAATTCTGATGAGACAAACAACTAGAACTTTGATGCAGAAGAATTCTTTGAATCCATGTAGATTGCGTTAGATTTCCTCTGAAGTTAGTTGAGATGCCTTTCGAACTTGAAGTGTCGAGTGAGTCGAGAATTCAGCAGAGTATCGGCGCTTAAAGAGATCGGCCAAAAGTCCCCTTCATGTTTGAGGTAGGTTGGTATTTATAGGAAAATTTCCCCCTTGGGTCGTAAGTCGTGACCGACCTATGGCAGGTCGTGGCCGACTTATCTGGCCAAACCCCATGGTTTCACATAGGTTCACTTGTATAAGTCCCAAGTCGCCCCCGAGTCAACACAACCTTGTATCAGTAATACGGCATCGGGCTTACATTTAGTAGCTTTAGGTCATGGATGACTCAAGCTAGGTCGTGAGTCGTGAACGAGTTAACTGGCAAGTCGAAAGTCGCAAGTCATGGCTTAACTGGTAAGTCCTGAGTCACGGCTTAACTGGTAAGTCCTGGATCGTGTACGAGTTAAGAGGCCACTGTGCCAAGTAGCTGCATTGAACTTGTCTTCCTTTGCTTGGGTCGTGAACAACTTAACATAGGTCATAGGTCGGTTGCGACTTAGGTATAGTTCATGATCTTGTCCCTGTCCTGAGCAGTTAGAGCGGCAAACTCTCTGGATAGTTAGGTCGGCTTCTATCTTAGGTCGGTAGCTATCTTAGGTTGGTAGCTAACTTAGGTCGGTAGCTATCTTAGGTCGGCATCCTGTTTTAGGCAGTTGGGTCCGCATCCTGTTTTAGGCAGTTGGGTCGGCGTTCTTGTTAAGCATTAGGTCGGCAACCTTGTTAAAGCATTAGGCCGGCAACTGTTCAGCCTTAATTCGGTATCCCTCTTAGGCCTTAGGTCGGCATCCCTCTCAAGCCTGTTAGGTCGGTATCCTTCTTAGGCCTTAGGTCGGCATCCCTCTCAAGCCTGTTAGGTCGGTATCCTTTTTAGGCCTTAGGTCGGCATCCCTCTCAAGCCTGTTAGGTCGGTATCCTTTTGGGCCGGTAATCTTTCAAGTCGTTGAGTCATGGCCGGGGAGGAGTTAACAATTGCCCCTCGAAGTATACGCCTACTAGTTAGGTCGTGTGCTTCGATATCCTCTAGCTCGTCCACTCTCTAAGTCGGTAGGTCGTGTACGACCTAAAAGTTAGACCGCATGTGCCGCTTCAGGTCCCTTCAATGCAAGGTATAAGTCACATATCTTCTTCTTCCTCTTCATTCAATTCTGCCATTAACATTTCCCTGAGCTCTCAAAGGCGATTTCGTTCCATCAATCACCGATAATCATTACGTAAGTAAACCTGCTTCCTTCTCGATCCCCTACTGTCAATGATTCATGAATCCCATTCAAACTTCACCTACCTCCTCGCGCAGCGCTTCATCACGAATCTTATCATACCGATAGTTGATGATCCTGAGATGGCTCAATTCGGATTCAAACGTTTGATGAAACGATGCCGATGGGTCACTGCTTCGGGCTAATCAATCCTGATATATGTTAGGATTGTGGGGCATTGAATTCGTGGGGGTTTAATCTGGTTTAATGGATGATCCGATAGCATGAAATAGCATAAATGAAATGAGGGTTTTTTGGTTGAGGGAGTGGCTATCGGGTTAACGGGTTGGGTGGAGTGAGATACTGGTCGAGGGGATGACTTGAAATTCTCACGGCTAAGTTAGTTTCTGAATCTACCGACTTAGGAATTTCTTGCAACCTCGGCTGCACACGACTTAGCTTTTAGGTCGTATTGATTTCCTGACGACTTAGGACTTAGGCTGTACGAGCGACTCAACCCTGTGGATTCTTAACTCGACCTATCTTTTGGCCGACCTAATTTGATACGATCTAATCCTTAGATCGTGGCCGGACTAGCACTTGGGGAAATTTGCCAACCAAAGCCTTGAATCGTGGCCGAACTAACACTTGGAGAAATTCGCCGACCTAACTCTTGAACCGTGGCCGAGCTAACACTTGGAGAAATTCGCCGACCTAACTCTTGAACCGTGGCCGAACTAACACTTGGAGAATCCTGCACCACATTTTTGAACCGGAGCCTTTATCCTTCCTACTTCTTACAACTTAAAGAACCACCGATTTAAAGAATCAGAAACTTAATCTTTATTCGTGAAAGATTCCTTGGGTCGCAGCCGAGTTAACACTTGGATGCCCAACTTGAATTCTCGCTTAAAAGCACAATTCCAACCTGAATACTTAACTTGATCTGCTGGACTGAATTGCTTAATTCCTAGATTGTTTTAACTTTGTTGCCTTATTTCACAGATCACACTAACTTATAGGCTAACAACCTGCTGAAAACAACAATCACAGAAAACCAAGGCGAATATACTGCCATTGACTGCCCACATCAAATGACAGATTAGTTAACATAGAGTAATCAACTTAAATACACTGTATGAAATGCTGTGAACCAATCAACTAAAGTGAAATATCAATGCAAAGCATTGCTAACTTGAACTGATTTGTTTGCATCAACATTACACTTGCACATTAAAACAACAAACCCTGGACTTTATAATTGACAAATACTTGCTAGTTTTTATTCCAGTTATATTTGCTTATTGCTTGATTGATTTTACACAACACTCCACACATATTAGGAAACGTGCACCTTCATGTTTGAATATCTAGTTGCCTGTGTAGAATGACTTCCCTCCAAGAAGAAGAAGTGGTAGCTCAAGCGGGAGAAATTCTTCAGACAGCTGTTCCCATAGAGAATCCTCCAGAGAGAACTTCGACTATCCTAACTCCGAGAGCGTTTATTCAGCTACGTACTCAATTTGGTTTTGCTGAAAATGATGCCCTACTTCCCGGGCCAAATGATACTGCCGACAGTCCTCCCCCCGGTTTTGTCGCAGTCAATCGTCAAATGTGCCTAAGCGGGACGATTCCTCCCTTTAATGACTTCCTTCGAACCCTTCTCCTTCGGTTGACAATCTCTCCATTCCAACTTCATCCTAATGGCTACGCCATCTTGATGGGGTTGTGTGTTTTGTTTAGGAGAACTCTTGATCGCTTGCCAAGTTTTGAAGAAATTCGCTACTTATGCTCGTTTGCAAAGAGTAAAGATCATCCTTCCCTCATTATTGTGAGAAGTGCTAGAAACCGCAAGCTTATTTCTGATCTTACCGAAAGTGTTCATGGATTTTTGAACCAGTTTTTCTTTGCTCGCTGCCCCCCAGGGTTTTATGCCATCTGGAGAGTAGGAAGTAAGATTACCTGTTTCTATTTTCTCCATTTTCAAACTTTTTCGAGATCCGAACTACCAGTTGCTAATTTCATTCTTTGCTCTTTTCAGCACTTCCTCTCCCTTCTAGAGATCCGAGCCATAAGCAAGTTTTTGAAAGATTAAGTGCTGTAGCCGTAGAAGAGAGAAGTATAAATTTTTTGTTGAGGGATGAACTTTTGCATCAGTATGGGCTTTTACACGTTTCTTGTTCTACACATCCCCATGAGGTCCCAGACTCCCCGACTAAAGCATTAGATGCCCCAGTCTCTTCTGACGCACCCATACCAAAAGAACCTGCCCCTGAGGCTTCTCTAGTAAAGTGCTCTACTACTGTCGATGTTGCGGGGTCGTCTGGCAAATCCACACTTGCGCCAGTCATTGAGTAAGAAGAGCCTCAGGGATCTCCTCAACGTTCACAGAAGTCTGGCGAAGAAGCCGGGAAAACAAGCCCTGTCAGGCAGAGGGGGACGACACTTTCGAAGGGTTGAGCGACCTCTTTGCCACCTTACAGGAGATCTTTAAAGACGACCCTGTCACTACTAGGGTTTCTTCTTCAGTAGTGGAAGCGACTTCTTCTTTGCAACAAGCTCCGTCGACCCAAGCGTTGACGTTAACTACTACCCCCACAACTACTCCGCAATCGAAGAGTGGTTCGTAGTTTGATGCGCGTAGTTTGCACATCACACACTTAGAATCTTTCGGCATTTTCATACACCTAATTCTTTGTGCTTTGAAGATTCTACAGTTACGCTTCTTTTCTCTGAAGACTTTTAAGACCTGTCTTTTTTTTTCAGATTCTACGATGGGACGCAGCGGCTCTTACTATGACGACTTTCAACGCCACGGGAGGCGTAGTCAATATGATTATAGGCGCTACCTTCCCGTTCACAGAGAGACTGACGAAGAGAGAGCCGCTCGAAAGGCTCAGGAGAGGAGGGTACAAGAAGAGCGTTATGAGAGAAAAGAAAGGGAGGAGCACCATGATTCTTCCCAGAGAGGTGACGACTATCACAAAAGAAAGTCGCATGATGATCGGGGAAAAAGCCATATAGTTGAGGACCCAAGCAAGCGTGCCCGGTATAGTGAGAAGCATGCATCTACAACTGCTGAAAAGGCCACTGCCCCCGTTTCATTCGACATCCCTTCTGGCTTTCCTGCTCTCGGGAAGATAGACATTCAGGCAATAGTTAACAGGCCTAAATTTCAAATTGGACCAGGCCCAGCCATTCTGCAAAGCCGGTTTCCTCAATGGTGCTTGAAGGGGGTCCGCTTCGATCTCGATTTAGTTCCAATTGACAAGCCTGCCATGCTGCGAAATCTCGATGCCGTCAGACTTGATATTGAAAGAATGTCGAACTGGCAAAAGCTTGTCGACGAGCTTCAAAGGGTAAACCGTGCGAATCTCGAGGCCATGCTTACTATGGAAAATAACAAAGCTGAATGGCAGAAGGTTCTTGAGCAGCATGATACCAAGATGAGGAGCATCACTACTTATAATGAAGAGCTTGAGGCGAAGGTCGAGAAACTTAAAGAAGAACTCGCCACTTCTTCTACTTCTTACACTCAAAAAGAAGAAGTGCTTCAGAAACAAGTGAGAGATGCTCATGCCGGCCAAAGAGACGCCGAAGACAGGCTTGGAGTGCAAAGAAGAATCAATGAGGGCTATATTGCTGATATTGCAGAGCTTCGGAAGAAAACCGACTCTCAAGAGGCGGAGATCGAAATGCTTAAGCTTCAACTCTCCAAAGCTGAAAGAGAGCGTGATGAGGCCGTTGCCGGTAAAATTGCTGCTGAAGAATCTCATGAGGCAACGAAGACCAGCATCAGCTTGACATTATTTGACTTCTACCTGCACAGCGTCTTGGGGCGCGGTAGTCTTGCCTTTCTAGGCCCCAAATATGAAGTTACACTGGCTGAAGTGTGGGAGGCCGCACTTGACATGCTTGGCGGTAAAGGTGCTGGCTATGCCGAATCAGCTCTTGAGGAGCATTACTTGGATGACGATGCTCGCGCCGCTCTCTCCAAGGGAAAAGAACAACTTGCAAAATTAAGAGCCGAAATGGCAGAAGGGGAACGTTTCGGAAAAACTACTTCAACTGTTCCAGTTCAGCCTTCACCTTCGGCTGAAATCGACATTGTCGGCTCCAGTTCTCATTCTCCATCCCCTGCTAAAGTTACCACTAAGATCACAAGCACACAGGGTGGAGATGAAGGCGAAGAGAGTGCCGAAGCACAGGCTTATGAGGTTGATATCAGGAAGCCGACTTCTCCAGGTAACTCTACTGTCAATCTTGCTCAAGTAGACTGCTCATTTGCTTCTTATGGGTTTGATGAGCTTCTTGACTATTTCCTGAACATCAACGAGCCTTTATCTCCTCTCTTTACTGACTTTAACTTCTTTTCTTCTGTAGAGAAAGTGTCGAGCATTGTTCAGACTTCCCCTCCTCTAGTTATTCCTCCTCCGTCTCTTCAGATCACTCCTCCTTCTGCCTCGCAACCAGGATCACAAGAGGAGCAAATAGAAGCTCTCCAAGACTTGGACGATCCCATTGCTTCACAAGAACACAGGGGAGAAGAAACTGAAGGGAGTGAGAAGACTCCAGAACCAACTGGTTCTAATGATGAACCATTAATTACACTTCTCTCTCCAGGGAGTGGGTCTTCTTCCAGGAAGAGAGGGAAGCATGGAGTCTCTAAGAAGAAGAAGGAGGCTTCTGCTAGCGAGACACAAGCGGGAGAAGAACCTATTGTATCCCTTTCCCCTTCCTCTCCTACTCTTACAAGTCGGCCTAAGAAGTTGACCATTCGGCCAGGCGCAGGCTCAAAAGGCGGAAGAAGAAGAAATGATGGCTTTGGTCCTGTGCTTTTTATATCGCTTTTTTGCTTTTTGCATGTACTGGCCGGAGATTGTGCGGGTACCGGCCTCCGCTTTTCTTTTTTCTTTTTATTTTGAAACCTGTACCTGTACAAAATTTTGACAGTATTGAATAAAATAATTCTTTTCGTTTGTACAAACTTCTGTCTGTATTTGAGAATGCATTTACTATTCATTTTTGTACAAGTTTCTTTATATGATATTGCAGTGAGCTTGAGGTATGTTGTTCGAGCGTAATTTTACCAATGTAGTTATACCATGTTGCCCCTATACCATAAGCTCGTTGCAATATTTTGAGGAGACTTGTACTCTTATTTTCTGGAGAATAACTATTCCATACTTGGAGGAATACTATTCTGCTCAAAATAGAGTACAGCTCACTCCATATGAGTTTCTACGCTTCATCCTTCGAAGATATCACTTTTTCTTTTGTGCATACACACATTTTTACCAAGTGACTTCTCCTATGTGGTAAAGCGGGCCTCTGAAGGGCACTTTAACTTCTTTTTTAGGAAGAGTATTTTCAAAAATAGAAGAACCAGTCTTCCTTTGAAAGCTAAAGTGTGCCTTTGAAGAGGGCTTCTTTTTTTTATTGCGCCTCAGTGGAGGGCTTTCTGATCTTTGCTTTGCATTTCTGACGAAATGCTTCTTTGAAAAGTTGTACCTCTGAGGAGAGCTTTTTCACGTTTCAACACTTGGAAGTTTTATTTCAATCTCGGTGAAACGTGTGCCTCCGAAGAGTTGTGCCTCTGAGGAGGGCTTTCCACGTTTCAACACTTGGAAGTTTTATTTCAATCTCGGTGAAACGTGTGCCTCCGAAGAGGTCTTTCTGTTTGATTGCACCTCTGGGAAGAGGTTTTTTGTTTGATTGTGCCCCTGGGAAGGGGTCTTTTAGTTTGATTGTGCCTCTGGGAAGACGTCTTTTGTTTCTGCCCCTTGGAAGAGGCTTTTATTTTTCCCTGTTCGCTGGGAAGCGGGCCTCCGAAGAGGGCTTTTCACATTTCGTCTCACGGGAGTGTATCACCGATCACGGTGAAATGTGTGCCTCTGAGTAGGGTTTTTGCCTGGAAGTTTGGAGTTTCTTTCTCCCAGTTGGACAGATTCACGGGAGTGTATCAACCAATCAATCTGCAACTTTGTATCGAGAAAGATCTCTCTTTTTCTGGTTAAACCCGCTCGAGGTCTTTTAGCATTTCAACTGTGGTGAAATGGGTTTCCGAAGAGGGCTTTTCACGTTTCAACACTTGGAAGTTTTATTTCAATCTCGGTGAAACGTGTGCCTCTGAGTAGGGCTTTTGCCTGGAAGTTTGGAGTTTCTTTCTCTCAGTTGGACGGATTCATGGGAGTGTATCAACCGATCAGTCCGCAACTTTGTATCGAGAAAGGTCTCTCTTTTTCTGGTTAAGCCCGCTCGAGGTCTTTATCCTCCGAAGAGTTGTTCCTCTGAAGAGGGCTTGTGCCTCCGAAGAGGTCTTTTGCTGTTTGATGCTTGCTCGCCTATGTCTCTTTGCCATCTATTCATGTCGGCGATCCCCGTTATCTTTTGCAAGTGTCATCTTTTTTTAGTTGCCAATAATTTTCCTTATCCAAAGAAATATACTTCATAGTTAAGCGAGTTGGTGGTGGTAGACACAGGCTATTTAACCGGTTGTTTGTTTGTTCAAACATTTGCAGTTAGTTAGATATGGCCCACTTCCATCCACATCGCTAACTTTTGTTCGAAGCACTTCTTTTGTAGGATTTGAGTATGGAAATTTTGAATGGTTTAGTGTTTTCTTGCTGGGTGATGTCGGAGATCGCTTGGTCTTGTGACGGATAAGCTTTGTTTTTATGGCCTGCATTATTAAATCGACATTTTAGTAACACAGTTAACGTATTTTATATGTCGAAATGAAACAAAGCAGTTTATAACAGTAGAGAACACAAGATTTATAGTGGTTCAGCCAAAAACTGGGCCTACATCCACTTTATAGCTTTTCATTATTCACTTGCTTTACAATTGCTTTCAATACAAGAATCATATATTTGTAATTCTTTTACAACATTTCAGCAAAGCTTCCAAGTAAAATAGGGATGCAAATGATTGCTGTTCCAAGCTCTTGGGATTGGTTCTCCTTCGACAGTTGTAAGTTTGAATGTGCCGTCAAGAAGCTTCGTGCCTATAACATACGGCCCTTCCCAGTTTGGCCCAAACACACCTGTGGCTGTCATAATTCTCTTCAGGACTAGGTCCCCAACTTCAAAGCTGCGCTGACGAACTTTGAAATTGAAGTGCCTGGCTATCCTTTGTTGATGAGCTGCAATTCTAAGCCTAGCCTCTTCTCTTCTTTCATCAAGGAGGTCAAGTGCTTCCAGTTGCAGTTTTTCATTCTCATCTTGATCAAAATGGATCCTTCTGTGTGAGGGGACTTCAGTTTCCACTGGAATCATCGCTTCTGATCCGTATGCCAATGAAAATGGAGTATGCCCAATCGCAGTTTTGTGGGTGGTTCTGTATGCCCATAGTGCAAGCGGTAACTTGTCGACCCAACCACCTTTTGCTTTTTTCAGCTGCTTTTTGATGGTTGATTTGATGATTTTGTTTACTGCTTCCACTTGCCCGTTTGCCTGCGGATGAGCCACTGCTGAGAAGCTTTTTCGGATCCTGAATCGTTTTGTAGAAATCTTGGAACTCCTCACTTTCAAACTGAGTACCATTGTCTGTGATTATCTTCTGAGGCACACCATACCTGCAAATGATATTTTTAGTCACAAAGCTTATCATTTTCTTAGAAGTTATAGTAGCCAATGGTTCGGCTTCAGCCCAATTAGTGAAGTAATCAACAGCAACGATAGCATATTTAATTCTCGATTTGGCTGTCGGCAAAGGCCCAATGAGATCTATTCCCCAGATGGCAAACGGCCATGGACTGACCATTTGTGTTAGCTCAGTGGAAGGGGCTCTAGGAATTTTAGCAAATCTTTGGCATTTATCGCACTTTCGGGAATAGTCAGCAACATCCTGATTAATTTCTGGCCAAAAGTATCCATAACGGAGGATTTTCTTTGCTAAAGTTTGACCACCTGTATGATCCCCACATTCCCCTCCGTGTACTTCAGTCAGAATTGTCTTAGCTTCTTCCTTTGTTACGCATCGGAGTAATGGCATTGAAAATCTTCGTCTGTACAAACGACCATCTTGAACTATATATCTGGAGGCTTTCCTTATCAGCTTCTGTCGTTCTTTTGAACTTTCTGGCAAAGAACCATTGAGAAAATATTCAAGTATCGGAGTCATCCATGATTCTTGACCTTGGGATACATTCATGATCCAATCAACATCCATTTCATATGTGCTTGGAGCTGACAAGACTTCGACGGGAATTAATCCCAATAGTTGAGCTTCACCAGTACTTGAATACTTTGCGAGAGAATCCGCCTTCATGTTCTCTTCTCGGGGTATATGGTTTATTGAATAACGGTCAAAATCTTGAAGGAGCTCCCAGGCTTTTGATAAATAGATGGGTAAATTCCCTCCTTTAGCTTGAAATTCCTTCCTGACTTGGTAAACAATAAGTTGATAATCACTGAAGATCTGCAATGCCTTGATGTTTAGTTCTTTAGCGATCCTTAAACCAGCGATGAGAGCTTCATATTCGGCTTCATTGTTTGTCGAAGGGAATTCTAGTCTCAGCGCATAACATAGCGATCGCCCTTCTGGGATTTCAAGGACAACCCCTGCTCCAGAACAGTAATCATTCCTTGCACCATCGACATACAATTTCCATTGGATTGGGACGCTATCTATGACTTCTTCCTCACTATCACCCTTATCCGTACATTCTGCGATGAAATCTGCCAAAGCTTTTCCATTGATTGCTTTTCGGGGATGGTAAGTGATGTCATATTGGCTGAGTTCAATATTCCATTTCAAAAGACGGCCCGAAGTCTCAGGACAGAATAGGACTTGCTTTAGAGGTTGATTAGTGAGGACTTTGATGGGATGAGCTTGGAAATACAGCCTCAATTTTCTTGATGCGATCAACAAACAATAGGCGAGCTTTTCTAATCTTGAATAGTTCATTTCTGCCCCAGTGAATCTTTTGCTAGTATAATTGACTGGGCGTTGAATCCTTGCGTCTTCCCATACCAACACTGCACTGAGAGCATGAGACGAAATTGCCAAATATATGAAGAGATCTTCACCACTGTCAGGCTTTGAAAGTATCGGAGGCACTTCCATATGACGAACCAACTCATCAAATGCTTTCTGACATTCAGGAGTCCACTTAAAGTTTTTTCTTCCTTTCTTCAGAGCATCAAAGAATGGAATGCATTTGTCAGTAGCTTTGGAAATGAACCGACTCAAAGCAGCAACCTTTCCATTGAGACTTTGCAATTCCTTCTTCTTTCTAGGAGCCTTGACCTCTCTCAGGGCAGTGATCTGAGTTGGATTGGTTTCAATGCCCCTAGCGCTCACAATGAAACCCAAAAACTTTCCGGACTCCACTCCAAATGAACATTTCAGGGGATTAAGCTTCATTCTGTACTTGCGTAGTACTGCAAACATCTCTACCATGTGATCCATGTGGTCCACTACTTTCTTAGACTTTACTAGCATATCATCAACATAAACTTCCATTGTCTTGCCAATCTGTGGTTTAAACATGGCATTAACAAGTCTTTGGTAAGTTGCCCCTGCATTCTTGAGTCCGAAAGGCATGACCTTGTAGCAGTAGAGTCCAACATCTGTGATGAAGCTCGTATCCTCTTGATCTGGCTCATGCATCATAATCTGGTTATATCCAGAGTATGCATCCATAAAAGATAACAATTCATGCCCTGCCGTCCCATCTACCAACTAATCGATCCTGGGCAGCGGGAAACAGTCTTTGGGGCAGGCTTTGTTCAAATATGAAAAGTCAATGCATACTCTCCACTTTTCGTTAGCCTTTTTCACCAGCACTGGATTTGATACCTAATTTGGATAAGTAGATTCTCTGATGAAACCGTTCTCCATGAGTCGATCCACTTCTTCTTTTAACGCTGCTGTTCTCTCAGGACCCTGGGTTCTTCTCTTCTGTTTCACAGGTGTAAACTTTGGATCAATGTTCAGAGTGTGTACTGCAATCTCTGGGGATACTCCACACTTGTCAGCATGAGTCCAAGCGAATACATCCAAATTAGCCTTCAAAAATGAAATCAGAACATTCTGAACTGTTGTGTTGAGTTGTGAACCCACATTAAGCACTTTGTTTGGGTCCTTTGGGTCAACGGGCACCGGCACTGTTACCTCTACCGGTACTACCCTATTCTCCCCTGCACTGGCTTTCCTTGGATCCATCTCTCTTCGTGCGCCACTACATTCGCCAGTGCAGGGTCCACCCTGTAATTGCTACAAGGTTGGTTTTTTGATGCGGACTGGAGCCGCCGCACCTTTTTCCATTTCTCTTTTCCTTGATTCTCGCAACTCTGCAAAGTAACATTCTCGCCCCGCATCTTGGTCTCCCTTAATCACACCAACTCCGTTATCTGTGGGGAATTTTAGAGTCAGACACCATGGGGCAAGAACAGCTTTGAACGCAGCAAGAGTTGGTCGGCCTAAAAAGGCATTGTAGGCAGAGAATTCTTCAACAATTATAAAGGTTTGCTTTCGAGCCGCCTTCCTCAATCCCTTTCCAAGTTCTACAAACAAATCTATGGTCCCAATCGGCTGTTTGGGTTCTCCAGCAAACCCAGCAATCTTAAGTGATAAAGCTTGAACGTCAGCCATTGGAATTTTCATTTGATCAAAGGTCTTCTTGAAGAGGATGTTGCATGAAGCTCCACAATCAACTAGAACTCTTCTCACAGTTGCCGGCCCAATACCAGCGGATATGACCAAAGGATCTATGGTCGGAGCCTCGATACCCAAAGAATCCCTGGCACTGAATACAATATCATCTGTGGAAGTCTTTTGTTGCTTTAAAGGCGCATCATTTTCTAAAACAAAAACTTTCTCTTCAGCTGGTACATGCCTCAAGGCCCGGGCATACCTTTCCATCTCGCCCCAGCTTTTGCCTGCTGGGTGAGGTCCTCCAGTAATTATATTGATAACAGGTCTTTTTGATTCATGTTCTACGGCCTTCTCACTCGAGCCAGGACGGTGAGCGGGAACTTGTTGTCCTGGAGTTGACGAGGTTAGGGCATTTCTATTTCTTTTCACATACTGCTGGAGTTTGTTTTCCTTCAAGAGTTGTTCAATTACCTCTTTCAACCGACGGCATTCGTTGGTGTCATGGCCGGGCTGGTTGTGGAACCGGCAGAACCTTCCACTTTTTTTCATCTTAATCCCAACTCTCATTTTAGGTGGTGTCGGATAATTGACATCATCTTTGGTTGCAAAGAAGTTGTTTTTAGGGGTATCGGTCAAGGGCGTGAAATTGAAAGAACGGCCTTTCTTAGCGTCTCCCTGTTTCTTTCCACCATCATTTCCCCTTTTTTGAGTGTTAGGTTTTTTCTTGTTCGAAGGAGCACCATTGTTCCCGGCTTCTACTAATACCACCTTAGCCGGTGTTTGGAGGCTCTCCAAGCGCATGAATTCATCCGCTTTCTTATAGAATTTGTCAAGCGAGTTTGGTTCTTTCATTTTCAACCATTTCCCAAACTCACTCGATTTGTCAATCTCCCTCATCAAGTATGTTAGGACCATGCGTGGCTCAGCATTATCTACCTCGGCCAATGCTATGTTAAAACGATTTAAAAATGATCTGATTGATTCTTCCAGATTTTGCTCTACACTTGACAGCGACATTATATCCTTTTCTTTAGAAGATATAATCGGAATTGCTCCTTGAATTTCCTGGTCAAATCGGAGAATTGATCAATGGACCTGACTGGCAGCTTTGTAAACCACAATAGAGCCACACCTTCAAGATATACCGGGAAATATCGAAATTTGATTTCCTCAGATGCTCTGGCACCCGTCATATGCCAGTCGTATTTATACAGAAATTCGTTAGGATCACTCGTCCCTTTGTAAGCCGGAATAGTACGGGGAACGAATTTCCTTGGGAACTCTGCCTTCAAGATCTTTTCAGTAAATGGAGTTTTGCTTAGAGCAAACCCCACTCTTTCTCATCTTCATCTCTTCGCATATTTTCCTTCATGATTTGACGAACCATGCCCGAAAAATACTCTTCATCATTTAGAGGCTCTGGAGGGCACACATCAGCCACTCTCTCTGAATTTTGTCTTGACAATCGTTCACGGAGGGTCGGCTGCGGCCCTGATCCTCCAGCTTGAAGAGGAGTCCTTTCTACAGGGTCTGCGGCTCTTTGAGAAATGTTCCCTTCAATATCCTGAACTCCCACAGTAGGGTTTCCATCATTATTACCCGATTGATGGTTTGCCCCAAGTAGATCATTCAATTTACTCAAGATCAGGGCATTCTGGGCATTCTGGGCTTCCAACTGCGCATTCTGAGCATTCAATTGCTGATTCAATCCCAAAACTACGGCGTCCAACTCTGCTCGTGTAACTCCAACAGTTGGAGCTGCTTAACTTGAAGGAGGAGAGGTAGCAGTATTCTCTTGAACATTGTCGGATCTTACAGAACTTCGTTTTCTCCCAGGAGCCATTATTTCCAATAAACTTATGGTTTTAGAAGAAATCCTTTCAACAGATCTTTGCGGAGCAATGGTGGAAGTATCCTGAGTTGGGTTCTCAGTGAAAGCACCAAAAATGTTAACGTAAAAATCAGACGCTAACACCCCGGTGTAGATTGAAGTTCAGCGAAAGCACCACCCGTGAACACGGGAACTAAAAACAAGTAGAAAGGTCACAGAGAAAGCAGAAAAGACAACAGTTTTTATAGTGGTTCGGCTTAGGGTAAGCCTACGTCCACTTTAATTCTCTTTATTGCTGAATCAATTACAACTTTACAATAATCTTCAATTACAATTCTGATGAGACAAACAACTAGAACTTTAATGCAGAAGAATTCTTTGAATCCATGTAGATTGCGTTAGATTTCCTCTCGAAGTTAGTTGAGATGCCTTTCGAACTTGAAGTGTCGAGTGAGTCGAGAATTCAGTAGAGTATCGACGCTTAAAGAGATCGGCCAAAAGTCCCCTTCATGTTTGAGGTAGGTTGGTATTTATAGGAAAATTTCCCCCTTGGGTCGTAAGTCGTGACCGACCTATGGCAGGTCGTGGTCGACTTATCTGGCCAAAGCCCATGGTTTCACATAGGTTCACTTGTATAAGTCCCAGGTCGCCCCCGAGTCAACACAACCTTGTATCGGTAATATGGCATCGGGCTTACATTTAGTAGCTTTAGGTCGTGGACGACTCAAGCTAGGTCGTGAGTCGTGAACGAGTTAACTGGCAAGTCGCAAGTCACGGCTTAACTGGTAAGTCCTGGATCGTGTACGATTTAAGAGGCCACTGTGCCAAGTAGCTGCATTGAACTCGTCTTCCTTTGCTTGGGTCGTGAACGACTTAACATAGGTCATAGGTCGGTTGCGACTTAGGTATAGTCCATGATCTTGTCCCTGTCCTGAGCAGTTAGAGCGGCAAACTCTCTGGATAGTTAGGTCGGCTTCTATCTTAGGTCGGTAGCTATCTTAGGTCGGTAGCTAACTTAGGTCGGTAGCTATCTTAGGTCGGCATCCTGTTTTAGGCAGTTGGGTCGGCATCCTATTTTAGGCAGTTGGGTCGGCGTTCTTGTTAAGCATTAGGTCGGCAACCTTGTTAAAGCATTAGGTCGGCAACTGTTCAGCCTTAAGTCGGTATCCATATTAGGCCTTAGGTCGGCATCCCTCTCAAGCCTGTTAGGTCGGTATCCTTCTTAGGCCTTAGGTCGGCATCCCTCTCAAGCCTGTTAGGTCGGTTTCCTTTTTAGGCCTTAGGTCGGCATCCCTCTCAAGCCTGTTAGGTCGGTATCCTTTTGGGCCAGTAATCTTTCAAGTCGTTGAGTCATGGCCGGGGCGGAGTTAACAATATATATAGAAAATGTAATTTAAGGTCGAATAAATATTATTGAATTTATTAAGGGAATGTTTAAAACTAAAACGTAGTGAAGTTAAATGGGAGATAAGGGCAATTATCAAATTTAGTCTTTGAAATGTTGAATATTTAAAGTTTTGAAATATATCGACTTTGAATTACAATGAAAATTAAGTGGTTTATTTATGGTTTAAAGTTGTACTTGAAATCGAAAAAATCTGAATTTGTTTAGTCAAAAACTGAATCGAATGGGAATTGATAAAGTGAGATTGAATTAAATTTGGATAGGAAAGGCGAGTTGATTTTGAAGTGATTTGTAAAGTTGAGGAAACTACGAATACTTTACTTTAAAAATTATTTAATATATATATATACATATTATTTTGGGAAACAGATATATTTGAAATCGAAATGAGATTTTAGTTTGAAGTATAAATAATATTGAAATGACCATGGTGTTATGGTGTATATTTCTACATTGTAGATAGTTCCATAGAGGATGGTTATCCCAACATCCTTTATGTTACATGTATTTCAGTTGATATTTCACTTGAGTTGGATTTATTGATATAAGAATGTTAATCCTCACTCAAGTGTTTTGTGTTTCGCTTTATGCTCGTCCGATTGAGTGATATAGAATTTGAAACTCACCTTTGGAGTGTGGAGCTTCGCTTGGAGATCCAATTATTGATTCAGCTTTCATCCTTTCAGTTGATTTGTTCAGAGAAGTCATCTGTTCGTACTGGAGACTCCACTGTATTTGAGATATTCTATTGTACTTTATTTCAAACCTTGTTGTTCATACAATAGCTTCATGAACTATTATTTATCTATTCCACTGCTTTATTATTATATTACTCTGTGTCTGTGATTTTGTGATTGATTTATTTACTGTATATGCTAAGTTTTTCCAAATTTAAGTTAACTATCTGATATTTTGAACGATTCAAGTCCGACGTGTGTGCCTGCGAATGGTTGAAAATATCAGGTTGTTACAGTTGGTATCAGAGCTTTGGCTTTAGGCAAACTTAGCTTATATAGTAAATTTATTTACAGAATCACCTTCATTCGAGCTTGAATTTCTTCCTCTTCGATCTGGTTTTCCTTTGGACTTTGGAACGTTACCTGCGGTTCCAAAATCCATTATCCCCTCTCCCTATTCGTGTTTCTTGATTCTGAAGTATCCTATAACTCCACTTCTAATGATCTCAATAAGGATATGTGATCCCGCCAATCTTTGAAATGATTCGTAAAGGGGTAAACCTCCTTTATAATTGGCACTGATTCACCGGAGATTTATATATCCCTCAGTTTAGATGCTGCTATTTCTTGTTATGTCGAATTCCATGTGTGGCAATCGAATGCCGATTCGCCTTAGAATTCCACATCGATCTTGTTCTTGGAGTCACGGTTGACACGGTTAAGGTCGCCCGCGATTTGTATAAGTATATCCATTCCTATTTTGTAAGTTTCGAATTAGAATTCTGTTTGATTAGAACCCCTCTAATTTGAATCTCTATCTTTGTTTTGAAAGCCATTTTTGAATCATCATTTGGAAAATCGGGTTTGTTTGTATTTTAGAAATTTTTTTATATATCGAAATTATTATTTTGATAAGTAAGATTATATTCTATATTTATAAAAAAGGAAAAATGTTTTCGATACGGATTATATACCTTTTAAAATAAGAATTTGAAGTTTCGAAAGGATCTGAAATTTTGAAATTTCAATAAGAAATTGATTTATATAAAAATGATTTATAATTGAAGGGTTTGAATTTGAAATTCGAGAAATTAAACTCCGATATTTTGAAATTGGTTTTGAGCTCTTGAAAATATGTAATAATACGTTTTGAAAGTATTTTTCGAATAAGAAATGTTTCAAATGACTTCAAACAAGTTCCAATGATTTCGAAGAAATTTCAAAGAAGTTTTCAAGAAAATAGAAGTTCAGAACTCACTTATGTCGCTGGAAAATAATTTCGGTAATGAGTGCACGCATCATCGACATTGATTTTCGAGTTCAGAGTGGGGGAGAGACCACTCTAGTAGCTTTGATATGTGAGTGGTTGTGTGAAACAAATTTTGATTTCAAATTCCGAAGTATAATTTGATATTTTCGAAAAATATATGTATATATTTGAAACGATTTAATGTGAGCCCTGTAACGACCCAAAATTTCAGTCATTTGAAATTCGTATATTTGATTGATTTTAAATATGCCCAAGTAAGTTTATAAGCTGAATAGATTATATTTCGAATATAAGGATTTAATTGGATAATTAAATTGTTAATTTAATATTTGAAATTTTGTAAATAATAGGAATTTGGATTTAATATGAATAAAAATGATTTATAAAGTTGAATTAAATCATATCTGAATTAGAATGATGTTAGAGAACTTTTAAAATCGAATTAAAAGTTGATTTGTAGAAATTGAATATTTTAATATTTAATTGACAAGTAAAAATAGCCATTTTTCAAACAGTCTTGATTTCGAAGAAACCAGTTTCATCGGATCCGTAATGTTAAATTATTTTAAGATTTCAAATTTCATGTTAATCGGATTTACGATTTGTCTGGGGCAAACTAAAACGCGTATTGTTTAAGTGAATTTTAAATTTAAATTGGTAGATTCGAAAACCTCTTTCAAATACGGTCGGATTGGCTTTCGATATATATTCAACTGCATTCAGAACAGGAGTAAAATATTATAAACGCCTGGCGGCACATTTCGTTTTGAGTTCGAAAATTTTCTGGATGAACAGTGTCGCAGCATTTTCTATAAAAGACCAACTTTATTTCTTATTTTCTCAAAACCCAAGAAGATTAGGGCTAGCCGCCATTAACATTTCAATGGCCGGAAAATCATCATCTTCCCTCCTCGATTTCTTCCGATCTGTGAAATATTTCAACAAACTTCTAACTAGTAAATTGTAGAGCACGTTGCGAACTACAAATCCAACGGCTGTGATCGAATTTGAGCTGATGGATCGTCGACAAAATAGCCGCGTATGGGCTGCAATCGTTCATGAATTTCAAGGCAAATAGATAGCCGAGCTTCATCATATTTTGGCCGAAGATGGAGTCGGCGATGGTCTACAAAGTGGTGGTACTCGATCGTCGCCAAAACGTGTGGTGTGGTCGCGGCAATTAGGGCAAAGTGGCGGCACATGGGTTCTTGCGTGCGTTATTTTCACGTTGGGGAAGAAGAAATGTTGCACGGCCTGATGTGGAGTTGAAATTTGAACGGCCCAGATTAAAGGAGGTTAAAAAAACAAAATAGAAATTGATATTAATTTATATTATAAATCATACAAACTTCTAAATAGCGTAACTTTTTCATACGAGGTCCGTTTTCGACAAAACGAACTGCGTTGGGTTCGTTTTGACGATCACTACGCAATGGAGCTAGTTTGGAGTTGATTGGAGCTAGTGTGAATTTTGAGTAAAATTAAACGGTCGTTTAACTTTATTCGGAATAAAACACTATGACTGTTATTGGAAGCAATGTGAGTACAACTCACTCTTTCTGACTCACTGATATTTTTATATAAGTGAGAAATAATTTATTATATGATGATTGATGATTGTTTGTGCGAGGACCCACCTCTATACCTACTCTAGCCAAGGACACTACGGTGTAATGCCGTCAACTAGCACGGAGAATAAGGCTGTTGAGGAACGACCATCTGTATAATTGCTTTGTGCGAGTACCGATATGTCAGATAAAATATAACTTGCATTCTTTTCAAGAGGAAATCCGACATACCGAAACAAACTCAAAGCTACTACACAGTGGCTATAATGTCTTCGGAAACAATTATAGAAATAAACATAACACAAATCAGTCACAGACAATTCATATCACAAAGGCGGAAATAGATATGAATATATATATAACACATAAAAGTGTTCAACAGAGTAGTGGTCGGAAAGATCCACAATAACCCAAAAGAATAGCAACATGTGCTATACAAAAGAATAAGTATACATCATAGAGTCTATATCTCAAATGTTTACAACAAAAACTACTAATCTAAGTAGTTAGCCAAAAGTCAGAGTAATGAATCCCTGGGGAGAAGTCAAGCAGAAGCACCTATAACATCTCGGTCAGACCCGAGTATTATTTAATAAGAAAATAATAAACGGATCGGTCTAGCTATAAATATCAGACAAAATGATATAGAATAAGAGATATGACATAACATATGATAACTATAAAGCCATACTGTGATGAGTATGCAATTGAATAAATCAATGTCACAAGAATCTTCTCAAAGATAAAAAGGAATGTCATACTCCTTATTTCATTCACCAAGCCACAAATATTGAAAACATATAAATGCCAATCCTAGTGAAACACAAATTCTAGAAATTAGAAATCCAGAAATCACAAAAAAGGGGAGGCCTATCACAAAACGGGAGCATGAAAACTCACCAACACGTGTATCACAAACGGGACGCTATCCCATGGTCGCTAACCATAGAGCCGGTGCAACGACGTAGTACAACAGTACGCCCGAGGAACCTGAAACTCGAGTAGATCGGAACATCGACGTAGTACAACGGTACGTCCAATGAACCGAACTCCATAAAAGAATATGGGTCGCTAGCCCACAAGAATTGAGTCGAAACTCCAAAATAAATAGGTCGTTAGCCTATAATAGAAATGAGACGAAGCTCCATAAAACGAGGTACCGTCCCCTCCGTGGACAAAGAAACATAGCATGGCGCTAGTCTAAAGCACAAAAATGATCCTCAATGATCATCAAGAAAGTGTCAATTACTCTAAGCTAGTAAATATATGAGCTTAGCTTCATGTCCCATAACCACTAGCTTAACCTAAATATTTATGAACAAATTGTAGATCTCCACTAGAAAATTGTCACAAGAGATTCAATCGAACAAGTCCAAGAATTAACCGACGAAGCAAACACAAGCGTTTCATACCACTCGTTTTACTAAGTCGTTTAATTGGATTTCTCATACAAGTGAGGTAAAGGTTTGTGTATACTAATAGATTGGAAAACGGTTTGAGAAACGACTTTGTAATAAAATAGTGTTGAAATCGTTTTGAAGAAAGGGTTTTGATATTTACTACTAGTATTGAAAACCTTTATATTTTGAAGTGACAAATCACAAAAATGATTGTAAAACAATCAATCACCGAAATTCACATTCGAAGACGTGAATAAAATCTCAAGAAATCGATATGAAATCTATCAAAATGGATATTTTGAAAATTCCCGAAGAAAACGTCATCAAAGTCGATGATAAATGATAACAACAAAAGGGAAACAACACGAATCGATTAAAGTCGGAAATTCAACAAAATAGGCAATATAGGCAAAAATGGCAAATAGGAGCAGGTCGGTCAACCGGAATTCCTGAGTCGGTTGACTAAACCAAAGATGGAAGTGCTCGAGCAGCAGGTCGGTCGACCGAACCCTGAGCTAGGTCGATTGGAGCCTGTAACCTGCACTTCCAAACCAGAGGCAGGAAGTGCTCGGGTAGCAGGTCGGTCGGCCGGCTATAGAGCTTGGTCGGCCGGACCTTGTTGCCAGCACTCGCATGCTTATCTAATGAATGCCAATCCCTTCCGAATTGCAATCGGTGGAGCAACAACACTAAGGATTTACGCCATCGACTACCCGGCCATATAAGCTCTTCGATTCATCACCAAAAACATGATCAAAACATCAAAGTTAGGATTTTTAAAGAATTGAACTCAAAACACTAAAAATTGGAATATTCACCAAATCAATCCAAACCAAAAGCAATTACACAAGAATAAGTGTTAGGAATTCATACCTAACAATCGAAGATAATTATAAGCATAGATGTGAGATAAAAATCTCACCTTTTCACAAAAACAATGAAGAAGAAGCTTGACAGCAAAGGGAGAATCAACCACTCTTCAACACAACCCAAATGAGCTTGAATCCATGCTCAAAATGAAGAACATTCCTAAAGTTAGGTTTAGGAATTTCTGAAATTGATAAAAGAATGAGTTGGAGAAGAAGAAGAGAGGCTTACCAAAGTTTCTTCTGTTAGTTTGGAGCTAGAGCTTGATTTGCAAAAGAAAACTAGGGCTTGAGTTTCAATTTCCCATTCCACTCTCCATTGTTATAAAAGCTTGAGTATTAGGAAAATAGAAAGGAAGTAAATGAAGAGGAGAGGGTTGGGACTGAGTTAATAAGTGGGGTTATAGGGCTCAGCCCAAACCAAAGCCCTAAATGAAAAGTGGCAAAATTCCACTAACTCCAAACATATCAAAGTTTATACTCAAAAAGATCGCAAACGCTGTTTGGAACTCAATGGAAGTGGTCCCGAGTCCTAATTCGACCGTATGCAAAAAGTAGCTTTTCAGACTAAATTCCGAGTATCGATAAAATATTTAAATAAAATATTTAAAAATAAAATCGATAAATATGCGGGTTGTTACAGACTCCCCTCCTTAAAGAAATTGCGTCCTCGCAATATTTAAGAAGAAAATATATAATAACAACCATGAGGCATATTCATCACAAAAGAAATTTGAAATAAAAGGTTCACCTTAAAGAGCACGGAAAAGTAAGTCCGGATGTGTTCGCTCGATGAACTCTCTAGATTCCCAAGAGAAATCTTTAGGATTTGAGGACCATTGAACTTTCACAAGTGGAACATCTTTATTTCGAAGTCGTTTGACTTTCGAATCAATAATACGAATAGGATGCTGCTCAAAAGTTAGATTAGGCGAAACTTCAATTTCTTCCACAATACCGGGCTCAAGAATAGAATCGAAATCTCGAAGACATTTCCGTAATTGAGAAACGTGAAACACGTCATGAATAGCAGAAAACCGAGCCGGCAATAAGAGGCGATAAGCCACGGAACCAATATGTTCGGTGATGGGAAATGGACCAATATATCGAGTTGCTAATTTTCCCGATCGACTGAAACGTACAACACCCTTCATAGGTGAAACACGAATAAACACAAGATCTCGCACAGAAAATTCTAATTTCCTTCTCCGGTTATCGGCATAGGATTTTTGTCTACTTTGGGCTTCTTTCATCCTATAACGAGTAAGGTTAATCTTTTCTGTGGAATCATGAATAAAATCTGGACCTAAAACCAGCTTCTCACCGGCCTCAAGCCAACAAGAAGGAGAACGGCATGGACTTCCATAGAGTGCCTCAAAAGGTTCCATACCAATACTAGATTGGAAGCTATTATTATAGGAAAATTCAATAAGAGAAATATGATCTTCCCAACTTCCACCAAAATCAAGAACACATGCACGAAGAAGATCTTCAAGAGTTTGATTCACACGCTCAGTTTGTCATCGGACTGAGGATGATAAGCGGTGCTAAAATTAAGCTTTGTTCTCAAAGCTTTTTGAAGACTCTTCCAAATCCACTAGTAAACAATGGATCACGATCACTAACAATAGAAGTAGGAACACCATGCAATTTAAAGATTTCCTTGATAAAGAGTTTGGCCAAAAGAGGAACGGTTCGGTTAGACCGAACGGGAATAAAATGGGCAGATTTAGTAAGTCTATCAACTATAACCCATAAGCTATCATGACCTGAACGAGAACAGGGATGTCCGTCTATAAAATCCATGGAAATTTGATCCCACTTCCAAATTGGAATTTCTAAAGGTTGCAATAACCCACCGGACCTTTGATGTTCAGCCTTGACAAGTTGGCAAGTCATGCAACACTTAACAAAGTTAGCAATATCAAATTTCATTCCCTCCCAATAATAAAGCCGCTTCATATCCGCGTACATTTTACTACTACCGGGATGAATGGTGAATTTAGAATGATGAGAATCTTCTAAAATATCTTTACGAAGATCACTAATATTTGGCACGATAAGTCTACCAAATTTCCGAATGCCGCCATGAGAATCGATATCAAAGTCTTTCAAACCTTCAATATCATTTTATCCTTAATATTTTGGCCAAGAAGAGCCAATTCAAGATCTAGCCTTTGAACTTCAAGAATGCGGTCTAAAAGAGAAGGATGAGCCTCAAGGCTACATAAAACAAGAGATGAACATAAATCGGAAATACGATCTCGAATCTCACAAGTGGATAAAACCCCGAGATCATTCCATTCGGACATCATCATAGAAACAACCGCTTGTTGCTTGCGACTAAGTGCATCGGCAACACGATTTCCCGTCCCGAGAGTATAAAGAATATCAAGATCATAAGATGCAAGGAATTCGAGCCAACGCTATTGACGCAAATTAAGTTCCTTTTGAGAGAATAAATATTTCAAAGATTTATGATCGGTGTAAAGAATAAATTTTTCTCCCAAAAGATAATGACGCAAAATACGAAGGGCGAAAACAATAACCGCGAGCTCTAAATCATGAGTGGCATATCTAGTCTCAGCAGGCTTCAATTGTCTAGAAGCATAAGCAATAACACGTTCTCTTTGCATAAGAACGGCACCAAAACCAACGCGACTAGCATCGGTATAAACAACAAAATCTTGATTTCCTTCGGGAATCACAAGAATAGGAGCATTGGAAAGGAGTTCTTTTAATTTCTGAAAAGAAGTTTCACATTTGTCCGACCAAATGTATTTAACACCTTTCTTAGTTAAGCTAGTGAGAGGCACGGCAGTTTTTGAAAAGTCCTTGATAAAACGACGGTAATAACCTGCCAATCCAAGAAAACTACGAATCTCCGTCACACTCTCTGGTCTCTTCCAATCTTGAATCGCTTCAATCTTTGAAGGATCCACGGAAATTTCGGATTCGGAAATATTATGACCGAGAAACTTCACACGAGATTGCCAAAAGTGGAATTTAGAAAATTTTGCTTTCAATTGATTGCTCCTAAGAGTTTCCAACATAATCCGAAGATGCTTTTCATGCTCCTCCTCGGTTTTAAAATACACAAGAATATCATCAATAAAGATGAGAACAAACTGATCCAGGAAGTCTTTGAAAACTCGATTCATAAGGTCAACGAAATAAGCCGGATCATTCGTTAAACCAAATGGCATAACAAGTCATTCATAAGATCCATATCGAGTACGGAACGATGTCAAAGGAATGTTATCCTCTGTAATACGAAGCTGATGAAAACCGGTTGCCAAGTCCAACTGTGAAAAGACTCTAGCACCACTAAGTTGATCGAATAGGTCATCAATCCGAGGTAAAGGATATTTATTTTTGATAGTAAGATCATTAAGCTTGCGGTAGTCAATGCAAAGCCTAAGTGTGCCATCGGATTTCTTCACAAAAATAGCCGAAGCTCCCCAAGGCAAGGAACTAGAGCGAATAAATTGCTTCGTTTCCAAATCGGATAATTGTATGCGCATCTCCACATTTTCTTTATTGGACAAACGATAAGGAGGACGAGTAATAGGTTGAGCTCCAAGGGTAAGATTAATTATGAACTCAATTGCTCGCTTAGGTGGTAATCCTAAAACGGGCTCAAATATGTCGGAAAATTCACGAACAATGTGAATAAGAGAAATGACGTCTTCCTCATCATCATTATCATCATCACGAGGATTTAAAGAATATAAAGATGCAGATAAAGTGGAATCTGAATCTTTGAGAATAATAGAAATCTGCTTAACATATTGAGGATGTCGAAGATGAATAGTCCGCTCAGGACATAGGATTTGGGCTTCATAACGGTTAAGTCAATCCATTCCCAAAATCATTCCAAAGCCTAAGTAACGCATAACATGCAAATCGGCTAGGAAAGAAAAATCACACAAAATAATCTCCACATCTTTACAAAGCAAACTAAGCGTTGCGGATCCACCAACCAGATTCGCAATTCTCAAAGAAGTCATTAAAGCAACAACACTTAAAGAAAAAGTATCAACGAGTTCTTTTGAAATAAAAGAATGGGATGCACCCGTGTCAAAAAGAACTCGAATAGGTTGATCACGAAATATAATGATTCCATCAAGGATAGAATGAGACATACCTTGATTATGAGATGTGTTGCCAGGGGCTTGAGCCACATTCAGCTTTCCCTCCCTCTTGCCCTGAAGCTTGGGGCATGAAGATATAACATGGCCGGGACCTTTGCAGTAGCCACAAGAGAGGGACCTTGGACACTTGTTCGCGTAATGGTCCTTCGAACCACAATTATAGCATGCCTCACGACCAAAGGAAGAAGTCTTTGCCACAGGGGTTGCTTGCTTCCCCTTTTTGTTGGGATAAGGACCCTTGAATTTGTTAGGCCTTTTCTTGTTGTTGTTGTTGAAGTTCGGTTTGGCACCCACAACTTCAACATCGTTTTCCTTATCCGCCTCTTCAAGACGAAGAGCGATATCAATCAGTTGATCAAAAGAAACTTCTAATTTTAGAAGTAATGGCTTCTTGAGACTCTTGTTCAAGCCATAAACAAATCTTTGATTTTTCTTCAATGGGGTGTTAATATATTCAACCCCGTATTTGGAAAGAGATTCGAAAGATGCGACATAGTCTGTCACAGAAGATTCACCTTGAACAAGGTCAATAAAGCGGCGAACCAATGCCACCTTCTCTGCTTCCGATACTAATTTTATCTTGAAGCGCTCTCGGAATTTCTCCCAAGTAAGATCCGCTTCAATAGTTTTAGAAATCAGAAGCTCGTACCAGTCTAATGCCCTTTCTTGGAGCATACTAGAAGCCACCTGAACTCGATGAAGATCAATAAGATTCATGCGAGAAAAGATTCGATCGCATGCTCTTAGCCAAGCCTGACTTCGATAATAGTTTCAGAACCTTTCAATGGCTTCCCACCCAAGTTGGTATAATCGTTGCATAAACATGCAAATCCAGACTTAGGGTGAGTAGGTTCCGGATTAGAACCGGCTGCTTGAGCATTCTTTACTAGATTAAGAAGCTGATGGGCAGACATAAAAAACTCCATCTTGGGGAGTAGCACTAGGCGCTGGGATGGCCAGGTCTAAGCATTTCTCTTCCTTTAGAAAGAAATAAAGAAGAAGAAAAAGGTTATTCACCAAATGAATATCAAGCAATCTTGATAGATAAAACAAGGAATCACAAAGAAAATAGGATGAATCGGTACGAAGACTCGAATTAAATCCTAAGGCACGACTCCTAAGAAGGACTTAGGACGATGATCCTTGTTAAATTGTTCTACATTATTCCGAAGTTTGGCTCTGATACCAAGCTGTGAGGCCCCACCTCTATACCCACGCTAGCCAAGGACACTACGGTGTAATGCCGTTAACTAGCACAGAGAATAAGCTGTTGAGGAGTGACCATCTGTATAATTGCTTTGTGCGAGTACTGATATGCCAGATAAAATATAACTTGCATTCTTTTCAAGAGGAAATCCGACATACCGACACACTCAAAGCTACTACACAGTGGCTATAATGTCTTCGGAAACAATTATAGAAATAAACATAACACAAATCAGTCGTAGACAATTCATATCACAAAGGTTGAAATCGATATGAATATATATAACACATAAAAGTGTTCATCAGAGTAGTGGTCGGAAAGGTCCACAATAACCCAAAAGAATAGCAACATGTGCTATACAAAAGAATAAGTATACATCATAGAGTCTATATCTCAAATGTTTACATCAAAAACTACTAATCTAAGTAGTTAGCCAAAAGTCAGAGTAATGAATCCCTGGGGAGAAGTCAAGCAGAAGCACCTATAACATCTCGGTCTGACCCGAGTATTATTTAATAAGAAAATAATAAACGGATCGGTCTAGCTATAAATATCAGATAAAATGATATAGAATAAGAGATATGACATAACATATGATAACTATAAAGCCATATTGTGATGAGTATGCAATTGAATAAATCAATATCACAAGAATCTTCTCAAAGATAAAAAGGAATATCATACTCCTTATTTCATTCACCAAGCCACAAATATTGACAACATATAAATGCCAATCCTAGTGAAACACAAATTCTAGAAATCATTAATAGAAATCCAGAAATCACAAAAAAGGGGAGGCCTATCACAAAACGGGAGCATGAAAACTCACAAACACGTGTATCACAAACGGGACGCTATCCCATGGTCGCTAACCATAGAGCCGGTGCAACGACGTAGTACAAAGGTACGCCCGAGGAACCTGAAGCTCGAATAGATCGGAACATCGAGGTAGTACAACGGTACGTCCAATGAACCGAACTCCATAAAAGAATATGGGTCGCTAGCCCATAAGAATTGAGTCGAAACTCCAAAATAAATAGGTCATTGGCCTATAATAGAAATGAGACGAAGCTCCATAAAACGAGGTACCGTCCCCTCCGTGGACAAAGAAACATAGCATGGCGCTAGTCTAAAGCATAAAAATGATCCTCAATGATCATCAAGAAAGTGTCAATTACTCTAAGCTAGTAAATATATGAGATTAGCTTCATGTCCCATAACACTAGCTTAACTTAAATATTTACGAACAAATTGTAGATCTCCACTAGAAAATTGTCACAAGAGATTAAATCGAACAAGTCCAAGAATTAACCGACGAAGAAAACGCAAGCGTTTCATACCACTCGTTTTACTAAGTCGTTTAATTGGATTTCTCATACGAGTGAGGTAAAGGTTTGTATATACTAATAGATTGGAAAACGGTTTGAGAAACGAGCTTTGTAATAAAATAGTGTTGAAATCATTTTGAAAAAAGGGTTTTGATATTTACTACTAGTATTGAAAACCTTTATATTTTGAAGTGACAAATCACAGAAATGATTGTAAAACAATCAATCACCGAAATTCACATTCGAAGATGTGAATAAAATCCAAAGAAATCGATATGAAATCCATCAAAATGGATATTTTGAAAATTCCTAAAGAAAATGTCATCAAAGTCGATAATAAATGATAACAACAAAAGGGAAACAACACGAGTCGATTAAAGTTTGAAATTCAACAAAATAGGCAATATAGGCAAAAGTGGCAAATAGAAGCAGGTCGGTCAACCGGAATTCCTAAGTCGGTTGACTAAACCAAAGATCGAAGTGCTCGGGTAGCAGGTCGGTCGACCGGACCCTGAGCTCGGACGATTGGAGCCTGTAACCTGCACTTCCAAACCAGAGGCAGGAAGTGCTCGGGTAGCAGGTCGGTCGGCCGGCTACAGAGCTCGGTCGGCCAGACCCTGTTGCCAGCACTCCCATGCCTATCTAATGAATGCCAGTCCCTTCTGAATTGCAATCGGTCGAGCAACGGCACTAAGGATTTACGCCATCGACTACCCGGCCATATAAGCTCTTCGATTCATCACCAAAAACATGATCAAAACATCAAAGTTAGGATTTTTAAAGAATTGAACTCAAAATACTAAAAATTGGAATATTCACCAAATCAATCCAAACCAAAAGCAATTACACAAGAATAAGTATTAGGAATTCATACCTAACAATCGAAGATAATTATAAGCATAGATGTGAGATAAAAATCTCACCTTTTCACCAAAACAATGAAGAAGAAGCTTGAAAGCAAAGGGAGAATCAACCACTCTTCAACACAACCCAAATGAGCTTGAATCCATGCTCAAAAAGAAGAACATTCCCAAATTCAGGTTTAGGAATTTCTGAAATTGATAAAAGAATGAGTTGGAGAAGAAGAAGAGAGGCTTACCAAAGTTTCTTCTATTAGTTTGGAGCTAGAGCTTGATTTGCAAAAGAAAACTAGGGCTTGAGTTTCAATTTCCCATTCCACTCTACATTGTTATAAAAGCTTGAGTATTAGGAAAATAGAAAGGAAGTAAACGAAGAGGAGAGGGTCGGGACTGAGTTAATAAGTGAGGTTATAGGGCTCAGCCCAAACCAAAGCCCTAAGTGAAAAGTGGCAAAATTCCACTAACTCCAAACATATCAAAGTTTATACTCAAAAAGATCGCAAACGGCGTTTTGAACTCAATGGAAGTGGTCCCGAGTCCTAGTTCGACCGTATACAAAAAGTAGATTTTCGGACTAAATTCGAGTATCGATAAAATATTTAAATAAAATATTTAAATATAAAATCGATAAATATGCGGGTTGTTACAGTTTGGATGATATGTGATATGTTGATTGGTATTTGAATATATATACCTGCCTAGTGGAGCAGATGACCCAATACGTTCTCGTGTATGAGCGGATGACCCTTTATATGCGCGTCTGTCTTGAAGCGGACATTGTACACATATTCTAATATGTATATTTGTTGCAGGTGACAGGCTGGAGGGATCCAACTGGATTCCTCGCCCTTATTGATTTATTTACAGATATTATGATATATGCTGTTATCATATTATATATGATATTTTGGATGCCGTGATTGTTGTATTTAGTACTGTTGCAGCATTGGGCCTATTTTTATATTTTAAAAATGTTAAAGTGATGATTTTCAAATTTAAAAGGATTTTCAAGTAATTTTGAAAATAGACGTTTTGTTGAATTTTGAAGTGTTAAAGGAATGGATTTATTTTAAATAAATAAATGTTAAAAAATTTATGTTATAAACATTGTGATGTTTTGGGAAATATAATCAAAATGTGATTTTTGAAATATTGAGTTAATGATTTGGTAAATAGTTTAAATTGATTTTTTGAATTATATTAAATGGTTTATATATGGGATTTATAAAATTGATATTTTATAAATCAATGGGGTGGAATTATAAATAAGTTTTAAAAGTGTTAAAATGAAGTTATAAATAGGTTTTACAAGTGAATACGATTTATATAATTTGTGAAGTCAAAGAAGAACTATTTGTAAATAAATGATATAAATGAATTAACTTATAATTTGGATTTTGGCATGTAATGAGATGAATGGAATTTGTTAATAAAGCGATTTTGTATATTGAAGTTTTATAAAAAAAATATAAAAATGTGATTTATAAACATTGTTTTATAAATCCGAATTTGATTGAATTTGATAAGTTAAATATAGAAGTATATTAAGGGAATTATATCCATGATTTTGGACAGTGGATAATCCTTTAATGAATATATAGAAGCAATAAATTTGGTAAATGAAGTAAATCCACGATTTTGGACAGTGGATTATTCTTTAGTTAAATGTGTAAAGCTTTAATTTGGTTAATCAAGTACATTCATGATTTTGGACAGTGAATAATATTTTAAATATTGTTTTGGAAAGTGATATTTAAATGGAATTAAACAATTTGAAGATGTTTTAAAATGTGTTAAGGATCGAATACATAGATTTCAACATTCATTGTTGAAATAGACGTTTTCGAGAAGTAAGGAAATGATGGACTATAACACTGTTGTCATAGTAAATGATTTTCGAAAGGAAATGTTTTTGTATAGTATTGGGATTTATATATCTATCTTACTTTCGAATCCCTATACATTGATTTTGGGTTGTCGTAACGATGTTTTATGCAACATTCGTTTTGACCTAAATAAATGTGTTTAAAGAGAATGTTTTCCTTAAAGAATAAAATATATACTTAATCCTGATTTAAGTATATGAAATATTTTCTAAGTGTTTAAAATATAAATTGAATTGTGAATTACTTATTATTTAATAAGTATATGGAAATGTTTTCCAATATAGAAGTTGAAATGGTTTCGAAAATATATCTATTTTAAAGATTATTTGAAGTGAATATTTGGTAAATGGTTTTATTAATGAAAGATTAATCAAAAGGCCTAGTGATTGTTATGATGTTGAATATTTGTTTGCTTGTTTTGATAGTTAAATAACCGACTATCAAACTTGGCCAAATTTTAGTTCCTCGACTTGATGTGGGAACTATTTAGTCGTACACTTAGTACGTTGCCTTCTGTGTAGGCTTGATGATCCTTTGTGTTAAGGATGTTGATTTGTATAGTGCGGAGTATTACTCCAATCTATGAGCTTCCTTCTTGGCCCGAAGGATAGCAAGTTGAAAGTTGGAGACGTGATAATTCTATGAGACTTAGTTGTTGTGTGAGGTTGAGAAATGCTTTTCCATTGTTGGTGCGAAGAGACCGAGATCATATTTATTCGAAAACCACTTCAGACCAACGTATATGTGACGATTGTGCAGGTTGCTTTTGATGATATTGATATTCCGGAGTTTCATAGTGGGGGACTTCTTGTTTATCGTTTGGGGTTAAAATCCCAATATACATCCAGTAGTAGTGGTCTCTTCATTATGAAATATCCAATGTGAGTACTATCCGCTACTAATCCTAGGGATTTCCCGACAGGATGTGGTAGGAAAGTACCTTCGGTTTGTCATGTTCTTGAACAACTTGTATGGTTGTTTGTATGACATTGCATTTCTGTAGATTACGTACATTGGTTTTTACAAACGTACATCGGTGGTGACGGAGAAGGCAACTTCTCTTAGCTTAACACCCTCCTTGAGACGTATGAGCTTAAGGGTTGTATTTTTATGGAAGGCAATTAGTAGTCAACAGAAATGGCCGTTTGGCATTCTAAGTGATGTGATATGTGCTTTGTGAAAGGTAATCGTTACCTCTAGTCTCATCAACCGGAAATGACCAAAACAGGGTTAGATGCGGCAAGTCTAAGTGGGTCATTCCCAAGTAGGATATGATCGTCCTCTTTTAGATTTATCTTTGCATGCTATGACGTCGTGTATCTGATTATTGTGGTTTGTATGCTAGAGGGCCTTTGGTAACGTCGGTAACGACCGAAGGATGACATATTCGGTACCATCTAGTTATAGAGGTAGGCCGGTCTTGTGTTGGTAGAGAAACTTTGTTATGGTTTCTTGGTACATTCTTCTAGAGATGTACTGCCGAAAGGTAGTCCCTTTACCTAGTCATTTGTATGGAAATCCAAACTCCACTATGTGTTTGCCATTTTGATTGTATTACCCAATTGAGCTATATGCTGGAATTTAATCAATATAACAATTTCGGCTATGATTAATATTATTTGTATATAGTAGACACTACTATAATATAAGAGGATTTGATATGATATGTTTTAGTTATCATAAGTTAAAAACATGTCTGTGTTTATATGTGGACTTGTCATACGAGATACTTTTGTTTTGATAAAGGAAAAGTTTGGTAATTTAATAAATTCTGTTAAGTGTGTTTCTCACACTGATTTACCAGACTGATCCGGACGTTCTTCCCTTTCAATGCTCGGGTCAGACCGAGTATATTTACAGGTTCAGATTTGGTGCTTTTGGAGCTTCAGCAGAAGATCTGGAGATCTTCATTTTCGTATACACGTACTTGTTTTGATTATCCGCTGTGTTTTGTTAGTTGTTGTTATTATCAGCTTTTATAAGGACAACTAACTATAACTGTTCAGGCTGATAGCTATTGATTGATTGTTGAACTTTGATTGATGTGTATATATAAACAGTTTCTATTTTGTAAAGATCGTTGATATGATATTATATGTTTTCCGCTGCGATGTGAGATTCTGTATTGTTCTTTTTGGTTCTATCTTCTCTCTTTCTTCTATTCTCTTCTTCTCTCTTCTTTTATTTCTTTTGACTTTCCGTCAGTCTGTGCTTTTTGGGTTGGACATGTGTGGATTATTGTCAATTCAAAGGGTATGGATTTTCGGGTCGTCACAAGCCCGGTGTTCAGTCCTCGAGTTTCGGATTTGATTTAGTATAACCCTATCTATTGAAATTGATTTACTGATTTGTTGTTGATTTCCAACTCTTGGATTTGAAATTTGGTTTCACTGACTATTTTGAATGTTCGAGCACTTCCAAATCGAGGTTTAAATTTTCAAAGCTAAGCAATTTCGAAAAGTATAAATCACTCGATTAAGTAAATGAGTTTGAAATTGTTTTGTTAAGTAAATGGATAAGACTATTTTGAATTATACTAATTTGAAATTTTGTTTTGAAATGTTTCGAATAAAATTTAGTTCTAAAAGTTTTGACTTTGGAACATCTTTTATAAACTATATATATTGAATAATAATTTCGAAAGGTAAATTGGATCATTCAAATAGAAATAAATTGTTTTAAAGTTTTAAAGGGATAGTTATAAACTTGGAAATCATATATGATTTTGAAACTGAACGGATACTGGAAATGATTTGAAATTAAGAACCTTGTATTATTAAGTACTTGATTTGGGAGTTGTCGAACTTATATAAAGTGGATTTGTATAAGTATGAAGTCGATTTGAAAATTATTAATTTGAAACGTACTCAATTTAGATAGAGAAATCTTATATAATCAAAGTCTATATAAGTGTGATTTGATATACTATTGATTTGGAAAGTATTCGATTTGAAAATGGAATCTTATATAAAATGAGCTTTATATAAGTATGATATTTGAAAACAATTTGAAAAGGTACTATATGATACATATTTTCGAAGTAAAGATATGGAAAGTGCCTTCTGCTTGATATCCGCTTTGTGGCCACATTGTGGATTCATTCTATCGATATTATTCTCTCTGATTTTGGTTTTTCGGATGTGATACTCGAGTGTCCTACCATGGCGTAACCCATGATCGTTTGTTTTGGTAGCATAATCCGTAAGGCAGAGATTGCGTAAAGGATACAGATGTTTCCACGGAGATCCAGGCATAACCATTGTTATGTATCATGCGGTCTACCAGTTTTGTTGTCATGGCGTAATCCGCAAGGCAGAGATTGCTTAAAGGGTACGGATGCTTTCTGGGGGATCCAGGCGTAACCATTGTTATGCATTCTGCGGTCTACAGTTTTGGTTGTCATGGCATAATTCGTAAGGCAGTGATTGCCTAAAGGTACGGATGTTTCCTAGGGGATCCAGGCATAACCATTGTGCATCTGCGATCCAAGTGATTTGTTTGGATTGTACTTTCCATATCGGTTTTATAGGTTTTTCAAGTATTTTCACTGGATGTTGAAACAGTTCTACTAAGTACTTGAAGAATTCTAGCTTTGCGCCTGATCAACGCATGGCTAGAGTCTGCAAGAACGAGGATAAACTTATGGAAACAACGAGTTATAAAAGTATTTTCGAAAGAAAAATTGGTTTCGATGTAAAAGTATTTATTATAAAGGTATTTATCATAAAAGTATTACCAACAAAGGAATTTTGTATTGATATTTGAAATTGAAATTTTATGGTTTGAATTAACTATTTATGCTCGATGCTATTCTTTTGAATCTACGTTATCTGCTCAGCTTTATTTATTCACCTATATTCTATTTTTCCGAATCCACCTTCTTTCCCTTGTTGACTATATCCTTTTTAAAATATTGTTTATTTATATGCTTCATGGTTTAATAGAAAATTTTAGTGTTATAAATATTTTAGAAGATATTAATTAAATACAACACATTTAAAGAAAATGATTATTGGTTTATTAATAATATCAAAAGGAATCTTGGGATAAATTAATAAATATATAAATTATGGATTTAATGTTTAAATAGCTTCCTTGTAAATATAACTAACGATGTAAATAATTGTTTTCAAATAGTATTCATATATTTATAAAGGTGTTATTTAAACAAAAATGGTACTTATTAAGGAAGCAAGAAATTTAAAAATAAGTTTTGAAAATTTTAAAGTATTAAAGAAAATTGAATTGCAAATGAAATGTTCAAATGAATATTTCAAGAAAATTTTATTTAGTTTTAAATTAATTGCTTAATCTTGACTTTCAATCTACCTTTTCTCTAGTTGTTCTATTCTCCTGCCTCCTTCTTTTTCGGGGACGAAAAGTTTTGAGTGGTGGAGAGTTCAACGACCCATAAATTTTAGTGATTTTATTTATATATTTAATTGAAATTTTGTGAAATTTTAAACAATAGAATTTGAAAATAAAAATTTATTATTTGGAATACGTATATTTAAACATAGCAACCGGTAAATTTTCATCTAACAATACTGAAGTTTATTTTATTGTATAATTCTATTTCAATTTAAATCAGTTAATAATCGATGATAATAAATTAATTTCCAAACCTGATATATTTTTCTATAGAAAAATTCTAAATCATCTTCTGAGTGAGACGTCAAATTTCGTTATGTTAAATTCGGACTTCTTTAGGTCCGTCGATGTAACAACCCAGAATTTCAGTCATTTGAAATTCATATATTTAATTGATTTTAAATATGCACAATTAAATTTTATAAGATGAATAGATTTTATTTCGAATATAAGGATTTAATTGGATAATTAAATTGTTAATTTAATATTTGAATTTGCATAAATAATTAGAATTTGCATTCAAAATGAATAAAAATGATTTGTAAAGTGATATTAAATCATATTTGAATTGGAATGATGTTAGAGAACTTTTAAAATTGAATTAAAAGTCAAACTGTAAAAAATTGAATATTTTAACAGTTAAATTGACATGTAAAAATAGCCATTTTTCAAACAGTCTCGGATTTCGACGAAACCAGTTTCATCGGATTCGTAATGTTATATTATTGTATGGTTTTCGTGTCAATCGGACTTACGGTTTGTCCGGGGCAAGCTAAAACTCGTAGAGAACCGTTTAAGTGAATTTTAAATTTAAAATAGTCGATTTGAAAACCTATCTTTCAAATACGATCGAATTGGCTCCTGATATATATTCCATTGCGTTCGGAATGGGGGTAAAACATTATAAACGCCAGGCGGCACGCTTCGGTTTGAGTTCGGAAAAAATTCGGGCGAATAGTGTCGCGTTTCTATATAAGGCCGTCATTTTTTCACATTTGCAAACCATTAGAGTTTCTAACCCTAGCCGCCACTAAGCTTTTTAATTGCCAGAATTTGCCAATCTTCTTCCCTCTCCAAATCTATAGACAATTAGAAGAAACTTCCAACTGCAAAGTCGTAGAGCATGACGAGATCTACAAGATCAACGGCTACGATCGAATTTGGAGTTCCGGATTGACGAGAAATGGGCCGCGTTCGTGCTGCCTTCACACACGTTTTCCCATGAAAATATGCTGCCGAGCTTCATCATATTTGTGCCGATGGTGGTGCTCGAGTAGCGCTTCGATATGGCGGTGTTCGATCGTCTTCAATTTGCTCGTATAAGTCGCGAAAATTCGTGAAGTGGATGCGGCTATGGGTTCATTTTGTGCGTGTAAGACCTGGAAGTAACGTGGATGAGGAAGAAAATGTGAGCGGCCAGGATTCTAGGGCAAAGAAATGCACGGCCCAGATTAAAGGGTTTGAAAAATAAAAATAAAGTTGAAAATTTATATGTATTTTAATTCGTACAAACTTTAAAACGCTATAACTTTTTCATACGAGGTCCGTTTCGCACGAAACGAATTGCATTGGGTTTGTATTGACGAGCACTACATTATAGAGCTGGATTGGGATTTATTTGAGCTAGTGAAAATTTTGGTTAAAATTAAACGCTCGTTTAATTTTGATCGGAATAAATCGCTAACGCGACGACTACAAGCAATGTGAGTACAACTCACTCTTTCTGACTCACTGATATTTTTATATAAGTGAGAAATAATTTATTATATGATGATTGATGATTGTTTGGATGATATATGATATATTGATTAATATTTGGATATATAACTGCCGATTGGAGTAGATGAGACCCTATACGTTTCCGTGTATGAGCGGATGACCCTTTGTACGCTCGTCTGCCTTGTAGCGGACATTGTACACATATTCTAATATGTATATTTGTTGCAGGTGCCAGGTTGGAGGGATCCAACTGGATCCTCAACAGTATTGACTTTATTTAAAGGTATTTGTGATATATGCTGCTATCATATGATATATGACGTTTGGATGTCGTGATTGATGTATTTGGTGTCGTTGCATCATTTGGCCTATTTTGAAATAATAAAAATATTAAAGTGATGATTTCCAAATTTAAATGGATTTTTATAAGTGAATAAGATTTATAATTTGTGAAGTTATTAAACGAATGAATTTTATAAGTAAATGATTTATAAGTAATTAACTTATAATTTGGGTTTTTGGGTATAAAATTGAGTTATAAATGGAATTGGTTAATAAGCGATTTTATATATAGTAGTTATTATAAAAAGAAAATGGAATTTATAAACATGGTTTCATAAATCCGAAATCAAATAAATTTGATAAGTAAGTATAGAAATTATTAAAGGAGATATATCCACGATTTTGGACAGTGGATAATCCTTTAATTAATTATGTAGAAGTGTTGAATGTGGTTAGAAATTTATATCCACGATTTTGGACAGTGGATCATCTTTAATAAAATGTGTAGAAATATTGGATTTGGTAAATGGACTATATTCACGATTTTGGACAGTGAATAATATTTTAAAATCATATAAATGTTTTGGGAGGTGATATATTAAATAGAACTAAAACGGTTTGAAGTTGTTTTAAAATGTATTAAGGATCAAAACCATAGATTTCAACATTCATTGTTGAAATAGACGTTTTTGAGAAATAAGGAAATGATGGACTATAACACTGTTGTTATAGTAAATGATTTCCGAAAGGAAATGTTTTTGTATAGTATTGGGATTTATATATCTATCTTAATTTCGAATCCATATACTATTGATTTTGGGTTGTCGTAACGATGTTTTACGCAACATTCGTTTGACCCGAATAAAGATGTTTAAGAGAATGATTTCCTTAAAGAATAAAATATATACTTAATCATATTTTAAGTATATGTAATATTTTCTAAGTGTTGAAAATAAATTGAATTGTGAATTACTTATTATTAAATAAGTATTTGGAAATGTTTTCCAATGATTGAAATGTTTTGAGAATTATATCTTTTTAAAGATAATTTGAAGTGAATATGTGGCAAGTAACTTAATTAATAAAAGATTAATTGAAGGGCCCGGTGATTGTTATAGTGTTGAATATTTGTTTGTTTTCTTTGATAGTTAAATAACCGACTATCAAATTGCCCAAAATTTTAGTTCCTCGACTTGATGTGGGAACTATTTAGTCGTACACTTAGTACGTAGTCTTCTGTGTATGTTTGATTATCGTTTGTGTCGAGGATGTTGATTCGTATAGTGCGGAGTATTACTCCAATCTATCGAGCTTTCTTCTTGGCCCGAAGGATAGCAAGTTGAAAGTTGGAAACGTGATAAGTCTACGAGACTTAGTTGCTGTGTGAGGTTGAGAAACGCTTTTGCGTTGTTGGTGCGAAGAGACCGGGACCAGATCTATCTGAAAAGCACTTCGGACCAACGTATATGCGACGATTATGCAGGTTGCTTGTGATGATATTGATTTTCAGAGTTTCATAGTGGGGGCCTGCTTGTTGATCGTTTGGGGATTAAAATCCCAATATACATCCAGTAGCAGTGGTCTCTTCATTATGAAATATCCAATGCGAGGACTATTCGCTACTAATCCTAGGGATTTCCCGACAGGATGTGGTAGGAAAGTACCTTCAGTTTGTCCTATTCCTGGACAACTTGTATGGATGTTTGTCTGACATTGCATTTCTAATGATTATGAACATTGGTTTTTACAAACGTACATCAGTGGTAGCGGAGAAGGCAACTTCTCTTAGCTTAACACCCTCCTTGAGACGTATGTGCTTAAGGGTTGTATTTTTGTGGAAGGCAATTAGTAGTCAACGGAAATGGCCGTGTGGCATTCTAAGTGATGTGTGATTGTAAAAGGTAATTGTTACCTCTAGCCTCGTCAACCGGAAATGACCAAAACAGGGTTAGATGCAGCATGGCTAAGTGGGTCATTCCCATCAGGATATGATCATCTTCTTCTAGATATATATTTGCACGCTATGACGTCGTTTATCTGATTATTGTGGTTTGTATGCTAGAGGGCCCTTGGAAAGGTCGGTAATGACCGGAGGATGACATATTCGGTACCATCTAGTAAGAGGTGGGCCCGTCTTCTGTTGGTAGAGGGCAGATTTATGTGCCTTGGGACATCCATCTAGAGGTGTACCCCTTCAGAAGGTAGTCCCTTCACCTGGTCATTTGTATGGAAATCCAAACTCCACTACGTACCCGTCATTTTGATTGTATTACCCAATTGGGCTATATGCTGGAATTCAATCAATGTAATAATTTCGGCTATGGTTAATATTATTTGTATATAGTAGACACTACTATAATATACAATGACACTTGATATGAAATGTTTTAGTTATCGTAAGGTAAAAACATGTCCGTGTTTATGTGTGGACTTGTCTTACGAGGTACTTTTGTTTTGAAAACTAAGGAAAAGTTTGGTAATTTAATAAATTCAGTTTAGTGTGTTTCTCACGCTGGTTTACCAGACTGATCCGGGCGTTCTTCCCTTTCAATGCTCGGGTCAGACCGAGTATATCTACGGGTTATGCTTTGGTGCTTTTGGAGCTTCAGCAGGAGAGTTGGAGATCTTCATTTCGTACGTCCGTATTTTCTTGATTATCCGCTGTGCTTAGTTGTTATTTATTATCGGCTATTGTGAGGACAGGTTATTATAACTGTTCAAGCAGATAACTCTGATTGATTGTTGAACTCTAATTGATGTATGTATATACAGTTTCTGTTTTGTAAAGATCATTGATATGATATTATATATTTTCCGCTGCGATGTGAGATTCTGTATTGTTCTGTTTGGTTCTATCTTCTCTCTTTCTTCTCTTCTCTTCTTCTCTCTTCTTTCTCTTGACTTTCCGTCAGTTTGTGCCTTTTGGGTCGGACATGTGTGGATTATTGTCGATTCAAAGGGTACGGATTTTCGGGTCGTCACAGTCGATCTTATTTTTCTACGTTTTTGCTACATTTTTTCTTCAAGCAGAAATTCGAATTTTTATAATTCAATCATACCACTAATATCTGTATACTGTTTTGATCGTCTCATCGTATTGGTCTTTGCGGTATATTCGTTTCTATGTTTTGAAGTCCGGTTCGCTACGAGATCAATGAAACTATTTGCAGCATCGGTACAGTTCCGAACATTTCAAATTACTTTTACTATTTCCCAGATATCCACGTTCGGGCTTTTCTTCTTCCACTGTTCAATATAACAATTGTGGAACCAAATTTAATTCGTGACTTTTTATTTTCCACTGTTTCATATTTTTTTTGGAATTTACATCGGTTCAGGTTGCTTTTGAAAAATCTTGTAATTTATGTATCATCGTTTACTGTAGCCATCCTTTTCTTCTTCAAAAAACAAAGTTTACTGTTGCTTCTTTCCTATCAAACCCTGGTACCATTCCTCATCGTCATAATATAGACTTTCTCTACGCTTCAAACAAAAGTTTGGTTTCCATCCCCTCGAAGCCAACCCCGCGTACCCGCGTTCAACCTCCTCCACCTATCACCACACCCGAGACCTTCCCTCTTTCACTCATCCCACATCGCCGTGCCTACCTGACTTCGACCACCTTCCGAACCGCCTCCCCTTTCAACTCCGATCCTTCTCCTTCCCTGGCCACGGTGCATCACTCCGGAATCGCAAGCAGATCAGCTCCATGCAAGCCTCGACTTCAGCCTTCCCACTGGCCATCCTTGCATGCCACTCCTCCGCATGGCCATTCCCCTTGTGCCTCTGCTGTGAGTAACCACCATCGGCCTCCTCCATGAACCCACACCGAGCATCTCATCGGCCCACCACCTTGTAGCTTGCCACATCAGCCGTCTTGGCCGAGCTTTATTTATGTAAGTTAGTGTTAAATATGTATACGTTATATATTTGTAATTATATATATATATATACACATACAAGTTTTGAATCAGAAGCCTATTTGTTTTGGGTATAAACACAAATATATATATTGTATTTGAAGCAAAAATGTGTGAGTTTGGTTATGTTACATATATGTATTTCCTGTATATATATTATAGCTTACTATGGATTCTTGAAATTAGATAATTATACATTGTTATATATATATATATATATATATATATATATATATATTTATAAAGTAATCTATAATATAGCACAATATGCATACGTTTATATATAGGCATTTTTTATATATATTGTTTTAATATAAATTTTGATTACTATGTTATATATTGGGTTGTATGCATACTTTGTTTAGTTTTGGCCTACTAGTTTATGTATATAATCTGTTTTAGGCATGAAGTTTTATATGATAGTTATATATATTATATTGATAAGTTAGCATTTACATATTAAGTTATATATAAACTGATCTGTATACAAGATAAACTGTCTTTGTTAGCTATTTTCACTTTGCATGAACAGGCTCATTTCAGCAACGCGTTTGCTTTATAGGCAATATATCTTGTATATGTTAAATTACGTATATATTAAATAACGGGATTGCAGGTTGAAATGATATATACCCGTATATATTAAATTACGGATTAAAATGATAAATATCTGTATTACTTGACCGTAGGATAGAGAATTTATACATACACCGTTGGTCTATATATAAATATTTTGAAAGTGATTCCTATGGTTTTGAAAGGGAATATCTTTGGTTTATTTAATATTGAAATATTCTAGATAAATATGTTTAAATATAAAGTAGACTCAATAATAAGCTTAAGTTTAATAAAAGTTGATTTAATTAATATATAATATGTTAAAATATTATATTGTTAAATAGAATTTCAATGACTTATATAAGTTAAGGGAGATAAAGTTGAATTGATTGAAATTGTATTTAATTAAGAGTTTCATTTAATTAAATCGATTTGAAACTATTATTGAAATTGAAACTTTTAGGTATGATCTTATAACTTGATTTTGATTTAAGTAATTAAATGGATATTTCAAGTCCTAAATAAACTGAAGGTAATATATATAGAAAATGTAATTTAAGGTCAGATAAATAATATTGAATTTAGTAAGGAAATGTTCAAAACTAAAACGTAGTGAAGTTAAATTGGGAGATAAGGCCAATTATCAAATTTAGCCTTTGAAATGTTGAATATTTAAATTTTCGAAATATATTGACTTTGAATTACATTGAAATTTAAATGGTTTATTTGTGGTTTAAAGCTGTATTTGAAATTGATAAAATTTGAATTTTTTTAGTTAGAAACTGAATCGAATGGAAATTTATAAAGTGGGATTGAATTAAATTTGGATGGGAAAGGCGAGTTGATTTTGAAGTGATTTGTGAAGTTGAGGAGACAACAAATACTTTACTTTAAAAATTATTTAATATATATATATATACACACACACACACACTATTTTGGGAAATAGATATATTTGAAATGAAAATGGAATTTTAGTTTGAAGTATAAATTAAATTGAAATGACCATGGTGTTATGGTGTATATTTCTACATTGTAGATAGTTCCATAGAGGATGGTTATCCCAACATCCTTTAAGTTGCTTATATTTCAGTTGATATTTCACTTGAGTTGGATTTACTGATATAAGAATGTTTATCCTAACTCGAGTGTTTTGTGTTTTTATTTATGCTCAAGTCAGACTGAGTGATACAACATTTAAGACTCACCTTTGGAGTGTGGAGCTTCGCTTGGAGATCCAACTATTGATTCAGCTTTCATCCTTCCGGTTGATTTGTTTAGAGAAGTCATCTGTTTGTACTGGAGACTCCACTGTATTTGAGATATTCTGTTGTATTTTATTTCTAACCTTGTTGTTTATACAGTAGCTTCATGAACTACTATTTATCTATTCCGCTGCATTATTATTATATTACTCTATGTCTGTGATTTTGTGGTTGATTTATTTACTGTATATGCTGAGTTTTGCCAAATTTAAATTAACTATCTGATATTTTGAACAATTCAAATCCGACATGTGTGTATGCGAATGGTCGAAAATATCAGGTCGTTACCGCCAAATCTTTTATTATTTAACCGAAAATAATTATTAACCCAAATTAATATTTTCTTTACTAGAAAATTCATATTAATTCCACATAATTTCAAAAAATTCTTGAAATTGAAAACCAATTCCAAAATAATATATATGATCTTCATGAAAATTTGTAAGGCATTTGAATGCCATTTTATAGGGTTTTCATCTTAAAACATATCACAAAATCAATATGAACATACATAAATCAACAACGTGCATGTACAATCATTCTATCATTCAAAACATGGCGAATCAATGCAAAATATTTGGCATTTATCTAAAAACCAAGAATAATAGAAATTTGAGATGTAAACATTATTCATCTTAGTTTTAGAGATTAAAGAGACTGAGATGTGAATGGATTTGATTAGAATTTGCTTCTTCCTTAGCTTTTCTTTATCTTCTTCCTCTTGTTCTTGTTAATTTTGGCCGGCCTTGAGTGATAAAAAATTTCAAATGAAAAAAAACGTGTATGGATACACGGTCTAAGGATTTAGTGTATATGAATGGCCTTTTTCCTATTTTATCCCTCCTCTATTTCAATTTAAACTTCTTATTTTAATTCGTTGTCTGAATCACACGGCTACCCGTAAATAAAATCAAATATCAATCCCCTAATCAACCCATTATTTTATTTTATTTAACTAAATAAATATCCTAAATAATGTTAGCAAAAATCTAGGGTGTTACAGACTCCTTTCCTTGTAGAGTTTCGTCCTTGAAATTACGATAAGGTACACAAAAAATGATACAAGAAGGTAAAACATGCCATCAAATAAGTCAGGATAAGTATCTCTAATCCTGCTTTCAATCTCCCAAGCATAGTCCCTATCATCATCGCTCCACTAGACTTTGACTAATATGACTGTCTTGGTTCTAAGCCTCTTCTCATCTTTCACAACTATGCAAACTGGCTTCCTCACTATAGTCAGATCCGGTTCCACTAGTAAGTCATCTAGCACAGTCAGTGTAATAGCACTCTCCGGGCCTCTACACACTTTCAGAGATGAGAAACATGGAAGACATCGTGGACTTCTGCTAAACTGCTTGGTAGCTCAACTCTATATGCGAGTTTCCCAATCCTTTCAACAATAGGAAAAGGTCCAACGAATCTCGGTGCTTGGTTTCCTTATTTTCAAACCTAATCACACCATTCACCGATGATACTTTAGCAAAAACCTAGTCTCCAATTGATAATTCTGGATCTTTCTGTCTCTTATCTGCATAACTCTTCTGCCTAGACTGAGCATCTTTCATTTTGGCCCAAATGACCTCAATCTTTTCTACAGCTTCTTTGACCAAATCTGGACCAAGAACCAACCTATTCTCGGTCTCTATCCAACATGCGGGAGATTTTCATGGCCTTCCATACAAAGCTTCAAACAGAGTCATCTAAATACTAGTCTTATAACTATTGTCATACAAAAACTCGATTAAATGCAATGGTCCTCCCATGATCCTTCAAAATCTAATACACAAGTTCTTAACAAATCTTCTAAGATTTTGTTAACTCTCTCCGTTTGTCCATCTATCTGCTGATGGTAAGCGGTATTTGTCTTGAGTTTGGTTTGTAAAACTTCCTGCAGACTCTTCTAAAACTCACTAGTGATTAAAGGATCTCTATCACTATCTATGCTACTAGGAATTTTGTACGGTCTAACTACATTAATCATAAACAACTTTGCCAAAATAGGTGTCATTTTGGTTGATTTGACTGGAATGAAATGGGCTTTTTCGGTCAGTGTGTCCACTATGACCTATATACTATCATTTCCTATGTTCGTTCTTGGCAACCCATCAATAAAATCCATGGAAATAGAATCCCACTTCCATATAGGAATATATAATAGTTGAAGCAACCTACTTGGCTTCTGGTGTTCGGCCTTTTCCTGCTACCAAACCAAGCACTGCTTTACCCCTAAACCAATATCATGTTTCATTCCTTCCCAGAAGAAACTCCTCTTCATATCCTCATACGTCTTAGTACCTCCTGGATGAAGAGAGAATTTCGAATGATGCCATTCCTTTAAGACTCTTTCATTATGTTTTTTACACTCGGAACACATAATCTTCCTTTTATTCTCAACTTCGCATTCTGGTCAAGACTGAAATCTTTCAAATCATCGCCCTAGGTTCCATCTCTTAGCTTCCTGATCCATTTAGCTAATAACGAATCCTTTTCCAATTTAGAAGCAATCCTTAGGATCATCACTGGTCGAACTCCCAAGCAAGATAACACTATTGTATCTTCACTAGACCCAGCCTCGGATCTCCATTGCACTGTGCAATCTACTAATGCTTCTAAATCTTTCCACTTAGTAATCATTGCCAAAACTGCATTCTGATGTTTCCTTCTAAGTGCATCTGCAACTTTGTTGCCTTTCCCTGTTGTGTACTCAATCCCAAAATCATTAACGGCAATAAACTCTAACCACCTCTACTGTCTCATGTCCAACTCCTTCCGAGAGAAAAAATATTTCAGTGACTTATGATTTGTATAAAACTCAAACCTCTCTCCTAAAAGATAATGTCTCCACACCTTCGAAACAAAAATCACCGCAGCCAATTCCATATCACGCGTCGGATATCTGACCTCACGCGGTCTAAGCTATCTAGAAGCATAGACAGTCACTTTATCTCTCTGCATCAGCACAGTTCCTAATCCTATCCCATATGCATTAGTATAAACCACCAAATACTGATTCCCTTTTGAAACAACCAACACCGGTGCATGGGACAATAAGTGTTTCAAACTCTGGAATGCTTCCTCTCACTTATCAGGCCACACAAACTTCACATCCTTTACTGTTAGCTTGGTAACCGGTGCTGCTATCTGCGAAAAATCCTTAATGATCCTCCGATTATAATCAGATAGCTCAAGAAAACTCTTTATCTCCATCACTGTCTCTGGTCTCTTCCAACTATTGACTGCTTCAATCTTAGTCGGATCTACTGACAACCCTTCCTCTAAGACTACATGACCAAGAAATTTCAATTTTTCTTCCAGAAATGAGACTTCGAAAATTTTGCCTTCAGCTGATGCTGCCTCAACATCTCAAGCACCACTCTAAGATGAACTTCATGCTCTCTTTCATCCTTAGAGTATATCAAGATATCATATATGAAAACCTATACGAACCTATCCAAGTGCTCTTGCAAAACGTGGTTCATCAAGTCCACAAAGAAAGCCGGTGCACTAGTCAGTATGAACGGCATAACTAACCATTCGTATGACCCATATCTGGTCCTAAACGCCATCAAAGGTATACTATCCTCTGCTACCCTAAGCAGATGGAAACATGTCACTAAATAAAACTGCGAAAATGCCTTGGCTCCACTCAACTGGTCGAACAACTCGTCGATCCTCGGCAATGGATATCATTCTCTATCGTCCTATCATTCAACTTACGATAATCGATACATAGCCTTAAGGATACATCTGGCTTCTTAGAAAACACTGCGGCTTCTCCCTAAGGTGAACTACTCGGCCTGATAAAAATTCTTGCTTTCTAAATCCACTAGCTGCACCTTTAACTCCCTCATCTCTGTAGGAGTCATACTACTTGGCGGCCTACTCACTGGTTCTACTCCTCAAACCAAGTCTATCCAAAACTCAACGGCTCATTTCGGCGGCAATCCAACTACAGGCTAAAAATCATCTTTGAATTCTCCAAAAACTCGACACAACTCATCATCCAATTCCCTAGCACCCAACAAAGCATTCACTTTACTGCTAGAACCTTCTACGATATAAACAGCCCGATCAACTGCAATCTGGGTGTCTAAGCGATATTTTCCTATACTGGAAAAATATCCTTGCATCGTACTCGCTTAACCAATCCATCCGAAGAATAATCATAAAACCCACAAAAATCAAACACATGCAAACTACAAACAAAAGTATGACCTAACAGGTTAAACTCTAACTGGTCACATCTCAACCCTAGAGTTGCATACCTTCCTATTAGATTCACAACCCGTAACGAAGTAACTAAATATGCGGGTTCAAAATTAAGCTTATTTATCAAACATCTAGATATAAAAGAATGCGATACGCCAGTATCAAATAGAATGCTAATAGACATACCATGAATTTGAAGCATACCTCCCTAGACTGCCTTTCCTTTCTCCTGGGCTGTTGGCATAGAAGCAATAGGCTCCAATGCACATGCCTTGCCCTTTCCATCCTTAGCGAGATCCTTGCATGGCTTTTAAAATGGCCAATCCAATCACAGTTGAAGCATCTAACATTCTTCTTCCAGCTACCTCCTTTTCCTTTCCAACATGACATTCATTAGCATAGTGCCCCTTCTTATTGCACTTGAAGCACAATTTCATACTTCCTTTTCTTAGTTGTTCCACCCTTCTGAGCACATTTCTTAGGAAATAACTTCCTCTTCTGATTCTGCCCAATCTGGACTTCTTTTGCCTTACTCTTCTCTAGACAATCAAGAATACCCTTATGCCTTAAGGCCATCTCCATAACAAAGTCAGAATGATCTCTAATACGAGGTAATGTGGCCCTAGCTCACTCGAGCTTCAACCCCCTAATAAACTTCTCATTTCTCTTCATCACTGTATCCACTAAATCATAAACATATCTGGCTAACTCCTTAAACTTTCTAGCATATTCCAGGATAGACGTCTCTCCCTACTCGAATTCAAAAAACTTACTGATTAGAGCTGACTGTGCTATTGCAAACATAAACCTCTTTTGGAACCTTCCCTTGAAATCTTCCCATGACAAAATTTCCTGATCCACACCGGCCATTACACTGTTCCACCAAAACAAAGCGGCTTCCTGAAGCTGTCAAGATGCCAACCTCCTCTTCTGCTCATCGTTGAGCTCCAAGTCTGCAAAGATTCTCTCACGGTGCAACAACCAATTTTCTAATTCTATAGCATCTTCTACTCCCAGAAAAGGCTTTTCCCTGAGCATAGGGCAGTCTCCGCTCAGCTTAGCATAATGGTTAAATACCAGAACTTTCGAAACTCCTGCCCCTACAGCATATCCACCTAACACTCCAGCTGCAACTCTGGCTTGCATCATATTTTTGAAAAACTGATACATAGCTTCCATCCCAACTTGTTGGACTCCAACACCTACATTCTCTAGGTCTAACCTTGGGTTCTCCTTGTATTAGGTTTGGCATTCCCATTGGTGCCCTCCCCTCTTGGGTTAACTCTTCCTCTTCTACCTTCGATATCTATATAATACTCGCGTCGGTTCAAAATATTTTAGGTTCACGAACGAAGTAACCAGCTTATGATTATTGGGCATAGTTTGGATGTTAGTTTATTAGTAGATTTGTGCATCAATACATATTTAAGTAGTCAATGTATGTATAAGTGCTTGGATTGTAGAATCTAATTAACCCTAGAGGGGAGTGAATAAGGTTTATAATAAATTCACAATAAAAAAATCGCAGCATAGATAATAATAGAGTAAATTCTGAAATAAAAGCAACGCAAAAATTTACCCAGGCTCAGAAAAACCCACCTACTGCTATTCCTAAGATTTCTACTAAGATTAAACAATCGATCGTCTACAGACCCGGTAAACTTGTGACTATCATTTACCTAATTGTTCTAATCATAGACCTAGAAACCCTGCCTTAAATCTATCCGCGAGTTGAGAATTTCCCAAACTACACACATAGTTTAACCCTATCTAGAAAACTAGAGTTTTAAATTTAAAAGTAACAGTAATAAAATAGAACTAAAACCAAATTTATAATATATCAATTCAAAAGAATGGTTCGACCCAAATAAGAAATCCGGTCTTCAAATTGTTTTCCTCTGTTCGTCACTTTCTTTCCAAAATCGATCCCCTTTTTTATTCTACGATTTCCTTTCATTTTTGAAAGCCATTGATTTTATGATTGATTGATGAAATCATGCCTTTATCTCCTTGTCGATTGAGCTCTTCAATTATTTGGCGATTCAAGGCTTTAGTTGCTTCCCTTGGTCGAACTCCTTTATTGTTGGTTATTGGGTATGAATTTGATTATTTGATTATATTTTAAATTTTGTTCCTGCTCGACTTGACAATCGCCGATGATGAGATTGGTTTATATATAAAGTGAATTTCTAAATATTTTCCTTGGATTTTCATATATTCCATGATTTTGATTTGAAATTGTCAAGTTATGAACTTTGTTATTGATCTTGGCTGTTGATTTTTTATCGATGGTTTTGGGACTTTGATTTTGAGATTATTAACTTGTTTGCTCTTAATATTTGATTGCTTCAGCTTAAAATTATTGACATGTTCAACTGTGAATTTTTTTCCATTAATTTTCCTTTATTTTTGCTATATTCTTTCAAAATATGACTTGTTTAGTATTTCTTCGGCTTGAATGTGTTGGCTTGTCCGATATTGAGATGTTCTTTGTACACTCCGTTATTATTTTTAACTATACATATATGTGTGTAAATGTGCATACATGAGTGCACTGGTGCATTTTTTTCTTCTTGTCTGTGCTTATGTACATCCTTGCCTTGCTTTCTTTTATAGTTGTGCATGCATGACTTTATGCCTAAGTTGTGCACTTGTCCAAACTTGTGTGTTATGACATTCACTTGCCATTGCTGTTTCATCTATGTGTACATCTATCTGATTTGAACTGAGCTTGTGCTTGAAGAATTGTGCACTTTGTTGCATTTTCTCCTTGTGAATTTGTTTTGGTGTTGCTGTATGTGCACTTGCACTTGTAAATTGCCTTGTGCATTTGCCTGAACTTGTCAGCGTGTTGCATATTGCCTTATGTTGAGCAAGAAGCATTTGCGGAATAGACCTCGCTTTGCATTTTTTTGTTGTCGGTGTGCATTTCTGGACTGTTTCTGACCTTGATTATTTTCACCTAATCTTGACTTATGCACTTTCCCATTTTGCCATGTGCACTATGTTGAGCCTAATGTACAACTTCAGACTTGACCTTGCTATTTTGATTGTGCTTTTGGTATTTCAGTCATGTGCATTTGAAATGTGTCGACCTTGCAGTCCTTATGTGTTTTGTTTATGCAGTTGCTTGTTTTTAGTTGTGAGCTTGTGCATGAACTTGCTACCTATATGTGCATATGCCTTCTTAAAGTGTTTGTTTATTTTAATTTTCTCGACCTTGGTACACGTATAGTGATACATTCTGCATGTCGTAAGTCGCTCATGCATATAATTGACTTGACTTTAAATTTTCCTTCCACACGAACATGTTGTAATGGTCCTTGTATATACTTATTGTACTGGTCCATATTCGTTATTTTGGTGCCTAATAAAAATATGAAAAGAACAAAACCAATAAACTAAGGCAATGTCGAGTTTAAATAAATTGATGATTTTGCGCTTTCAATTTGTTTCTTTTTTCGCTTGTTACTGCATTATTATTTGATAAGCAAAGCAGATTTCCATTTAGAAAGAGTGTTGCATGTGAGAGAGTAAAAAATAAACAAATTGTTGTATATGAATAGTGTATGAAAAAATTGTGAAAGCTGTTGTTGTAAGTATGTGTATTATTAAACTTTTATTGAAATAAAATATTTGTTAAAATAATTTTTTTATCTATTTATTTAATTTCGTGGTATTGGAATAGTACTACAACAAACACACAAACATACACACACAAACACATACACACACACACAATCATCAAACAAAATTCATAAACTGCTATATTCTAGAATCTCCCCATTTAATAATAGCGAACATATATTAAGCTTTTATGACAAACAAATGTGTTTGACGTGTTGTGTCAAGCTCCCCCTATTTAAGTACTTCCCTTGCATAGATGCAAGCAATAAAAAAACTAAATGCCAAAGAAAAGTTGATGTCAAAATAATTGCAAAAATAAACAATTGTTGAAAAATAAAACCTACTCTCGAATATTAGTAAAATTTTCACTCAACCACCAAAATATTAACCTCTCTTCCCCTTTTGTTATCATAAAAATAATAATAATAATTGATATAGCGATGAATTTTGATTGAAACTATAAATCATATAGAGATAAATATATATTGAAAAATTCAAATCAATCGAACAAAAATCATAATATTTTCCTAATTAGTCGCAAATTCCACTTCTGAATGATGATTGATTTATGGTTTCGAGAGAATTTTATGTAGTGATAGCAGTGTAGTATTTTAATAAAGGAAATTCTTTGAAGATTAATCTTTTAAAAATTATACGAAGAATGTTAAGTAATTTCTAGCTATGCATAACCATCAGGGCTTTTAAATGAGGTAGGTATTTACTTCAAAAAATTCAAACATTTTCTAGCTATGCACAACTATTAGGACTTTTAAATGAAGTTAGAAATTACTTGAATATTTATCCCTCTCTTGTGTAATTGTTTCATCTGTGAATAACCATGAGAGATTTTAAATGAGAACGAAAGCATAAATATAAAGATTAAAGTTATTCACCCATGCATAGCCATGAGGACTTTTAAACGAGAGTTAATACTTTATGATTGAATAAATTATTGAAGTTAGACTAAAAATACAATTCATTTTTTGAAACACCAACTTTTGCATACTATGTTAAATTTTGATGTATGGATTGTAAGGAAGATGATAGCAATGGAAATGATCATGGAATATGTATTGATTAAAAGACACTGTTAAATGTTTTCAATTTTTAAGAAATTTCAACATATTCTTCTTCTAATTATGAATTATAATTTAATCAATACTAATCATTTTCTAAATTACTATTATTAATTTTTGATAAACTTCAAAAGATTCAAGCAGACAACTACCATCTTTTTCGACTAAATTTCTTACTAAAGTAAACAAGAGCGCTTTTGAAGTAAAGATCTAAATTGTTTATGAAAATTCTAAATCCAAACTAAATTGTGAAAATCTATTCTCTAGAAGATGTTTTGTACAAAATGTCTGCTAATTTTAAAAATAGTTGAAATGTCAATTAAATGCAAATATGATCTCGAATGAAGTGATGTCAGATACCAGTTATACTATGGCTGCCCATGGTGGCATACAATGGTTTATTATTAAACAAGTAGGCAGTGTACTCTACAATATCACTCGAATTGGTTCAAAAAATTCAAAAAAATTAAGTAAGGTCATTTACATCAAAGAAGGACAAAGTTATCTACATCGAACAAAGATACACGTAGCAAACAATTCTCCAACCAATTATTTGTTTGCCATCATTAAAGGCAACGAAGGTAATCGTCGTGTATAGACCATCAACCATTGTTGTAACGACCCATGTTTTTAACTATTTTAAATAACTAAATTTAATGTAATTATTGAGCAAAAATGGTCAGAATAAAAAATTTGATGATTTATTAATATAAGTTATTAGATATGAACTTAGATAAAAAAAAATTAAATAACAAAATTCAATAAGATAAAAGATGATAACTTATATTAGAAGTATATTAAATGATATTGAATTGTATGTAATTGATAGCAGAAATAAAAATAATCAATGTAATATTAATAAACAATCAAATGAATGTTTATTAAAAGTAAAATAGTAAGTTTATTTATATGAAATTGTATTTTGATAAGTATAAATTTCAGAAATAAGAAAACATTTGTGGGTAAGAAATGAATAACTTTTGATGTATACGATAAGTGCAAAGATGTTGAATTACTGTAAAATGGAAGTGATTGTTTTATTATATGAATTCGTTTTAAAACTTAAAGTTTAAAAGTTATATAACTTATATTTCAAATGTAGAGATTTATTTGGTAATTAAATTGTTTAAATTTAATATTTGAAATTGTTTAAATAATTGTATCTTAAATTTAATATAAATGAGAACGATTTCAAAGTTGATATAAATTCTATTTAAATTAGAATGGAGTTAGTGAACTTCTAAAATTGGATTTAAAAGTGATAAAATTGATTTTGGAAATTACTCATTTTAATTAACATGTAAAATAGCCTTTTTAAGCACCGTCTCAGATTTCGTCGAAACAAGTTTCATTGGACCCATAATAGTGAATTAATATAGGATTTCAAGTTTCGTAGCGATCAGACTTATCATTTGGTCGTGTGAACTTGAAACGCGTAGAATTTATTTTCAAAACTTTAATTAATATAATTTGATTTTGAAAAGATATATTCTGAATATGATGGAATTGGCTCTCGATATATGTTCATTGTATTCGAAATATGGGTATAACATGTAAAACGCCAGGCGGCATGCTTCGTTTGGAGTTCGAAAATTTCATGGATAAATAGTGCTGTGGAAATTTTCTATAAACAACACTCAACTTTCCTTCATTTACAAACCTAACCCTAAAATATATTCCAGCCACCATTAAAACCCTCCATCCAATGGCCATCGTCGATTGGAGCCTCTAGAGGTGAAATTGGTCAACGACTTCAATTAGGAAAAAGTAGAGCTCGACGATACGAGCTTAACCAACAGTCGGACCGTCGAATGGTCGACCGAGGCGATAGGAATTCACTCGCATTCGAAAGTAGCCATATGGGTTTCACTAATCTCGTTTTGTGCGCATACGAGTGTGCGTGCTGGGGCACAGTGGCAGGCAAGGTAGGCGGTGGTGGAGGAGTAGCGCAAGGCGCGGTCGGCCGCGGCTCGACTGGTAGAGGCGTGATCATTTGTGCGATAGAAAATAAAAAAAATAAAAAAGAAAAAAAGAAATATTAAGCTCGATTGGCAACTGTACACGAGAGGAAGATGGGTTAGATTTAATTTTTATGTTAAGTTTTGTTAATTATAATTTAATTATATTCAAATATTTATAATTTTGTAACTTTTTCATACGAGGTCGGATTCGAGCGAAACAAGTTGCGTTGGATTTGTATCGAAGTCGTCTACGACATGGGGTTGAATTCAAATTTGTTTGACTTTGAAAAAAAATTAGTTTCAAAAAAAGGTGAGTGTTTTAAACCGCTCACAAAATACTAAAATATTGTGATGTTAATTAGATCGAAAGCATGTAGTGATTTATTTTTATTGATTGTTGTTTGGTAAGTTAATTGGCAATTAAATTAACATATGGTTTGAAATGAAAGGAATTTATACTGACAGTTAAATTGAAATTGAAATTGAGTTGTTAATTAAACAGTCGATATTGTTAACTAGTTAGCTGTTGTGATTTATTGGCTGAGTTGGATGTTGATTTTGATGGATGGCTATTGGTTGATATTTTGGATGATTGAATGTTTAGTCATTTTATATATATCCTGTTATCACCCTCTATGTTACTGACAGCATATAAAACTATTATTTGAATTATTTTTAATAAACTAAAAAGTATGTTGAAATGATATATATCTGTGACACTTTGATTTAGATTGAAATGATATATACCCATCCTGAAATTAAAATCAAAATAACTGATCACTTGGCCATAGGATAGAAAATTATATACCGATACCATATTGGTTAAATTTAATGATTTTAAATTCTTGAATTCAAATCTATTTATATGATTTTATTTCTTTAAAGAAAAAAATCATATCTATAAAGATTGAAATATTTTCAAATTTGAGCTTTGAATTATTGAAGGTGAAATTTGTAAAAGAAATTATTTTAAAGAATTAAATTTGAAACGTGAAGTTATAATCGAGATATGATTTGAATTATGGAAACTGAATTGTTTCAAAGGTTTGAACTTGTACTTGAACTTCGAATTTATCTCAGTAAAAGAGATATAAATGGATATTTCAAATTTGAGCTCGGAATTAAATTAATTTAGAGATTTGGGCCTTAAATTGAACAATGAAGTTTAATTTGATGTAAGTGATCTTAAATCGGTAAATTGAAATTGGATTTGAATTTTATATAAGTTGAAATGGTCTAAAATAAGAATTGAATTGAAATTGGAACGATTGAATCCAATTTGGAGTTAAAAATGAACGTTTCGAACTTGAAGTTTATCTGAATGGAAAACGAAATTGAAGTTGATTTGAATTAAAATCGAAATTGACTCGATTTGAATTGATTTGAGATTGAAGATGATTTGAATTGGAAGATTTGAAATTAAATCAGTTTGATTGAAATTCGGACCTGAATCCAAATTTGTTGGAAATGGAAAGAAACATTTTTAAATTTAAAACTATTTTCACTGTAATTATTTTACTATAAAATGTTTAAAATTCTTCTTTTTAAATTTTCAAATTATTTAAATTTTCAAATTATTTTAATATATAACCCATTTTCAATACTCGGACTATTTTATTTCAAATTATTTTATTTCAAATTATCTTAATATCTAAACTATTTTAAACTATTTTAACTATTTTAATAGTTCAAACTATTTTAACTATTCAAACTACTTTCAAAAATTCAAACTGTTCAAGTTAGGAACTGTTTATATTTAAATCATGATTTAAATATGAATATGATTAAAATGAAGTTATAACCTAAGTTGAAATTCGAAATGGAAATTTGAATAAAATGATATTTTCTAGTAAATATGACATATTAAAGTAAATATGATATTTTAAAGTGAATATGATATTTTGATATCAAGTGTGAATCGTTTTTGAAATGTAAAAGAACCAGCCGGTGTGTAAAATAACGTTTAATTGTTAAAGAGACAGGGACCGAATATTGGCATACTCTCTATTAATGTTGGGAACCACTTTAACAAATGTGTACGTAAAGTGATGATCTAGAATGAAGTGGTTGGATTTTGGTGCATGTTTATTGGATTTAAAGAAAGTCAACGATGATGGATTGGTCCCGATACTTGTGTCAAATGAAAATGACTAAAATAGGAGCCCTTCCTGGCCAATGAGGTTAGTTACCTCTAGCGAACATACTATTCATTTTATTATCGCATTGTTGTTGACTGGTACGTACCCTCCGATTATGGTAGTGTCAGACGTAGTGGGCGATAGTTGCGGATATGCGTTACCATCAGTCAGGGTGTCGCAAACTGGTAGTATCCTACCTTAGGCATTGCCTCATGTACCCTGTCATACTTTTCTTCTTATACGAGACGACTACAATTTTGATTTGACATGTGCCTATAGGGGACTCACTGGCTACCTACGTTCCACTAGTGTTACTAGACCTACATAGACCACATTTTAAAATCGTGTTAAGGGTGGTTAATGTAAAGCCTTAATGCCAGAAAAAATATTTATTTTATTCATTAGATATTACAAATATAACATATTCTACTATATATAGATATTTTGACAGATCCTTAAAAGATGGAAAATCCCGTAATATCTCTTGAGTTATTACATGCACATTATACATTAGATAGGAGATGTAAAACCCCATAAACACCTTTGATGCTATTACACTCTTATTCTATGTGATATTGGTTTGACTTACATAAGGATATTTTCGTTCTAACTCGAGTGTGCGGTTTTACTTTATATTCGGGTCAGCCCTGAGTTTTCAGTGCCTTAAAGATCATTTATTCTGGAGGACGAAGACGAAGATTTGGTATATTACTAGTATTATTCTCTTATATCATGTTGTTCTACTACATTGTTTTATTTTGTCTCTATTGTGTGTATAACTCTGACTGATGTTGTAAAAGTATAATCAAATGTATACTACAAACAGCTTTATGAACTATTTATTTGATTATTATGTTTTGTCATTACGCTACGAGATTCTATGCTTGTTTTCTTTTTTTCTTATTTTTCTTAATTAAACTCATTGATTATCTATGTTTCGAATTGTTTTGAGTTGGACTTGTGTGGTTTATTGTTGACTTAAAACTCCCGAAATGCGGTTCATCAAAATTGTTGTTTTAAAATTTTAGTCCAGTTGAAAACACTATTTGAAAACTTCCATAATTTGATATAGCATTAAACTAGGAAGATTTAGGTATTCGGTATTGCTAATCAACGAAATTGGTTTTAGGTCAAAATGATAAATTAATCAAAAAAATTATCTGATATACGAGAACTTGTTTGCATAAATCAGAAACACTTTACAAGTAATGTATTGACATGATTGTGGCTTTTAAAGATTTTACAAAATAAATTAGTAAAAAATCAAAACAGTAATGTTGTAGTGTCATCAATTAGCTTTTCAAAACTTTAGGAATTTCAAATTTTAGAGTAACAATGTTCAAGTTATGATTGATGTACTACCGCTGTATTAGGAAGTTCTGAAATTGTTTTCAAATAATATATTGAATGATTTGTTGTTTTCCACTGATTTAAGTTCAAATTCTGGAAAACAAAAAATATATAAACTATATAATTTGTTATCTATTTTCTAGAACAGGTTGAATTTTGCAAATCAGGGTTAAGTAGCTCAAAATATAGAAATTAAACCATAGCAATATTAGTAGAAATTATAGAATTAACAATATGTAAAGAGAATAGGGTTTAGAGATCATACCTTTACCTACTCTAATGTCGTATTCTTAATTACCATGTAGATCCTCTTTTCATTTTTTTAGGCTAAGTAACATTGGAATTATTGCTCATCAACAACATATAGGACAACTTGAAATCTGCCCCTACGTAGTTGTTTCTTAGCCCGGCTTTGTACCTAAATACTAGAAAAAGTGAGTGGTCTAACAATAGGATGTATGACAACTTTCATTTACATTTGGAATCGTTGGTACCCAAATTTATTTATATAAAAAGCCTTTAATTTTAACAATTGTGTCCTTAGAAACCCAAATTTGTTTGAATTTGGAAATAATTACATTTATACTTGTTGGAAGCCAACTTTGTTTAATATTTTTGTGTTTATTTTTGTTTTGACAATTATTATAACTATCTCCCATATTGTTACATTTAAGCATTTGGATATCATACTTCTTCTTCTAACAGTGTCACCACTCGTTTATTTATATGTTTACACTTTTCAAATCCAATTCCCTTTTTATTGTTTGCAAAAAGTTGATTTTCTAATAACATATTAAATGATTTTTCTACATGGAAATTTTTCGAAGAGTTAACTCAAGATCATTGACATTAGATTTAAAAAGTATTTACATTTATTAGCATTGAACAAAGACTAATAGCATTTTGTCTTCTTTCAACATCATTTCTTGTTAGGTCATATTTTCATTTTCGAACTCTTTTATTCTGGTCTCAATTTCAATCATCTCAGTTTCAAAAAGTATACGTTTTTCAATTCAAGTTTTTTAGAATCCTTGACTTTTTCGATCGCTTTTTCAAATTCGTAATTCATTCAAATAATTTTACTTTTTCTATTTTCAAAATCATGTTTTATTTTTTAAGCTTTTGAAATTTTCTTTGAAATAGTTTAGTTCCCTTTCAAAATTTCACATGTGGAATTTTCGGACATCTTAAAACATTCCATCTCCTTTTGTAAAATGTTTTTTTTGGCAAAATAACTCAGTTTCGTTCTTGCCAAAATGAAAATTTCCATTTCTAGCTTTTGAAAATTTTCATGAAACCGAGCAAATTCATTTTCGTAATTTAAACATTTTTCGCAATTGGAATTTCGATCTTTTGGACATATCAAACTCCATCTCCAATTTATTGTTTATCTAACACGGTTTAGATTTTCCATTTTTCAACTTGTTATTTTTCCTCTTAAGAGTATCGATAGTTTTAGTTAATTTTGACACAAGCGAACTGAATCTTTGATTGAAAAATCATTTATCTCATCATCTAAGTCATCGTCGTTGCCCAATTTATCTTTTGTAAACCTATTAAGCACAATTCTTTAAATGAGTCGATTTCCTCACTTTTATTGACTTTTCCATTTTATATTGTGTCGAGAATGCTCTAGTATTCCTGTGTAGTTAAACAAAATATGGTTAAATTCAGCTCTATTAATTAGAGAGTAGAGAATATTCATAACATAAGCGTTAATCGAATTAGTTTTCTTATCTAGCATATCATACCCATTCTAATAATATCCCAATACTTAAAATTAATATATTCTAAATAATGTTCCATTTTTAATTTCCAACATTTAAAAAACCCGTTCAGTTAAAAATAGGCGGACTACCACTAGACCGACTCTCAGGATCTACAACTAGGGTTAGACATTTTTGCTAACAGCACGCCTCCAATACCACTTGTATGATCAAATTAACCCTAAAGGAGGGTGATTAGTGTTGAATCACTAGTTTTGATTCATGACAAGATGATTCAGAAGCTAAAGAAGAATATACACTCATACATGACAAAAAGAAGACATCAGAGGATCAAGACTACAACTCTATGCTTAAAGTAATTATTATATGTGTTGAGTCTTAGACATATGTTAAAATAAATCCTTAAGTTTTCTAGTTTTCTATGCTTCTTTAAAAAACAAAGTTCACTGTGCAATATATGCACAGCCAGTCGACTGGCTATGCATTCCCAATCGACTGACTGTGCATATGCACAATAGCGTACTCTTTTTCTAATTTTAAAACGGTCAAATATTTTAAAATTTTCAAATTCAGTCGACTGATCGAAATTTCCCAGTCGACTGATCCGGCTTCAACTGTCATAATTCTGAATGGACATCTTCTTCCATGAAGAGTTGCACTTCGTGAAAAGATGCCTCTCTTGGCTGAAACTCTTCACTAAGAGTTGCATCTCTCTGAAAACTATATATATGAGTTATCACATACTTCATAATCACTAATTTTCCGATTCTAATTCTTTCGATTTTCTCTTGTGATTATTCTAGTGCATTCGTACTCTTCATTGTTTTGAATCTTTGAATTATATTTCATATACTTTGATTCTTAGCAATATTCTTCCTTTCATATCTTCACATACTCTTTATATTCTTGAGGAATTAGTTATAGGAAGTTTGTAATCTTAAAGACAAATCAGTGTTATCAAGAACACATTGAGTCAACTACTTCTATATTCTATTAAGTCATGTTCTGCTACTCAGGCATGGGAAAGTCATCTTCGGCTGTTGAGGCAAAAATCTTGTTTTGTTGCTCAGGTGTCTGTTCTGCTGCTCAGACCTATTCCTCTGGGTTAAGTGAGGGTATTGTTAGTTAAAGGCAGATGTTAGTCTGGGACTGGACGTAGAACGGGAGTTCGAACCAGTACAAAAATTCCTGGTGTGCTTACTCTTATTTACTTTACTGCTTTTAACTGCTTCCGAACTTAGTTTAATATATATTCCATATCTATCGATCCACACACACTTTCATTTGGTATCAGAGCAAGGCATCTTATAACCGTTACAAAGTTATCTGATATCTTGCTAATATGGAAAATAACACCAGCACTACCACTAACACTAGTTTTATTGAAGGTCAATCCACTGCACGACCTCTATTTTTTAATGGTTTGAACTATAATTATTGGTCTACTCGTATGAGAATCTACATGCAATCTAATAGTTTTGAATCATGGAATATCACACAGAATGAATACACTCTTCCTACTAGAGAATACTCCACTTGGTCAAACACACAAAAATTAGATGATATTGCCAATGCTAAAGTTATGAACATGTTATTTTGTGCACTAGATAGAAATGAATTTAATCGTGTTAGCATGTGTCAAACTGCTTATGAAATATGAAGAACGCTTAAAGTCACTCATGAAGGAACTACAAAGTCAAACAAAGCAAAATCTTCATGCTCAAAAATTAGTTTCGAAACGTTAGAATGAAACAAGATGAGTCTATAAATGATATGTACTCTAGATTCCAAGACATATATCACTCATTGTTATCACTAGGAGAAAAGTATACAGATTTTGATATTGTGTCAAAACTCCTCAACTCACTCATGGATGAATGGGAGAGAAAAATTTTAGCTATTGAAGAAGCTAACGATATCTCTACCATAAATCCAGAGGAGTTGATAGGAAATCTAATGTCTTATGAAGTTAATTTACAGGCTAAAAGAGTACAGGCACAAGACAAAATGAACATAGCTTTTGGGGCTGAAGAAGAAGAGAACCAAGATTAAGATGATGAGAATTTAGCATTCATTGCCAAGAATTTCAATAAATTCTTAAAGTATTGAAAGAACAACAGATTCAATGATAAAAAGAATTTCTCAAGCAAACCATCTGCATCAGCTTTAGAATGTTATAACTGTCACAAGAATGGACATATCCAGAAAAACTGTCTAGAACTAAAGAAGAGTTATTCCAACAAGGGTAGAAAAGACAGGTACAAAAAGAAAGCATTCTCTGTCACATGGGACGACTCAGATTCCTCATCATCAGATAGTGACAGTGATAATGAAAATGAACAAGCAAATGTATGCTTCATGGCCAGAGAAAATGAGGTTAGCGATCTTACTTTTGATGATCTAATAGAAATTAATTCAGAACTTTTCAACAACCTAAAAAGTTTCAAAAGAAAATATAAAGAAGCTCGCGAAAATCAGAACAAAGCAGAATTCGAAAGAGATATGCTTAAAGATGAGAAGAAAATACTATAGGAAGAACTTGAAAAACTTTAAGAATCAGTCTCTAATACTAATTCTCAACTTACTTTATTGAGTCAAGAAATTGAAACTCAAAAAGAAAAGAATCATGTTCTTGTCTCTGAAAATCACGAGTTAAAAACAAAAGTAAAATTACTTGAACTAGACAATACTGTGCTAAAAAGTAAGTTAGAGAATACTACTAAAAATGTTTCTAACTTTAATAAAGGAAGAGAAAATTTGTCTAAAATTATTGAAAATTCTCAATCAGTGTCAAATGAAAAGGGGTTAGGATATGTTAAGAAGTCAATAGCTCCATCTAGAATAGAAAATAAAAGGAGAATTGATTTTAAACCCACAATCACTAAAGAAAAATCAAAAAAGACAAATTTGAAAAGTATAAAAATAAGGATTTCTAAAACAAACAATAGTTTGAATAGGAAGAAATATATAAACACCTTTTTAGAAACTGTCCATAAAAATAAACATTACATTTTTAAATGGGATATTGAGCCCTTTTGGGTTTGGTTTCCTAAGATTTAACTCTTAGGACCCTATTAAAAAGTGGGTACCAATGTTATCTCATATTTTTAGGTCCCACTCAAGAAAAGAGGAAAATGGATACTCGACAGTGGTTGTTCAAAACATATGACAGGAGACAAAGATATGCTATCGAATATTACTTACTCAGATGGTGGCTCCGTCACCTTTGGAGACAACTCCAAAGGTTATGCCATCGGCAAAGGCGATGTGAGCAACAACGGTATTTCAAATTTACCTCTTATTTCAAATGTTTTACTTGTCAAAAATTTAAAACATAATTTACTTAGTATCAGCCAATTGTGTGACAAAGGATTCAAAATCACTTTTTCTGAAAACAAATATAGTACTTTTGATCAAAATCAAAATCTTATCTTTGAAGGAAATAGAGACAAAAATATCTATGTTCTGAATATGAAAATAAATCATAATTCAGATATGTGTTTAATAACCAAAGAAAATGATCCTTGGTTATGGCATAAACGATTCTGTCATATTAACTTCAAAAATATAAACTAGCTCTCTAAAAATGATTTAGTGAAAGGTCTACCAAAAATGAATTTTAAAATTGATCATATTTGTGATGCATGTCAGTTAGGAAAGTTAACTAAGTCATCTTTTAAATCTAAAAGGGTCATTTCAACTTTACAACCACTTGAATTACTACATATGAATTTATTTGGACCAACACAAGTACAATCCATTAATCATAGTAGATATGTGTTTGTTACTGTTGATGATTTTTCAAGATATACTTGGACTACTTTTATGAAAAATAAAAGTGATACCTTTGATAATTTCAAAACTTTTTTCAAAAGAATTCAAAATTTTAAAGGTTTAAAAATCAAAAACATAAGAAGTGATCATGGAGGTGAATTCGAAAATGAAGCCTTTGAACATTTTTGTAAGAAAAAGGGAATATTCCATAACTTTCCGTTTCCTAGAACTCCACAACAAAATAGAGTTGTAGAACGTAAAAATAGAACCTTACAAGAATGTGCAAGGACTTTGTTAAATGGTAGTACGTTATCAAAACATTTCTGGGCTGAAGTAGTTGCAACAGCTTGTTATGTTTTGAATCGAGTTTCTATTTGACCACTAACTACAAATACTCCTTATGAACTTCTTAATGGACGAAAACCAAATATTTCTTATTATAAAGTTTTCGGTTCAAAATGTTTTGCTTTAAACACAAAAGATCAGCTTGGTAAATTCGATCCAAAATCCGATGAAGGAATCTTTTTAGGATATTCGGATCGAAGCAAAGCATACCAAATTTATGATAAAAGAACAAATATCATCGAAGAAACACTTCATGTATCTTTCGATGAAAATTTTAAACAAATTTCAAGTACAAGAGATGATGAAGAATTCCCTGATAATATCACAAACACAGAAACTTCAAATCTTGAAAATAATGAAGACATTGTTCACAATAACAATAATTAAGATCTCCACCTAGATTATTAAGAGATCATCCTTCTGTTAATGTTATTGGAGAACTCAATTCATTTGTTAGAACAAGAAGTCAATTAAATCAAATGGGTCATGTAGCTTTCCTTTCTCATATTGAACCTAAAAATATTAAAGAAGTATCTACCGATGAAAATTGGTTAATCGCTATGCAAGAAGAACTAAACCAATTCGAAAGAAATGATGTTTGGGATTTAGTTCCACGGCCTAGTGATCAATCAGTTATTGGTAAATGGGTTTTCAAAAATAAAGCAGATGAACAAGGAAATATTACAAGAAATAAAGCTAGATTAGTTGCTCAAGGATATAATCAAGAAGAAGGAATTGACTATAAAGAAACGTTTGCTCCAGTCGCTAGGCTAGAAACAATACGAATCTTACTAGCATTTGCATGTTTTCATAACTTTAAATTATATCAAATGGATGTCAAAAGTACTTTTTTAAATGGTTTTATAAAATAAAATGTTTATGTTGAAAAACCTCCGTTATTCATACACGAACAATTTCCTAACCATGTCTATAAGCTTAAAAAGGCTTTATATGGTTTGAAACAAGCACCCCGTGCTTGGTACGATCATCTTAAAAGATATTTAATAGATTTTGGTTTTGAAATTGGAAAGGTTGATCAAACTTTGTTTATTAAAAGAAATAAACAGGATATTTTAATTATTCAAATATATGTTGATGATATAATTTTTGGATCTACAAATGAAAGACTTTGTCAAGAATTTTCTAAAATAATGACCAATGAATTTGAAATGTCACATATGGGTGAGTTGAGTTATTTTCTTGGCTTACAAAAAAACAACTAGAAAATGGTATTTTTATTAATCAAGAAAAGTATTGTAACAATCTAATTAAACGCTTTGGTATGGAAAATACTTCTACCAAACCAACTCCTATGAGTACAACCATACATCTTGATAAAGATGAAAATGGCAAAAGTATTGACCAAAAATTATATCGAAGCATGATTGGATCATTACTTTACTTAACAGCAAGTAGACCTGACATAATGATGAGTGTTTGTTTGAGTGCACGATTTCAAGCAGATCCAAAAGAGTCACACACTAGAGCAGTGAAACGTATATTACGGTATCTTAATAAAACCAAGGACTTTGGATTATTTTATCTGAAAGAATGTCCTTTCGAATTAGTTTCATATAGTGATGCTAATTTTGGAGGAAGTCGGACGGATAGAAAAAGTACAAGCGGAACTTGTCAATTCATTGGACGATCTCTTGTATCTTGGTTTAGTAAGAAACAAAATCGCGTCTCACTCTCAACTTGTGAAGCAGAGTATATATCTGCAGCTTTGGCATGTGCTCAAGTAATCTATATGCAGCAGACAATTCAAGATTTTGGTTTTAATTTATCTAAATCAACAATTTTTTATGATAACTTAAGTTCTATCAACCTATCTAAAAATCCAATTAACCATTCACGAACAAAACATATTGACATACGTCATCATTTTCTTCGTGATAGCATTGGAAAAGATATAATAAATCTTGATTTTGTATCTTCTGAAAACAGTTGGCCGATATTTTTACTAAACCTTTAAATGAAAACACTTTTGAAAATTGGACGAGAACTTGGAATCATCTCGTTTAAAATTTTATAAGTATTTTTTTGTTAAAAAAGTTGGATAAGCTGGAATTCGAACTCAGGACCTCCTGGTAAGTATGGATATGTCTTTTCCAGTAGGCTACGTGATGTTTCTTGTCCAAGCTCTTAGCTCACTTCAGCTTATTTCTGTTTTTTTAATGGTCCACATCTCCTTGATTATGGTCCTCAATCCTCTTATGGCTGAAATTCAATCACTCTATATTTAATCTCAGCTATTCAATTTTTTTTAGACTTCTCTATTTATATTCATTCGAAAATATTCTTACTTGATTAAAGAAAATATTATTTCTATCAAAAACAATCAAACATGGTTTTCAACTTTGCATTGTTTGTCTACACCATGGCCGGATCATCCCCAGACGAACCTTCATCTCATTGCTCGTCTGGATATTCTTCAATTAATTATGAATCTCCAAGTTCAGGGTCTTCAAAACTTCCAACTCCGATTCCTGCTTATATCCCAATATGTCCACCACAAAACCATCATACGGGATATACCCAAAAAATAAACGCATGCGAAGAAACTTATTTCCAACCCCGACAACTAAAGAAAAGATAGACGACTTGCATCACTAACAGAGGGAAACACTTGAACTTTAGTGTGAAATGCATTATGAACAAAAGAGTCATGGTAGGAGACTTAGTTTTCTTGAACGATGTGCTGCAAAAATATATGGTTCATCCCCCATCAACACGAACGCACATATTCACTCACCTCAATGCCCTCATGTATCACCGAATTCATGGGAACGTGGAGGAACAAGCAACTCACCGATTCAAAATGAATGTTCACCTATAAAACTATTTGTTGAAAATACAAAAATTGAACCGGGAGAAGAATCGGAAGACTCACACTCTCATTTCCAATTTTTGTATACACAAAAACTACTATGCTTATTTTCTTTGTTTTAAAATGTACTTATGTTCATAAATTAAACTTGTATGTCTTCATGAAATATAGTTCAAAAGATGTTCTGCAATTACTTTTTTTAACAGTCAGTCGACTGAAATTCAAAATCAGTCGACTGTTTACAGGTAACCAAAACTCTTGGGAAACCAGTCAGTCTGACTTAACACAATCAGTCGATTGGCTGTATAAATTTTTTGTTTTCCCAGTGCACCAGTCGACTGACTACTTTCTTCCTATCGACTGGCTGTAGGAAATTCTTATGATCCCCTATTAAGTTACTTTTTACTCCACTCTCGCTTTACCATTCTCAGTTTTTTTTCCAAATCCATTTCAAAAAAAAAAACCCTAAATCCCAATTCAATTTCAAATTTTTCACCAAATCCTTGATCAAATGGCTCCTATAAAGCGAAATAGGCAAAACTCATCTTCCACCGAACCTACCGATGCCCAAATTGCACAATGGCTATATAATGATGTAGCAATAGAAAGATGGCATAAAATGAAAAATTCGCAGATCTTTGAAGGTTCATTTATGGTCTACATCGATTTTGCGGCTTACGGATTACAAGAGCTTATGCGTTAATCCAGATTGGAATCACTACTCGACTTCAATCTCAATTCTCACAAGATTAATCATTTCATGGTGAAACTTTTCTACGCTAATTTAAATCTTCCTCGTCAACGTCCATCAAATAGAGATGATTGTGTTTGGAGTTTAGTTTGTGGACATCAATTTTTCTTCTCCTTAGACCGAATGTCACACATACTTCAATCGCCTAACCAAGGTATTCCTCTAAACGATGTCGATTGTAATATTCGACAAAGAAATCGAGTTATCCATATGTTCATGGGTGACAATATGACGGAACAAAAATCTATTTTTCTTCGACCAAAAGCAAGAATTCTTCACAAAGCATTCATGAGGAGTATCCTTCCACATATCGGGTCTTATGAACTTATCTACCCGGAAAATTTCAAAGCACTATATGCGGTATGGGGAGGAATCCAAGTTAATTGGCTACGTAAAATATTGGATGAATTTCTCACCTTCAACAACGGTAATATGAGAATCATTTACTTCGGAGAATATACAATGAGATTACTTTTAAATGTGGGTACATCTTAACCTGAATCCGACACTTCTTCCGTTGGAGTTATCAACATTCGCACCTTGAGTCTCATAAAACTATCGTCAGCTCCTCCAGCATTTATCTCATATGAAGAATGGCACACCAACAACGACAACAACAATCAGCGGACCAATCATTCAAGATCAAACACCTCATCCGGAAGAAGACGAAGAAATTCGTCTTGCAAAATTGGCTAGTGCATGAGAATCCATAGAGATCCTTTCTAAAAATCAATAAATACTAGGAACCCGTTTGAAGAAAGTTGATAAAATATTAGACAAGGTCAAAGGATTCTTTTCTATACTATGGGATGCGATTTCATGTTCTTCATCCATGACTTCTTCTTCGGTAGCACATGGTAAGCGACCAGAACCAAGATTCACATGGTCTACTTCGAGGAACACACCGGAAGCAATACTAACGGACCAAGTGGTAGTGGACAAAACACATCAAGGCCTGGAAAGGAGCATATGTCTGAAGAGGAATATGACTAGTAAGCTTCTATCTATTGTTGGTAAGATTTGATGGAATTTGCAAACAACTCTAGTAAACATTATGAGACTTGTAGTAAGTAGTCTCATTATTATTGTTTATGTTTTTATTCATCTCATGTACTATGATACTCTATTTTATCTATGTGTATTGTTCATGTGTTGTACTCTGTTTGTGTGTTGTACACAAAAATTTATTTCACCTGTCCCCTTTTTGTCGATGACAATGGGGGAGAAAAAGTATGTGCACTAACATATTTGATGCAGGAAAACGATATCATATGTTCAGGGGGAGAAAATTTTCTCTCCAAGATATATACAGGTTGTCATCAATCAAAAAGGGGGGAGAATGTTGAATCACTAGTTTTGATTCATGACAAGACGATTCATAAGCTAAAGAAGAATATACACTCATACATGACAAAAAGAAGACATTAGAGGATCAAGACTACAACTCTATGCTTAAAGTAATTATTATATGTGTTGAGTCTTAGACATATGTTAAAATCAATCCTCAAGTTTTCTAGTTTTCTATTTTCTTTAAAAAACAAAGTTCACTGTGCAATATATGCACAGCCAGCTGACTGGCTATGCATGCCCAGTCGACTGACTGTGCATATGCACAATAGTGTACTCTTTTTCTAATTTTAAAACGATCAAATATTTTAAAATTTTCAAATTCAGTCGATTGATCGAAATCGCCCAGTCGACTGATCTGGCTTCAACTGTCATAATTCTGAATGGACATCTTCTTCCATGAAGAGTTGCACTTCGTGAAAAAGTGCCTCTCTTGGCTGAAACTCTTCACTAAGAGTTGCATCTCTCTGAAAACTATATATAGGAGTTATCACATACTTCATAATAACTAATTTTCTGATTCTAATTCTTTCTGTTTTCTCTTGTGATTATTCTAGTGCATTCATATTCTTCATTGTTTTGAATCTTTGAATTATATTTCATATACTTTGATTCTTAGAAATATTCTTCCTTTTATATCTTCACATACTCTTTATATGCTTGAGAAATTGATTATATGAAGTTTGTAATCTTAAAGATAAATCAGTGTTATCAAGAACACATTGAGTCAACTACTTTTATATTCTGTTAAGTCCTGTTCTGCTGCTCAGGCAAGGGAAAGTCTTCTTCGGCTGCTGAGGAAAAAATCATGTTCCGTTGCTCAGGTGTCTGTTCTACTGCTCAGACATATTTCTCCGGGTTAAGTGAGGGTATTGTTAGTTAAAGCCAGAAGTTAGTCTGGGACTGGACATAGAATGGGAGTTCAAACTAGTATAAAAATTCCTGGTGTGCTTACTCTTATTTACTTTACTGCTTTTAACTGCTTCCGAACTTAGTTTAATATATATTCCATATCTATCGATCCAGACATACTTTCAATTAGGGTTTATAATAAATTCACGATGATAAAAAAGCATAGATAATAACAGAGTAGATGTAGAATTAAAAGCAAAACACAAATTTACCCAACTTCGGCAAAACCCGTCTACCACTACCTCCAGGATTTCTATTAAGATTAAATAATTGATCGCTTACAGACCCTGTAAATTTATGACTATTGCTTACCCGATTGTTTTAAACCTAAACCTAGAAATCCTACTTTAACTCTATCCTCGAGTTGAGAATTTCCCGAACTACACACCGTAGCTCAATCATAGTTACAAAAATAGAGTTTTACTAAAAATAATACAGCAACAAAAAAAATTGAAACCCTAATTGATAGTATATTAATTCAAAAGTGAGGTTCGACCAAAATAAGAAATCCAGTCTTCAAATTATTTTCCATTGTTCGTCTCTTTTTTCCAAAGTCGATCCCCTTTTATATCCTAAGGTTTGATTTTTGAACGCCATTGAGTTTATGATCGATTGATGAAATCATGCTTTTATCGCCTTGTCAATCGAACTTCTCAATTTTCTGGTGATTCAAAGCTTCAGTTGCTTCCCTTGGTTGAGCTCCTTTGCTATTGGTTATTGGGTATGAATTTGATTCTCTGTTTATATTTGAATTTTTGTTCTTGCTCGACTTGAAAATTGCCGACGATGAGATTGGTTTATACAGGAAGTGATTTTCTAATATCTTCCTTGGATTTTCATATGTTTCGTGATTTTGATTTGAAATTGTCAATTTACGAACTTTGTTATTAATCTTGGTTGTTGATTTTTTAATCGATGGTTTAGGACTGCGATTTTGATATTATTAATTTTTTTCATTCCTGATACTTGATTGTTTCGGCCTAAAATTGTTGACATGTCCAACTTTGAATTTTTTTTTCTTTAATTTTCCTTCTATTTTCTATGTGATTTTGAAATCTGACTTGTTCAAATTGCTTTGGCTTGAATGTGTAGGCTTATTCGATATTGAGATGCTGCTTTGTACATACTGTTATATTTTCCTCTCTGTGTGTGTGTCCGAGTGCACTGGTGCATTTTTTCTTTCCCGTGCTATGGTACATCCCTGCCTTGCTTCCTTTTATGGTTGTGCATGCATGACTTTGTGTTTGAGTTGTGCACTTGTCCAAGCTTGTGTGTTGTGACATTCACTTGCCTTTGCTACTTCATGTTTGTGCACATTTATCTGATTTGAACTAAACTTGAACTTGAAGTATTGTGCACTTTTTTGCATTTTCTCCTTGTGCACATGTTTTGTTGTTGTTATATGTGCACTTGTACTTGTAACCCGCGGTGTGCATTTTCCTGAACTTGTTAGTGTGTTGCCTATTGCCTTATGTTGAGCTTCCGGGCTTGACCTTGCCCCGTGTTTTTTGATTATTGAAGTGCATTTTTCTGAAGTATTTCTAACCTTGGTTTTTTTGCACCTGATCCTGTCTTGTTGTGCACTTTTGATGTAATGCGCTTTCCTATTTCTGCCAAGTGCAATGTGTTGAGCCTGAATTTTACTTTGAGCTTGACCTTGCTATTTTGATTGTGCTTTTGGTCTTTCAGTCATGTGCACTTGAAACTTGTTGAACTTGCTGTCCTTGTGTGTTTGGTTTGTGCACTCGCCTTTTTTACTTGTGAGCTTGTGCATAAAATTGTTGTCCTTGTGTGTTTGGTTTGTGCGCTTGCATGTTTTCACTTGTGAGCTTGTACATGAAGTTGTTGCCTGTGTGTGCATGTGCCTTCTTAAAGTGCTTGTTTATTTTAATTTGCTCGGCTTTGGAGCATGTACAGTGATACACTGCATGTCGTAGGTTGCTCGTGCACATTATTGACTTGATTTTAAATTTTTGTTTCACACGAACATGTTGTCCTGGTCCTTGCATATATCTATTGTACTTGTCTATGTTCGTTATTTTTTGTGCCTGATTAAAATATGAAAAGAACAAAATCAATAAACTGAGGCAATATTGAGTTTAAATAAATTTATATTTTTGCACTTTCAATTTGCTTCTATTTTTTTTTTACTGCATTATTATTTGACAAGCAAAGCAGATTTCAGTTTGGACAATTGGACCAAGAAGATAAAAATTGTACTCAAGTGAGTGAGGATTAGAGTGAATGAAATATTGTTGTATATGAAAGAGTGTTGTACGTGAGAGAGTAAAAATAAATAAACTATTATATATGAATAGCGTATGAAATTTTTTTGGAAGCTTTTGTTGTAATTGTGTGTGCTGCTAAACTTTTATTGAAATAATATATTTGTTGAAATAAATTTTTTATCTGTTTTTTCATTCTGTGATATTACAATAGTACTATAACACACACACACACACACATATATATATATATATAATCATCAAACAAAAATCATAAACTGTTATATTCTACATGGATGTATGCATTGGTCATTTTATATATATTTATTTGAGAGATCGCGTGCACTTGACTCTTTTTGTAGACCCACTTGAAATTGTGTATATTTTCTATTATATATTATCACTGCATTGATGACTTTGTGTTTTCTATTATCTGTTTTTATGTTGTGTATTGTTCTGTCTTGGAAACGCATGTGTTTATTGTTTTGTGTCGATACCGTATACGTATGGGTGAGCTGTTTATGATTTTCATACATATCAACGTTAGACTAAGGGTATATTCACGTGTGACAGTTCGATATTGCATCATTCTCCGTATTATCGAACTGTATTACCTAATAATGTTCTTTGACGGTATGGGTATAGAGGTGGGTTGTTGCAGGTTGACTATAATATATTTTCTTTAGTAGCTAGCGACAATATGCCCCATTCATATCAGTTTCAAATGTCCAAGTTGCATTGCCTTATAGTATTGCTTGCATATGATTTATATGTAGAGTTGGATAGGTGATTGCTTGTACGTAGCATAGTTGCATTGTTGTATTTATTTACATTAGGGGTTGATCGGGATTGGAAGACGGATGACACATTTGGCATGGAGTGTAGTATTACCCCTACACTAGTTTAACATGTTGATTAGTAGCATAACTTGTCAAAATACATATTGTCTTGCTAGTGTACACACTATTATGTGATAATACGACTCATGGAGTATAGTAATGGGTAGGGTGAGGGATATGAGTAGTTACGCTAGATAGATCGAAGCTTGCATTTAGACAAGTATATATGTCGTTAATGCAATATTTAGAGGCTAGATTCCTTCACTAGACTTCTGTCTGATCCTAGTCCCGATATTTAATTTTCTTTTAGGGAAAACTTTTGATTACTCTCCCCGGTAGGCTGAAAATCAAGTTTTCAGAGGAAGAGCTAGCAAGATGACTAGGCTTTGGAGATGCAGAGAGGCGTTGTTTATCGTATGCACATTTATTCCATGTGCGCTTACGTAAACACTATATCTATCTATGTGATCATATGCCATCTTTTATGTGTCCATTTGGTACTCCATATGTATGGAGTTTATGTAAAATGATTTATCCGTTTAATATTCCATATCACACACACACACACACACACACACACACACACACATATATATATATATATAAACACGCGTGAGCGCCTTTGGGTGCTTGATTACGATGCTGTGAAGTTGAAGGTGCATTCACGAACCTATATACTTGTCATAATATATATATATATATATATATATATATTATTATTCCACGTTGAGGTAGAGGTCATGCTCAAATTTTCATGTCCTTGTTAGCTTTATTTTATCTTGCGGTATGTCGTTTATGATGATCGAATTATATGTTCGATCAACATCTATTCAGGGAATCCTACATGATAGGTCATTACCGTAGGCACCCAGTTCAGTAACCCATCCTAAAATTTCTCATGGTACCTTCGTTCGATATGTTGCTCATTGATTTGCTTCGAATTAGATGCAAATCATCGTTGTGTTGCTTTTTGATTCACTGTGAACAAATCCTCACAGTCATAAAATATGACCTTCGTTCCTCTAAATGCTTTAGACGGAGCAGAAGTTTGGAGTTTTAACTTTAGTCACTTCTGCTTTTTGGATTTCCTCTGGAGTCCTAGGTAGTGTTTGATTTGTTATTTTTAGTTTTGAATTTTCGTTTATATAAAAATGCACACGACGTATGTATATTACCGAAAACGACCAACTTAGAAAAGGAAATTAACATATAAAAAAGAAACAATTTTCTTCTTCCTTATTTTGGAAAATAACACAAACATGTGAAACAATCCATTCTTCTGTCGTTCGTGTATCCTCTTTGTCCTTCCACTCGTATTTTTTTCATCCTCTCCGCCGTCGCTTCATTCTTCTCATATTTGACATACGTATTAAAAATCGAATACACAAAATTCGTTTTTAAAACAAATTTTAGTCTCATCTGCCTTTTGGATTTCTTCTTTTCTGTCTCACGCACATTAGTTAGTTTAGCGGTGGGCTGGGTCTTAGCATTTGATGGGGATAATTATTGATAAGCTGCGTTTCATATCTACAAGTGGGTTTGGTTTCGAGTGGGCTGGGTTAGTTGGAGCATCAGACCCCTCTTGGGCTATCAAGAATTTGGGTTGAGTCATGGTTAAAGGGGAAAAGGCAGAAATTGGTTTATTGTCTAGGATTTTTGGCCCATTTCAAATATCTGAAAGGGTCAATACATGGGTTCAATGTCGAGTTTTGTTCAGGACTGCTGCAGTAATGGACTGGGCCAAAGAGATTGTTGGAGAGTGGATTTATGTGCTGGGCTGGATTTGAAGTATTTGATATATGTGGAAGTGGGTTCATTGATTCATTGATTGAGTAGAAATTTTTGTAGATTGAGTTCCAAGTGGTTCCAAGAGTGGATGAGATGCTATCACAAACAACTTTCGTTTTGTTTTCTATTTAATTTCTATTCAACTAGAAAATTTTATGATTGAATTGGAGTGGAAATTATTGTGTGGTATTTCTATACTTGAGTAATTTTCTGATTGGTTTGAAGTTTGAACACATTAATAGTCCATATTCCAATCGGCTTTTGTTTAGTCTAGTTTTACATGCAACTATTTAATATATACAAGTTTAATAGTGGAAAATATACATAAGAAAAAACTTGGAAAAAATCTCGATCGAAAGACAACAAGTTTCATTTTTAGGTTAAAAGACAAATTTTGAAGAAAAAAAATTAGACCGAAGAACAATGCTAAAAATAGCTATAATTTTGTACAGTGTAAAACTGAATATAATACTAGTTATAACCAACATTTTTCTTTAGTTTATTTTTTTATAATTTGTCGTTGTCGTTGTGTCTATTACTCTCCATTTAATAATTTATTGTTTAGTCCTATACATAAATTAGTAGCAATTAGTAGCACACAGTAGTTTTACATGTTATACCTTTAGTGTCCCATGTTTTGCTAGCACGCGAACTTTTCAAAATGTTATGCGTTTTTTGTTATAACATTAAATGGTCATGGATTCGAATATCGGTGTTCGTACGACGTATTATTATGTTTTTGTTAGAACTTTGATACGCACTCGACCCTTTAAGAAAACTATATTTTTAGTATATTCATTAGTATTCTATATTTTCACACGACCATTAAGTGTATCTTTCAAAATATTTGTTGGTAGTGGTTTTTTTCCAGCCATGCATTTGTCATTTTGACTTTTAATCTTTATGAACAGTATTTCCCTTACTAAACATATGATATTTTCAACACATAATTGTTTTTATAATGTACTTTTCAAAGTAGAAGAAAAAAATTAATATTGTCATTCAGGTTAAAATAAAAAGTTCTGTGCTTAAGATTAAAGTGTTGAAATTTTTTGTCCTTGACAATATTAACATTCGTTTTTTATATTATGCGTATTACGCATTCTATGCGATCAATTAAATAATAATCAATTAAAACTAGTGACAATAATTGAATATAATGGCATGTAGTTAAGCATGTATTGCACACGTAAGTGCCACCTTCTCGTGTATATCTTAAGATTTGTTTGCGTCCAAGGATAAATCATGTGATATCGCAAAACTCTAGAAATATGAATGCTGGTAAAGTCCCACATCGTCTCATTTATTGTTGTTTTTGTTGTATTTTTCTGGAACACAACAGATTGCGGCTTAAAAGCTGTAAAGAGAAACAAGTCAAAAGATGGTGGATACGTGATACGTACAGCACCTTGCTTTTCAACAAGTCGGTGTTCCTTTAATTATTTCGTTCACTCTTTACGCATAAAGACAATTTAATAACGTTTGCATTATTTTATTTCAAATTATTAAAATATGCAAAGTCTATGTAATTTTATTTCTACGTTCAATTTAGGAACATGTCGGCTATGTTTCAAAGCATCATATTTTTTTTTTGTCTTACAAAGATCCAAGAGTTAGTCCCATCCAAGGATGCTTATCCAAAATCAACGTCGAATATTCGCATTTGCAAATACGGACAGATATCAAATGATTATATATACATTAATTATCGATAAATTAACAAACGTAAATGTAAATTTTAAGTTGACTTAAACTTTTTTCAGTCTTGCTAAAAATAAACAAATATTATAATAATAAATAGTTTTAAGCAGTTAATATTGATTTAGTGTATCTAATACGAACTTCTAAACTAATAAAATAATACATGGATATCTTCTATTATGTTAAAATACGTATAATTTAAACTATAATGTTGAAAAACACCGTGGGATAATTTCGGTCGCAGATGTTATCGTTTTCATATCCGCATTTTTTTTGAATATCGGATGTTTATTCGTTTTTGGGATGTGGCCACCGATTGACTTCAGATTTTTCGAATATTCATTGAGAACCCTGCTACTGCTACTGACAAACTAGAAAAATATATTTAACATCAACAGCTTTCTTTCGTACTTTAGACTCAACTTTCGTCATTGCATAACTTCTGAACACGGAATTCAAAAGATGGAAAAACAACGTTTTATCAAAATGTTTATATGTCTACGTTGCTCGTCTAAACTCCGATAGAGAAATTGTTGTCTAAATAGAAAATGGGTAACTGTCAATAGAAATTGCCACTTAAGCCACTAGTCCTTCAAATACTAATTAGCGAGCATTAAATATCTAACACAAATTAGTAAGTACTACCTAATTAATATATTGGAATCAACAATAATAACTTTATCGCTACCGTAATAGTTCTAATATAACGAATTCGAAAAAGTTGTATTTGATGAAGTTACAATAGGCTCGAAGCTTATTACAGCCATTTTTAATTATCCCGGAAAACTATTTTGATAAAGTTTTTACAACTCCTAGATAAATCTTTTAATTTATTTGTTCTGTAATTTGAAAACATGCAAAAATCAAATAAAATTCTAGACACTGCTACAGCAGATGTCTGTAGATTTAACTTCATTTTGTAGCTGAAACCAACCTTTTCCTCGTATTAACTAAAATGATTCACATTTACAAGAAATAACAACAAAGATTCACATTTCAAATCGGGGATTTTCACTTCAAGGGCTTATTTGTGCAGGGTAATAAGTTTTAACGACACTACTTCTGAAAAATTAGTTTTAACGACATTTTACAGAAAAAAGATAAAAGAATTTATCATTTTCAGTTATACAGAAATAATGATAAAAAGATTTATCATTTTTCTGTATAACTTAAAAAGATAAATGAATTTATCATTATGCTGTAAATTGTCTTTAAAACTAATTATTAAAAAGTGCTGTACTTAAAACTTATTACCCTGCAAGTAGAAATCCTTTAACCTAATTTCCACTTTCAAAAAAATTCAAAAAGATTCATATTTTCACAACGTTCATAAAGTTTTAGTATGGTTAGAAAACATCGTAGCAAATCCAAAACTAGCATGAACAAATCCTTATTATTAATAGTTGTAATAACTTTGGTGTCACACTTTTTTGGTATCAACGTGAAATATCGAAAACACTCATCTATACATTATCAAATCTTAATCACATATAAATATGATCTCATGTTAAACACCTTTTACGAATACAAACGCTTCTAAAAATAAAATCTAATAATTAAACATGCTTTACAAATTTAAAAGGCTTTTAAAAATATGATCTAAAATTAAACTTCACTTACAAATTCAAAAATTTTCTTTACAAATATATAAATCTTAATATCATTTGAAAATAAAAAATAAATATTCTTTTGACTAATTTACACATGTACAATTTATAAAAAAAACAATTCATCATAACACTCGTAGTAAAATAAATACAATTACCAAGTGTTTTCTGAAACTAGTAATAAACGCATAACCAAAACAAGAAAATAGGCATAAGGACAGACTTAGAAGAAAAAAATTAGGTTGAAGGACAAGTTTGTTTTGTAGACCGAAGGACAATATTTGTTATAACTAGTATTTTGTACGGTGTAAAACAGAATATAATGTTAAATGTAACTAGCATTTTGTATAATATAAAAGTTGAGTATAGTGCTAATTATAAGTAGCATTTGTCCTTCAGCCTAAAAATAAAACTTATGTCTTTCAACATATTTTTTTTAAAGTTTGTCATTTTCCCTAATTCTCTCCAACCAAAAAACTACATTCTATCTATATTAATAAATTACTTATTTTTGGGATTATCCAAGCTGCGTAGCCGCGTGTTTAATGGTGCTTCTCGCATAGATAAATAAAGTTTCGAAAATAAACAAAGTCTGCAACTTTCCATTGTTCAAATTCATCTGTAGGCAGCATGAAAGGACCTGCATTTTTATTTCCACCGTCTCCAAATGGCTTTTTGTCAAACGGTAAAAAAAATAAATGATATTTTAATAGATATGTAAAAAAGCATTATGAAATTTCCATTGTACATACTAATTTATTTTATCAAAATAACTTTAGAAAGATACATTAAATTCAAAATTAATATTGAGCATCATTTACGTGGTTTCATTGATTCTAGTTTCATATTTGAAAAATAAGCAAAGTCCTCTTTTGGTGATAGTTATTAGGGTATGGTGACCAAGCCCTTAGATTTGAATTCTGTAAAAGCCCTTAGATTTGAATTTTGGAAAAAGGTTTTGCACATAAAATCCCTATTTCTGGTATAGTTACAAAAAGTCTTTATAGCAATGAGTATGTAAATTACGTTCTTATTTTTTCTAAATCAGAAAGTGCAAACTAACCTGCAGTTTTCTAAAGGAAAGTGTAAGTTAACTTGCGCTTTTCAAAAATTTCAAAATCAGAAAACTAAAAGGCGCTTCACATTTTTTGTCAGAAAAGTGTATGAAAACTTGCGTTTTCTATTTTTAAATTTACATATTAATTTCTGCAAGGACTTTTTTTATACCAGCATCAAAAACAGGAACATACAACTCTTTTCGTGTTTTGAGAAAACAGTTTAATTCGGATTTGGTGACATAATGTGTCTGCCTACATTTTGATTCCTAACTTACTCTAAATTATCCTCCATAGCTAAACAATTGAAGCACATATCCTGGTCTCATTTTCCATGGACCATCTTTCATTTTTTTTCTCTTTTTATTTGTTAAAAACTAAAAAAATCGAAAGACAGACAAGTTGCAGGTTCATGAAAAAGGGTACCAATTGATTGTTTCTCAAACAATTCCTACACTGTCATAAATATTAGTGTGCTTCTCCACTATCTCATTATGCTACATGCATTTCAATATGTCCGAATTCATCTTACTATCTATGTACCATGACATATACATTTAGAGTGCTACTATAGGCACATCGATTTTCACTTCTAGCCACCTCTACATAATAGCCAACTCTCTTTCTAACAGCATTTCTTTTTTAATTAGCAAGCACCCAACCATCATTTCAAAATCGCGCTTTTTTCCTCTTCTCCTTCTGCTCGTTCAAAGCTCCGCCACAACAATGGGAAAAAACTGGTCATACTTCGTAGGCAAGTCAGAAATCAAATTCTACAACTCAATCAAGTAAGTTTATTCCTAACAGCGATATTCTTTAATTAACGAACCCTAGACTACAAGTTCATCTAGTGAACCCTAGACTACAAGTTCATCTATCGAACCATAGACTGCAAGTTTATTCTTCCTAATAGCGGTATTTTTGCAAATATCAAACTCTAAACAGCAATTATCGAATCCTAGAGATTCCATGTATACGAACGGCGGTTGGACGCCGGTGTTTTCAAGTCGAGATAAGCGATTGATGGCCGATTGAGCTCGTGAATTGCTTGTATAAATTTTTTATTTATGCATACAATTCACCGATGAATGAACACATACCAAAACATAGGTATCACAATAATAAGTAATTGTACTCATATAAGTGATTTTGTTGATTTGAATTTATATAAGGATATTGTAGTAGAAGGCGGGAATGAAGAAGAAAATAGAAACGATAATGGTTTGGGAAATGAGGCGAGTGAAGAAGTTTCTGCAAATAGGTCTACTCACGATGGTTCGGGGAACGAGTCTAGTCAAGATGGTTTTGCAGATAGGTCTGATAAAGATGGTACGGGGGATGGTTCTTGTGAAGGCGGATCTGGAAGTGGTCCAAGTGATGAATCAAATGACGATGATTCGCGTAATGAAAAAATAGAATTGCAAACAGATGTTCCTCCCTTGAGTGTGCCTTTTTCTAGCAAAGCAGTTGATTGTATGTCGGTTGATACATCCATATTAAAAAGTTTCGAATCGCCCATTGCATTTGCTATTTGGAATAATCATGATGTTAGTTGGATTTTATTTTGTGCAATCTATTAAATAAAATCTCAAATTGTACGACAATTTATGATTTTTTATTTATTTATTATGTAGAAGCGAGGCCCGCTAAAATGTATTTCACATAAACGAAGTTCAAAGAATGGATTGTTGATAATATGCCAATTCCAGCTACTCAAAAAATTAAAAATTCAGATTTGTTTACTTTGGTACAATTTTCATATAAGCACATTGATTACGTGACAATTTCAGCTTTCATTGTGAGATGGCACTCCGAAACAAATTCATTTCATTTGCCTTTTGGAGAAATGACAATAACATTGGATGATGTTGCCCAAATTATAAAAATACCCATCGTAGGAGGTTGTATTTATGCGCAAGACGATGATCGTACTTCGATTCAACTTTTAATTGATTATCTTGGTGTTAATGTCGTTGTAGCGAGAGAACAACTAAATAATTCTAATTCAGTCAAGCTCAACTTTTTATTTGAAACATTAGAGGCAAAGGCAAATAAAGAAGATGCAACTGAAGATGATGATGTAGTCGTTGCCCGTGCGTATTTGCTTTATTTATTAGATTGCACTTTATTTTCAGATAAGTCGGGCACTAAGGTTCCGGTGCAATATTTGAGATGTGTGGAGAACACAAATCATTTGACTGAACAAGCTTGGGAGATGCGAGCATTAGCCTTTTTATGTCGTCAATTGAGTTTGGCTTCAAGAAGGGATGTAAAAACATATGGCTGGTTACTTGACATTGTTGACAGTAAGTCGTTCTATTTTTATTCAACCACAATAAAATAAGTACTAATGAAAAATTTATGTAGGCTTGGATTTACGAACATTTTCCTATGCTTCCTAATGCTACTCCTAGTAAAGATCACGAAGACACGATGCCAAGGATGTGTAGATGGCAACCAATGAAACAATATGGAGATACAACTTCAGCCCTAATACGGCTTCGAGAACAATTAGATGATTAATCTGCAGAAGATGTAAGTTAGATGATTAATGTTTATTTTTGGAACCCTTCTTTTGGCTATTTGAGTTCGCCTATTTTTTGAACATTGGTCATTGGCATGTTCATTTTTAGGTATGTTAGGATCTATATCACGGTGAGGTCTGATTAACCTTTGACTGAAGTGACATTTTATAATGGCGTCGTTTTGTGTTGGGATAATGCAGAGCCGTGCTATCCCAATGGAGTGCTACGTCAATTTTTTATTGTCCGCCGCATCCCTACGAATCCAATGGTTCCAAGAAAATGTCGTAGAGGTAGAAATGCTAATCAATACAAAATTGTATTTAACAATGGATATTGGTATTTAGAAAATTAGCAAGATCATATAGTTTCTTTAAAATCACACTCTATTCATGTAGTTGATTCTTGGAATATAATTTAATTGTCTCTAATGTTCATGAACTAACGAGTTCGATCGACAGTGGAAGACATTCAATGTGTTTTTTGTATATTTTATGTGCAATGGAATACCATACACTAATTGGTTCAAATGGTCACAAACGGATGCATCTAAAGCAACACAATTAATTTTTCCGTTTCTTTCACAATCAAATATAACGCATAAAAAGAAGTCTTACGTTGTAATTAATTTAAAAACGGTAATTGATATGCAATCCGTACGACTCCTAAACTTCTTTCAAAACTAGCTTTATTTTCGTATGTTGTAGACACAACATATTATCCATTTTCGACCATACTACAGCAAATGTTGCTATAGAAATGTATTAAGATGTTTTTTCAATTGAGCATGCGAAGACACAGCTTTATTTGTTGTCATATTATCATAGTGTTCAATTTTTATTTTCGGTCGGTGCAATGACCATCTTCTTCCAACTTTGTAAAAATATCTTGGAAACTTCATTTGTTTTAAACTCCGGTTTGTAATTAATAATGACATTATTTTCCTTGTGCCATAAACACATCATCAATTTTGCATGTGGAAATTTTTTCTTAATTCCATTTATCAATGCCCTTTTTCTATCGCTAACTATAACTTCCCGTAGTCTATCGGGTAAATAAAAATGTTTTAGCTTGAGTAGCACCCATTTCCAATTCTCCTCCATTTTATGTGCTAGAAATGCATGAGCAATACTAAATGTTCGATCCGTAGAAGTCATACCAACCGTTTCCAATAAAGGCATATTATACAGGTTTGTATTATGTACTATCAAGTAAAAGAGTAGAAAACACTTACACAATACGGACGATTCCAGATGAGACCACGTTATATCTGTCAAATGATCGATTTTCACATCAGCCCGCTCAAAATACAAATAATGTTTCTGCTCAAGCAATTTCATTAACTGTTGCATTTTCGATCTACGTTCCATCGCTGACAATTGCATTTTTATTTTGCAATATACATGGTCTTCGAGTTGAGGTATTTTTCGGAAACGGCTTCTTAAGGGTTACTAATACTTCTTTGGGAGGCACGCCTGCAACGCTCATGTCTTCTAAAAAAAATTTCCTCATCAATCAACCATGTCACATACAGATGTCCTTCTAAGGAAGAAGGAAGTTCATAGTGCTTCGTTGATTACATATATTTTCCATTTATCTTCGGCAAGATACACTCCCATCAATACGAATGGACATTTGCATTTTCTAGTGCCACTAGGCCCGAGTCGTTTTACATTGTTTTCCTTTTTTTGCCGACTTTGACTGATGAATACGATAGACTCCAGCCCTTTCACATTCCAATTGCAACATTGGTTTCTTCCAGGTCCTAATTTATCGGTCTTTAGAACGAAAACAACGGTATTCATCCATTGTTCTGATGTTTACACCATCGGATTAATGTGTTCTGCGAATCAAAGACCGGAGATCACATAACAAATAAAACAGCATAGTTCATTTTTATAACCCCATTAAAGATCGTAGATTTTTTAATGAACACTTACTCGATCGGTCGTAAAATGGTTTATCAAATCAACTTTTATGTCTTTTGAATCATTTGATCGATCATCTTGCATCATATTTGTATCATCAACATATTTATCATCCGAAATAATAAGGAAACTATCATTTTTGTTATCGTATAAATTCTTCATGTACGAAAAGGAAAAAACAAATTTAATATAATCTATTTGTAAAATAAGACATATAAGCTGTACGGTAAAAAAAACCCTAAAAATCAACAATTTACGTTGGCATTCTCTGTTACAACTTCATCAAATTTAATGTCCTTCAACTTTGAATTAGCCAACGGATCAGAAGAAATATCCTAAAAAGTAATAGAAAACCCTAAGTAATAGAAACCCCTAGATAACTTTTCCTAAAAAGCGATATAAAACCCTAAACAACATTAAAAAAAAGGTCTCTTTTTTATCTTCTCCTTCCATCATCTACTTGGCAAAAGAGAGTATTTTATTTTAGGGTTTAGGATTTGATTTTTTAGAGAAGTACTTACTACTTTGAGAAGAGGAGTTAAGGCCGTAAAGAACCGAATGAAAGAATATAATATGGTGGCCAAAATTGCACACAAAATAATCACTTCTATTAAAATTTTAAAGGCGGTCAGAAGAGAAAATGGGGTGTCAATAGCAGCGCACTACAGTTAAGGTCTTTTTCCCTCCACATAATAAGTAGCATTTTATAGCGGGGATTTGCACAGCAGGTCTTTATTTCTGATGTTTTTACAAGAAAAGTCTCTGTAGCAATAGGTATTGTTAGCGTCAAAATTGGTCATTAACACCCAAATGTAGACGAAAGCACCAATTAACAGTCACTGTAACAGATAGAGTGTGTGTAGAGAGTAATAATATGAAAAACAGTTGAAATTAAAATGAAAGCAGTAAAGAACAGCAGATTTTATAGTGGTTCGGCTAACTCTGCCCTACGTCCACTCCGGTAATTTCTTTTTGTTGATATGAGACTCAGTTACAATTACAAAGTGATAGGCTAGCCTTAGCCTTCGGAAATAGAAGGTCAGAGAGCAAAGGAGAAGAAGAAGAAGAAAGATTCATTTTCTGAAGCCCTACATGCCCTATTTATAGACACGTCCAGGTAGTTGTTGGGCTCTCTGAATATCCTGAGCCCATCAGGGCCGAACGGCCCATGCCGAACCAAAATGCCGTGCCGAACGTACTTGCCTCTCCCAATGTCGAGCCTCATATGATGCCAAATAGCCTATCAAGCCGACCGCTTCCTGATGCCGAACATACTTCTTATGCCGATCACAGTGAGGCCGAACACTCTGAATGTTGTGGGATGTATTTGTGCCGAACGATACCGAAAGCCGATCCAGTGTCTTGGCCGAACGATGTCTCGGCCGAACGATGTCTTTGCCAAACGATCCAATGCGTCGAACGATCCCTGATGCCGAACGTTCCATCCAATGCCGAACGATCCATCCAATGCCGAGTCATCCCTTATGCCGAGCGACAACCAATGCCGAGCCATCCCTTATGCCGAGCATACTCGTATGCCGAACGAGGCAACTAAGCCGAACATACTTGTAGGCCGAACGAGGCAACTATGCCGAACGTACTCGTAGGCCGAACGAAGTACTTGTGCCATGTAACCCCTTCATTTCTTGACCAAATGACATATCCAAGTAAACTTCATCCTTCAAAACCAAATCCATCATACTCCAAACTCGATAGTCGTCAAGTTAGTTAGGTTGAATCCGCCTACTTATGGCTTTGACAAAAGGCGGGTTAACACTTGCCCCCCAAAACATGCCTTGCTATTGGAAGGTGTGTTTTGAATAGCCTCAAATCCAATATCCAAAGTCCATATCCTTTTTGTGACCATACTATCAAATCCATGACCTCTCCGGGCTTAATCTTGATTTTGTAGACCTCGCCGGGTCGTGTTATCCTATTCCAGCCTTGACTTTTCCATCACGGGCTTGTATGTTCTCCGGCCTCGACTCTCCGGTCAAAGACTTTGATATTCACCGGCCTCAGCAAACCGGCTAAGAATTTTGATATTCTCCGGTCTCGACTCTCCGGTCAAGGACTTTTTATATTCTCCGGCCTCGACTCTCCGTTCAAGGACTTTTTATATTCTCCGGCCTCGACTCTCCGGTCAAGGACTTTTTATATTCTGCCCGAGTCCATTTCTTCGCTCTCCGGCGAAGGGACTCGTAACTTGTGACCATTGCCCCGTCTCTCCGGTCGGGGCAGTAATTATAAAACCTGAACTGTTTATTACATTGATCCAAAAACAAATATAAAACCAGAAATCCGTATCAAAAATCAAACATCCAAACCAGAATGGGAAACCAAGAAAAAACCAACCAAATCGGGAGTTCAATCCAAACTCCAAAACCATACCAAAGAAAAGTAAATGTCCGAAATACGAAAGAGAGAACCAAAGTTTGCAGAAAACTAGAAAGAAAGCATAATTTCATAGACTCAAGTAGTACGGTTTTCAGTTATCTCAGAGCACGCCTAGGGACCGTCCTCAATCCCGTACGTATGTATGTGACCTAGCCGTATTACTTTGAGTTCTATTACTTATTCAAAACCATGAACCTGTTTAGTTGATAGTAAACCGGCGTTGACCAGACCCAATGCCGCCATTGCTAGAGGTAGGTGGTGGCAGCTCTTGCTCCCCTGTCGTAGTTCGATTCCTGACATATTGCTGTAGGTGACCATTCCTTACATGCTCCTCAATGATATCCCTCAAATGCCTACAGTCGTTTGTGTTGTGCCCATTCAGCTCATGGAATAGGCAATGCTTTCCCGATGTCCGTTCGTATTCTGAAGGCTCTCTCTTTGCTGGCTTTCGGTATTGGAGCCGCCCTCGAGTGTCCAAGTAAATCCTTTCTAGAGTCTCAGTTAAATCTGTGTAAGAAGAAAACTTTGACTCCCTCCGAAATTTCTTCGAAGTGCCACCATTTTCATTCGTTTTCCTTTTTCCTTTATCATCTTTACTTAGATCCTCCCTGGATGGACCTCCACCCCTCACTGCATAAGCTTCAGCCTCTCTCCCTACTCTCTCAGCCTGCGCATCCTCCTGTCTCAAGAACCTTTCCGCCTCATGATAGAACTCCCCGAGATCCCTCGGTGGGTCCCGTTCCAATGATATTTTGAAATCCGAGTTATCCGCAATTCCCGAGACGGCTGCCATCAAAACCATTGACGGATCGGGTCGATCCACTGAGGCTACCATTGCGTTGAATCTGGTTAAGAAGTCCCTGAGCGATTCCCCTTTCCATCGTTTCATAGATGTCAGAGTCATCACGTTCTTGGGTCTAACTATGTGGACCCGAAACTGTCTCATAAACCTCTCAATTAGCTCCGTCCATGTGCCGATAGAACCATCCTCCAGCTGTCTAAACCACATAGCTGCGATATCTGTCAAATATAATGGGAAGCATCGAGCCATGACCTCATCCGATGCCCCCAGTACCTCCATATGCCTTATGTATTTCGTCAGATGAACCGTTGGATCCGCCTTCCCATTATACATTTCCAAATTTGGTATCTTAAATTCGGGTGGGTTCCTAGCTTGCCTGATAGTAGGAGTAAAGGGACTCCTATGTACATCCTCCAAGTCTCTATTTACCAATCCACCTCTCATAGCCCGTCTAAACATCTCCGCTAATCTGTCGTTGCCCCCAAGATGTAATCCTTGTCCATCGCCTCTGGTCTGCCCCCCGAGTTTATGAGGGAATTCTGGCACATACTCCTCATCTCGCACTCCTGCACTCCTGTTGGTATCGGGTTGCACAACATCATCTGGTATCCCTCCATGGGTTGGTCCAACATTTCCTGGTGGTATGCCCCCAAATCTAGATCCATCTGGATTGGTAGTTGTTTGCTGATTGGGGGTTGCCCCCTGCCGAGCTATTCCCTCTGCTTGCTGGTTGAGTGCTTCTGATCCAGCTCCACGGATCTGAGCTCTTGCATTTTCTGTTTGTGCAAATTGTCTGAGAAGAGTCTGCATCATCTCCTCTTGTCTTTTCATCATCGCCTCCATTTCCTCTCTAGTGATGTAAATGGATGCTCCACCTGCTCCATCTCCAGAGGAAGCCTCTTGACTTCCCTCCTGATTGCTCATTTCCATTACTTGCTTCCTTACTGATGGTCTAGCCATTGCTCTTTTAAATCCAAGTTTCTAACTCCAAAATTCCTGAGTTCAACTCTCAGTGAAAGCACCAAAATGTTAGCGCCAAAATTGGTCACTAACACCCAAATGTAGACGAAAGCACCAATTAACAGTCACTGTAACAGATAGAGTGTGTGTAGAGAGTAATAATATGAAAAACAGTTAAAATTAAAATGAAAGCAGTAAAGAACAGCAGATTTTATAGTGGTTCGGCTAACTCTGGCCTACGTCCACTTCAGTAATTTCTTTTTATTGATATGAGACTTAGTTACAATTACAAAGTGATAGGCTAGCCTTAGCCTTCGGAAATAGAAGGTCGGAGAGCAAAGGAGAAGAAGAAGAAGAAAGATCCATTTTCTGAAGCCCTACATGCCCTATTTATAGACACGTCCAGGTAGTTGTTGGGCTCTCTGAATATCCTGAGCCCATCAGGGCCGAACGGCCCATGCCGAACCAAAATGCCGTGCCGGACGTACTTGCCTCTCCCAATGTCGAGCCTCATATGATGCCAAATAGCCTATCAAGCCGACCGCTTCCTGATGCCGAACATACTTCTTATGCCGATCACAGTGAGGCCGAACACTCTGAATGTTGTGGGATGTATTAGTGCCGAACGATACCGAAAGCCGATCCAGTGTCTTGGCCGAACGATGTCTCGGCTGAACGATGTCTTCGCCGAACGATCCAATACGTCGAACGATCCCTGATGCCGAACGTTCCATCCAATGCCGAGTCATCCCTTATGCCGAGCGACAACCAATGCCGAGCCATCCCTTATGCCGAGCATACTCGTATGCCGAACGAGGCAACTAAGCCGAACATACTTGTAGGCCGAACGAGGCAACTATGCCGAACGTACTCGTAGGCCGAACAAAGTACTTGTGCCATGTATCCCCTTCATTTCTTGACCAAATGACATATTCAAGTAAACTTCATCCTTCAAAACCAAATCCATCATACTCCAAACTCGATAGTCGTCAAGTTAGTTAGGTTGAATCCGCCTACTTATGGATTTGACAAAAGGCGGGTTAACAGGTATGTAAATTAGGTCTCTGATTTTTCTAAATAAAAAAGCGAACACTAATTTATAGTCTTCTGATAGAAATTGCAAGTTAATTCGGGCTTTTCAAAATTAGAAAAAGAAAAGAAATTCAAAATCAGAAAACTGCAAATTACATTGCATTTTCTATCAGAAAAGTGCAAGGCGTCTTACGTTTTCTATTTTTTTAAAAAAAAAACCAATTTACGTATACATTTCTATTGGAACATATTTATGACAATATCAAAAACAAACCAGTGCCTCTTTTCTTGTTTTGTAGCCCCTTATGTTTAGCACATTTTATAGCTTATAGCATTTTGGTTGAAGTCCGATGGAATGGATGGAATGTGATACGTACGCATTTGAACTTAAAAGCTGTAATGAGAAACAAGTCAAAAGATGGTGGGTATGTCGATAAGTACAGCACCTTGCTTTCTTTGCTTGTCAGCTTTTCAACAAATTGACGTTGACAAGTTGATGTCCGTTTTACTCCACCCTTCAATTAATTCCTTCACGTCCATGCACACTGACACTTTAAATGATGTTTGTATTATTTTATTGCAAATTATTAGAATATGAAGAAGTCCACGTAATTTTATCTCCTACATTCAATTTATATACGTGTAAGTTATGCTACAAAGCATCTAGCATTAAAAAAATCTTAGTGTGCGATTAGTGGATATTATTTTAACGGCAACATTTTGTTAGAATATCGACATATCTACGTTAGATATGCCTACGTCACTCGTAATTTATTTTTGAAACGCAGGAAAATCTGACGGGTCGGTGAACTCATGAGAATGGTACGGTAAAGTCGTCCGATGATCGAGGCTTCCATACCCTCGGTAAATTTATATAAGATACGGAAGCGTATAATAGGAATCGAACTACTGCCTATTTAGCACAACCCAAACCACATTTATACTACGCCGAGCCCACGGACTGAGCACCAGTAATGAAGCATTGTTACTATTGTCAGATGTAGTGGTTGTCATGCGTTATAGATGTAGATGGTTGTTTATTTATGTTAATGTATTGAATTTGTATTAAGTATTAAATATTAATTCCAATATATTAATAATTAACTATTAGTTATTAAATACTAATTAGTGATTAAAAAAAATCTAATACCAATTAGTAGATATTATTTATTAATTAATATATTATAATTAATATTAATTACCTTATGGCAATTGCCACGAATTGCTGTCCTGAGACTTCGTTTTGTAATAGCGTGAAGTTTTTTTACAACTGTTTCTGACCGTCACGGAAGCCCGCTGTAGTAAAGTATTTTACAATCATTTTAGCATGTTGAAATAAATCAATTTTAATTATTTTTTCTCATTATAATAGTTTTTTACAACTGTTATTGTCTGTGGCTAAATTAATGCAAAATTAAAAAATTTCGACCACTGATGTCGTGCGCGTCCATACATTTAATATCATTTTGCAACCGAAACATCCATTTAACACATAACAACCAAATTCGTTTATATTTACTAAAAATTACATGGAAGATTAACATTCCAAAAATCCATAAAAATGCATTAATTCGCATCATTATTAGGTCTTAGAATTGTTACATAACTTCGAAGTTCAATCATAAACTAACATAAACTGATTGTACAACACAATTACCTTATAGTAACTTGTAATAAATAGATAGTTTTAGCTTGTAGCTAAAGATACACATAAATCTTCTTCCAGATATCAACACTAGAAAGTACCACAACTTAAAATCAATTTTACTTCTTAATACCACATTCCTCTCTATAGGCTACCATTATTGTATCTTATTCATTTCATTGTTTAACTTCAATTTGAAAATCCAGTTCCTTAAAAAAACTCTTGACCCTAAATCAAGAGAAGAGAAATTCATTCGAACTCAAGCATAAGAGCACCGACATCATTGTGCAGTAAGATACATTACAACCACTTACATTGCCAGCAGCTATCCTTCATTTAGTATTTCTTAATAAAATTATTGATGTTTTAAATTTTTGTACTGAATTTTATTATAATTAGTTAATACAGGAGCTGAGAAAAAAAATTAGTTGATATTTAGGTTTTAGTTCATGTTAGGTTTTGATTAGAATTCAAGTTAATTCTGTTTTTATGAAATTAGTTTAGTTTAAAGATGAAAAACTCAAGTCAATTATAATTTATAGAGATGGAATTAGGAATCAAGTTGAATGGATTTCGATAATGTGTAGATCAGTGAAAAATTATTGTGCTATTAGAAAGTAGGTAATTTTGTTGAATTTAATAAAAAACTACAGTGCTGAAAAGAGAATTATGGATGTTTTTAGTAACACATTAATTTTAATCTCCATTGCCTCTACATGGATGCGTATGCAATAAAAATGTAAATGAAATTTCAGCAGTACAAAAGACTTTATCAAATATCCATTGAAACAACTTATTGATTTCATCAACATAACTTTAGAAACATACCTTCAATACAAAATTAAGATTGAAATTCTAAAGTACCATTTACATGTCGAATGTCATGTTTGAAAAATGGAAAATGATATCATGTGTCCTAGGGACACATGTTAATGTTGATTAAATTACCCGACTAACCCCTTTTGAATTACACTTATATTTTTATGTCAAATGGATAAAATAAGTATTTGAATTTTTTTTGTTTTTTTTTGTTTTTTACAGAATGATATAGTGATAGTTATTAGGGTATGGGAATTGAGGACCAAGCCCTTAGATTTGAATTCTGAAAAAACAGCTTTAATTCGGATTTGGTGACATAAAGTCCGTCTGCCTGCATTTTGATTCATAATTTAATTTTAAATTACCCCCTGTAGCTGTACAATTGCTACACTGTCATAAATGCCAGTGTGCATTTCCATTATTCTAGACGCATTCAATATGCACGGATCCATGTTACCATTGATGCACTAGAACATATAAACTTAAGCTGGGTTCTCTGAAACTTAACGGAATATTTGAATAGAGAAGTTGGTTGAACGGAAACCGCATTTGACGACACGAACGATGTATTTAAACGAGCATTTAAGCATGGTATTTGAATGGAAGAATGTGGTAGAGAATATAAAACAATGGGTGTTGATGTCTACCGTTGGTGACGCGTTCGATGCATCAGATGCTAACATACCTCCCTCCAACATTTATCAAACGAAGCTAGGAGCGAGACTAACTGTGTTGGACGTTCGACGTGTTGCGAATGGTACTTTAATGCCTTTTTCTACACATAACGAGCAAAAAGGACACGCTTTAGTAAGTATTAAAAGATAAATAAAAGAAAAGCGTTTGGTAACTAAGGCTCCATTTGGTTTGCCTTTTTAGTTTTATTTTTCTGCCTAAACAAAAATGTACATTTCTTATATATTGTTGAAAAACAAGCAATTTTGAAGAAAACGAAATCAATGTAGAAAATAGAAAACAAGTTTATTTGACTTTTCGTGTTTTGGAACATAACAAATGGATGGAAAACATTTCATCTACTCCACTGCTCATCTATCGTCGCGATGGATAAGGATTATAAACAATTTTTCACTTTTTCTTGTATTTTGTAGTGTGGGTTGAAGATATAAAATACAAAACTCAAAACGAAACCAAACGGACGCTAATTATTTAGTTATTTAGAGTTAAAATGTGAACCTACTACGTTGAATTTTTCTCCAATTTTCATGTGCTAAAGCATACTACGTAAACCTACATTGAATTATTATTTTCTATTTTCATGTGCTATATGATAGGCCTTTCAAGTGGTCGAGTACGGTCCAAATATCTTAAATACCGAATCCGAACCTTGTAACAATAATATGAATTCAATCTGGATTCGTAGGGTATTTCAAAACAATAGCAAAATATGAGCCATTGAGCATTTCAAGTCCATTAGATAATGCCTCCATATCAAACTCATAATATTTATATTACAATCATTATTTGAATTTGCAATTTGCAATTTTTGTAAAATTTATAGGCAAATAATACCAACATACAATTGAGTAGCGGTGCAGCCAAATTTATAGTAAAAATAAACAAAAATATTTAAACACAAAGAATAAAATGGTAAAAAATAACATAAATGTTCATGTTTTGATATTATGAAAAACTAATAATCCGATCGGGTTCAACCCAAGTCGGATTTTGGTAAAACCATGTCTGACCCTAATGGTAACGGATCAGACGTGAGGTGGTTAGTGCAAAACTCGTATCCGTATTTACAGGTGGGTTTGGACCGTGTTTGGACTGAAACCCACATCATGGACAACCTACATATCAACATAGGTATCTGTGGATATTCAACATTTGCATCACTTAGGAGGCGTTTGGATTGTTAGAACAGATGATGAACTCAACATAGCTATCTGTGGATATTCAACAATTGCATCAGTGATGGAACTTTCTACGTTGATGACCAATAACCTAACCATTTTTTGGACATCGCTAGATGCATATTTTTATTTTATCTGTACTACCACAAATCACATAAATTTCTAAATTTTCAGAGAACCTACGGAACTGTCAATGTATATGGTCAAAGACTCAAAGAGGTATTTTTGAACCATAAGGATCTTCAAATTAAAAAAGAAACGCACCGCTTCATTTTTCATATTTTTACAAAATCAATTTAACCATGATTTTCATAATCTTAACCATCAAATTAATGGATTACCTTATCAAAATAATTTTGGACACTACGATACGTCATCGATATACATTTTTTATGAATCTTTTTTCGGTTAACATTTATTATTGAATGTTCAAAAATATTCATGAAATAATATTACATTCAAATCGAAAAAGTAAAAATTAACGATTAACATGGTCCTTACGATCGGATCAGTTCGATCACTAAAACATTTGACATTCCATCGACATGGTAGACTTTACAATTCTATCTTGGAAACCAACAGCATTCCCTCAAGCATGAAGGAGAAGTCTAGGTAATCTCTCTACAAAACTCCATATTAATACTTTACATAAGCAAATACATTGTACTCATAAAAAACTACATATATACTTTGAAACAATTCATTTTGGGTAAGCTTTTGAATGTGAAAAGATTTTCGGTGGTGTCACTAAATTTGAGCGTGTTTTATTTTTTTTGACAAAAGTTTTTGTTGTGTTTTGACAGTTTTGAATATCTTTTTTATCATATTTCGAAATGAGCATATATACGGTCTTGACAACATTTACTTGTAATGAAAAGAAATTTCAATCCTACGTGCCATCAATTTCATTGTTTTGGCAAGAATTGTTTGTAACAAGAGGAATTTCTAATTTTATTTGTCACCAATTCCATATATATGTACATATATCACGTTATACGTCATATTTTTTTTGATATAGGGCTTTATTGTTCAGCCCATAAATTCACAATGTGAGCCAGACCAACCAGTTTGATTGAATTTTTTAGGTCCTCTCATACCCAAAGGTGTATTTCGTTTAATAATTACCTTGATTACATTGCTTCTGACCAATCCACTAAAGTTGTACCATTCATTTGAACCCCAAAGGCCACAAATAGCAACAAAATTTATCTAGTAGACCACAAAAAAAGTAATTTTAACACCTCTTCCCTCATTTCCGTAACTAAAAATACAAGTTGCAACACATACCAATTATCAAGTTTTTTGTAAGATTGCTGATTGAACCTATATAGTTATATCATTTAGCGATTTCATTTTTATCCGTTGAGCGACGGCCCTTTCACTTGACACCGTCGGATCACTAAGGCCGATTTTCGTCCCTGCTCGACGGGTGGGTCTTGCAGCCAAACTCCCTTATGCCTTTGCACTCGAGGGCCAATCTCCGTCCGGCATGAGAAAACCTCTGCACGCCTCCGTTACCTTTTGAAAGGCCTACGCCCCAGAGAAACTGTAGCAGCGAATATGCAAATTGTTATAGCGAGTATATAGCGAAAAATAAAGGAGGTATAAAAAACTTCGTTGGTATAAATAAAATATCTAAAATTAGTTTATTTTCATTCTCACAATATTTATAAAAAAATATATTTTTTAGTTTAAATAATAAAACTGAAAAAATCATAATTTTTGCTGACTTGATATGATGATTAATTATATTTTTAATTTACACCAAGTACTTATGCCTTAAATTTAGGTATTTAACATAACTTTATTGATTTGGTTTAAAATGAATTAGTTAAATCAACCTTGGAATATTAACCGTCGTATTTCCAATCTTGAAGTTTATATGCATTATTGGTAGTAAATTGATATAACTCTAACTGTTTTTTGCAAATTTATTTATTTGCCTCTAAAATGATCAATATGAACGCACATGTTATTAGTTCATTTAGACACATTATTAATTTTCAAGCTACTCTTTAACTTAAATTACTATTTTTTATACTTTAATGTTAAATATTACACAAAAAAATCATGTACGGTTAGTATGGTTAACCGCGGTTTTTAAATTCTTCAACCGTTACCGTTGTAGCCGGTATTCGCATAAACGGTTGGTTGATTGAACTATTTAACCATAACAGCCTTAGCCAAACCCACCTCTTGAAGCCCTAGCTAGCGCCACCTCACCATGGCAACCTCATTTTTTCTCATGGTTTATGAACCAATTCGATTGTTACGTTTTAACCGTAAATGAATTCTACGGTCGTCCATTACTATTTGTTGTCTCATGCTTTATGCAAGTACGTAACTTCTATTTCCCATTCATCTCACTGCATTCTTGAGTCTTATAAGTGATCCAATGTGTAATGTTTAAAGTTTCTTTGTAAATGTGATATTAATGGCAAATTCTACCATTTATTCAGTTCAATTATGTGCCACTAAAACCCGAAAAATCACCGCTATAGCGCGCTCTTGGACCGCTACGCTATTTCAGTTTAATGCTATTAAATAGTAGATCGTCTTTAAGTCCCGTTATTCAAGATTTTTTAGCATCTCTTTTGACTTGTAAACAAATTGTTGCGGTAACGGCTATAAGAATTTATAGCGTCAACAACGGTTACGCTGATCGGTAGTAATAATGACCATAACCGCAACCGTAGCACCCCTAGGTTTGGCAATTGTGAAAGAGACGGATGTTTAGTGAATTATTAGAAATATTAGAAGCATAGTGTAATATTAGAGCATCTTAAATGCAACTATAGTTGCATTATAATTTGATGGACACTTCACTATTTCACGTTGTCTTCTAAAATTTTGTCTTCGACGTTAATTTCATTTTCGATGTGATTGAAAAAATTAGACATTGTTTAGTTTTATACACTAAATTTCACATTGCGATTTTCTCTTTTCTTTGGCGGGTTTTACAAAACATTTGTTTTATGTAATTTTAATAAAACTGAATCTGGGCATATTTGTTAATTTTACAATTTAGCATTGGAGAAAAGCGCTCTATGTCAATATAATTTATTACCATATTCATTCGACAATGTTTGCCAAGTGAAATTACATTGAATTTAGATTGAAGATGCTCTTCGACACGTACTGTACAATATCTTATAGTTTACATAACATAAATAAAAAGGACTTTATTTATATATTTTTTTCACTAGATGGATGAATTATTTATTTGAAAATTATAATTACTTTTTAAGAAAATATCTTAACTAAATAACTTAGTAACATCAATTTTCCAACTTTTTATAATTTTGGGAAAATTTTGATATAGTTTAATAATGTAAACTAGCTATTAATATCAGGTAATAGTTCGTATCGACTGCTAATTGCGTCGATTCTCGTTGAATATTGTTTACATCGATCACGTCGGCTTAATTGGTTAAACGTTCACTCTTATTTTAAAATTTCTTTACTAATTTCTTGGAAATCAATGAACTATTTTATTCTTTAATTGTTTAGAAGAACTGAAATCAATGAAATTCTGGAAAATTTGAAAATTTTGGAAAAATTATCTTAAAATTTTGAAATTCTTTTGAACTTTGTTACGCTTCTTCGGTATTTTGCATGATTAGTTAGCACGAACAATTAAATCTTCAAGGGAGAAACTTTCCATCTGCCTAGAATTTTCGTTTGTTATTAACAATGTTTTATTGAAGGTGGTTACGCGATAGCTTACAACCCATAAGCAAGACAAATATATATTTACTATTTTACAACAAAAAACAAAATTGTTAAAAAAGTTTATTAGAACTTTTGAAGAAAAGGTGTTTGCAAAATCAAATTTATTAAAACTTTTACGAAAAAACAGTTGCAAAAGACCTCTATTACAATGTTTGTTGTGCGAAGGTTGTGAATGAAAAGTTATTATAGGTTCATTTAGATGTAGCATAACTATTAAATATTAATAACTAATGGTTAATTGTAAGATTAACTATATTGAATACACAACCATTTCTTACTTTCTACTCCACTTCCTACAAACTATTGTTCAAAGGGGCTTTGCACCGAAGGTCCTTATTTTCGATGTTGTTGTAAAAAAAGTCCCTATGATAATAAGTATGTAAATTAAGTCCTTATTTTTTGTAAATCAGAAAGCGCAAACTATCTTGCGCTTTTCTTATAAAAGTGCAAGTTAACTTGCGCTTTTTAAAAGTTTAATTTTTTTTTGAAAAATTCAAAAAATTTTAAAAAAATTCAAAAATTTTAAAAAAAAATTAAAAATTAAAAAAAAAAATCAAAATAAAAAAGCGCAAACTAGCTTGCGCTTTTCTGATAAAAGTTGCAATTTATCTTGCATTTTCTGGCAGAAAAGTGCAAAGCACCTTACGTTTTCTACTTTTAAAAAAATAGGGACTAAATTTACATACTTATATGTACAGAGACTTTTTTTATAATAACATCAAAAATAGGGATCTGTAACTCGTTTCTTGATTGTTCAAAAATATCACGAGTATCTCTAACCCAAAATTGTTGGTAAAAGCACGTTGATACCACTAGTTCTAAACTAAATTTTTAGAACATAACATCTCCATCTAGTATCAATAATTTTCTTACAACAACAAAATCCGCTTAGAACAAGCCAACGAATGAAACACAAACACATGTACGTGCATGCACACACAGACATACACACACAATATATATATATATATATATATATATATATATATATATATATATGTCTGTATGTATGTATGTACATATGTATTTTTGTTGTTGTTATTCGTAGACAAGCAATGATTCATACCCAACCCCCTTAACCATAAAATTGTTTATAGAATAAAGTGCCCTTCAAATCTCCACTCTTATATGAAATATTTATGTGCATACTTATACATGTTTATGTATTTTATTTTATATATACTTACACTATCATTAGCATATCACATTCATTCATAAAGTCTCGCATTAAACCTTGATATGATTCATAAGCTCGAGTATACTCATCCAAATTATGTATGAATATTCATTTGTTTACCTTACGCCAAACAATGGACTTGTGAAGGACTTGTACTTTGTTCTCGGAAACCAATTTAGAAGAGTTACAACAATCCACCAATCAGTTCGAAAACCACTCCAACCTCTACATTGCTAGAAAAACGCAACCACCACATTTACGGGCTCGAGAATCCCTCCCTTTTGCCATGATTCCCATGGTTTGTTGATAATCCCATTTCTACTGCCATGACAACTTTTTATTTTCTCATGGGACGATTCCACAATCGCAACTGCACTTTCAACAATTTAGTTCAACTATTTGTTTAATATATTAAACATAGGGCTGTCAATGGATATCCGAAAAATCTGAAATCCCTCTGCATCTGTATCCGAAAAGCGGATAAATATCCAGTATCTGTAAAAGCGGATGCGGATGTGGATACGAAAATCCCCATCCGAAAATTATCCGTCTAGTTTTTATCAAGATTATAGTCTAAATTATTTGTATTTTAGTACAATGAAATTTATTTATTTATTTATTTATTAAGTTGGTAGTTTATATTGCATGAACTTAATGCATATTAACTACCCAAAACTATTTACTATCATCATATTTGTTTATTTTCAACACTTTTATAATCAATGGGACAATTTTTTTTACGACAAATCAAAATTTTCTATTTATTTTTCTTGATTTTTCGATCGCTAGCGGATAAGATAGTCATCAGATACCCGTCCGTATCCGCAGATGCGGATATCCGAAAATGATATCGGATGCTAATGTGGATATGACGATATCCATATCTGAAAATATCCGTTGACAAACTTAATTAAACACACCTAAACTCATCCATCTACCCTCAATAATCCATTTTTTAACATATCAAAGAGAGTGGTCGGTCACTTATCCAATATTTTAAAAGAAGGATAAGAAATGAATGCCAAAGACCGTAATTTGTGCATTAAGGACCGTATAATCTTAGCCACAAATTTATCTAGTACCTAAATGGTGGACAAACTTATATTTTTTCCACGGCTTTCTTCTTGGCTGCATCATTACTTCTTCACTCTTCTCAAATCCCTCACTACTTAAGCACGAAAACGAACCAAGAATTCCCTAATTTTCTCTAAAATAAAAAATGTTTTGGCCAAAATAATGGGAGTTTTGGATAGTATACGATATAGTAGAATTAATAAATCAATGTTAGATGTTAGAAAAGGTGAAAATAGGAACGAAAGACATGGTGAACATGGATGTGGCAATGGTGCTACCTTCGAGCTTAAGCAGATATCGTAGAGCAATTGTAACAACCCGCCTTTTTGACCATTGGGTTCGACGTCCGAAACGACGTCGATAGCTCGAGAACCCAAAAAGATGACTTGTTAAAATATGATAAGAAGTCACAGATACAGTCCTACCAATATCTTTCAGAGTTTTACGGTGGAAGAAAATAAAATATAACAGATCGATAACAATAATCATCTCAGATCACCATAATATTTCTACACTGTCATACATAAATACATATATATGTCAGTACAACACAAAACAAACAAAATCTATATCAAATCCAGGTCATAACACTTATTTACATCATTTACAATACATATATATAAATCCCCTCTTCCATCCTATCTAGAATCCAAACTCCATCGACCTAGGCATATAAATAAAGAGGAAAAATAGGAGTGGGTCAGTCATACTTCTATTGAGTGAGTCATACTTACTTTACATATACTACAAAGATGATATTATAACATGATATGAGTCTAACGTCTTGGGCACCTCGGATCTTGCTGTCATACTATACTTATTATACCGTATATGTCTGATTAAATCATATTAAATCTATGTGGACTCACTTTCTTGGACTTGTCTTGTGCGATGCAGGATCGTGTGTTGTTTACTGCCATATCAATCGCATGTAGGACTCACTTACATGGACTCGCCTCACATGCTATTTGATCACCTGTTGTTCTCATAACAAATTAGACTCACATCCTGGACTTGCCTCTTGCATTATAGGATTTCTTAGCATTCATCCTGCATACTGGTCCGTTAAAGAACTATAGGGAAGCGACGCAACACCAAGATCACCCACTTGTGCCACTAGCAATTTTCATTCTTCCTCCATGTCGTTTCGCCTCCAATCGTCTCCAATCCGCCTCTGATCATCTGAGAACATTCCTAGTACCTTAAACTATGTTCTTATCATTGGTTTTACACTTTAAATTCAAGGAAAAAAGAAAAATCCAGTTTTCAATTTATTATAAATTCCAATCCCTCCCAAACCTATGTTTAAATTCGAATTTCAGTGATTACAAAGTGTTATCTACTCTATCTCGACTGTAAATCATATATTTAGGATTATAATTGCATTATATCGAGAGGAAAGCATGAATCATTTACCAAAATCCCTTGTCACTACCTAGGAATTCGCTATCCAAACTACCGTGCTTCCACATTTCATATTCCCATTCTCAACTTGGTTTAGATGCGTAGCACTTTCCATTAGCTTCGCAATGTCGCTATTTCATGTGATCTCATTGAGATTCGAAGGAGATATGGCGATTTTAGTTTTCAGTATGAAAGAGGAAGAAGAGAAAGAGGATCAAGGATTGTGGTTTTTGAAATGGAATATCAGTTGAGTTTTTAGTTTATACAGGAAAAAGGAAAACAACTATAAGTTGAATTCAAATTTTAATCTTTTGCATCCGTTCAACTTAACATAGATTTGACTATACTCCTTCGTACGGACTCCAAACAAGGCCAAAATACTATACGAATTTAAAAAACGAGATGGTCGCAATGTACCTGGTCCATCATCAAATTCCAAAGTTCGAAAAATGGTAATTTCTCCCATCCTTAAATTTATTTATTTTATTAACAAACTAAATTCAATTATTTTAAACTATTATATTATTTATATTTAGTTATGATATTTACCAAAATTTCAGGTTATTGCATTCTTCCCCCTTAAAAAAATTTCGTCCTCCAAATTCACGAGGAAGGGAAATGTATAATAACACTAAGATTATTCACCAAACGAAAAAAATCAAGTAAATAAGCACAATAACCAATTTATATAATATTTATATCAGTTTAAAAAAATGATATAAGCAACATATTGATATGAATAATGCTATGAACTTGCAATTTCTATACCTATGATGTAGAAATGCAACTAATGCAACCTATGTGAATGTAATAAGATAACATATCGGGCATAGATGCACAAAACCCTAATATAAGCATATATTTCTATATGAGTGTATTACGCAATTTTTTTGTAAGCAAGGATAAAGTGATTAAGGTTGCTGAGCCCGTCCTGACCCAGTCCAGCCCAGGTCATCTTGGGTCTAGGCCACTCTCCCTTAAGCTAACCAAAGATTGAGGGCAAGCTAGTAAGGTTCCCTCAGTCATCATATCAGGTTCAGGCCATGCCCGTATTAGCCCGTCTACTCATGCTGATCCCGCAAGGCACGAGGACCGGTAAAGCTTAGCAAAACATAAGAGAAATTCTCGATGTCGCTTATGATCGGTCATTTCATGCCGACCTTCTTTCAACACAACACCACGCAAGCCCTCCTCATAAGCATCTCTCCAAGCTTCTTGCCGACTAACTTCGCTCAAGGTCTTTTTTAGTGTGGTCTGTTATTTAATCCATTTTAGTGCAGCCACCTCAGATTGCAGGTCATCTTATCATATCTTGTCTGGCTCGGCATGTCCTCTGTTCTCAACAATTATCTATCCTCTTCATGGTTCCAGTGACCAGCGAGCTAACTCGGCCCGTCTTGCCACCTAGGCATAAGGAAGTAAGGCGATAAGATGTACAACCAGGTGTACCTACTTCGGAAAAAAAGCATGTACCATTTCGCTAGCATGCTGCCATAGTATAACTACATTGAATGTGGAGTAAGGCAGGGCATACCCCTGGTACAATTTTCCTATTAGACTTTATTTTAGCCACAGTTTCCTTCCATTTAGCAAGGTATCTCCCATCGAGTTAGTTAAGCCAGATCAATGACTATGTGCTTCCTGCTTCTTTTACCGCATGATCTCAACCGTCCCAACATTAGCTACAAAATATATCATGCATTGCAACGTCGTAAAAAAGAAAAGCAAAGTTCACTTCTAGCCCCAGCACCAAGATGGCAGTTGGTTTCTTTATCAGTAAATAGATAGCCACTTCGTAAAGGTAGGAAACAATAAGAATTCTGGATACTAAATGCAACCTAGAGTTCTTCATGCAACAAGCCCTTATGGTTAGTTGCTTCATTAGTCGAAAGTGTCTTACTTCTCTTGTTATTTTCTTATTATTCTTTACTAGTTACTTGTAATTGTAAGAGAGTCATAGAGTAAGAAAGCTTCATAGTGAATGTAGGTAGCTCCGTCGAACCACTCTATATCTTATGTCATTTACCTTTAAATGTTCGATTCGCCATAGATTTTCGTTCTTAAGCCCAGTGATTAGAAAATGACTTTTTCTCTTCACGACGCATCATAATAATTGCAAGGTTGATGAAAAATATAGCCAACATTTTGGCTCTAGATGGAGGGCCATCTCTAATATTATGGTTATCACCCACACGCTCTATCCTATGGTGGGCATCAACATCTTGACCCCATAACTAGTAACTAAGCTAGACCCCTTGAGAAGTTGGACCATGATGTCAATTTGGCTTCATGCTGTGTGCTGCTGCATTATTTGTTCACTCCCTTACATTACTACTGCTATCAACCAAGTTATGGATGTTGTGTGTTTGGGTTAGGGATAGGGTCAACCATCAAAGGCCGAGGTCCTCCACCCTCCATCTCTCTCTTTCCAAGAATGCTCCCTCCAACAGGAATACCAGGGTCAGTCTGCACTTACGGTTAAACCCAAAGGCAAGGCAGATAAGATATCAAGCCTAATAATATTAGCCACCTGTCGTGCATCCTCCATTTGTGTACGATCCTTGAGCCACTTAGTGTTCTAGTTATATCTGGATTAGCCCCTCCTCCTTGGGCCATCAAGCATCCATGTCATCCGTCTTTACCCTAAACTATGTCCGAATGCGGTCAGGCGCCCCCCGACATGTTTGAAGACATTCGGATGTAAGGGCCAGTGTCCTCATGAACACTTGCAGGTCATCTTGGTATCACCGCTAAGTTTATGTCATGAAAAAATGTTCAGCTATTAGCTAAGTTATTGTGAAGGTGGAAATAGTCGTCCGTCTTACCATTCAACATAACACTTATGCCGAGTTCTCAAGCCAGTTGTGCAATCTGGTTCGAGCCATGACCTTCACTCATCCAACAACTAGCGACGTGTCACCCCAGAGAACCCTCAAACCCTCATGCACTTTGGTTCGAGCCGGGACCATCCATCACTCTACACATGATCGCTTGTCACCCAGGAGAACCTAGGGGCAAACATGCACTCACACTTAATAATAGTGCTGCCTGCCACTCAACACCTGATCGACATTTGGTTCATCTGCATGTAATAGCTCAACCCATCATATAATCACATTTCTATTTAAGATATCATAAATAGACAAACGTATTTTGCAAATAATGCAAGGACTCCACCTCCTGCCATGTCACCAAAGAGGACTTCTAGCCACTCAATGCCTAGGTTAATGCTGGGACCACTCAACGATGAAGTAACATAGTGAGGCCAAGCTATCATATGCTAGCCTCGATGCCCAACAAGAAACCAGGTTGCTCGATCAATGCTCACTTTTAAGTCCATTAACCAGCCTGTCCTATCAACTAAAATAGACGGGTCAATCCAGTGCAAGGGACCACGCTAGCAGTATAAGATAGGCTACTTTACATGCCGAAGCAATAAGTTCAAACTATAATATGCAACAAAGAATCTATTTTATTTAGTTTAGAAGAGTGTAAGGGTACAATGCCCACCCCGCTAGGCTTACAATGATATTCTTATGCCAATTAGTTAAGAAGAAGAAGAAAGAGAGAAGAAGAATCACACCAGCTGCGCACTTAAGGAGATCCAGCAACAAATGCATCGATGGGTACCCTAGGCACTCCAGTCAATCAAGGGGTGCCACCATCTTAGAAACATTCAATATCGAATCTCATAAGAGAGCTCAAAAACCTTCTAGACAACATCATCATGGAGCAGACTAAGACATCAGCCGTGACATCAAAGGTTGAGGCTTATAGCTAATGCTCGTTCCAGTAAAAAAGTTAAGCTCCCAAGCTGACCCTTGTTCAGAAATGTCAAGGCAAGATGATAGGGAAGCATACCAACATCAGTTGGGTCATTACCTCAAGGCCGATAAGCAATCACAATCGAAGAGATGGCCAGAAAGTGCAAGCCCATGCCAAGTAGCGAAGCAAGATCCATCTCAAGAAGAAGAAATCCAAAACAATGGTCTGAATTTCAATCAATAAATGCAGTCACCCAAGAAAGTTTCTTTATTTCTTTTAACTCCAAACAAGTTTAACAAAACCAAAGTCGCTCGGGTGCATTTGGAGAGGAAAAGGAAGATGAGGTTAACTATTTTTACCAATTTAAAACCGTGCATGATTCGAGTTATTTGAAGAAATTACATGGAAAAGGCTCTATGATTTCAAAGTAGAGGAAAGAGGGTGGGGGTATTTATACGTCTCTCCCTTTAATCGTAGCCGTTATGCTCAAAATGGAAGAAATGATCTCAACCATTAAAGAATACTCAAGTGTTATGTCACACCACACGCATGAGGGAAATGACACCTCTCTACCACATCTCTAGAATTGTAATCGCTGCTACCAATAGCGCAATGCCATGTGAAAAGTGCATTACATACATAGTAGAGTCGCCAATCGATGAAGCTTCATGATTTAACAAGCTTGTTCCCGCACATGGGCACTAACTTGAGGGGTGAAATGTTACTTAATTTTTACATAAGTAAGGATATAGTGATTAAGGCTCCTAAGCTAGCCTAGCCTGGTCCAGTCCACTTCTACTTGGGTCCAAGTCAGTCTCCCTCAAGCGAGCCAATGGCTAAGGGTAGGCCATCAAGGTCCCTCGATCATCATTTGAGGTCCAAGCTAGGTCCATATCATCCCGTCTACTCCTGTTGATCCCTCTAGGAACGATGACCGGTGCGACTTAGCATAGCATAAGAGCAACTCTTGACCTCTCTTATGATCAATCCTCTCACACTGGCCTGCTTCCAACACGGCACCAAGTCTCCCCGCCCGCTTAAGCATCTCTCCCTGCTCTTTGCCGACCGACTTAGCTCAGGGTTGTCTACAACGTAGTCCATCATTTGTTCAAGTTTGAGTGCAACCACTTGAGGATTGCAGGTCATCTCGTCATACCTTTCACGACCCGGCATGTCTTAGTTCTCAACAATGCCATATCCTCTTCATGGCCCCAATAGCCAACAAGCTAACTCGGCCCATCTTGCTAACTAGGCATACCGGAGTAAGGCGAAAAGAGGTACAGCCAGATGTACCTACTCCTAACATGAAGCATGTTCCATTTCTCAAGCATGCCGCCACAGTAAAAATATATTGAATGTAAAGTAAGGCAGCGCATACCTCTAATATAGTTTTCCAACCCGACTTCATCTTAGCTACACTTTCCTTTCATTTAGCCCGGTGTCTCCCATTAGGTCTGTTCAGTCAGATCATCGACTAGGTGTGATTCCTTCCTGTTTTACCACATGATCTCAACTATCCAAAAAATGGCTATAAATATACTATGCATTGCAATATCATGAAAAAAGATAAGTTTAGTTATGGTCCTTATCGCTAGGTTGATGGTTGGTTTTCTGGTCGGCAAACAGATAGTCACTTCACAAAGGGGAAACATTGAGAATTGTAGATACTTAACGTAATACAGAGTCCTTCACACAACAAACCCTTAAGATTAGCTATTCATCAGCCTTTTGTGTCTCCTTTCTCTTGTTCTTCTCTTATTATTCTCTTGTAGTTCTATGTAATGGTAAAAGAGCCATATAGTAAGAAAGCTTCATAGTGGACGAAGGAAGCCCTGCCGAACCACTCTATATCTTGTGTCATTTACCTTCAAATGGTTTCCTCTCCATAGTTTTTCTCTCTTAAACCTGGTGATTGGAAAGTGAACTATGCCTTTTGCGATGCATCATCGTACCTCTGAGGTGAACAAAAAATTTAGTTAACAGAATGCAAATCCAATAATATTTATTCTAGCAACCAAACCATCCAAAGCATCTAATCCTAACCCTAGAATAATCCAACCTAAAGAAATCGCTAAACATGGAAACCTACCGGAAAAGAGTTCATGATGAGTAGCCTTCATCTTCTCTTCAGGCTCCTATATACTCTCCGTCGGGCCATTTTGTGAAAAATACAATTTTAGTGTTTTGATGATAACAATTATATGACAATGCTACTAATATGTTTATTGAGTAATTTCAGGTTAAATAGATATATGATGGATGATAAAGTTGAAACAAGATAAATTGAAGCATATAGAAGAAAAAATGGTTCAAGCGATGGAATTTGAATATAGATTGAATAATATAATTAGTTGAGAAAGTGGAAAATAATTGTTAAAAAATGGAGCAGCCAAGCCGTGAACTTGCATCAATGGTCTAAAAATATGGGAACAGTGGGAATTGATCCTAGGTCACCAAGTAGAGATATCGCACGCTTACCAACTACACTATAACTTCTTTTGTTTAAATGTTGCTTTGTAGTATTATATTATAGGACATAAAGAATTAGAAAAGTAAATTGTAGAAACAGGATTCGAATCTTGGTGGCTAAGGTAACAATTCACGCCTCTACCGACCACACCGTAGTCGCATTTTGTTCATGAATTGGTTAGCAAACTATACAATAAGGAGAGAAAATTGGAAATAAGGAAAATTGAACGTGATGGCGCTCAAATCCAGAACGTTTAGGAGGAATGCCGTATGCTTGCCAACTGCACCATGTAAGTTTTTGAATTCAAGGCCATTGGTAACGGTTTATTACCGTTATATCAATAATAGTTCAAATGTCCATTCATGCATTTTCTCCAAGCGTTGCGAAGTTTCAGTGGATGCATCTCTTCTGAACTGAATTGCTGAAGGGTTGCTCTTGTTCAGTGACATCTTATCGCTCCTGTATAAACCTCACACCATCCCAAAAGCAAATTGAATCATATACTCTCCAATTACTTTCACATTGCTTCCTAAATATCTAAACTCCATATTAATTCCCAAAGCAAACTTAGACTAACGCTCTTTCACTCCACAATATTTGAGTCTAGTTTTAATCCACTTTCTAACCTTCGCACACTCATTCTGCATCATTTTTAAAGGTTATAGAAGTTGTACTTTAGTTTGACTACTCAGTGTATTGAAGACACAATATATATTCAAGTTATTTCTTTGTAAAAGAAAAGATTGAAGTCCCGTTCGGCTGCTCAGGCAAGTGTACTGAAACCATGTTCTACTGCTCAAGTGCCTATTGCTCCGGGTGAAGTGAGGGTGTTTGTTAGTTAATTCCAGAAGGAGTCTGGGACTGGATGTAGAGTCTGGGACTGGATGTAGGACTGGAGGTCCGAACTAGTAAACAAAAGTCTGGTGTGATTTCTTCTTGCTTTACTATTTATCACCGCTGCTATTATATTTATATTGCTGCTGCTGTGATTACTATACTTTAATTCTGTATCTATATATTTATCCATCATTGATCTAGTGCATATCGACTATTGGTCGATGCTACGTCACTAACAATTGGTATCCGAGCCTGGAATTCTATCGATCATCACAACATCATAGAATAATGGCTAGAAAAGATCCGGTCAAAATACAGTAAGCAAAATGCCCAGTACTATCAAAGTTATGACAAATGAGAAATATAAAAAGGTACTTTCTGATTTACAAATTTTATTAGAAGAAAATAATGAATTAGTTAGTATAAGCGATAAGATCTCAAAGCTTAATTTTATTGTTTTAGAAAAATTAAATCCATCGAACTTGAAAATGAGAAATTGAAAATTGAAAATTAGATTTAGAAAATCAGTACGGTGTGTTGAAAAATAATTTTATGACTTTTAAACATTTTTTGATGAACAAGACACTATTTTTGAAAAAGAGAAAGAAATTTTTACAAAAGAAATTGTAGTTTTGAAAAGAAAAAATGATTTATTACGATTATCTTTAGATAATTCTTAGTCTAGAATTTTTCTTCTCGAAAATGAGAATTGTACGTTAAAAATAGAGAATTCTAAATTAAATAAAGAAATTTATATTTTGAAAAATAGTAATATTTCTTTTGAAAATGATAATTGTGACTTTGAAGCTAAATTTGAAAAACGTAAAAATGAATTCACAAAATTTAATAAAGGTAAAAATGATTTTATACTCCATACCTCTACAAGATAAAAGTGGTTTAAGACATAATAAAACTAATTATCGAGATGGTACTAGATACGCTTTAATATGTAGTAAAAATATTAATGCTAGCACTAGATTTCTGGTAAAATCTAAATCCAATTTTTATTGAAATTCAAGTACTTCTATGACCATAGTGTTTATAATATCTCAAAAAGTACAAAATCATTGACAAAAAATATAAATAAAAATTATCTAAGTATTTGGTCCCATTAATTGGTAAAAATAGAGAAAAATACATTGATGATTATATTGATACAGTAGTTAATAACGTAAATTTAATTTTCAAAGGTTCCACCATACCTTTTTAAGTATGGTTACCTTCGACCTAACCCCTTGGACCCTAACTTATGAAGTGGGTATCAAAATATTTTTTTTTTGTAAACTGCCAAGAAAGGAAAAAGGATGAGATGCATGTCAAATAACAAATGTTCCATATATATGATGGAGAATGAGCATTTATGCACAACGAAACTACAATAAATTTGGTATATCTAACTCATTTTTTTATAAATAGTTTGGGGTTGGTATTTTAGTGTATCAAAAAGTAATATTTTTAAAAATTAAAAAATTACCTACTCTTTTATATAAGACATTACTTTTAGAAGTGCTAGAAATATTTAGTAAAATTTCCATTATGCTAAATGAGTGTAAAAATAAATTATTTTAAAGAAAATAAAAATATTTTTTGAAAGTAACATTTTTTTTAAAAAGGTATAAAATTTTAATATTGTAAATCTTGGTGTGTTTCTTCTATTTACTTTACTTTGCATAATTACTATTATTAGCTTAGTTTAGTTAGCCGTACTTCTACTATACGATCCACCAGTGTAAATAAAAGCACATATTTAAAATTATTCTTTTCTTGTACCAAATATTTTAAAATTTTCAAGAATTATTTTTGACTAAATTTACACATGACTGAAAACCTATGATTTTCAACCTTTTTGTTGATGACAAAAGGGGAGAAATTTGAGCATATTACTAGGGGGAGCATATAAATTTTGGAAGAGCAATATAATATTATTTTAGATTGTCATATAGTTGTCATCATCAAAAATGAGGAGAATGTGAAAAATACGATTTTAGTGTTTTGATGATAACAATTATGTGACAATGCTACTAATATTTTTATTGAGTAATTTCAGGTTGAATAGCTATACGATGGATGATAAAGTTGAAACAAGCTAAATTGAAGTATATAGAAGAAAAAATGATTCAAGCGGTGGAATTTGAATATAGATTAAATAATAGTGGGAAAGGGGAAAATAAATGTTAAAAAATGGAGTAGACAAGCCTTGAACTTGCATTAATGGTCTAAAAATATGGGAAGAGTGGGAAACGAACCAAGGTCACCAAGTAGAGATACCACATGCTCACCAACTACACTATAACTTCTTTTTTTAATATTGCTTTGTAGTATTATATTATAGGGCATAATGAATTAGAAAAATAAATTGTAGAAATGGGATTCAAACCCAGGTGGCTAAGGTGACAACGCAAGCTCTCTACTGATCATACCATAGCCGCACTTTGTTCATGAATTGGTTAGCAAACTATATAATGAGGAGCAAAAATTGGAAATAAGAAAAATTGAACGTGATGGCACTCGAACCCAAAACGCTTAGGAGGAATTTTGCATGCTTACTAACTGCACCATGTAAGTTTTTGAATTCAAGGCCGTTGGCAGCAGTTTATTACAATTATATCAATAACAGTTGAAGTGCCCGTTCATGCATTTTCTTCAAGCATTGCGAAGTTTCAATGAATGCATCTCTTTCGAACTAAATTGCTGAAGGGTTGCTCTTGTTCAGTGACATCTTATCGCTCCTATATAAGCCTCACGCATCCTAAAAGAAAATTCAATCATATACTCTCCAATTACTTTCATATTGCTTCCTTAATTTCTAAACTCCATATAAATCCAAAAGCAAACTTAAGCCAGCGCTCTTTCACTCCACAATATTTGTGTCGCGTCTTAATCCACTTCTTAACCTCTGCACACTCATTCTGCTACATTTTTAAAGATTATAAAAGTTGTACTCCAGTTCGACCACTCAGTGTATCGAAGACACAATATATAGTCAAGTTATTTCTTTGTAAAAGAAAAGATTGAAGTCCTGTTCAGCTGCTCGGGCAAGTATACTGAAATCCTGTTCTGCTACTTAGAAGCATATTCCGCCCGGGGAAGTGAGGGTGTTTGCTAGTTAATTCCAAAGGAGTCTGGGACTGGACGTAGCACTGGAGGTCCAAACCAGTATAAAAACTCTGGTGTGATTGCTTTTTTATTTTACTTTACTATTTATTACCACTGCTATTTATATTGCTGCTTCTGTGATTACTACGCTTCAATTCTGTATCTATATATTTGGTCATCATCGATCCAGTGTATAACGACTATTGGTTGATGCTACATGACCAACACATTCCCCCACTGCACTCTAACCAACTTCACCCTTTATTCTTTAGTAGTTTCACCCCATGCTCCACAATATAGGCTGAACCACAGGATGAGCTCAGCTCAGGTTCTAACCTACCTCCTCCAATTGACTGGATGCAACCATAGTCGTCGGGTCATGTATACATTTTCACAAATATGACATATGGAATATGTTATAGACTCCTGTCATCTTCTTCGGAAGCTACACTCTATACACCAAACTCTCTATCCTCTCCAATATTAGAAATGGAGCAACAAATCGAGGTGCTAACTTACCCGAACTTCTAAACCTTACTAACTTCATTAGTGGTGAAACCTTAACTAAATCTCCAACTTCAAATTCAAAATACTTCCACCTCCTATTAGAATATGACTTATGTCGATCCTTTGCCGCTGTCATCATCTTCCTAATGAACTTCGACTTCTCTATCATATCTCTAACCATCTCTGGACCCAAAATGGTTTTACCCGTAGACTCACACCAATATGAATGTGACTTACATAGCCTTCCATATAATGCTTTGTACAATGCTATACTTATTCTAGTCTGGTAGCTACTATTGTATACAAACTCTAGTAGAGATAGATGATCCTCTAAAGATCCGTCGAAACCTAATATGCAAGCCCTCAATAAGTCCTCAAGCACTCGATTTTCACTCTTAGTCTGTCCATCGGTTTGTAGGTGATATGCCGTTCTCAGATTCAGCTCAGTCCCTAAAGCACCCTGCAAACTCCTCTAGAATCACATGTGAAAAATGGATCCCGGTGACTCGATATACTAGCTAGAAATCCATACAGTCAAAACACTTCTTTAATATACCATGTCATTAGTGTCGCCGCCATTCTCATGCTCTTTATTGAGACAAAATGCATGCTTTTCGAGAGATGATTTGCAATAACACATATGCTCTCATTTTCTTACCTACTACAAGGTAGTCCATCCACCAAATCCATAGATATGCACTTCCACTTCCATTACAGTACATCCAATGGAAGCAATAGCTAACTTGGCTTCTTTTGTTCCCCCTTCACCCTTTGTCATATCATACACTTTGCTACATATTCGGTTACATACCTCTTCATCTCTGAGTAATAGAATGTCCTCTTTACATCTCGATACATTTTATCACCCCCTAGATGAATAGTCATCCTAGAAAGGTGACACTCACCTAAGACTTCTTCTATAAATTCCTTGATTTACGGCACACATCGTCTCCCATCTCTCCTTAAGTAGCCCTTTTAGTCTTTAGAATCACGATTTAGATGGCTCGATAATTCGCCCCGTCCTAACTGTGCCATAGTGCTAACTAATGACACGTTCATCTCTTGACTCAAACCAACACGTCCATCAACGTTGGTGTAACCTCCATCGCTGCAAACAAACCAGTTGCATACTCGGATTAGGGTAGGAGGCCAACTCTAAAATAAACTCTTAGTTCTTCCACCTTACCATCATAGCATTAAAACTATGCTTCCCTTCCCTAAAGTGTAAGCAATCCCAAAGTCATAGGACGATAAAAGCACTATCCATCATTGTTGTCTTAAATTTCAATCCTTCTACGAGAATGAGTATTTAAGAGATTTACGGTCCGTATACAGTTCGAATTATAGGATCGATTTCACCCTAGAGGGGGGTGAATAGGGTGTTACTATTAATTATAAAAATTTAATGCGGAAGTATAAAAAAAATCTCAACACAGATATAGGAGAATAATAGCAGCACAGATGACAGAAGAATAAAAACAGAAATAAAACAACACAGATTTACCCAGCTTCGACAAAACCCGGCCAACATGTTGCCCCCAAGGTTTCTACTAAATATTAAGTAGTCAGATGCTTACACGCGTAAACTAACGACACCCGACATCGACTGACCTAACTCTGCGCTCAAAACCCTGCCACTGAGTTGCGAATTCTCGAAATACACCACCGTAGTTCGTCCTCTAGTTATACGACTAGACTCTACAAATGTTTAAAAGAGAAATACAAAATTTAAAAACAATTTAAAAATAAAAACCCTAATTTTAAAAATAAAAGCCCAAAAAATATAAGCCGACCCAAATTACATTAAGTGATAAGAATTATGATCCCTCTTTTCTCTTTTATTTCTTCGGCACGACTCCTTGCACTCGATCTTTGAAAATAGCCGCTTCCTTTTTTTCATTCATTCCTCTTTGAAATAAAAATAGGGCTTTGCGAATTCAAGCATGCCGATTCAATTATTGGTAAAATGATGAACTATCCACAATTGCTTCGTTAATCAATTTATCACTTTGATTCACTAGGGCTGCTTCGATGATCGAATTGAGTTGAATCTGGTACGTGATTTTCCTTTTGCTTTTCTAGTTAATTTTCTTGAACTCGATTCCTTTAGGCGGACGATGTTAATGGTTTATATAGGATTCGAATTCCTATAATTTCATTTGAATATATTGTTTGAATTCATCTGCTAATTTAAGCTCGGCCATTCGATGTTGCTTGGGTATTGCTGATTAATCTTGATTTATTTTAATTCGTATATTTTTTTGCTTGATTCTCACAGCTTCGACTTTGTCCTATTAAATTTTTTTCCTTGGTCATTACGGCTTTGAATTTGCTAGCATTTCAAGTCTACTTGGTTTGAAACGGCTGCTTTGATTCTTATTTGAACATGTACACTGTGTTATTCTCTGACTTCTTCGGCTTGATCAATTTAGGAAATAAAAACTGCTCTGACTGTAAATATGTGACCACGACTTTGATTTGTGTCTACACTATATATTGAAATTTCATGAACCACGACTGTGTTGTGGTTAAGTCCATTCCGGTTCGAGTGAATTTGAGGCTTTGTGGAGTTAATGTGCTTATGCATATGTATATAGTTGTCGTGTGATATTAATTTAGGTTTCCCTGTACTGCTCTTTCCACTGCCATGTTGCCTCCATGCCTTCACTTAGTTGATGTATGCCTCTGTCGCAGTTTGCATTTGGTTTTGTACATTCATGTCATGTAAAATCCGGATCCTCTTACTTGCATCTCATAGTTGTATTCAGTTGTTTGCTGGTATGTTCATTTTGTTCCATTGATCGTTCGTGCTTCTTTTATTCAAGACTGTTTGCACATTCCTGTTTTGTTGCTCTTTAATGTTGATGGTCATCTCCACTTGTATACACACATTTATATATGTATATATGTGTGTGTGTTGTATTGAGTCTGGCGGAATTTAACTGCTTGATTCCTTTTCATGTGTCTACGACATTCTTGTTTACTTGAGTGAGATCCGTGCCTTTGTGTTACTACATTCAGTTGAGCTTCATTTATTTTGGTCTCACCCGTGGTGCCTCTGAGCCTGGACTCAGGTTTGGTTGCCTCTGAGTTTCTGGATTGAATCAAGTACTTGTCCATATGCTTGATATCCTAGCTCGAGTTTGATACGTTTTGAAGCTTGATTCTCTATATATTGATTCTTGTGCGCTGATGGTTGATCTGCACTTCCACATGAGTTCATATTGTAACCGTTATTGTGTAGAGGCCTTTTTCTTCCAAGTTCAACCTCATGCATGTATATCCTTTATTCCCTTTGTGCACTGAACTGTGGAAACTACATTTGTATCCTACCTTTCACTTGACAATTTGGTTGAGTTATCATATCATTCATGTTGCCAGGATTGGTGCATTTAATTCATGTGCATAGTATATATGAGGTCTGGCATACTCGATGTTGATGTGGACTTGAAACTGTAGTTCTGGTTCCATATCTGACCAGCTACGTTGTTTTCTTGTGCATGTCACTTTTCATTTTGTTTTCATTTGAACTTCATCTTGATTTTTGGAATTGCACCTGAGTTGAATATAGGTTATACTTCGGTTTTGACCTTGTTCTCATGTCATAACTTTATTTTTATCGCATTTGAGTTGAATCTAGCTTTTGGTTGGGTTTAACCTTCTTCTCACCTGTCCCTGTAGTTTTATCAAGTGTATATCGATGTTCACGGCCTTATGGCATGTACAGTGATACACTGTGGATGTCACAAGTTCGTGTTTGATGAATTCAAAATTATGTGATGATGAACAGACTGAATAACTGAGGCAAATAATATTTTTGAAAACACATTTTATTTTACATTGCAAAAAAATATTTGTTGTTCAATTTTACTGCGTAAGTGTTTATTTTGCAGATAACTCAGATGTTGGATTCAATCTGGAATAGAGTTGAAGATTAAATACGAGTGAATGAGTGATATGTTGTGAGGTGCTAATGTAAATGATAAATTGTGATGTAATCAAAATTGTATTGTAAAAAAAGATATATATATATATATATATATATATATATATAGTGAGAGCTTAAATTTGTACAATTCAAAATTGTAATAAAATATGCGTTTGAATAAAATATCTTTTTGATTTTAAATTTTGTGTTATTTATTTTATTCAGCAAATATTTATTTAGTTCTTTGAAAATAATATAGTACATTAAAAAATAAATTTAAATGAATATATATATGTTTATTATCATCAAACAAAAATCATATACTAGCATATTCAACAATCTTAAATATTTTATTCAGACAAATATTTTATTACAATTTTGAATAGTACAAACAATCTTTTATTACAACAGAACTTTGATTACATCATAATTTATCATTTACATTAGCACCTTACTACATATCACTCATTCACTCGTATTTAATTTTCAACTCTACTATAGATTGAATCCAGCACTGAGTTATCTGCAAAATAAACATCGACGTAGTAAAATTGAAAAAGAAATATATTTTTTTGCAGTGTGAAACAAAATGTGTTTTCAAAAATATTATTTGCCTCGGTTATTTGAGTTGTTCATCATCAATTAATTTTAAATTCATCAAACACGGACAACTTGTGACATGCACAGTGTATCACTGTACATGCCACAAGGCCGTGCACACCGATATACACTTAATAAAACTATAGGGGCAAGTGAGTGCAAGGTTAAACCCAACCAAAAGCTAGATTCAACTCTAGTGCAATAAAAATAAAGTCACGACATGAGCACAAAGTCAAAACCGAGCTATAAGCTGGATTCAACTCAGGCACAATTCCACAAATCAAGATGAAGTTCAAGTGGAAACAAAATGAAAAGTGGGTGCAAAAGAAGATAATGTAGCTGGTCAGATATGGAACCAGATCTACAGTTTCAAGTCCATAACAACATCGAGTACGCGAGACCTCATATATACTATGCACATGAATTAAATGCACCAATCCTGGAAAAATGAATGATTGTCGAGTGAAAGGTAGGAGACAAGTGTAGTCTCTATAGTTCAGTGCACAAAGAGATCAAAGGATATACATGAATGAGGTTGAACTCAGAAGAAAAAGGCCTCTAAGCAATAGCAATTACAATATGAACTCATGAGGAAGTGCAGACCAGCCATAAGTGCACAAGAATCAATATACAGAGAATCAAGCTTCAAAAGGTACTAGACTCGAGCTAGCATATCAGGCATATGGACATGTACTTGATGCAATCTAGAAACTCAAAGGCAACAATACCTGAGTGCAGGATCAGAGGCACCATAGGTAGGACCAAAATACATGAAGCTCAACTGAATGCAATAACATAAAGGCACATATCTCACTCAAGTAAACAAGAAGGTCGCAGGCATAAGAAAATGAATCAAGCAGTTAAATTCCACCAGATTCAATACAACATGCACACACATATACATACATAAATGTATGTATACAAGTAGAGATAACCATCAATATCAAAGAACAACAAAACTGGAGTGTGCAAACAGTCTTGAATGTAGAAGCACGAATGACCAATGGAACAAAATGAACAGACCAGCAAACAACTAAATACAACTCTGAGATGCAAGTAAGAGGATCTAGACTTTACATGACACAAATATACAAAACCAAATGCAAACTGCAACAGAGGCATACAACAACCAAGTGAAGGCACAGAGGCAACACGACAGTGGACAGAGCATTACAGAGCAACCCAGACTAATATCACATGACAACTATATACATATGCATAAGCACATGAACTCCACAAAGCCTCAAATTCACTCGAACCAGAATGGACTCAACTACAACACAGTTGCGGTTCATGAAAGTTCAATATAAAGTGTAGGCAAAAATAAAAGCCGTGCTCACGTATTTACAGTCAGAGCAGTTTTTATTTCTTAAATTGATCTATGCTAAGAAGTCAGAGAATAACACAGTGTACAAGTTCAAATAAGAATCAAAGCAGCCGTTTCAAACAAAGTCGAGTTGAAATGGCAGAAAATTCAAAGCTGTAATGACCAAGAAAAAAAATCAAACAACCCAAATTCAAATCCATGAGAATCAAGCAACAAAATATACGAATTGAAAAAATCAAGATTAATCACCATCATCTAAGCAACATCGAATGGCCGAGATTAAATTAACAAATGAATTAAAAAGAATATTCGAACAAAATTATAGGAATTCGAATCCAATATAAACCATTAACATCATCGGCCTAAAGGAATCGAGTTCAAGCAAATTAACCAAAAATGCAAAATGAAAATCACACACCAGATTCAAATCAATTCGTACTCGATTCATCGAAGCAGCCGCTAGTGAATCAAAGTGAAAAATTGATAGACGAAGCAACTATGGATAGTTCATCATTCAATTAATAATTGAATCGGAATGCTTGGATTTGCAAATCCTTAATTTTTCTTCAAAGGGGAACGAACGAAAAAAAAGAAAGCTGCCATTTTCAGAGATCGAAGTACGAGGAATTGGGCCGAAGAAATAAAAGAGAAAAGGGGGATCATAATTCTTATCACTTGATTTAATTTGGGACAACATAATTTTTTGGGCTTTTATTTTTAAAATTAGGGTTTTGATTTTTAAATTTTTTGTTTCTCTTTTAAACATTTGTAAAGTCTAGTCGTGTGGCTAGGGGTCAAACTACGGTGGTGTAGTTTGAGAATTCGCAAATCAATGGCTGAGTTGTGGCGGAGTTTTGAGTGTGGAGTCAGGTTAGTCGATAGTAGGTGTCGCGAGTTTACGTGTGTAAGCATCCGACTACTCAATTTCTAGTAGAAACCTTAGGGGCAACACGTTGGCAGAGTTTTAATGAAGCTGGGTAAATCTGTGTTGTTCTATTTCTGTTTTTATTCTGCTATTATCTACGCTGCTATTATTATACTATATCCATGTTGCGATTATTTTATATACTTCCGCATTAAATTTTTATAATTAATAGTATCACCCTATTCAACCCCCTCTAGGGTGAAATCCATCCCACAAGTGGTATCAAAGCAAGGAATAAAAACCAAATTTTGATTTTAAAAAAATTTGATTTTTTCAAACACCAAATTTTGTTTTAAAAATTTAAATTTAAAATGGCTTCTTTTAATAATGCTTTTGCTGAGGGTCAGTCCATAGTTAGACCACCTATGTTCAATGGTGAATATGCTTATTGGAAAAATAGAATGAAAATCTTTCTAAAAACCATTGATGCTTGGAATACTATTGGGTCATGTTATAGGACCCTAACTATAATGGTAGATAATCAGAAAATGGATAAACCAATGGATCAATGGATAGATCTTGAAAATAGACTACGAAATGCTAATGATGAAGCTATGAATTCTATTATTTGTTCATTGATCAACTTGAGTTTAATCGTGTCTCGCATTGTCTAACTGCGCATGAATTCTGGCACACACTTAAGTGACACACGAAGGAACATCTCATGTTAAAGAATCCCGCCTTGCCATGCTGAGTAGCGAATACGAGAATTTTGCAATGGCCAAGGACGAAAATGTCAAAGAGATGTATGGACGACTTTTCAATATTGCATACAAATCAAAAGCTCTCAAAAAATATACACTGAGTTGGAAATAGTCCGAAAAATCATCAAAGTCCTTCCATGAAATTTTAAAGCCAAAGTCACTACTATTCAAGAATCAAAGGATTTAAAACAGATTAAAGTCGAAGAACTCATCGGAAATCTCACGGCTTACAAGTTAGACAAGAAATTCAAGGAAGAACGAGAAGGAGGTGATACTTGAAAGAAGTCAGTAGCTCTTAAAGGAACAATGGAAAGTGATGATGATGATGGAGCAGTTGAGCTGGCACTATTAATAAAGAAATTCAAAAGGTGGAATCACAAATACGGAAATGCAGCTCTAAATCTACAACTGAAAAGAAGAATAGTTAAAGTTCTAGACAACCCAAAAGAATGGGAGATCATTTGTCACAAGTGCAATAAACCGGTCACATCAAGACCAATTGTCCATAGAATCGATTCAGCCAAGGAAAGAAATCAAAAATGAGAAGTTCTGCAGCCACTTGGGGTGAAACTGATGAAGATGATAAAAGCACTGGCAGTGAGAGTAAAAAGACAGATCTTTTCCTTCGAGGTTATATAACTGATAGTGATGATGACAAGACAAGTGAGATATCAAAACTTACTCATTCAGAATTACTTATATATTTTCACGAGGTAAATGGCTATTTCGAAAGACTTAGGGAGAAATACTCTAAAATTGAATCACAAAGAGATACTTTGATAGATTTAAATAAACAGCTTGATCAATTGGTTAAAAACTGTTAAACCAAAAGCCCTAAGTGTAACGAGTGTCTGTCGTTTGAAGAAGAAATTAAAAAAAATCAAAAATTAAAATTAATTCGCTTGAAAATGAAATTCTAATTTTGAAAGAAAGTGAAAACATGAGGAGAGAAAATTCTGTTGAATGGTGCACACATTTATTGAATGAAAATGAATCTCTCAAGACACAAATCCAACAAATGTTTACGACTTTAGGCAAATTTTCAAAAAGTGAAAGATCGTTAAATATGCTATTAGAAAACAAACTATCAATCCTGTTAGACAAGGATTTGGGTATAATCAATCTGAACGTGTTAAAAGAAAAATTAATCAATTCAAATCCTAGTGCACAATTTATAGAAAAGTTGAACACAATCAAAACAATTGTTGGTATAGACCCAAACACGTGAAAACAATTCCAATTTGGGTTCCACAAGGCACTTGTACAAAATTCCTTATAGTCAAACAAATATGCATGCTAAAAAGAACATATTTAAATAGTTTTGGGTCTATACAAACATATTTTTCAAAATCAGTTGCCACTAACAACCATGGACCTATAAAAACAAATAGGTTACAAAAATCTTCTTTCGTGTAGGTATGGTGGCAGGCTAAGGAATAAAAACAATGTTACCTGGATTCTGGTTGTTCCAAGCGCATAAAAAGGGCGTCGATTCAAAGTTCCTTAGCCTAATATAAAGGTGGCAGAATCATAATGGGCAACAACGAAAAATTATCGTAAAGGTAAAATAGGTAACGGAATATTTATCTTGAATGATTTATTAAATTTGATAATCTGCACCATAATCTGAATTAAATCAGCCAGTTTTGTGATAATGAATGTTGATTATTATTCTGACTTAAATCAAAATTGTTGGTCAATTATTTTTATGCTGAGGATACTATAAATATTTCTAAAGACATTGAACTACTTCATATAGATTTTTTTGATTAATGATAGTGTTTTATAGATTGCTGATTACTCATGATACAAGTTGATATATTTATCTTATCTGGCACTATATCCACTGTTTGTTTATTTGCACGGTTTAAAGTTAAATCCAAAAGAATTTCATTTAAAAGCTGTAAAAAGGATTTTAAGGAATTTGTTGCAACTTCGCAGTCTGGTCTATAACATCCAATTAATGATAATCTTGAGTCAAAGGAAAATTAGGATGTAGATTACATTGGTAATCTAGTTGATAAAAAATTACTAGTGGAACATGATTTATGTTGAGACATTCAGTAGTTGCATCATTTTCAAAGAAAATATCTGTATATTTTTCATCTCAAATAATTTTCAATCAGTAGACATTTCTTTTATAAAACCCCTTCCAGAAAATAGTATCTGTTGACCTTATTTCAGATTAGACATTTTAGAAAATTTGATTTTATAATTATTTCTGAATTACATCTTAAATGACTATTACCTAATATGACTCCCTATTGATTATCGAAAAGATAAATAGTAACTGAAAAAGTGACGAGTGTTGATATTAATCATATGTTATAACTTGAAACAGTATAATTAGTAAATTTCTTTAGAATTTTAAACAAGAGTTATGAAAAATTTTGTTGGTAAAAATTCCATGACCATCTCTATTTCTATCATATTTCTAACGATCATCACTCATAAAAATCCAATATAGTATGTCAATCTGTGATATTTTAAATAGGAAATCATTCTTCTTTCAATTTATTATATTTTTAGCAATAAAAACATCCAAAGTATTCACTCTCATTTAAAAGTCCTCATGGTTGTGCATGGGTAAATTACTTGAATTTTTTTATTGTGTGCTTCTATGCTCATTTAAAAGTCCTCACGGTTATGCATCTATGAAACACATATCAAATGATTAAATAGACAAGATGATTTTAATCCCATTTAAATGTCCTCACGGTTATGCGTGGTTAGAAGATACTTGAATTCATTTTTTATATTTTTTTTGGAATACTAGTAATCTCATTTAAAAGTCCTAACGGTTATGCATGGTTAGCAGATATTCAAATTTCTGATATAAATATACCATAAATAGACACAAATATATGGATGTATATGATGGCATCATCCCTATCATTCTAAAGTGGAATATGCATTAAACAGAGTATTTATGATTTTTGTTTGATTTTTTATTGAAATTTAATATTTATACTCGTTGGGTATTAATATTGTATTAATGTCTATCACTTTATCTCTATTTTTCTAACACTATTACTTTTTTACTGATAATAAAAGGGGGAGAGAAAAATTAAGATTTTGGTAAATAAAGGTCAAATATTTTATTTTGTATTTTCTATTTGCATCCAGACCCATTTGCATATTTTTATTTATTTTCATGCATATAAGAAGGGGAAGCTTTGTGTAGAGATGGGGCATTCAAATAGGAGGAGCAAATTGAATGATCAAATACATTCAACAAATTCAAAATTTTAAATATATGTTTGTTATCATCAAACAAAAATCATATACTAGCATATTCAACATGAATCTCTCGTCCAACAAATAATGCCCCGACGACTTCTATGATAATACAATAACTGATAACTCAAGGTCATGCATCGGATAATTCCTCTCTTGATTTTTAAGTTGCCAACTCGATATGCCACTGCCTTCCCTTCTTGCATAAAAACAACACCGAGACCAGTACCACATGCATTACTATATACGGTAAAAGGTTTGATACCATCAAGAATAACCAAAACTGGAGCACTAATCAATAACTCCTTCAACTTAAAAAGTACTTCTTTACACTCTAAACTCCAAGTATAGGTTAGATTCTTCTTAGTCAAACGAGTCAGAGATGTTAATCTCTTTGCAAAATCGTTAATAAATTTCAAACAAAATCTAGCAAAATTCAAAAAGATATGGACCTCTAAAAGCATTCTTTCGTATGTTCAAATCTATCACTGCAGCACTTACCCTGGGTCTACTATTAATTAGTTTACCGATACTACATTCCCAAGGAAATGAACTTCTTTCCTCCAGTAGTGACATTTAATGAACTTAACCTTCAACCGATTCCTCCTCAAGACATCCATTACTTCCCTTAAATGGATCTCATGCTCCTCCTCACATCTGGATAAGGATGTCATCCTCAAAGACCACTGTAAACCTATTCAACTATTCTCGGAACACCTTGCTCATCTAATCCAAAAAATAAGTCAAAGCATTAATTTGCTCGAATGGCATGACCAACTACTCAAACAATCTGTCAATCCTACAGGAAGCAGTCTTCGAGATACTATCTTCCACCACTCTCAACTGATGAAACCCAGTTGCTGAATCAAGTTAAGAGAAAACCTTTGTCTCGAGTAACTGATCGAAGAGGTCGTTAATGCAAGGCAAGGGATAGCAGGTTTTCTTTGCCATCTTATTCAGTTCTTGATAGTCAACGCATAACCTTATGGAACCATCTTCCTTAATAGCAAAAACAATAAGTGCTCCCCATTCGGAAATACTTCTCCAAATGGATCTTTTATGCAACAATTTGAAGACTTGCTTATCCAACTCTGGTCTTTCCTTCAAAGCCATATGCCTAAAGGGCATCACTATCGGCCTTCATATTATTCGAGATTAATCCGAAATTTGATTTCTCTTAGGGGATGAAGACTGGAAATTACTTCGAATACTTAAGATAATCCTTCACTATGGGAATAAACGAGAGCTCTTCTTGTTACAGGCTGAGTGAATATAAATACAACTCCATAATAAAAATATCAGGCTTGTAACACAGAATCAAATCACATCCTTTGCCCTTCAAAATAGAACCATCCTTCTATCACAATCCAACACTACTCCATAGCTACATCCAATCCATTACCAAAATCACCCTATACTCTGAAAAGTTCAATACAAATGCATTATTGGTAAATTCCACACCATGAAGAACAAACTTTAATCTATGATGTAACATTAGTAAACATGTTGATCTCCTAATAGGATTCAACAATGAAATGGATTCATGCACAATGTCGAGTTTAAAGGCTAAACTATCGACTAATGGTCTGATGCCTTTATGCTTACCCTATTGATGGCTCTCTCCTTCCTTAGCTTATCCTTAACCAAAATTCCATCCAGATAATTTAATATTGCTGCTTCAACTAGTCCCTCGAATGTAGCTCTATAAGGAATTTGGTTTAATGTAAGCTCCCTCAAAGGTAAATTCACTCTCTTTGCAAAGTCCAATGCTTTCTTCTCTTGGGTGTTCACCAATTCAATACCAAATCTGACCAACTCATTAAACTGACTTACATACTCTCCTACTATCATCTCCCCTTGCATAAGATGAATAGTCTCTCTCAGCTCCAGAAACGAACTTTGTCTCAAATTTCATCTTGAACATTCCTCAAGTAATGGTATCCTCATCTACTTCCGTTGTCACTACCTCTCACCAACATGCCGCCTCACCTTGTAAATGGCCAGAGGCCAAATGTCTTCTATTAACATCACCAAGTCCTAGTAAGTTGAAAATCGTCTCGCAATTGTTAAGCTATACCTAAGCCATTGAATATAGTTCCATCCTAACAAAAGGCTTCCCATCGAGGCTGGACAAATCCCTTCACAATTTTTGGAAAGTGAATAGTTGGTGGTGTTTGGGCTGGAATCACAAATTAGGTAGCAATGGCAGTGGTGGCTACTGGTTCAGTGGGGTTGGTTCTAGCTTGGCTTGTTGCTTTGATATAGCATTTGAACCATACAAGAATATTAACTACGAGGATATTTGGATATCTACTCAGGTGGTAGTCCCTTCCCTAGTTTCCACCCTACCAGCATTGGCTACGTTGGTATTTGTTCAAGTCTCGATCTGAATTAATCATTTTTAGTTATATGTAAAAATGGGATTAAATGGAAACTCCCCGATAGATAGTAAACAAAATTCGAACAGTAGGTGGAGTTTCCATATAACTTGGCTCCTGTAGAATGCATGTGTGTGTGTGTGTATCTAATAGAAAGTATAAACACACTCCCTTAATACATTCCTAGTTTTTATTTTAAGGGAATGTTTTGCTCTGATACCAAATGTACCGACCCGCCTTTTCGACCCATAGGTTCAACACTCGAACCGACATTGACACCTCGAGAATCGAAAAGGATGAGTCGTTGGGATATGATAATAGGAAATAAATTCAGTTCTAACTAGTAAATTTCAGAGACTCGCTACGGAAGGAGATAAAATATAATACATCAATAATCACAACCATCTCACATCATCATCATATGTTTATACCATAAAATATATATGTTTGTATAGCGCACATTAAACCCAATCTATATACAAAATCAAATGTAAGTCATAACACTTATTTGCATCATTTACAATATATACATGAAAATTCTTGTCTTCTATACCATCCAGTCTTCAAATTCCATCAACCTGGATATATAAATAAAGAGGAAAAATAGGAATGGGTTAGTCATGTGTATGGTGAGTGAGCTATACTTATTCTAAATATCGACAAAGGTAATACTATAACATGATATGAGTGTAACGTCTTGGTCACCTTGCACCTTATCGTCATACTATACTTAACATACCATATATGCCTGATCATATCACAAAGAAATAAGTCTGTGCAGTTCCAAGGTAGAACAATACACAATATGAAATGAATATCGGAGAACATAAAATCATCAAAACCCTGTGAAATAATATAATAAATGAAATATATAAGGTTAAGTGGGTGTACAAAAATAAAACACCCACACTCTCTTTTATAAATATACGTAACATATGTCCAACACATACAACTAATCGTAACATCATTTGATACAAGTGATAGCACTCAAAAACACATATAGCACACAAACCTACTAAATAACTAGCCTCCAACTTTGAAAAACATGTACATGCCAGTCACTTCATTCTTGAACTTGAAATGTATCGGACTAGCCCGAGTATTATATAAATACCACACAGGTCAGACTATGTCTAGAATATGGATGTCAATATATAATAATTGGCATGGTGCGACAAACATATCTCATAAATGTGAGTGAACATCTCAAATACATCATATATATCATACCGTGCACAAATCACCACTCTTCAAAATAAATAACCCATCTCATAGGTTAAATAAAACATTTTATATACCTAAGCTCTAACAATAACACCCATCAATAGAACCATAACATAGTCGGTGAATCAACCTAATATCCAAACATCATTCGACACACCCACAACACAAAGGGAAACAAGTATCAGCATGCACGCAATCAAGTGAGGTACTACAAGTATGATATCGTATGTCTATGTATCTTAATCACATATTCTAGATGGGAGCCTAACAACAAATAACAAGTCTCAAAGGCACATCACATGGCAGTCATAGAACATAGCACACCCCATAGTCTTAAATTACTCGTAATCATCACGACCCTATGTCGATTTACGTGCAATGGTCACAAGCCTGCTGCCCAATGGTAACAGACTATTTGGCTAGTATGGCCTTTGGGCATATAATCACTCTCTAAATATCAGTGCACAATACATATAAAGGTGATGTCATAAATCTAAGGCGCGACCCTACGATTGACCAACTTGGCTGGACACTAGTCTATCTGGATAACATCACACATCATTGATCGACGTACAACCTATAAATATACTCAACCATCTGGCACAAAGAAATAATAACACGCAGCTACCACACCTTATATATGATGTCTATCACATTCAAGAGGTAATCAAATAAATAGTCACTCGAAATCTCATACCACTCGGTGCTACTCATTTATTTTCCCAATGCTTTTGAATCCCACTCAACCGCGCATAATATCCTACATAACAAGTCCAGAGAATAACCAGAGAAATATTACCATACATTCCATAACATATGGTATTATAACTCGGTTTATTCGACATTCTCTTCACATGGAAAATAAAGTCAACTAAAACATTCAACTATTTAGTGGTTCAAAAAGGGTTCTATTATAAATCACACTTTTCCAAATCTTCAATTCAATTTCAAATACTAATATTAAATTTAAAGAAGATTAAATTATATCTTTTCAAAAATCCCTTTATATTTCCAAAAACAAATATTTGTAAACTCTTATTTAATTACAAGAAATTTGTATTTTAGACCATCATTCAATTTCAAATCCTTTAAACTCCTTTAAAATGATAAATTATACGCTTGAAATTCTTCTTTAATAATTTAAAATTAAAAATACCAAAGAAGTTTTACAATCAATGATTTCCTTTGAACAACAAATTTAAATAATCTCAGTTTCCCAATAAGGGTTTTAATTTAAAATATTTTCCAAAGCCGTAATATAAAATTCTAAAATCAATATACATAAAAGCCCAAGGTTATATTTCAAATCCCTTTAAAAATGTTATTGTAAAATAATTCATCAAACTAAAATTCTATTTTATATTTAGTCTCCCAAACATTTAGTATTAATATATTAAAATATCGATTTATAAAATTTATTTGTATAACAAAATTCTAAAATTTCCTATTTCGTAATAATACAATTAAATCACTTTCATATATATATATATATTTATATATGCATAGATATTATTTTTAATAATAATTTCCATACAATAAATAAAACACATTCATTTTATTATCACTGCAAAATATTATTTTTACAAAACTTCCTGTTTATTCAAATTCCACGAGAATGAACTATCACTTTAAAATATAAATTCCAACCCTTTTGAATAAAACCTTCAAATATTTTGTAATCATAGGTTAATAAATATTCAAAAGTCCAACAATCAAACAAATCCATGAAATCATCACTTTTCTTTCTAGATAATTTCCATTCATGAAATTCTTACGAATATTTTACTTGCATATTTTCTTTAACTAATAATATTTTCAATTTTAAATAAAAGTAATTCAAAATTCATAATTTATCTCCAAAATAATTTATTTCTTTCAAAACTTTGCCTTTTAATTCATTTACCCCTTTTCTGATTCAAGTGTTTTGTCTGGTTATTTACAAGCATCAATTTATTGTGCAAACAACGTATAATGTTTGTGTGTTCAACAATCATCCAATATCTCATAACAACCCAAGTAGACAAGGATAGGGGAATCACGATCAATATAATCCATATTAAGAAATTCATCACCAAACAACTAATGGAAATCAAAGAAAAAATTTGAATTTATACCATAGTTGTGGGTTACAGAAATAACACACCAAGTTAAAGCTTGAAATTCCCAACTGCGAAGTTCAATCACTTCAGCCTCATTACACCCAAACATAAACAACCTTCTCCTCCATCACTTAGAATGCCTCCCGCCAAATCGAGCATCAATGTCATCAGCATCATCATAAACCATCGCCGTCACCATAGGTTGCGTGCACAACATTCCTCCAGCCACCATGCTTACTGACATGCTCCTATCGCCAGTCACCACGCCTTACATCACACCTTCCTTGTCATATGTGCAAGTAACCGGTTGAGCTCCTCTCTATCCGTGTATGCGAGGCTATATCATAGCCTCTCAGCTGGCCGCCTCTTCCCACATCATGCGCACAACTATTTTTTATAGTCACGACGTTTTGATTTTGTTTTTAATCTTTGATTTAGGGCTTAGGGCTAGACACGGGGAGGAGTAGGATTTTGAGTTATGAGGAATGATCAAGTTTGGGTCAAAGTAACTACAGAAAGATGGATCTTTCTAGAATAAAGAGGTGAGGATCTTTTATTTGTTATTATTATGTTCATCTATATTTTAATTAGGTCCCTTAAATAAAATGAACTCCAAATTGTCATTTTTAATCCAAATTAAATCTCTTTATTACATATAAATAATTTTACCTAATATTTGTGAACATATTTCTAATTTTATTAAAATAGCTATCTACAAAAATATATTTCACTAGATTAGAAAAAATATATAAATTCAATGATTATTAATCTTTGTTGATTTATTCATTTTATTAATATTAAATAGAATTTTTTTCATCTATTTCAGCCATATACCATATAAAATTATTTTATGTTTATTATAGATATTTTACTTGAGTTTAATATATTTCTTGAAAAAGAATTTATTAACTAAAACAAAATCCTTTATCAAATAATCATTAATGCAATAACATATATTTAAAAAAGTAAAGCTATATAAATGCTAAACCTAAACATTTTATTTTAATTTAATTCATTTATTACAACGACGTAGAAAGCAGGGTTGTCACTGACCTTCCCTTAAGAAAATACAGTACTTACAATTTCATATAGGGAAGAACGTCATTCCCAACTCATACCCAATCTTTCCACATTCAAAGATCACCTTAACCTCTTTCTTCTATCCAGTTTAGGATTGCTCAATACTCTATGTGGATTTCCTCGAACAAAGACCAAGCTTAATTATCTTATTATATGCTATGAATTAAATAAATTCACTTAACGACTTTCTAGTTTCGCATATAATACAATTATGTGAAAACAACTGTAAATGTTGAAAATTTTGGAAATTTTTGGTAGAGCTCACTTGTACAGAGAGTGTTTCAAAAATTCACAACCCGTATGATCATATAATGTACATATCCAAAGAGGCATCCCAACAATGGGGCATCCCAAATAAGAAAAGCAATATATATCACATATATCTATCATTATATACAAAAACAAAATCCTTAGATTGCATTTTAAGAAAGTTTATTTCAATTTATGTGAATAAAGTAAGCAAGCACCAAAAATCCAACTCATAGCAGCTTCATGTATCTATATTCAGCTCAATGAAACCGTGTAAGATCATGTATTATAACAAAACCTGTTATTAAATTCGTATAACAAAAGATTAACAATGCGTTTCTATATAGGCAAATTTCCGCTCAAGTTTAAGGGTTAAAAACACATAACATTCAAATGCTTTCACAAGATAAGTTGTAGAAAGTCCATTATCTTTCCAAAACTTCTTTCATATTTTAAAAATGCAAAATAGATCAAAAATTATGGAGATTTTTCATAACATTATAAATTCTAAAATGCATTTCAAAGTTCAAGCCCACTCTATAAAGCGCAGTTTTTTGCCTAGCAAACGTCATAATTTGTAAAACACTTAAAACAAAAGTTGTTCCCTATTATCATAGCTTTCCATGGAGTGTTGAATCATCGAAAGTGGATCAGTGATTTGAAAGTTATGATCAAAACACTACAGTGCTTCAAAATATTTTAATTGTAGGCCTGAAATTTGATTCATCTTTAAAAATATTTTAGCATTAGAAAAGTTTAAAATTTCTAAAAGCGACATCAAAGTTGTTTCTTATGAAAATACCATTCAAATAAAAGAAAATTTCGCTTAAATTCGATCAAAAATTCAAAAGTTATTCTATTTTATTACAACACTTTTAAAACTCCAATATTCTATCCCAAATTTTTTAGTTCAAATGAAATAAAATTTTCTTCCTTTCAACTACAAAATTTGATTAAACACACTACATCCAAGTTATTTGCTTTTCAACATACTTTTTGAGAAATTAAAAATATCAAAAACTCGATATTTTGGTAGTAAATTGTGCATATAAAATTGAAAATTTAAAAATTATTCATATAATTAACTTTATTTAAATAAATTTTCAAGACCACGATGCTATACATAATTTTAATTCAAAAGTGAATAGTTTAATACACATCATTTTTAAATATTACTTTAATGAGGAGCTTTCATCTATTTATAGAATAAGTACTATATCCTTTATAACACAATTTTTTTCATCTAACAATTAATATCCATATACAAAAATACCTCTCATGTAATCATACTATATAAATTATAACTATTCCTATTATTATTCGTCTAATTTCTTTCCAGAAGAATTTTTAAAGAACTACACCATACCTAATTTTAATCCAAGATTTCATTTTTTTGCCTTATAATATTTATACACCATATGTACAATATTTTCATTTGAAAAATCATTTGCTACTTCAAAATAACTCTATTATATATGTATTTTCAAAATGAAATAACACCTTCTTTTTATGAATTTTTTCCTTTGAAACTATATTTCATAATCTTCCATAAAATTCTTCACATAAAATTTTCTTCAAAAATCCTTTTATTCCACAACATCAAATTCATATTGTTTATTTTCTCATATTTATTTATTTTTCTTTAAAATATTTATAGTTCGAGATTTTTATAAAAGATACTTCGTTCATTATCATTTTATTTTAACGTTTCTAAAACCACATTTCACAATCATTGATTATTAGTTTGTTTTTTTTCAAATCCACCTTGCCTGTTGTTTCCTTATTATGTTTTAAATACAATCATACTTCCAAATATTATGTTTTTCACTTTCTCCAATATAATTTTTAAATATTTTTTCCTAAAATTAATTCTTATTCATAATAGGATAAAAATTTAAAGTCAGCTAATTTTTGCAACTATTTCATGTTCAGAATCTTATTACCAAACATGATTTGTTTGTGCCCAGTCAGTAGCCACATCATCATTTGTATAACTGCCCTTGTTATAAGCGAAACTATGAGTTGCGCATATGAAAAATAATAGCTAGTGCAACTCATAGTTGTGCCTATGTTTTCCTTCAATAAAACATTATAGTGCAACTAAAAGTTTCGCATTGGCGCGACTCTTAGTTGCGCTATAATGTTTTATTAGAGAACAAAATAGGCGCAACTATGAGTTGCGTCATTATATTTAACATAAGAGTAACTTGTAGTTGCGCTGTAGAATACCCACTATTTTTATACAGCGAAATCCAACTCTTCAACCTACATTCTTTGTTGGAGTTATGTATTCAGTAGTTTTAATTAGAATGGTTATGTAATGGTTGATGTATTACTTGGTTATTGTTCGATTTTGCATATAATGGATATTACGTAATTGCAGTAACAATTACTGAACATAGCATCCCACACTAAAGTTTGGAAATACATAACTTTTAATACCAAAGTTGTGTACAAAATAAAAGTAGTAGTACAATACTTGAATGACATAAGTAGTAAAACAAATAAATTATTTATTTTTTCCCACGTGTTCTTCTCTTATGACTCAAGTTACCGAATTGACCACATATATCCCATCTTCTATCCCTCATTTCACCCATGACCACCTTAATTCTTATGCATCTTTTTCTTCCTGTATTACTATGTGTAGGCAGTGGTTGTATAGTAGGGCCTTCAGGTACATCTCATTATCTACTATCAGACACAGAACGAAAAACTGGAGAACAACCATGTCTATAGTTCGCTACTGTAAACCAAGGTTATATAAGATCATAGTAAGCTCTATTAGCTCCTCCTTTGCATCATGCACATGCAGCTAAAACATGATAGCATGGAAAATGCGCAAGATAGGATTATTACATGAACAGTTACATTTGTCGTTGGCAATATTTACTATGTAGTTACATGCATTTGTGTCTGTTACTTGCCACTCGATCAAGCTGAACCTATTAATGCCAATAATTCGTGCTTTTGCTGCATATTTTTCCATCATTTTTCATACATTGGCGTGAGAACAGATGCATAATTCAATCCATCAACGCGTCTATGTCATCGGTAGAAGTTACTATTAAGGCGGTGAAAGATATGTGCTACTAATGCCTTCACTAGTAATGATCTGGCACCATTTAAACCTGCATTGAAACTCTCCGAAGAATTGTTAGTCATCATGGAAAATTATTCACCGTTGTCCTTGTATAGAGTCCATTGTTCATCCTTCTTTCTAAGACTTTTGTCAATCCATCTGTCAGCAGCCGGACTAATATCTTTTAGTTGCTCTCTTAATTATTTGTATGTTGCCTCTTCTCTTGCTTCTACACAAGCGCGAAATAAATTCTGCAAAATTATGCTACCAAAACCTTCTTTTTTGAAGTTTGCTTTCAAATGGCTAAGGTAGAAGCGATGATGATGATGTTAGGAACTGAGATGTTGGTTTTGATGACAACAACCTTTTTAACTTATCTTATTATAAAATAACACTATTGTCTAGATAGATATGTATATGTAGGAACTATGCAGGTTATATATATGTAGGTATTGATTGCTAAAGACTGATCAGTATAAAGACTCAAGACTCAAGATTCAGAATGGAAATAACAAGATTGAAGACTCTAGAGTATCAAGATCAAGATTTCAAAATAAGTGTCTAGTTCTTGTTAAAATATCATAATAGCACGGAAATCTTCATTCCAAATTTCATTTAGGATGGAACCCATTTCTATCTTCTTAGTGGCTTACAAACCCATGACAAATAGCTTATAAACCTATGACAAGTGGCTTGCACACACACAAACATCCTTGTTTTTTACAAGTTCTCGAGCCCTGATGTGATGAAATATTCTACAGGAAGAAGCTTGCAAAACTACTTTAATATGGTTTTTTTAAAATGATTTTCAATTTTTTTTAAAATGTTTTAGCTTTAAAAAATATTTTTTCAAATGATTTTCAAAAAGATGTTTTAGCCATAAAATATTCTTTGTATTTGTTTCCAAATACTCTTGTTTTAAACTTCGTTTGTTTTTAAACTTCTTCTGATTTTTGAATAAATTCTTTAATATATATATATACACACTTGAGATTTAAAATCAAATATATATATATATATACTATAAAAATATATTTTTTACTCTTCTTTATTTTAAAATATAGGAAAATTAGTTTATTTTACTCCAGAATCATTTCATCTTGTTTTCCTTTCAGCACCATTTTCAAAACAAATTTTACATAGTTTTTAACTAAGGGATGTCGACATCATGGGATACCCCATGTCAACATAGCGACCGTTAAATTCAAAAATTTTAATTTCCAAAAGAAGTGTCTATTCGTTTAAATCTCTTTCCAAATGGTTATGAACGTCACTGGTCTATAAATAACCTTCACAAACGAATTTTTTAACTAATTATTTTCTTATTTTCTTCATTCCTTCTTCTCCACAAATCCATATTCTAAAATTTCTTATTTAAGATCGTGCCGTAATTATACCGAATTATCAAGTGAATCAAATTAGAATCTCATTCTTGTTTGATTCTCTGCCCTCTCTCGAAGATCAAAGCGCTATTCAGAGTTATAGGATCAATTTGTAATCAAAAGTTTATTGGGTCTCTCTATAAGGTGTGCTTGTGCCTGGAAATCAATTGGGTGATCTTGTGTCCCGTAAATCAAGAGAGTTCGCCCCGGACTCGAAGACAGGAGGGTACATCAAGGCCCTTTAGAAATAGAGGATTGTAATCTCGATATTGGTATAACAAAAATCGATACGAGGTGTTTGCCTTGGAATAGGACTGGACATAGGGTAACTCCAAACTGGTATAAAATCCGTTGTGTTCATTCCCTTTACTGCTTTTTATTTACCTTTTGAATCTGTGTTTGATTCTGTAATTGTTCTATGATTAAGTTCTACTGTCATAATTTCAATTTAGTCCGTATAAGTCTTAGAATCCATTAAACGCTATTCACGCCCTATAGTGTTAAATTAGCCTTAAGATCTTTAATTCGCACCCCCTTTCAATTGGTTTCAAAGCATTGGTTTTCTTAGTTTTCATAATCTGAAACTTGAAAAATTGTTTTAATGACTACCAACACTGGTAATGTCAGCTCTGGCACTAGTTCTGTTAACACTAACACAAGTTCATTTGTAGAAAGCCAGTCTACTGTCAGACCACCATTTTTCGATGGCAGTAATTATGCATATTGGGCTTGTAGAACGAAAATTTATTTAAAATCAGTAGGCTTAGACACAGGGAATATCACACAAACTGAGTATGTTGAACCAACACCGATTTTTCCCAACGGACTGCTGAATAAAAGGGCGTTGCACAAAATAACTCAAAGGCTATTAGTATATTATTTTGTTCACTAGATAGGAATGAGTTTAATAGAGTGCCTGTTTGTATGTCTGCATTTAAAATCTGGAAAACTTTGCAAGTTACTCATGAAGGAACAAGCAAAGTTAAAATGACTAAAATTTCCCTATTAACTAATCAGTTTTAATTGTTTAAAATGCATGCAAATGAGTCAATTTCCTATATTTATTGTCGATTTCAAGATATTGTTCGTTCACTAATTGCACTGGAAAAAAGCTTTTCGAAGGAAGACAAAGTCAAAAAAATTATAAATTCACTCACTCCAGAATGGGATCAAAAGATACTTGTAATCGAAGAAGCAAATGATATTAATCTAATGAAAATAGAAGAATTAATTGGGAATCTGATGTCTTATGAAATTCAACTGCAAGGAAGAAAAGAAAACAAGGCTACAGAAAAGAAGTCATTAGCATTCAATGCAACAACCGAAGATTCGAAACCAAATGTGATGAGGAGATTGCTTTCATGACAAGAAACTTCCAGAAGTTCCCAAAATATAGAATAATGAATAATTACAAAAGAAATTATCAAAGGAATTCCAGAAATAACACGGAGAACGTCAACAATGATAGATGCTGCAATTGCAATAAAGTCGGTCATCACAGGAAAGATTGTCCGTACCAGATAAACAGTTGTTCCCTTCAAACAATGACTCGTCAAGGAAAAGAAAGAAAGCACACGCAGCAACTTTTAATGACTCAAACTCATCATCCAACGACGATGAAAAGAAGACGGATAATTCAAATATGTGTTTCACTACTATTCATGAATTAGACGACAATGGAGTATGGATCTAAAAATAGATACACATTTACATTAATTTTTCTTGTTTAAATGGATGCTTGTTTGTTTTCTTGATTTTTTTAAAATTTCTTGAATTTTAATTCAAATTTATCCCTTTAAATTTGAATTTTAAATTCAAAAATAATATTATTTTAAATATTAAATTATGAATATTTAAGTATTAGTGTTATCACAGGAATTATATAAGTAGAATATAGGATATAATATGTATTTTTATTAGAAATTTGAAATAGACACTTGTCCTTTGATTCAATAGGCACATGTCGACTTGCCTAGATACCCTATGTCGACTGCCCCTTAGAAATTTAATTTCAAAATTTGAATTCAAACATTTGAATTTTCCTCCACCTTTTCACCAACTTCAATGCTCTAGAAGGATGTCTCTTGACCATAGAACATGTCTATAGAATCTCTATTTAATTCACTCTGCTTATCATCACTTTTCACTTTTATGTCAAATTTCAAATTTATCTTCAACTCCTCTCAAGCTTCTTCAATGGCCTTTTCAAGCACTCCTAACACCATTAGGCTTCCAAAAACTATCAAAAACTTTTTTTAATGACCTAGAAGCTACCAAAGCTTACATCAACTATGTAAAATTTGGTAAATTCATATGGGAAAATTTGCTATTTTTGAAGATTTTCCTTCTTATGAAATTGAAAATCTTTTTCAACAATGTTCTATTCTTAGTGTAGTAGATAACAAACAAAAATTGTATGTTATCCAAATCTTGTTAAGATGTTTTATGCGAATTTGAATCGTGGTTTTTATGACGGGCAAGATGGAAAAATTTGGAGTAGTGTTAAAGGAGCACAAATAGTTTTGGATTGTGAAATTTTAGGAAATATTTTGGGATGCAAGTATACCCAAATGAATCTCTCGTAATTTCAAATAAATTAAAATGATCGAGAGACATTTCATCACGTCTTTGAAGGGGACGACAATTTTGAATTCAAAAATCATTATTTTCGTCCAAAAGCAAGAATTATTAACCTTCTTATTCAACACACCCTTACACCAAGATCGGGAAACTACAACAACCCAACTTTGAAAGTTTGCAAAGCTCTTTTTGCAATTTTTTGAAATTATGATATCAATTGGGCTCAAGTTATTTTGGATGAGCTAAGGCCCAAGAATTTTACCATGGGTGAAAATACATTATATCGTGGAGTTTATCTCACTTGGATTTTTAATTAAGTTGATTTCAAAAGGGAAGAATTTGTAACTAGAAAAGTGTTCAACCATGGAAACATTTCCCTTATGAAAATTCCATTAGTGTTTCAACCATATGAAACACTTACAAAAAAGGAAGAAAGACTTGCTCAAGAAGAGATGGAAGAAATGGAGGAGGAAGAAGAAGAAGAGGAAGGAATGGAAATTAAAGAGGAGAAACATGAAGATCAAGAAACTTCCTTAGATAGTATTGAATATCCTACTAATCCTGCTAATCCATCCAGTAAGACCATTCTCAATAATCAAAGAATTATAGTGGAAAATCAAAGACACTCAAAAGATCAATGAGTAAGAAAATGGATCAGATTTCCACTAAAATCAACAAGTTCTTCGGGAAAGTTAGTAGAAAGCTTGGACTATCATCTTCTTCATCTTCATCTAATTAGTTTTAGTACATGTTATCTTGTTTACTTCAAGATCTATACATGCATTTTCCTTTATTTTAGTTAATATTATATTACTTTACGTAATGTTGACTAGAATCATTGATGAAATCTTTTATTTCCTATTATTCAACTTCACTTGTCTCTGTAATTGCTTGTTTTTATATTATACAAATTTTAGTTGCATAGATTTGTTTATGATATTCAAAACAAAGCAAATTGTCACTTTAGGAAGCGGCATGTCGGCATACCCACCCCTTCCCCCTAATGTCGACATGCAATAGGAAAAAAGTAGCTACACTTTCAAATTTTAGTTTCAAGTAACTAACTTGTGTCTATTAATTTTAATCACTTTCTACCCCTATTTATACTATTCTTCCAAAATAAATTATCAAACTTCATTTCTAATAACTTCCTATCACATTTCTTGAATTCTGACTTCTCTGATTAAGAATCTAAGTGATAATCTTTAAGAAACTCTCACTTCCTTCAAGAATATCCTTACATTCATACTTCGTAATCCGCGCCACTTAGAATGAGTCAAATGCAGATGATCAAGGAGCAAGAGAGACATTTCAATGCCCTTCGTTTGATGATCTCAGCCCTTAACAAGAACGATCTCGAAGGAAATCCACCAGTCACTCTCGATAAAGATGAAGAAGAATGGGATGCCATCAAAGTAGACCCTATCTTTGGAGAAGATGGATGGGTGGAAGTACCAAGGAATGTTTAGTCATTCTCTATGTTATTTGTTTGATTTGATTAGTATATTTTAAACTTGATTGACTCAACTTTAAAACATTTGGTGTGGTTTGTATATGTGATTGAATTGAATAATTACTATAAATATGATTGGTTGATGATTGATTTACTTCTGAAGTACACTTTTGATCATGCTCTCGATCACATTTCACATTATGATCACATTTCATACTTATGATCACACTTAGCACTTATTATACTTATATATGGATTACTCTATTATATTATGGTTGATTATCTTATATCAAGTTCGGGGAATTTATTAGTAAGAGGGTTTTTGTTGATGACAAAGGGGGAGAAGTGATAAAATAGTAGTTGGCTTGGAGTAAGGGGGAGTTATGATTGGAGTAAGGGGGAGGCATGGAGTAAGAGGTAGTTATGATAGGAGTTATGGTATGATAATCATATTTCATAAATACAGGTTGTCATCATCAAAAAGGGGAAGATTGTTAGGAACTAAGATGTTGGGTTTGATGATAACAACCTTTTTAACTTATCTTACAAACACTATTATTCAAATAAATATGTATATGCAGGAACTATGCAGGATATATATATATATATATATATATATATATATATATATATATACATACAGGCGTTGATTACTGAAGACTGATCGGTATAAAGACTCAAGACTCAAGATTCAGAATGGAGATATCAAGATTGAAGACTCTAGAGTATCAAGATCAAGATTTCAAGATAAGTGTCTCGTTTTTGTTAAAACTTCATAATAGCACAGAAATCTTCGTTCCAAATTTCATTTGGGATGGAACCCATTTCTATCTTCATAAAGGCTTACAAACCCACGACAAGTAGCTTACAAACTATGACAAGTGGCTTACAATCCCACGAACATCCTGCTTTTGTACAAGTTCTCGAGTCTTGATGTGATGAAATATTCTACAGGAAGAAGCTTGCAAAACTACTTCAAAATGGTTTTTTTTAAATGATTTTGAAATTTTTTAAAAATGTTTTAGCCTTAAAAAATTATCCTTTCGAATGATTTTCAAAAAGATGTTTTAGCCTTAAAATATTCTTTGTTTTTCTTTTCAAATAAACTCTTGTTTTAAACTTCGTTTGTTTTAAAATTATCTTCTGATTTAAAAAAAATTCTTTTCTATATATATACTTGAGATTTAAAATCCAATTTATATATATACATTCTAAAAATATATTTTTCTACTCTTCTTTATTTCAAAACAGAGGAAAGTTAGTTTATTTTACTCCAGATTCGTTTCATCCTATTTTCCTTTCAATACCATTTTCAAAACAAATTTTACATAGTTTTTAATTAAGGGATGTCAACATCATGGGATACCCCATGTCGACATGACGGCCGTTAAATTCAAAATTTTTAATTTTCAAAAGAAGTGCCCATTCGTTCAAATCTCTTCACGAATGGTAAAGATAGTTACTGGTCTATAAATAGCCTTCACAAACGAATTTTTTAACTAACTATTTTCTTCACTCCTTCTTCTCCACAAATCCATATTCTAAAATTTTCATTTTTGTAAGATTATGCCGAAATTCTATCAAATTCTTAAGTGAATCAAATTAGAATCTTATTCTTGTTTGATTCTCTACCCTCTCTCGAAGATCGAAGTGCTATTTAGAGTTATAAGATCAATTTGTAATCAAAAGTTTATCGAGTCTCTCTATAAGGTGTGGTTGTGCATAGAAATCAATTGGGTGATCTTGTGTCCCGTAAATAAAGAGAATATTCCCCGGACTCGAAGACAGGAGGGTGCCTCAAGGCCTTTAGAAATTGAGGATTGTGATCTCGACATTGGTATAATAAAAACATGTACGAGGTATTTGCCTTGGTACAGGACTGGACATGGGGTAACTCCGAACCAGTAAAAAAGCCGGTGTGTTCTTTCCTTTTACTGCTTTTTATTTACTTTCTGCATCTGTGTTTGATTTTGTGATTGTTCTGTGATTAAGTTCTGCATTTGTTTATGTCATATTTTCAATTTAGTCCATATATGTCTTAAAATCCATTAAACACTATTCACCCCTTCTAGTGTTAAATTAGCCTTAAGGTTCTAAAACCACACTCCCTTTCAGATGAGGCCTTCTCCATTTCCCTTGCAAGGTGGTTAGAATTGCTTTCATTCTATTGGAAATAAATGCAATGCAACTAGCATTTATAGATGTAATTGAGTGTTGCATGCATGAAAAAAACCATCCCTAAGTCTCTGCTGACTTAGTTCGTACAATAGCAAATCCCAATGGAAAAAGAGAGTTATTTGCATCAATTTCTGTAGATACAAGTAATATACCTTTATATTTAGCATAAAGATGTGTTCCACCAATAGAAAGAACATGACGACAATCCTTGAAACCTTTTATGCTCGATTTAAATGCTGCGAAAGCTCACCAAAATTGAACACTATCTGTAAGAACATGATAAAGAATGGTTGGATTGGTTTTCTGTACTGCATGAAGAAACTATGACAAGTCTTTATATGATGAGTCCCAGTTGTCAAATATTTTTGAACGGTATTGCTTAGTCCTTCCCAACCTCTCACGTAGCTTAAATCTTTAAGATAATAGTAAAATTATTTAGTAAAAAATGTTATACCCGCAAAAGGGTTAGGCAATCGACTATGCCGTTTGACTTCCTCGATGCTACATTATCCAACTTCTTATACAAAGCGCATAAAACCGCACTACTCCACAAATAATTGAAAATAGTGTAAAGTCCTATAATAGGTATAACAATTTGAAACTGAATCGACCCTTGTTATGGTTTGGAAACTACCGGGATGCTATAAGAAGCAATTTGATTGCCCATGTGAATTGTTCTAGCTCCTCAGCTGATGAATCGAGAGCAGTGCCCCAGCTAATTATATGGTCGTTTGTCCATTTGACCTTTAATTCTCTTCTATTAACCACCTCTTTCGGTGGGGGTGTGGGATCTCACCAAGCTAACGGTGACAAACACCATCTACGACTACAATACCAAAGTAATTTAGAACGGCACCTTCTATAGGAAGGCCGAGTAAAATAGGAACAACTTGCAAAGTAATCGTCATTTCTCCAGCAGAGAAATAAAACATGCTGGTCTTGTGCCTCCATCTATCATATAACATTGTGAATAAAGACCTATCAAATCTGATATACTTTATCTACATGAAATATAGAAGCCCGCTTGATGAAGTATATGCCAACTCATTAGTCATTAACCATCTCCATTAGGTCTTCAAAACTCTGAGAATAATCCAAACAGTCAGTGGGTTTTACACTCTACAAAACAGAAAATTATAATGTATATTTAGTTCAAAATGCTACAATTCTTCAACAATTTACTATACTTAGAAAATAAAAAAATACCCCCATTAAATCTTTAAAATTTATATGGTGCATATCCTGTAAATATAAAACACTACCATCGACAGGTCCGCTTTATGGTTTTGAAAGTTCATGCAAAAAACACAAATTAATGAATCATTTACAAGCTACGATTGATTCAATGGTAAGAATTGGATTACAACAACCTAGAACAAACTATTTGACAATGTTGATTATAGATACAAACAAATAATTTGCAAATTAGAAATTAACAAAAAAATAGGGTTTAAAGAATATGAAAATCATATTAGTTGAAGTAGATCCTGCTTCCATTATTATAGATTTGTTCTAATCAAAGATTGATGAAATTTTTTATAAATTTTATGTGAAATTAATTAAAAACAAAAATTTAAGGCTTAGGGAGGTTGGGTTCAAGTTGCTACAAGGGGAGAGAAAGTTGGTTTTGATGGAATATATAGGGTAGAGTTGCTGCTGCCTTTATATGCAGCAGCAAAACCCATGCAAATGCAAATATGAGCTGCGCTGGTACCAAAATATAAAGCGCAACTTGTAGTTGTGCCATGATGTATTTGAAAATCATAGATAACGCGCAACTATGAGTCGCACCTCTAATAAAGGTGCAACTCATAGTTAAGCCTAACAAAATTGGCAACAAAAACACTGATGTGGCTGCTGACTGGACGTAAAACCAACACTGTTTGGTAAACCAGCTCTAAGGCAAAATAGTTACTCATATATTTGCATTCATTACCTTAATATATATTCGTTTTATTATAAATATATACTTACATCTTTTTTCGAACAATATCAAACAATCTCAACTTGCTTATTTCTATATATTTATCACTACATACTATATTTTTTCCACTTCTCAAAATAGTTACCCTATTTCATGTTAAAATACTACTGTAACATTTACAAAATTTTATACCTTTTTCAAAAAAATATATTCTACTTATCAAAGCATCGTTCTCTTTCCAAAACAATGTATTCTTTTCAAAAGTTTGTATTCTTTTCTAAACATGCATATTTCTTCAAAATATTATATCGAAATACCACATCTCCATGTTTTGGAATCTCTATTGATACATTGGCTAGATACATCGACCAGAATCCTTAAAGTACTTAACGGAAAAAATAACACGAATATAAGTACTTAAAGCTTTTCAAGCATTCAAATATGTAATTATTTTTCTTACTTAATCAAAATCATATTCCTACTGTTTGTAAATTTATACACTAATTGTGATTGTGTTAATAGCCAAATAATTTATCACTAATAACAAATAATCAAGCAGTTTAACATCTAGAAACCAACCATAAAAATCCACAAGCAAGCATTCAATTTAATTTATATCTCTTAATATTTTAATTACTTGTTTATGTAATATTGTTGTATTTTATATAACATAAAATTTTCCATCCTTTATGGTATTAGATACACCGCTTGCTTATAAACTTTTTGGCTCCATTTAGACTTATATGAGTTCACTTCTTTGAGCAAATACTCTTGCTTAACCCCACATTCTAGACAGACCCGCTAATATTGATTTATTTATATTACTATTAGCATAACATAACACATATCAACCAAAATAAGTATATTTACTCAATGGAAAGAAACTTATAAGCTTTCGCTGCACCACTCTATCACTGCTAAAAACTTCATCTTAACTTGTTTCATCACAACTTAATACATGTAACTAAGGTGCGAGATTTAAATTAGGGCCTTCTAAAGCTTCTCTAACAAAGCAACTTCATTCTTACTTTAAAGTCACACAGAGGACTGATCCACTTCATTAATGTCGACTCTACTAGTCTAGCCAATAACTTCCACCTTCATAATTTCTGTTAAATAGACTTCTTATCTTCCATGGAGACAAACACAATGACAGAGCTAAAAATAAAGATATAATATAATTGGAAAAATAACACATATGTCTTTAGATGATTCCCCCGTAATCATCGTATACTCCTGCTATCACTCAAGTATATGTAATAATATACCATATATCCACGAGGACAGGGACTCTAAGTCTCAACTAAGGCTAAGACTTGTGTCTCTTATACTATGTATTATTCTAAATCTGCTCTGATACCAAGTGTAGCAGACCACCTTTATACCTATATTACCAAAGACTACTACTGGGTAATTCTGTCTAATAATACGAAGAATGAGGCAAAATTGGGCTATCATATGTGAATATTCTCTTGAGCTAACAACATTACTTATTTCAAATTCATATACTACTCGTCTATATGTATGCAGTATTAGCATAAGGCAATACTCCTCTATGTTTCCAGGATAGAACAATACACACTATAAAAGATATATTAGATAGCATAATGTCATCAAATGTAGTGATAAAATATAACAAATGAAATATACAAGATTAGGTGGATATAAAAAATCAAATGCCCACCCTCTCTCTCGTAAATATACTTAACATATGTCCAACACATGCATCTTAACCTAACAACATTAGATATAAGCAACACTACTAAAGTACATGTTACACAACCCTACTAAGTAATTAGCCTCCGGCTATGCCAAACATGCACAAGTCAGTCACTTATCCATGAACCTGAAATGTCTTGGACTGACCCAAGCTGTAACGACCCAGGATTTCAGTTATTCGAATTTGGAATATTTAATTTATTTTGAATAATGAAAAGTTAATTTTGTAAATTAAATAATGTGTATTTAGAATATAATGATTAGTTTGATAATTAAATTGTTAAATTTAATATTTGAATTTGTTAAAAAAATGGAATCATGAATTTAAAATGAATGAAAAACGATTCTAAAGTCGATTTAAATTCTATTTGAATTAGAATGAAGTTAATAAACTTTTAAATTTGATATAAAGTGAATAGATTGAAAGTGGAAATTTTATATTGTATTTAACTTGTAAAAATAATCATATTGGATATTGTCTCGGATTTCGACGAAATTAATTTAATTAGATCTGTAATAGTGAATTATAGTATGCTGTCGAATTTCGTGGCGATTGGACGTATCGTTTGATCATGCGAGTTTGAAACGTATAAATATTAATTAAAGGAAATTTGATTTAAAATAATTTGATTTTGAAAAGCTAACTTCTACATATGATGGAATTGGCTCCCAATACATATTCCATTGTATTCGCAATAGGGGTATAACATATAGAACGCCTGGCGGCACGCTTCGTTTGGAGTTCGGAATTTTCACGGATGAATAGTGCCAAATAATATTTTCTATAAATAGCCCTCAACTCTTCTCATTTGCAAACCCTAATTCACAGTCGCGATTAAAACATTTCTATCCGATGGCCGACATTGATCGAAACATCTAGAAGCGAAATTAGCCAATGACTTCAACAAGAGAAATGTAGAGCATGATCATACAAAGCTAGTATACGATTGGATCCATGAATCGTCGACCCAGGCAGTCGAAAACTGTCCGCATTCGTAACTGCATTTTCGGTTCATCGGCGATTTTTCGCATACGCCAGAGGTACACACGACGTTGGGGTCTGGGTGAGCGGCGGAGCAGGCGGTGGTGGTTGGTGAGGCAATCGGCGATGATGGTTCGAGTGGAGGCAGGCGCATTCATTTATTAAAAAACCAAAAGTCGCGATGGCTCGGGAAGCAAACTGGAGGGAACAAACGAAAACAGAGAAAGCTTTAAAATGTTTAAGTTTTATTGAATTTAAGTTAATTATATTATTAATTATATCAAATTCTAATTTATCCGTAACTTTCTCATACGAGGTTCGTTTCGGGCGCGACAAGTTGCTTGCATTCGTACCAGCGAGCATTATCCTATGGAGTTAGATTGGATGAATTCGGAGCTAGTTGCAATTTTGGATTAAAAATTGAATGTTCATACAATTTTAATTCAAAACGAAATGTTTTGACGACTATTAAAATCATTGTGAGTTAATCTCACCTTTTTGGTTAACCTCGAATATTTTTAGTCGATAAATTTTTTTCTATTGCATGTATGGATATTTATTATTGATATTTATTGACTGTTTGGATAATTTACTAAATACTATTAGTTGGATTGGATATATTTCCACCTATTGGAGCGGATGAGATGAGATCCTATTACGTTCCCATGTAAGAGCGGATGACCCTTTGTATACGAATCCCACCTCGAAGCGGTTGATTTATACATTTATGATTATATACTGTATTTCATGCAAGAGGGCATGTTGGAGGGATCCAACAGGATTTCTCACACTGTTGATTTTATTTTCACATATATTGTGATATATGACATGAGGGATGTCATATTGGATGACATGAATATGACTTTGCTTAATTAGTGCTTTAGTAGCACCGGGCCTCATTTTTTGTATTTTATAATACTATAAAATAGTGATTTGATTTAAAAGGATTTAAAAGCAATTTTGAAAATTTTATATGTTTTAAATAATTAGTCTTGAATTATTTGAAGGATTAATTTATTTAAAATCAAAGGAATGATTTTTGAATATTGTAAATTGATAGATTTATAAAATTTGTTGAATAGGGATTTTCGAACTGTACAACTAAGATTTTTGAAAATCTTAAAATAAGTCCGTCTTTTCTAAAGAAGGGATATGGATAAAAGGAAATTAGAAATATTCTTACATTAATAATTATTAACCATTTTAGACAAAGTAATATTTTACAAATGAAGTGAAGATTTATAACATCATATTTTGTTAAATAAAGTATGAATTTATAAACGGGTTCATAAATTAAAGGAAACCAATATCGTTTAATAAATTGGAGATTAAGTAAAACGGAAGATTGATTATAAGATATATATTGATATTTTAGAAATAGTTGACTTTATTTTGGAAATTTAAGGTGAAGATAAATTTTGAACGTTAATCGATATTTTTATAAATAGAATGGAATTTATAAAAAGAATTTATCCATATGGAAGTATCATTGGATGGTGATTGAGGTTTAAAAGAGATTTATGAATAAGTGAGATCTATAAAGGAAATAGATTATAAATGGAGTTCATAAATAAATGGGTTTTATGAAAGAAAGTTTTATAAAATGGAAAGAAATTCTTAAATTTAGTTTTATAAATATGGGAATGGTTGGGTTAAAGATTTAAGTATGAATATTTAAATATATTTAAATGGTTAATTATTTAAATTATTAATATGGTTTGAAATTATTAATAATAATAATAATTAATAATAATATTTGGTAATTTGTCATCATTAATTTTATGGTAAAAACTAACTATTTTTTTGTTCATAATGTTTTGAATTATTAATTAGTGTTTTTAAGAGATTAAAAGTTAGTAATAATTATTTATTTATGATGTTACTATGAATAAACACTATTATATAATAATGTTCTACAGAAAGTGATTAGGGCTTATTTACGATGGTTTCGAGATTCATAAATAGAGTTTTGTAAACGAACCCGGCATTTTATAAGAAGAACTTGTGAAATGGTTTGAAGATTTAGAGGAAAATTATTTACAAGGTCAAGAGGTTTATAAATAGGTGGATATTTATAAACGGGTTTAGAAATGGATTATAGATTTATAAAAAGGAATTTATAAATAATTGCATGGTTTTATGAGGGTTCAGAAATGACTTGAGAGATAATTTATAAATGGTTATAGAAATTTATAATGGAATTTATAAATTATTTTAGAATTTGGTAAAAGAGAGATCTTTCTCGGTGTTTGGCAAATATACTTATACCGTTGAGATAAGTATATAGATATTTTCTATGTATAGAAAATATAAGGGTTTGTGAATATAACTTTGTAAAGTATTTTGATACAAGCATTTACAAGATGGTTTTAATTAACAAAAAGATTAATTAATGGGGCTTGGTGTTGCTTGGTGCTTAACCAAATGTTGGTTTTCCCTATGGAATTAAATCCCTGAGGGAATGTTTGTTATTCAATAGTTAAATAACCGACTATCGGAATTTGGAACCAAAAGAAACATTGGAAATTTCTACGAGAAACACGTGATTAAATATCACTGTCAAATCCGATGATGTTGTACTGTATGTGTAAATCTCAATCCTTCTTCTAGAACAATGATAATAAAATCCATCCATTAACGGTTAGGGGATGATCTCCGATCTTATCTTTGACTGTTTATTTCCTAAAGAACGGGGGTTGAATTTACCGAAAACTGTCGAATGTTGTTTTGAGAGACCTGAATCTGATGTGTTATCCGAAAACCACTTCAATCCAACTCAAGCGTTTGAAGTGAAGATGTCTTGAAGATGATGGAAATTGAAGACGGAGCTCTCAATCGTTACGTTCAGTCCCAGAACGAACTTGTATATATGAATGCTGATATTGCATTGTTGCTTGGAAGGTAGTATTAGCATTCCTAGTGGGAAGTGCTATATAAATGGTAAGAGCATGGACACTTTGAGCCTCCTGCCCAGGAAATGAATAAAACAGGGACATGTGGCAGGGATAAGTGGGTCGCATCCAAGTAGGGTATGTTCATCCCAAGTCTAGTGTGATATTCTTGTATGCTTCGGGTTCCCTTTGTGTGGTTGTTGATTATAATCATGGGGTGGTCATATTCGGTGCTACTCGAGAAGGGGCAGTGTCGGTCCTGAGTAGTAGAGGTGCAACGTGTTGTAGCCTACCGTACACTTTATCTAGAGGTGTAAAGATTCGAGCGTTAGACCCTTACCCTTTCATACATGGAATCCATTCTCCAATACGAGCCTTCAGTTTTGGTTGTAGAACCTAGTATGCTGGAATTTAATTAACGTAATAATTTCGGCTATGATTAATAAGTATTTTTATAATATACATTGTTATAATATCGTAGGATTTTCATATGAAATGTTTTGGTTAACGTAAGGTAAAAAACCATCCGTATTTATATGCGGCGTAGTCTTACGAGATACCATTGTTTTCAAAGGCTTTTATATAACTTTAAAAGCTCAGTTAGTTGTGTTTTCTCACTCTGGTTTTCCAGACTGACTCAGATGTTATTTTATTATAATGATCGGGTTAGACCGAGTATATTTATAGATTGTTGTGGATTCATTCAAGCCCAGGAGATGAGTTGGAGGTCTTCTAGTCATATACACGTATGTGTTTATTTTTCGCTGCTTTTTTATTAAAAATATCAGCAATTGTGAGGACATGATGTTATAACGATCCAGGCTGATAATTGTGGTTGTTGTTTGACTCTGATGGATGTAAGTATATAACAATTCTTTTTTGTAAATATCATGATATTGTATTATATGTTGTTCCGCTGTGATTGTGAGATTCTATGTTATTTTTTAGTTTCTTTTCTCTTCTTCTTTCCTTCTCTTCTTCTTTCTTTCCCTGAACTATCCGTCTTTTCGTTTGATTTGGATTGGACGTGTGTGGTTTATTGTCAACTTAAATTATAGGGAAAAGCGGGTTGTTACAACCGAGCATTATATAAATAACATATGGATCGGACTTTTTTTAGAATTTAAATGTAAATATATAATAATAACTGGCAAGATGTCACAAATATATCTCATAAATGTATGTGAACATCTCAAATATATCACATGTATCATACCATGCACAAATCACCATCTTTCATAATAAACAGACCATCTTATATGTTAAATAAAAAATTCCACACCCAAACATCCAACAATAACACTGATCAATAGAAACATAGCATAGTGGGTAAATCAACTTAATATCTAATCATTATCCAACACGTCCATAACACAAACAGAATCAAGTATCATCAAGCACACAATCAAGTGAGGTAATAAAAGTATGGTCATATGTTTATATATCTCAATCATGTATTGCAGATTGGAGCCTAATAGCACACAACATCACTCCAAGGATAACAAATAGCAGTTATAACAAATAACATGTCCCATAGTCTTAAGTTACCCCCAGCCATCGTGATCCTATGTCCATCTACATGCTATTGTCAAGAGTCAACTGCCCAATGGCAACATACTATATGGATAGTAGGTCCTTCGAGCATATAATCGAACTTTCTAAATATCAGCACACAACACGTATAAAAGTTACTCCATGGATCTAGGGCACGACCTTACGATCAACCAACTAGGATTGACACTAGTCTATCTGGATAACAACACACGTCATTAATAAGCATACTACCTATAGACATACTTAACTATCTAGCATACACCAATGGTAACATGCAGCGACCACACCTCATATATGAGTGACTAGCAAAATCAAGCTGTGCAGTTAAAGCGCTTAACGGTTCCATAGTGGTGGAGGTGCAAAAAATTATAGTGGGGTTATAGCGAAAAATAACGGAGGTGCAAAAAGCTTAATTAGATATAAAACCAAGCATTTAGTGTTAATTTATTCCCATTCTCACATCATTTTTATAGAAAATGGAAATATTTTTTAATCTTGTACACCAAAACCAAAGAATATATTCATTTATGCAGTCCTGATTTGACGACTATAACATATTTCTAACTTATGTTGAGCATTTATGCCTTAAAATTTAGTCTTTAGCCTAACTTTGTTAATTTGGCTTAAAAGCGAGCTAGTCAAATCAAACTTTTTATATTAATGTTGCTAAAGCAGATGCTAAAAGGTATTGATTCAGTAGGTGTAGCGGGAATTAGTGGGGTTTAAACCAAATCTAGTGCTTAGTAGAGCTACATTGAAAAAGCATAGCAGTCAAAGAGCGTTATGTGCTATGGCGGGGATTTTGCAGAGCTTCAATAGCGATTTAACTGCACAGCATTCAAGAGGTATTGATTCATTTATTTGGCCTTGTTTGTGAATCCCACTCAACCATGCAAAATATTCTATATAACAAGTCCAGAGAATAACCGAAAAAATATTACCATGCATCCAATACCATATGATGTTACAACTGCATTTATTCGATATTCCCATTACATAGACAATAAAACAACATAAACCTTTCAAATATTTATTGATTCAGAGAGGGTTTAATTATAAAGTACATTTTTTGAAAATCTTCAATTCAATTTTGATATCAATATTAAATTTAAAGAAGTTTAAATTATAAAATTATCATTTTTTCCTAAAATTCTTATATAGTTCTGAAAATAGATATTTGTAAACATCTTATTTAATTATAAGAAATTTATATTCATCCAATTTCAAATCCCTTAAGCACTTTTACAATAAATAAATCATACACTTGAAATCCTTCTTTAATAATTAAAAATTAAAAATACCAAAGTAGTTTTAAGTACACGATTACCCCTAAACAACAAATTTAAATATTCTCATTTTTCCAATAAACATTTTAATTTTAAAATATTTCTCAAAGCCATAATATAAAATTCCAAAATCAATATATTTAAGACCATTAGTTACATTCCAAATCTCTTTTAAAAACTATTACGGTAAGATAGTTCACCAAACTAAAATTCTATATTATATAAAGTCTTCCAAACATTAGCGCTAAAATATTGATTTGTAAAATTTAGCTGTATAATGAAATTCCAAAATTCCCCTTTTCATTATAGTTTGGTTCAAACACATTCATATGAGTGTGTGTATTATTAATCGTTTCCATACCAATAATAAATCACATCCATTTAGTTATCATTCCAAAATATTATTTTTACAAAACTTCCCATTTATTCAAATTCTACAAAAATAAACTACCACTTTATAATATAAAATTCAACCTTTCTAAAAAACCTTAAATTATTTTGTAATTATAGATAAAATAAATAAATATTCAAAAGTCCACTAATTTAAACATCCCAGAAATCACCACTTTACTTTCAAAATAATATCTATTCTCCCGATTCTCAAGAATATTTCGTTTTAACATAATCTATCACTAATAATATTTTCAATTTTAAATAAAAATCATTTCAAAATTCACTATTTATTTCCTATATTATTTAGTTCTTTCAAATCTTCACTGTTTAATTTATTTACCCGTTTTCCGATCAATTTCAAATGTTGTGCCCGACTATTTACAAGCATCTAATTATTGTGTAAATAACATACAATATTTGAATGTTCAAGAGTCATCCACTATCCCATCACAACACAAGTAACCAAGAATAAGAGAATCAATTTGAATCATTTCAATCCATATCAACAATTCATCACCAAACAACCAATGAAAATTATAGAATAAATAGAATCTAGGCCATAGTTTTACAAAAATAATTGGTCAAATAAAAGCTTGAAATTCCTAATCCCAAAGCTTCAATTGCTTCGGCCCTATCGCACCCAAACATACAAAACTTTCTCCTCCAACACTCAAAATGCCACCCACCAAATCGAGCTTCAATGGCATCGATGCCATCAAAAACTATCGCCATCACCAAAGGTTGCTTGCCGGATTTTCCTTCCACCGCCATGGATGCCGACGTGCTCCTGTTGCCAGCCGGGATGCTTGCTTCACACCTCCCTTGTCGGGTATGCAAGTATGCTGGTCGAGCTCATTTCCTTCCCCATGCATAAGGCTAGGTCCCAGCCTCTCTGTCGGTCGTGTCCTCCCAGGTCGTGCACACGGCTATTTTTTTTATGGTCACGACATTTTTTCCATTTTAACCTTTGATTTAGGGCTTAAGGCTTGAAATGGGGAGGAGTCGGGTTTTGGGTTAGGATGAATGAAAGGTTTTCAATAGAAGAAACTAAAGAATATTGGATCTTCCTAGAATAAAGAGGAGATGAAATTTTATCTGTTGTTATTATTTCCTTCTTCATTTTAATTAGGTCCCTTAAATAAAGAGAATTCAAAACTGACATTTTATTCCAACTTAAAAATCTTTTTATTACGTATAAATAATTCATCAAATATTTGTGAATATATTTTCAATTTTATTGAAATAACTATTTACAAAGTTATATTTCGCTAGATAATACAAATATTTAAATTCACCAATTATTTATTTTTGCTTATTTCTTCATTTTATTAGCATCAAATAAACTTTCTTTTCATCTATTTCAAATATATACGATACAAAATTATTTAATATTCATTGTAAATATTTTACTCGAGTTTAATATATTCTGAAAATGAATTTATTAGTTAAAGCAAAATCCTTTATCAAACAATCTTTAATGCAGTAAATATTTTTTTAAATAAAGTTATCCAAAAACTGTACCTAAACATTTTATTTTAACTCAAATTATTTATTACAATGACATAGAAAGTTAGCTTGTTATACACAATAAATTAGTTACTTTCTTAACCAAATCCTAGTGGACCCAAACATATTTGGTGCACAACCAAATATTTCTCCTCCCACAACAACCAAAGACCTACCTTTAATGGCTACTCCTATCGATAAGGGAAATGTCAAGAAACGTAGAGTTTACAACAAAAGAAAACCCAAGCCTCCTCAAACCCAAGATTATATTGATGTAAGTGATAATGGGAAGACATGGTGACCACATGACTATAAGGTGTTGACTAGTTCATGTGTAGATGCCTCTGAAGTTCCTACAACAAGTTCACGTGGGAGGTTCTTCAAGAGTGAATGAGAATTACAACTAAGACCCATAATGCAATTCAAAGCATTCATTTGTAAGCATAAAGACAGAATGACATACGCTTTATAGTATATGCACCCAATACAAAACTATTATAGCCCAAAGATGTGATAGACTAAGAACTGGACAACCGTTTGGGGACTTGAAAAACGATTGTGATAAAATATATCGCGATACTAGCAATACTGATTTCAAAGCCCATGAGGTATTTAAAATTCTTCGTTTGAGGCCTCGTTGGCCAAATCTCGACAACGATAGTGTCAGTCAAGTAAACATCCAAGAAGTTATTTTCAGAAATTTATCTTGAAGAATCTCAATAAATTCATTTCGCTACTAGTCAAATGATTCCTCGATGTCATTAGAAGCTAAGGGAAATAAGAGCAATCTAGTGACCCCTACTTTAGGAATGTTATGTAATGTGGTTGCATTTTTTAGAAACAAAAAACAAAGGGAGTTGGTAGTGGTCGGTGACAAGCTAACTACACACCTCGATGATATTTCAATTGCATTAAAAAGAGGAATGTTTGAGGCCTAAAGAGAAAAGGTTAAAGATCTCTAAATGGGGGTTCAACAAGAAGCAGACAACTATAGCTCTCAGATAAAGAACGGACCTGAATAAGACCGGTGAAAGACATATACGTGATAAAGAAGAGGAAGTGTTTTAGCAAAAGATATTTTTCTTCTGTTTGGAGATCATTTATAGTACGTTTTGGTCAAAAATATAGCATTTTAAGAGACCAAAAATAAATGTACCAAGACGAATAGGATGGTTCTAAAATGTGTGGAATTGCAATGTTAGAATGTATTTTTATTAGTTTACGAGTGTATATGCACGCCCGGATGGGCCTGCATTTAATCACAATGTCATGCATTTATAGTTGTACCTATAGAAGTAGATTTGGCAGTACCGTTGGAAGCATAAACTAAACCTGAAGCAATGCCCAAAAAGACGGAGATAATTGAAGAATATTCATGGAACCGGTAACTTGAAAGCATTCATGGTTTTATCATTCGTTTTTTTTTTGTTTTATTTTATTTTATACTATTGGAATGAAAATAATACTTGTACTTTTACATGCATATGCTTTTTAGTTAATGGGGCTGTGAGTAAAAAATATGTAAATAAATATATCAGTGATTAATTATTTCTTTACCACTTTTTTGTACATTTTTTTTTTTTTACTTACTAATTGCTATTTTATTTAATAGCTAGTCACATTTATAATAAGTTGTACGTACGTACATCTAATAATTGGAAACATTTACATTTTATTTAATTAAAAAAAGAGTAAACGGATGTGTGTTGTAAGTGTAAATGTTTGGGTAGTCACAGAATGTTTATTTTAAGTTTTTTTATTAGCAATGCAGTGATAAATTGGCAGCAAAATTCCATTAATAGGTATTTGGGGATAACCGCTTCATGTTTTAAGGGTTATACAGTGCATGTTTCTAGGGCTCGAACCTGCAACCTCAAGAAACATTGTTCCATGATTGCTAGGCAGCCCTGTTCAATTGAGTTGTGCACGCAAACAAAATTATATTAAATATATTCTGATGCATTTAATGCATATTGACTATTCAAACTGTTTATTATCATTGTGATTTTGAATACTTTGATAATCAATGCGATTGGAAAAAATTATTAAATCAAATTTTTTTATTTATGTTTCTTGATTTATCGATTTTCAGCAAATATGCTAATCCATTCGTATCCATGAATATTTGATATTCGAAAATGATTTCGGATGATATTAGGACAATATCTACCTTTGAAAGAATCCGTTTACATGCTATTACCCCAAAAAATTCCTATGTTGCATATGTCTTTCGGTTTTATTTTCCCATCATAAACTAATAAATCATGGAACTTGAAATAAAGTTTGTGAGAAACGCGGATTACGGATCTTAAGGCTAGAATTAACACTAAAAAGGGGGGATGAATAGTGTTTAAAGGAATTACAAATTCTTTTTTGAGTTTATTATTTTAAACACAAATGTATGCAATATTCAGACATAGATATGATTACAGAATCAAACACAGATGCAGATATAAAGTAAAAGCAATAAAGGAAAGAACACACCGAATTTTATACTGGTTCGGAGTTATCCTACATCCAGTCCCACAACACAAGTACGAATTTCCTTTAAAAATCAATTCTTACAATTACACCCTCGATTTCAAGGCCATGAGGTACACCGCTCCAGATTCACAATCATCTAGGTAGAGATATTTGATTTTACGGGCAATAAGTTCACCCGATTGATTTTCCATGCTACAATCATACCTTTTCTCGCTCGATTGATTACAAAGAAGTCAATAACTCTGAATAGCACAGGGATCTTGTTAAGATAGTGATAGAGTATCAAACCAGAGAATATCTAGTTAGATTCAATGGTGATTTCGGCAGAGTAATGGTAAAAACGTATATAAAGAAGTGTGGAAGAAGAAGAGGGCTGAAATCAGAGAATATATATGAATGTAAATTCGTTTAAAACAGCACCTATTTATAGTAGAACAACAGCCATGTCCACTCGTGAAAGGATATAATGAATAGACACTTCCTTTGAAATTCAAACTTTTGAAATAAACTATCACCTTGTCGACAAGGGTCCCTTGGGGTGGTCGACGGGCCTAAATTATTTTTGCTAATTTGTTTTTCTTTGAAAATAACTTCTATCTTGCATTAAAACTATTTTAAACTTTATAAATATACTTAGCTATTGTTAAAATACATAAATAAGTATAGAGAATAATATTTTGGTATATATAAAATTTTACTATAATTTTATATTTAAATCTAAGTATAAATATTAGAAGTTAAATATATTATAATTAAAAGATAGTTTAAAACCAAGGATAATTTGATATATAAAGACTATTTTGAGGCTACAAGTATTTTAAAAACAGGATGGATGTTTTTGATTTAAAAAAGAAGATTTTGAAATCATTTTGAAAATAAGATATAATTTTTTAAAACATTTGAATAAAAGTTAGTGGATACAAAACAATGTTCCACTAGATTTTTCGTAGGTTCCATCCTACTTAGGGTTCCATCCCTTTAGCAAGCTCGAAGTGGATTCCATTCCACGAATAAAATGGATTTTAAGATGTCAGTGCTTTTCTAGAAGTTCTAACGAAATTCCTAACTAAATTACTTATATTGAAATCTTGAACTCTTGATAATCTTGATACTCATGAGTCTTGAATCTTGATATCTTCGATCTGACATTTATCAGTCCTTGAATCTCTATATTGTACAGTCTTCATTCTTTGGTACCCGTATATATATATATCCTGCATATACATATATATCAAAACAATAATGTTAGTATTTATATTTTGTAATTTATTCCAAGGTTGTTGTCATCAAAACCAACTTCTCAGGGACTAACAATCTCCCCCTTTTTGATGATGACAACCTTTGTTTATAAAATACAACTTCTATCCTAATAACTCCCTCTAAAACTAATAAGTCCCCCTTAATCTATGCCTAACTATCCTATTTTATACTACTCCCCTTTTGTCATCAACAAAAACAAAGTTTAAATCTATATAACTCCCCTTTAATATAATACTATATGACATGTGATTATAATGATAGTATTATCATAAATAATCAACACTTAATTCTGAAACTAAAACTTAGCCCTTAATTACTAACCATGCTAACTAAGAATCCATATATGATAATACTTATAATAATCGATAAATGTCCTCTCATGGTATCCTTTACCCTTCTCTTCCCGTACTGTTTTCTTCTTCTACCTTACCTCCTGATCCTGCCATCCTCATCCCTATCTGTCCTTCAGTTAACCTTCAGCCGCCCCCTCCTCCTCCATTACCTCCTCCTCCAGATGACCCCCCTCTTTCTTCTCTAAACTCTGCCTTGCCTAATCCTTCTGCCTCCTCTCTCTCTCTCTCTCCCTTGATCACTTCCCTTCCCTTGGGGCCACCTCTTCTTCTTCTCCTTGTGCTTCATGGTCTTCTCTTTTCAACTCGAAACCTAGGAATGCTGGTTCGTACGTTCCTACTCATTTTGATATAGCTTACACTGGTTCCCCCATTTTTCCTCCTCGGGAAGTGTTGAATGAAGGAATTAAAACTTGGTCAGATTGCTTGGTGGGATCCTTTTTGGCTGGTAATGTGAACTATATGGCTGTTAAATCCCATCGACAAAAAGTGTGGAAGCTTAAAGGATCTTATGATATCTTTTTTGATAATCAAACTATTTTTTTTAATTTGCCTCTGAGGAAGACAAAAACAATATTCTTCGAAGAGATCCCATGTTTATTAGGGGACAAATGTTTATCATTTCTAAATGGAACCCGACCCTATCTTCAGCTCAGGAGGCTGTTAGGTCTGTACCTATTTGGATTCATTTCTACATAATTCCAATAATGTTATGGTCTTTGCAAGGCATTAATTGAATAGCTTGTCACCTTGGAAGGCTTATTTGCTATGATGAGAACACTGAAAGGATGAAGAGATTTGAATATGCAAAATGTTTAATTGAAGTTTCCTCTGACAAAGAACTGCCTGAATTCCTAGCAGTTGGTGATGAGTCTTGCCCTAATATTTTGATTGAATACTCATGGAAACCTCCTATATGTGTTACCTGTAAAGTATTTGGTCATGCCACTGACCAATGTGAGAGGAATAAGGGTTTGCATGATGGAGAAATACTTGAGAACTTGAATAATAAAAATGAAATAGCTGATGGGATATCCATGGATGATAAAGATATTCAAGATGATAAAGATAAAAGGGGATTTTATATCGGAGGTAAAAAGAGAATTAAAGCTGGGCAAAAGGTTTGGAGAAAAATAAATAGGGAGGTAAGTAACAATAATCAGATGAAAGAAACTCACAAAGAAAGACCTTCAGAAGAGAGTCAATTAAGAAAAAAAATGAAGATGATACTGTCCCAATTGTGTTGGATCAAAATGAAATAATGACTGAGACTGTGCTGAAAACTAATAGGAGTGGAAATAAGGATACTGATATTGCCTCTTCGAGTCAGCAACTGGTTGTTCAAGAGGCTGTTTTGATGCAAACTGTCAATGACTCTGAGTCTGATATGTGCAATACTATAAATAAAACTGGTGATGTTCAGAAGGAAATAATGTGTCCTGATAATAATGAAGTTATGCTTGGTAATGCTTCTGCAATGCAAACTGAATGTGAGGTGGTGCCTACTCACAATGCTTTCTCAGTGCTTCAGGATATTAGTGAGGATGATGATGCTATGCAATATCTCATTAATCACACTTCAGACATGCACAATGATATCCTTTGCTCGGACATGCACAACTTACCACCAGATAAAATCCTTCCTTCTCCTAACTCTCCTCCTAATCAACAACCCATTTCTTCTGAATTGCAAGCATCTCCATACTCCTTCCTTTCTCTTCCAAATCAAATATTCAATGACTTACTCAACTCTGCTTCTTTCGCAAAACCAAATCTACACCAACCTTCTCAATCATTAATTCCAGACTCCTCCGCTAAAAAGAAGAAAGGTCGTCCTAAGAAAACCATAAATAACTCCATAATTGACTTGGACAATGGGATCAATTATTCCATAGATCAAACTGGTTTGGCTATTTTGTCTCATAATAACATGGCAACTCCTTCTTCTGGTGTACAAACCTGAGCTTCTTTTACATCATTATCAAGATGAATGGAAATATAGGCTTTTGGAATGTTAGGGGTGCTAACTCCATTGATAAGCAATTAGAAATTTCTAACCTTATTTCTTCTCACAAAAACGATCTTATGGCTATTGCAGAAACTAAACTCAATCATGCTACTACTATCAATGCTGCCTCCATTATTAGACAAGACTGGAGCTTTATCCACAATCTTTCCCAAGCTCCTTTTGGTAGATTGTTAGTTTTATGGAATCCCTCAATCTTCTCCCACTCCCCAGTCACTGTCCATAGGCAGTTCATTCACACTGAGATCTTACACATCCCCTCATCTACCTCCTTCTACCTTTCCACTGTTTATGCAGATAAAAATGCTGCTCAGAGGCAAATTATTCTGGACATCCTACCCACTCTTCAGCAGTCCAGTCTACCATGGCTCTGTCTTGGTGATTGGAACTGCATGCAATTATCTACTGATAAAAGTGGTGGAACTCCCCTAACTTACAATCAGACACGTCCCCTCAACAAAGCTATTTACGATGCTAAACTCATTCCTACCTCTGTTAAAGGTGCCTTCTTCACATGGAATAACTCCAGCAAAATTGAAAGAGAACCTACTATAAACTTGATAGAGCTTATATGAACTACTCCTCCATACTCAAATGGCCTAATCCCACCACCATTATCCCTCCTCCATCATTATCTGACCATTCCCCTCTTATTATTGGCTGGGGCAAGGACTCTTGAGAAGACGCTCCTCCTTTTCATTTTTTAAAAATTGGTCTAAGCACCCTAATTTCTTAAAACTTGTTAAAGATAACTGGAAATTTCATACTTTTGGCAACCGTATGTTTATTTTGCAGGGAAAACTCAATCATCTGAAGGTTCATCTAAAGGAATGGGCTCAGCAAACTTTTGGTAATGGGAATAGTATGTCTTCTGCAATTCGTGAAAAATTATTTCAAGTTCAACTTGATATCCAAAGTTGTCATGATCACCCTCAGCTGTCTGCTATTGAAACTTCTCTATTAAAGGACCTCTCCAAAGCTCTTGTTGAAGAAAATATAATGGCAAAGAAAAAATCTAAACATGATGGGCAACTGAATGGTGATAAAAATACGTCCACCTTCCATAAATCTTTAAAGATTCAACAGTCTTTTGAAAATATATCTTCCATCCTTGATATGCATGGTTTTCCTTGTGATTCCCAAGATTCCATTCAAGAAGCTTTTCTGGAGTACTTTCATCTTAATCTTGGGAACTCTCAAATTCCATCAATCACACTGGAACAATTCTCTCAGCACCATTTTCCTACAATTTCTGATGACAAGGTGTCTGGCTTAATCAAGGAAATTTCCGAAAATGAAATTAAACAGGCTATCTTTGGAATGAACTCTAATAGCTGTCCTTGTCCTGATGGTTTTAATGCTCACTTCTTCAAAGTTTCATGGGATATAATTGGTGATGATGTGATCAAGACTACTAAGAATTTTTTCAAGCATAGTAAATTAATCTCTGGCATTAATGCTACCAAACTTGCTTTGATTCCTAAAACTATCCATCCTATGTCTGTTAATCAGTTTAGACCTATTGCTTGTTGCAATGTGATTTACAAATGCATATCTAGGATTTTGGCTGCTAGAATGAAAATTTCCTTGGATGGTTTGATCTCTTCTAATCAAAGTGCATTTCTCCCTGGTAGAGACATCACTGATAACATCCTACTTGCTTCTGAACTTATGAAGGGTTACAACAGGAATCTCATATCTCCTAGATGTGTCCTTAAACTTGACATTCAGAAGGCATATGATTCTGTTCAGTGGAAATCTGTCATTTACATTCTACATAAGATGAACTACCCTGTCCCATTCCTATGTTGGATATATAATTGTATATCTACTGTCAATTACTCCCTTATTATTAATGGTTACAACTTTGGGTATATTGGTGCTACTCAGGGGATTAGACAGGGTGACCCTGTCTCTCCATACCTCTTTATCTGTGTCATGGAACTTCTCACTTCTCTATTTTCTGCTGCTATGTTTAATAAGCTATTTGATTATCGTCCCTAATGTAGGAAGAATGGTATTTCCACTCTCCTATTTGCTGATGACCTGCTTCTTTTTACTAAGCCTAATTATAAATCTATTAGTGGGGTCTTAAATGTTCTAGTTACCTTTCAGGAATTGACTGGTCTATCCATTAACAGAAGTAAGTCTAGAATGTACATTGCTGGCCTCCATGATTTTGAAAAAGAGATAATGTATACTTGACAGGCCTGTCCCCTTTCAGCGATAATGAATCCTATCTTGGTGTTCCTCTTTGTACTTCTAGAATAAGGACTTTCTAATGCTTACAACTGTTTGAAAAAAATTACTGCTAAGTTATCTAGTTGGAATTGTTTTAAATTTTCTATGGCAGGTAGGCTTGTAATTGTTAAATCTATTGCTATATCCATGTGTGTTTATTATGCCAGAATCTTCATCCTACCAGCCAAACTTATTAGCATGATCAACTTTGCATTGAATCATTTTCTGTGGCATGCTAACCCTTTCTCTAAGAAAATGATTCCTATTGCTTTTAGTCATATATGTTGTTCTTATGAAAAAGGTGGTCTTGGAATTATAAATATTAAGAGATGGAATTTCGCTATGCTATCATCTAGAATTGACAAGTTATTGAGGCATGACAATAATTTGTGGGCTTCATGGTGTAGATACTATCCCATTCGAGATAGTAACTTCTGGTTTATTACTCCTCCATCTGACTGCAGTTGGTCCTGGAGGAATATCTTGAGAGGTAGATATATTTTTCGACCTCTGCTTCAGCAGAGAATGAAAGACATTGCCAAGATTTCATTTTGGTATGATCCATGGCCGGCTAAAGGAGTTATTCTAGCAAATATTATTGAATATGACACAAGAAGCATTCTGGCATTAGATGTAATGCCTCTGTTGAAAGATATTGGGCTGATGGTAGAGTTTCCCTTCCTTACTACAGTTCTGCTGTGATAAGAGCTGAGTGGACTGCTATTCATAATAAGTCGTATAGCCTTAGCAATATTCATGTTACTTGGAATGACAAGGTGCATTCAATTAAATCTGTTTATAATGCTCTTGATCCCTCCAATGATTATCCTACTTTTCTTCGGTTTACTAGAATCTGGATCCTCATTCTATCCCTAAGGAAAATCTATTCATGTGGAAGGTTTTGAAGAATGGTATTCTTTCGCTTCATAAACTTAAAAATTTTGGAATTATACAAAGTGAAACCTATTCTTTATGTGTTACTGGTGTAGAGACTGTGGCACATTTGTTCTTTGAATGTGATTTTACATTCCATATATGGAATAAGATTTTGCATCACTACGGTTTTCGTAGGCCTACGCGAATTTCTCTTATGGAATGGTACAATATTTTCAAGGCTAATAGGTGGAATAATGAAAGAGGTAGATTGATGCTAAGAATCTTAAAGAAGGTTTTGTACTTCATTTGGATGGAGAGGAACATTAGGGTGTTTAAAGGGCAATCTTCCTCTAAACACGTACTGGTCCTTTCCATTATTAGATCAATGTAACTTCCCCCTCTCTTATGTGCTAACTTCTAATCTTTGGAGGTTTGCGTGTTGTAAACTTAATTTGGTTTTTAATAATAATGGTAGGGGTCCATTCAACCCCGCAGGCTTTGCCAAAAAAAGAATTCAAATATAAGAACACAAATAATTTACTAATTATATATTGTTATATTTACATTTGCGTAGAAATCGTAAGTAAGGTCATATAAGGATAAGAAAGAGAGAAAAGAAACTAATTTGTATCCTTGACAATGGGAGATCTATGAACCGAGCAATTTGGATAGTGGAAACAGAAATTTCAACGTTGTTCGGCTAGATTTCCATTCTTGTCAAAGCGCACTTCGCCAACGCAAACAACTTTATCATCATCTTCAACGTGCTCTTCTTCCATGAGGGCTTCTTCTTCTTCTTTCTCGCTGTCCTCTTGTACTTGAACACCTGAAGATTCTTCATTAATCAAGATGGGATTGGCATGATTGTCCATTAGAAACTTTTGCAAGTTTCTAAGGATTTTGCCTTGCCGTTCTTGTTCTTTGGCCATTCTGATTTGCACTACTTGAACTTCAGTCATAAGTTGCAGTGCATCCTTCAAGGAAACCTACATTTTTATCACTCGTTCAAGCGTAATTCATTGAAATGGTCCAGTAGAAGGAGAAGGGAACGAAAAGGTTGAATTTTTATTTGATTTGGAGGAGGAGGCCATTGTTTTATTGTTTTCAGAAGTTAGATCAGAGAAAGAACAGAAAGAATGAACAGAATGTCGAAATAAGAAGACTATAAACCACCCATTTGAATTTTGGTGGGAAAATTTCAAAAGAAAATTCATTATATGTCGATAGGGGTAAAGGAGGGTTGTCGACAAGGTACTTATATTTTTGCTATTTGATTTATTTTAATTTGATTTTTAATTATACTTGTTATTTATAATCTATATTTCAGTTATTGAACAAATACCTAATTCTCTTCTTAATTTAGTAAATATAGATTCATTTAAGGGTTTTGTTAAGATATCAGCAATTTGGTCCTCGGATTTGATATAGTCGAGAGTAATTAGTTCCTTACTTATATTATCTCTGAGAAAATGATGTCTGATATCAATATGTTTAGTTCGAGCATGATGATTAGGATTTTTTGATAAATTTATTGCACTAATATTATGACAATAAATTGGTGATTTTAAGATATTAAACCAAAATATTTTAAGTTTATTGCATATATATTACTTGAGAACAAGCCAAAGTAGCAGAAATATACTCTGCTTTAGTTGTTGATAAAGAAATTGTATTTTGCATTTTACTAAACCAGAAAATTAGAGAATGCCCCAAAAAGTGACAAGTTCCACTTGTACTTTTTCGGTCTGATTTACAACCAGCATAATTAGCATCACAGTAAGATATTAATTCAAACAATCATTTTTAGGATAAAATAAGCCATAATCAAAGGTATGTTTAACATATCTTATGATATGTTTTACAGCTTTTAAGTGGGCCTCTTTAGCTTGGGATTGATATCTTGCACAAAGACAAACACTATGCATGATATCAGGTCTACCAGCAGTGATATAGAGCAGTGATCCAATCACTCCTCTATATAATTTTTGATCTACATCTTTCGAGAGATCTTCTTTACTTAGGTGCTCATTGGTTGCCTGGGAATGAGTTTTCTACTTGCAGTAGTCAAACCAAATTTACTAATTAGGTCTTTAGAATATTTTTCTTAACTGATAAAGATACCATTATCTAATTGTTTTATTTGCAATCCTAGAAAGAAGTTTAATTCACCCTTATGACTCATCTCAAACTCTTTTGTCATTATTTCAGAAAATTCTTTATTCATTTCAAAATTAGTTGATCCGAAAATGATATCATATATGTAAACTTGTACTAGTTGAATATCATTTTTATTTCTTTTAGTAAAAAGAGTATTATCTACTTTACCAATTTCAAAGTTTGATTGTAATAAGTAAGATCTTAGTCTATCATACCAGGCTCTAGGAGCTCGTTTTAGACCATAAAGAGCTTTCTTAAGTTTGTAAACATGATTTAGTAATTTTTCATTTTCAAAAGGTGGTGGTTGTTCAACATATACTTCCTCTTTTACAAATCCATTTAAAAAGGCACTTTTAACATCCATTTGAAATAAGTTGAAATTATAATGATTTGCAAAAGCAAGTAGAATCCTAATGGCTTCAAATCTTGCTACGGGAGCAAAGGTTTCATCACAATCTATTGCTTCTTCTTGACAATAACCATGAGCGACTAACCGGACTTTATTTCTAACAACCTTACCTTGTTCATTCATTTTATTTTTATAAACCCATTTAGTTCCAATTATAGTTTTATTTTCAGGTCTAGGAACAAGTTCTCAAACATCATTTCTAGTGAATTGATTTAGTTCTTCTTGCATAGCCAAAATCCATGAATCATCAATTGATGCTTCTTTTGAATTTTTGGGTTCATAGTTGATATAAAGGCTACATTGATCATTTTACTTAGTTGTTTTCTAGTTGTAACAACAGATTGCATATCTCCTAGTACATTTTCTATAGGATGATCTTTTAAAAGTTTAACCTTTTTATTAGGATGACTAATTTCGTTATTAGTTTCAGTTGACTCTTGATTTTGAGTGATTAAATCCTCTTCATCATTTGTATCTTCAAAATTTTTGAGACTTTCATTGAATGAAACATGCATTGTTTCTTCGATGGTGTTACTACTTAAATTAAACACTCTGTATGCTTTACTTCTATTTGAATATCCGATACCTTTGTCGGATTTAGGATCAAATTTATCTAAGTTATCTTTTGTATTTAAAATAAAACATTTACTTCCAAAAATTCTAAAATGAGATACCTTAGGTTTCTTTATGTGAAGAAGTTCATAAGATGTCTTATCAGTTAAAGATCTAATTAAAATTCTATTTAAAATATAACAGGCGGTAGCAACTGCTTCTGTCCAAAAATGTTTTGTTAATTTACTATTTGAAAGCATAGTTCTCGCACACTCATGAATCATCCAATTTTTATGTTGTACTACTCCGTTTTGTTGTGGAGTTCTTGGAAATGAAAAATTGTGAGTTATTCCCTTTTTATTGTAGAATTCCTCAAACTTTTCATTTTCAAATTCACCACCATGATCACTACAGATGGCTATAATTTTACAGAAAGTTGATTTTGTATCCTTTTTGTAAAGTTTTTAAAACATTCAAAAGTATCACTTTTATGTTTCAAAAATATTATCCATGTAAATCTAGAATAATCACCTACAATCACAAAAATATTTTTACTGTGATTTATTGACTGAATTTGAAATGGACCAAATAAATCAAGATGAATTAATTCAAGAGGTTTTGAAGTTGAAATCATATTTTTAAATTTAAAAGAACTTTTTCTAAGTTTTTCAAATTGGAATGCACACATAAACTATCTACTTTAAAATTCATTTCAGGGAGACCTCTTACTAGATCATGTTTTGATAGTCTAGATAAGAGTTTGAAATTCAAATTCCCAAATCTCTTATGCCAATTTCAAGGGTCACTTGTATTTGCGAAAAAGACACAGGTTATCATTTGAAACTTTCATACTAAGGATATAAATTTTCTTTTTCTTAATTCCCTCAAATATTATAGTTGAATTATTATCTTCAGTGTGGCACTTATTTTTTCAAATTTAAATTTCATATCCGTTATTGCAAAGCTGACTAATACTTAGCAGATTATGTTTCAGATTCTTAATTAGCAAAACATTAGCAATAATAGGAGTTTCAGAGTTACCGACATTGTCGGTGCCGATCACATATCCTTTTGAGTTGTCTCCAAAGTAAAGCAGTCCTCCATCTTTGTATATTATATCATTTAGCACATCCGGATTACTAGTCATGTGTCTAGAGCATCCACTATAAAGTATTCATTTATTATTTTTAATCTGCACAATTTGTCCATTGTGGATTGATTCCTCAACACCCATAAAACATATTTCCTGCACATCATACAATTTTGGTAGACAATTTGAATTTGAATATCGATTATATGCAGACTCATGAGACAATGATGATCTGAATATTTCTAAACTAGTATTAACAAGTTTTTTAAACATAGCCATTTTAAAAGATTTTTCAAAATTCATATTATGAAACTTTGAAAACCTTGCTCTGATATCGAACGTGAGAAATGCGGATTATGGATCTTAAGGCTAGAATTAACACTAGAGGGGGGTGGATAGTGTTTAAAGGAATTACTAATTCTTTTTGAGTTTTTTTATTAATTTTAATACCAATGTATGCAATATTCAGACACAGATATGATTACAGAATCAAATACAGATGCAGATATAAAGTACAAACAATAATAGAAAGAACACGCCGATTTTTATACTGGTTCGGAGTTACCCTACATCCAGTCCCTCAACACAAGTACATATTTCCTTTCAAAATCAGTTCTTGCAATTACACCCTCGATTTCAAAGCCACGAGGTACACCACTCCAAATTCACAATCCTCTGGGTAGAGATACTTGATTTTACGGGCAACAAGTTCACCCGATTGATTTTCCAGGCTACAATCACACCTTTTCTCGCTCGATTGATTACAAATAAGTCTATAACTCTGAATAGCACTGGGATCTTGTTGAGATAGTGATAGAGAATCAAACCAGAGTTGATCTAGTTAGATTCAATGGTGATTTCAGCAGAGTAATTGTAAAAATGTATATAAAGAAATGTGGAAGAAGAAGAGGAGTGAAATCAGAGAATATATATGAATGTAAATTCGTTTAAAACAACATCTATTTATAGTAGAACAACAGCCATGTCCATTTGTGAAAAGATATGATGAATAGGCACTTCCTTTGAAATTCAAAAATTTGATATAAACTGTCACCTTGTCGACAAGGGTTCCTTGGGGTAGTCGGCTGGCCTAAGTTATTTTTGGTAATTTGTTTTTCTTTTTAAATAACTTCTATCTTGTATTAAAACTATTTTAAACTTTATAAATATACTTAACTATAGTTAAAATACATAAACAAGTATAGAGAATAATATTTTGGTATATATAAAATTTTACTATAATTTTATATTTAAATCTAAGTATAAATATTAAAAGTCAAATATGTTATAATTAAAAGATAGTTTAAAACCAAGGATAATTTGATATATAAAGATTATTTTGAGGCTAAACGTATTTTAAAAACAGGATGGATGTTTTTGATTTAAAAAAGAAGATTTTGAAATCATTTTGAAAAGATTAATTTTGTAAAACACTTGAATAAAAGTTAGTGGATACAAAAAAATGTTCCGCTAGATTTTTCATAGGTTGTATCCTACTTAGGGTTCCATCCCTTTAACGGGCTCGAAGTGGATTCCATTCCACGAATAAAATGGATTTTAAGATGTCAGTGCTTTTCTAGGAGTTTTAACAAAATTCCTAACTAAATTACTTATATTGAAATCTTAAACTCTTGATAATCTTGATACTCATGAGTCTTGAATCTTGATATCTTCGATCTTGAGTTATTAGTTCTTGAATATCTATACTATACAATCTTCATTCTATGGTACCTGTATATATATATCCTGCATATACATGTATATCTAAACAATAATGTTAGTATTTATATTTTATAATCTTATTCTAAGGTCGTTGTCATCAAAACCAACTTCTCAGGGACTAACAAAGTTCCCGTGGCAAAATCAGAGACAGTCCAAGCTCAATCAAAGCATTAATGCCTTGTTCATTTCAGAAAAAACAGTTTATTTATTGTTAATAAGTGTAGTGATCATTTTCACTATTTCAAATATTCTTAAGGACCTTAACAATGTAGCTTGCTACATCAACATCATTTTTTATATAATTAAAGAGTATATTCAAACAAAACAACTGAATCCAAATAATAAACCAATAGATTTCACATCAATTTTTAAACCAATCGGTAGCACTAAAGTACCAATTATGCTAGAACTACAATAGTTTTTTTGAGCTTTGATTAGTCAAAGTTGTAATAAATGATGGAGATCTTAGACATCTCTAACTAATCATGCTAGTAAAATTCTCAGTTATCTTTCAAAATGAATCAAATTCCAGTTAACTTATTTTTATCAACTTCACAAATCGATGGCCCTTACATGGCTCAGTCACACACACACTCACACATACACTAATGATAACAAACAAATTTTGGTCAAAACATAAAGGATATCTAGATATATGTAGGTCCCATTTGGTTTGTCAATTTTATTTTGGGTTTTCATCCAAGAAAAAGCACATCACATATGTATTTTTTGAAAAACAACCAATTTGAAAAATGATATTAAATAATTAAAGTGTTGTTTTCCATGCATTGGGATCTGTTGATTATTGGAAAAAGGATTGTGGTGTAGATTGTAACCCAATGGTTGGATTCCGTTAATGGGTGAGGGTATTTTTAGAATTTCAAAAAGAGATCGTGGAAATTTTATTCATTGAATTTTTTTATTAATAGTAGAAATATATTATAATGTATCCAAGCTACCAGAATACCTTTGTGTTTTTCATCAGCAACCCAGTTATATCATATTCTCATACTTTGAAAAATTTATGGAATATAAACGTTCCGAAAATTTTAGAGATATATTGGAAACATATGCATATTAGTCAATTTTTACAGCATTCACATTAGTGATCACAAATTCAATTTTACTAATAAACTTTTTTGAATCTTGATACACTTTCAAAAAACGATAATCAATATGAGAAAAGATTAAAAGCTCAGCAATTATTTAAGATAATATGCACTGCTAACACTACAGGCAACATCAAATTTCGGAAAAAATGAACAATTAATTTCATATTGAACATTTATATTGTTCCATTTGAATTAATAAATAGTGCTCACATTCCAAAAATCAATCATTAATTTAAATCCAGTATGTCTCAAAAACACAAATATACTAAACATCATCGCACAAAATTACCTAATACAATACATTTTCAATTGAGTGCTTAAAATAATTCTTGTTGTTAATCTATGTTCAAGGACCATTGTTGTTCAACTACGATTAGAATTCAACTACATTTCCAAACTGCAAAGCTAGTTCCTTGTAAAATCGGAAATTCCTTGGCTTCACCTTCCCTATCCCAAGTTTGAACTGCTTCATGAATACTTTTGATATATCCAACCTTTCCTAAAATAGGATGTACATGTCAAAATGTTCAGCAACTGATGCCGCCAAATTATTCAAAAATTCACATGTAAAAATACAGAATACAATAATTATAATATCATTTTTTGTGTTTAGTAATCTTAATTCATTTCCCTTTTATTTTTCAGGGCATCATACTTGTATTCATTCTTACTGTCAATGCGAATTTAAATAGAATTCTCTAAAATAGTGCTTCTCTTTGTTATAACCCTTTTGATTAATCAACAATGAATTAGTGAGATTGAATGAGGATAAGGCACATGAATTTTGAGGATAGAAGAATTGAGCTGGTATCTGATTAAAAGAATCCATTGAATTCAAAACTAATGGCAATGAATTATTCATAGCTACCATAATACTATGCAATTTAATTTGTTTCTATTAGGATAGTGTATATCAAAACAATTCATGACTCCCAGAATGAAAACTATGCTTGAAGAAAACGTTAAGAAGGGAAAATAATTGATATGAAACTAATACTGGAGGAAAGAGTAGAATGACATACTCCAAGTGCTGATAAAGATACTTTATTGCATAGTAACTTGATATCTACACTAGCATAGCCTTCAGTAAGCTGAGCCAGTTCTTTATTTCTGACATTGACATGATATGGATTATTCTTAGTATGAATGCGGAATATATCTTATCTGTTAGTTTCATCTGGCGGTTGAACGTCTATTAGCTTATCAAATCTTCCTGCTCAAACATCTTTTCCATCTATATCTTATATAAAATGGTCATTAAACTTAGTAATGTTTTAGCACTAAATACAACAAATAATAAAGAGAACAGATGGCTAGAGTAACTAAACTTAAATTTACACCTGGTCTTAAAAAAGCAAGATCAATTTTGTCTGGCGATTTGTAGCTACAATGATTGTAACACCAACTCGTTGTTCCAAACTTATATATATATATATATATATATATAAAGATATAGATATAATGTAATTTGAGCAAGCAAGCCAATAATGATAATTATATCAAGGCTGTTACATTCAACATTTAAGAAACCATGAGTATATATGCACGTACAGGTGGACCTGCATCTAACCTTGTTGTGCATGTATTAATTCAACAATATGAATTAATCTGTTTGGCAGATATAGCCTAGTTTGCATGTATCAAGCATTTTACATGAGAATACAAGGAAATTCTTATTTTCGTCAAAATACTTTATGGGGAAATGAATGAAGTTTCCAAAGATGTTGAATATAAGCTTATTATGTAAAAGTTGTCGCAACCTATATTTCAATGGTGTGAATCATGGAAGATGTCTTGTATAAAAGGTTGTGAAAATATGGTTCAGTTTGGATGTGATCAGTCTAAAGATTTATAACGTTCGGAATGCCCATCACAAACGGTGATAAAATCTCTATACCGGAGCAACCCGGTGCAGAGACATTCCACAGGTATCCTTTCGCTTTCGAAAATACCCGGTCTTCAACACCATCTTCAAATGCAATCCCATTTCGTCGTACCGTTATTCGGAGTGGGTTTTATGACACAAGGTCCTCTCCCAGCTAATCCGAATAATGAGCGCTTATTTTAAAAATAAGTTTCATTCAGATTCAAACAAATCACAACAATTTCACTTTGATCTTTTACACAAAAGATCCATCACAATCACAAGGGTTCGATGTGGGTTTTGAATATCCATTTGGAATTCGACTCCCGGTCGCATCGAAATTCAAATGCCATTTAAAAAGGCTAATATTGATAGTTGGTTATTAAACAATCAATCATCATTCACAACAGTCACTGGATTTCAAACAATTTTCCCCCAATTATTATTTTCAATATATCTTCGCAACATAAAATTTCACACTTCAATCTTTTTTCAAATCAATTTCCCAACATTTATTCTTTTCCACTGAATATCTGCCGATTTCAAATATTTTAAAATAAAAAAAATACTTATTCAAAATGTACTTGGAAACATATAAAATAAATTATTTTAGAATATTTGCTTTAAATATTAGTTATGAAAAATATTATACTAATATCTCATACAAAATTCAAGTCCAAAAACTAATTTTAAAATAAAAATTTGTAAATAGATTATGAATATTTAAGTAACTATTTCCTAACTCAAATATCAATTTAAATCTTTGAAACAATCCCTTATAAAATTAATTAAATAAATTTTACCTTAAAGATTTTAAAACAATTTTTGACTAATTTCTTCAACATTATTATTTTAAAAGAAACAAGGTCTAGAACTTTTAATTTTTTTTTCAAAAGTCATTTTAAAAATATACAGCTTTCCAGGGAAGAATTCTTTTCCCAATATAAATTGGTCCATTCAAAATAAATTAATAAATCTTCTTGATTTATTTTAAATTTACATTCCAAATATCAACTGATATATGAATTTAAATCGATTCCCAAATATCATCGTCACACCTAATCGAATTCCAAATTGATTTCCAGTTATTTCAAATACAAAATCAACTTCCAATTTGATTTCCCCAAATTAATTTTCCAATATCAAATCAAATCAATTTCAAATTGATTTCCCCAAAAAAATTTCCAACACACCAAACCAAATTTTCAAATCAATTCCTAAGGTTTATTTTAACTCCAAATTAATTCCTGAATCGATTTCTAAAATTAATTTCAACTCTAAATTAAATTCCAAATTTAATTTATAAATTTATTTCCTTTTGAAATAAATCTCTTTAACTCTTTCAATTATTTAAAATCTGTATCTTAAATAAATTCTTCAACTATTTAACAACCTCAATCGAAATTCCTTTATAAAAATATTTCCTATATCTTTGGAGTTAATTCGATAAGTTTTCAAAGATAAAACTTTATCTATTTAAATTTACTTCTTTTAAAATTCACCTGATTCCTTTGAGTGAATTCATTATAAATTTTCTATCCAAATTTCAAAATCAATTAACTATTTATTTCTTGTATCCTACGATACCAAAAATATATTCGCCTGAATTACAGCCTTTACGGTTTCAATTACAAACATTCACACGAATTAAAAATAATCAACACACAACATAAGCAACAAATTAAACATTTGAGGAATCCAGTTGGATTCCTCCAACCTGTTTCCCTACATCCACAGACGTTAGCACACAATTAAATACCCATTCCACCTCAAGATGGAATACCGCGGTATATGGGATTTATAAAATATTATCCGCTATTATGCGGCGCAATAGGGTCTCATCCGCTATATAATGCGGGAAATCAACAACACCAAATACATATATAATACCAATTCCACTTCAAGGTGGAATATCGCGGTATATGGGTTTAATATAATGACCTCCGCTATTATGCGGCGCATAGGGTCTAAACTAATATAACTAACAATAAATATTATCCAAACACACAATCAATCAATTTAATTTAACTATCACAATTCCACAACCAATCAATAATTGGAATTTTCAATTAAAATTTTGAGTGAGAAAATCTAACCTTTTATTGTGCATGCCATCCAATTTCTTTCCAGCTTGATTTCCACACAGTTTTAGACCTTGTATAAATAATTATATAAGATTTCATTAATACTCGAGCTAATCGAAAATTTTATTTCCTTTTAAATAATTTTAATAAACTAATAATTTGATTTAAAGCTAAATTTGAAACTAAATTTACTTTAAAATAAAAACCCAATCAACTAAAAATTCAGTTTTAAACTAGTGATTAATTCTAAATTGATAATTATATTTTAGCTAATTTCTTTTAATAAATGTATTTAACTAAAACAAAATTTAAACCTAAATCAAATCCAACCTTTATTTTAAAAAATTTCTTTATCGATTAAAAATAATTTAATACGTTTATTAACAGATAAATCACATATTACATTATTTAAAATAATTAGTAATTTGAACAAATACATACTTGTGTACTTATTTTCGAAATACCTTATATACTTATTTTTACCTTCACCGTGTATGTGTGTATATATATATATATAATTTTGAAAAAAAACAAAAATAAACTTAAAATTACCTACTGCCTTACCCAATATCGCGACGACCATGCCCACTACCTCGAGGCGCATTGCCTCCTACCATCGCAACCACCAGTGTCACTACCGACCTAAACCCATGCGACCCCAATCCCCTCGCGCGGCCGCTTCGCCTTGCCAACCTTACCACAAACCCACTTCAAATCGCGGCTGCACAAATACCATGCTGCCCATCCTCTTCTATACAAACAGTTCCACCATCGCGACATTAACTCGCCCTCAAAATCGATCGCCTACATTACCCAGACCTGTATCAATGGCTGCCACCACTCGCGACTTGCTCAACCCCGCTGTTTCGATTACGAACGACTCGGGGCTCGAATTTATTTAGGGCTTCTCCCCTCCTTTTAAATATTGATTCATGGAATTTAGATATGGTTTTAAACTAAATTTCGATTTTCGAAAGTTTAATAGCAGCGGCCATTTTATTATTTTGCTGGAGATTATAGAACGAGTTGTTTTACTTTGTTTTGTTTGCCATTTTGATACGCACGGTTTTGATTTTTTTTTTTTCCTTTTGTTTTATAAAAACAAATGCGTGTCACTTAATCTTTGCCAGGTGTTTGAGAGAGAACGTATATAACTTATCTTGCAAAGCTTTATCATATTTTCAAATTTTAAATATAAATCTAAATTGCTTTAATAAATGCAACACAAAATCTCAATCTCCAATCGAGGTGTGCCGCCAGGCGTTTATAATAGTAAACCCCTATTTTGAACGCAATGGAAAAGGTTTCGAGTCCAAATTCGATCATATGGAGAAGATAGCTTTTCGAGCCAGTTATTAAATTAAATTTCGATATAAATTTCAACGCGTTTGCTTATCATACGGCCAAATGACAACTCTGAATGCTACGAAAATTGAAATCCGATAATAATACAATATTACGGATCCAATGGAACTAGTTTCGTCGAATTTCGAGACTGTGTCGAGGAAGGCTAGTTTTAAATATCGATTTTAAATGATTAAATTCAATATTGAACAAACAGTTTCAGATTCAATTCTGAAACCTCTATCATCTTTTAGTATTATCAATATAAATTTTCTAAGCCATCAAATTATTTTTAACAGGCTCAAAATTGAAGATTTACAATTTTACCCAAATTTCTATCATTAAATTTGATAACTAAATTGCCAAATTCATCCTGATATTTGAAATTCAAATTAAACTATTATTCAAACATTTAAAATTAATTAAATATTTGAATTTCAAATTTCGTCTCGAAATTACAAGTTAAGAAGAATAATCCTCAACCGTTTAATATTTTCTAACCCAAACAGTTTTATCAATTTATCAACCCAAATCTTTTATTAAAGATTCATTTCAACTAACTTTCCAAGTTCAATTATAAATTCTAAACAATATTGTTTACTTCCCAATCCAAATTTAGATTTGAATTTAAATATCAAACTTTCTAACACTCTTGAAATTTTCGAAATTTTTTGCCAGCGTCTCCTTTGCGCGGCTAGCTCGGTACGACTACAAAATGGCGCCACAGGCCCTCAAATCCAAAACGAAAACAAAAAGCCAAGCGCCTGGACTAGAAAATCACCAAATTTCATACTGAAATTGAAATACATACCTTTTTGTCGAGCAATTCAATTTTATCTTTAAAATCAAAATTCCAATTCCATTTCCTTTAATACACCTGTATATCCTAATATCCATAATATCCAATTACAATGTTCAAATATCATTTTGCACCTTTCATTACAAAATTTTCAATATATATGCCTTTTGTACCATTTTTACTTCACTATTGAAGTTACATATCCATTTTCATTCAATCTTGCATTTTCAATTTTATTCGAATTCCATTTTCTCTACAATTCTATTTGAATCCAATTTATCTTCTACTATGAATATGATTCATATCATTATTTTAATTCAGTTTCATTCACTAATATACTTCAATTTCCAATTTGAAATTGTTTGTCGCTAACAATTTTTTTCAAAAATTTTCTAACTCCCAAAATTTTCGGAAAATTTTGGCAGAGTCTCCTTTGTACGGAGGAGCTTTTGCAATTTGACGAAAGATATAAATATATATACATCGATCCACCCGGTCGGAAAAACCAAAAACAGTTCATATTTTCTATTTTTATTGCGTAGGCGTGCCTTATTTAGCATTTTTAAGCAAAGCGGTTTATTATTAGCATTTTAGCATGACCAAATCCAGCCAAACAACCTTCCTGTACCTGTATTTACTCAATTTAAACATGTATGTGACATATATAAGAAATTTATTCACATTTCACTTATTTCTAATAGTAATGTGACGTCTCACCTCTATACCCACGCTAGCCAAGAACACTACGGAGCAATGCTGTCAACTAGCGCGGAGAATAAGGCTATTGAGGAGCGACCATCCGTGCAATTGCTTCGTGCGAGCACCGCTATGTCGGATATTATAACATGCATTTAATTTTGGGAGGAAATCCGACACACCGATACAAACTCAAAGCTACTACACAGTGGCTATAATAATCTTCGGAAACAAATATAGAAATAAACATAATACAAATCAGTCATAGATATCCATATTACAAAGGCGGAAAAAGATATGAATATATAACACATGAAAGTGTACATCAGAGTAGTGGTCAGAAAGATCCACAATAACCCAAAAGAATAGCAACATGTGCTATACAAAAGAATAAGTATACATCATAGAGTCTATATCTCAAATGTTTACAACAAAAACTACTAATCTAAGTAGTTAGCCAAAAGTCAGAGTAATGAATCCTTGGAGAGAAGTCAAGCAGAAGCACCTGTAACATCTCGTTCTGACCCGAGTATTATTTCATAAGAAAATAATAAACAGATCAGTCTAGCTATAAATATCAGATGACATGATATAGAATAAGAGATATGGCATAAACATATGATAACCATAATGGCATACTACTATAAGTATGTAATTGAAAATCAACATGAGATTAATCAATATCATAAGAATCTTCTCAAAGATCCAAAAAGGATTTCATACCCAAAACTTGTATTCACAATAAGTGAATGACACACGAATTCACCAATGCACAAAAATTGATAAATCATATCAATGAAGATCACTAAAACTGATGAAGCACAAATTCCAGAAATCAACATACGAAATCCAGAAATCATAAAAAAAAAGGGAGACCTATCACAAAAACGGGAGCATGAAAACTCACCAACATATGTATCACACGAACGAGAAGCTATCTCATGGTAGCTAGCCATTAATTTTTTACACACAAACGGTCCGAAGACCATGGGGTGCTACCCCACATGTGTGAGTCGAAATCACACTGAAACGGGGTCTAGTCTCCCTCGCAGACAAAGAGCCATCACACAATTGCTAGTCTAAATCACAAAAAATGATCGTCATGATCATCAAGAAGTGTCAATTACACTAAGCTAGTAAATATATGAGCTTAGCTTCATGTCCCATAACCACTAGCTTAACTTAAATATTTACGAACAAATTGTAGATTTCCACTCGAAAATTGTCACAAGAGTTTCAATCGAACAAGTCCAAGAATTAACCGACGAAGTAAACGCAAGCGTTTCATACCACTCGTTTTACTAAATCGTTTAATTAGATTTCTCATACGAGTGAGGTAAAGGTTTGTATATACCAATAGATTGGAAAACGGTTTAAGAAAGGAGCTTTGTAATAAAATGGTGTTGAAATCATTTTAATGAAAGGGTTTTGATATTTACTACTAGTATAGAAAATCTTTATATTTTAAAGTGACAAATCATAGAAGTGATTGTAGAAACAATCAATCATAAAAATTCACATACGAAGACGTGAATAAAATCCAAAGAAATCGATATCAAATCCATCAAAATGGATATTTTCGAAAATTCCCGAAGAAAATGTCATCAAAGTCGATAATAAATTATAACAACAAAAGGGAAACAACACGAATTGATTAAAGTTGGAAATTCAAACAAATATGCAATATAGGCATAATTGGCAAATAGGAGCCGATCGGTCAACCGAACTCCCTGAGTTGGTTCACCGAACCAAAGATGGAAGTGCTCGGGTAGCAGGTCGGTCGACCGGACCCTGAGCTCGGTCGACCGGAGCCTGTAACCTGCACTTCCAAACCATAGGCAGGAGGTGCTCGGGTAGCAGGTCGGTCGACCGGACCCTGAGCTTGGTCGACCGGAGCCTGTTGCCAGCACTCCCATGCCTATCTAATAAATGTCATTCCCTTCCCAATTGCTATCGGTCGAGCAATGACACTAAGGGTTTACGCCAATCGACTACCCGGCCATAGAAGCTCTTCGATTCATCATCAAAAACATGATCAAGACATCAAAGCTATGATTTTTAAAGTATTGAACCCAAAACACCAAAAATTGGAATATTCACCAAATCAATCCAAACCAAAAGCAATTGTACAAGAATAAGCGTTAGGAATTCATACCTAACAATCAAAGATAGTTATAGACTAAGATGTGAGATAAAAATCTACCTTTTCACAAAAACAATGAAGAAGAAGCTTGAAAGCAAAGGGAGAATCAACCACTCTTCAACACAAACAAAACGAGCTTGAATCTATGCTCAAAAAGAAGAACATTGCCAAAGTTAGGTTTAGGAATTTCTGAAATGGATAAGAGAATAAGTTGAAGAAGAAGAAGAGGCTTACCAAAATTTCTTCTATTAGTTTGGAGCTAAAGCTTGATTTGCAAAAGAAAACTAGGGCTTGAGTTTCAATTTCCCATTCCACTCTCCATTTTTATTTAGGAAAATAGAAAGGAAGTAAATGAAGAGGAGAGGGTTGGGACTGAGTTAATAAGTGGGGTTATAGGGCTCAGCCCAAACCAAAGCCCTAAGTGAAAAGTGGCAAAATTCCACTAACTCCAAACATATCAAAGTTTATACTCAAAAAGATCGCAAACGGCGTTTTGAACTTAATGGAAGTGGTTTCGAGTCCTAATTCGACCGTATGCAAGAAGTAACTTTTCGGACTAAATTCCGAGTGTCGATAAAATATTTAAATAAAATATTTAAATATAAAATCGATAAATATGAGGGTTGTTGCAGACTCCCCTCCTTAAAGAAATTGCGTCCTCGCAATATTTAAGAAGAAGATATATAGTAACAACCATGAGAGCATATTCATCACAAAAGTAATTTAAAATGAAAGGTTCACCTTAAAGGGCACGGGAAAGTAAGTCCGGATTGTTCGCTCGATGAACTCTCTAGATTCCCAAGAGCAATCTTTAGGACTTGAGAACCATTGAACTTTCACAAGCGGAACATCTTTATTTCGAAGGCGTTTAACCTCCGAAGCAATAATTCGAATAGGATGCTGCTCATAAGTTAAATTGGGTGAAACTTCAATTTCTTCCACAACACCGGGCTCAATAATAGAATCGGAATCTCGAAGGCACTTCCTTAGTTGAGAAACGTGAAACACGTCATGAATAGAAGAAAACTGAGCCGGTAATAAAAGGCGATAAGCCATGGAACCAATACGTTTAGTGATAGAAAATGGCCCAATATATTGAGGCGCTAATTTTCCCAATGACTGAAACGTACAACACCTTTCATAGGTGAAACACGAATGAAAACAGAATCTCCCACAGAAATTCTAACTTCCTTCTCCGGTTATCGGCATAGGATTTTTGTCTACTCTGAGCTTCTTTCATCCTATGTCGAATAAGGCCAATTTTCTCTGTGGAATCCCGGATAAGATCTGGATCTAAAACTAGCCTCTCACCGGCCTCAAGCCAACAAGAAAGAGATCGGCATGGCCTTCCGTAAAGTGCCTCGAAAGGTGCCATTCAAATACTAGATCGGAAGCTATTATTATAGGAAAATTCAACAAGAGAAATATGATCTTCCCAACTTCCACCGAAATCAAGCACACAAGCACGAAGAAGATCTTCAAGAGTTTGATTCACACGCTCCGTTTGTCCATCGGACTGGGGGTAATAAGCGGTGCTAAAATTAAGCTTCGTTCTAAAGCTTTTTGAAGACTCTTTCAAATTCCACTAGTAAATAGTAGATCACGATCGTTAACAATAGAAGTAGGAACACCATGCAATTTAACGATTTCCTTGATAAAGAGTTTCGCCAAAAGAGGAACGGTTCGGTTAGGCCGAACGGGAATAAAACGGGCGGATTTAGTAAGTCTATCAACTATAACCCATAGGCTATCATGATCCGAACGAGAACGGAGAAGGCCGTCAACAAAATCCATGGAAATTTGATCCCACTTTCAAATTGGAACGTCTAATGGTTGCAATAACCCACCGGGCCTTTGATGTACGACCTTGACAAGTTGGCAAGTCATGCAACACTTAACAAAGTTAGCAATATCAGATTTCATTCCCTCCCAATAATAAAGCTGCTTCATATTCGCGTACATTTTACTACTACCGGGATGAATGGTAAATTTAGAATGATGAGAATCTTCTAAAATATCTTTACAAAGATCACTAATATTTGGCACGATAAGTCTACCAAATTTCCGAATGCCGCCACGAGAATCGATATCAAAGTCTTTCAACCTTCAATATCAATTTTATCCTTAATATTTTGGCTAAGAAGAGCCAATTCGGGATCTAGCCTTTGAGCTTCAAGAATGCGGTCTAAAAGAGAAGGATGAGCCTCAAGGCTACATAAAACAAGAGATGAACATAAATAGGAAACACGGTCTCGAATTTCACAAGTGGATTAAACCTCGAGATCATTCCATTCGGATATCATCATGGAAACAACCACTTGTTGCTTGCGACTAAGTGCATCGGCAACTCGATTTCCCTTTTCAGATGTATAAAGAATATCAAGATCATAAGATACAAGGTATTCGAGCCAACGCTGTTGACGCAAATTAAGTTCCTTTTGAGAGAATAAATATTTCAAAGACTTATGATCGGTGTAGAGAATAAATTTTTCTCCCAATAGATAATGACGCCAAATTCGAAGGGCGAAAACGATAGCCACAAGTTCTAAATCATGCGTGGCATATCTAGTCTCAGCTGGCTTCAATTGCCTAGAAGCATAAGCAATAATACGTTCTTTTTGCATAAGAACGGCACCAAAACCAACGCGACTAGCATCAGTATAGACAATAAAATCTTGATTCCCCTCGGGAATAACAAGAATAGGAGCATCGGAAAGGAGTTCTTTTAATTTCTGAAAAGAAGCTTCACATTTGTCCGACCAAATGTATTTAACACCTTTCTTAGTTAAGCTAGTGAGAGGCACGACAATTTTTGAAAAGTCCTTGATAAAACGACGGTAATAACTCGCCAATCCAAGGAAGCTACGGATTTCTGTCACACTCTCCGGTCTCTTCCAATCTTGAATCGCTTCAATCTTTGAAGGATCTATGGAAATTCCGGATTCGGATTTCAGCTTCTGGCACAAATTTTAATTCAAAGCGTTCTCGGAATTTCTCCCAGGTGAGATCCGCTTCATTGATTTCAGAAATAAGAAGTTCATACCAGTCCAATGCTCTTTCTTGGAGCATACTAGAGGCCACCTGAACTCGGTGAAGATCAATGAGGTTCATGCGAGAAAAGATTCGATCGCATGTTCTTAACCTAGCCTGGACTCCAATAATAGTTTCAGAACCTTTGAATGGCTTCCCACCCAAGTTGGTATAATCGTTGCACAAGCATGCAAATCCATACATAGGATGAGTTGGTTCCGAATTAGAACCAGCCGCTTGAGCATTCTTTCCTAAATCAAGAAGCTGCTGGGCAGACATAAAGACTCCATCTTGGGGAGTAGCCTAGATTGACCGACGCTGGGACGGCCTGGTCTAACTATTTCTCTCCCTTTAGAAAGAAAGAAAGAAGAAGAAAAAGGTTATTCATCAAATGAATATCAAGCAATCTTGATAGATAAAACAAGGAATCATAAAGAAAATAGGATGGATCGGTACGAAGACTCGAATTAAATCCAAAATCACGACTCCTAAGATGGACTAAGGACGATGATCCTTGTTAAATTATTCTACATTGTTCCGAAGTTTGGCTCTGATACCAAGCTGTGACGCCCCACCTCTATACCCACGCTAGCCAAGAACACTATGGAGCAATTCTGTCAACTAGCCCGGAGAATAAGGTTATTGAGGAGCGACCATCCGTGCAATTGCTTTGTGCGAGCACCGCTATGTCAGATAGTATAACATGCATTTGATTTCGAAAGGAAATCCGACACACCGATACAAACACAAAGCTACTACACAGTGGCTATAATAGTCTTCGGAAACAAATATAGAAATAAACATAACACAAATCAGTCATAGACATCCATATCACAAAGGCGGAAAAAGATATGAATATATAACACATGAAAGTGTACATCAGAGTAGTGGTCAGAAAGATCCACAATAACCCAAAAGAATAGCAACATGTGCTATACAAAAGAATAAGTATACATCATAGAGTCTATATCTCAAATGTTTACAACAAAGACTACTAATCTAAGTAGTTAGCCAAAAGTCAGAGTAATGAATCCCTGGGGAGAAGTCAAGCAGAAGCACCTGTAACATCTCGGTCTGACCCGAGTATTATTTCATAAGAAAATAATAAATGGATCAGTCTAGCTATAAATATCAGATGACATGATATAGAATAAGAGATATGACATAAACATATGATAATCATAATGGCATACTACTATAAGTATGTAATTGAAAATCAACATGAGATTAATCAGTATCACAAGAATCTTCTCAAAGATCCAAAAAGGGTTTCATACCCAAAACTTGTATTCACAACAAGTCAATGTCACACGAATTCACCAATGCACAAAAATTGATAAATCATATCAATGAAAATCACTAAAATTGTCGAAGCACAAATTATAGAAATCAACACACGAAATCCAGAAATCATAAAAAAAGGGGGGAGGCATATCACACGAACGGGAGCATGAAAAACTCACCAACATATGTATCACATGATCGAGATGCTATCTCATGGTAGCTAGCCATTAATTTTTAACACACGAACGACCCGAAGACTATGGGCACATGTGTGAGTCGAAATCACACTGAAACGGGGTCTAGTCTCCCTCGCAGACAAAGGGACATCGCACAATTGCTAGTCTAAATCACAAAAAATGATCGTCATGATCATCAAGAAGTGTCAATTACACTAAGCTAGTAAATATATGAGCTTAGTTTCATGTCCCATAACCACTAGCTTAGCTTAAATATTTACGAACAAATTGTAGATTTCCACTCGAAAATTGTCACAAGAGTTTCAATCGAACAAGTCCAAGAATTAACCGACGAAGTAAACGCAAGCATTTCATACCACTCATTTTACTAAACCGTTTAATTAGATTTCTCATACGAGTGTGGTAAAGGTTTGTATATACTAATAGATTGGTAAACGGTTTAAGTAAGGAGCTTTGTAACAAAATGGTGTTGAAATCGTTTTAACGAAAAGGTTTTGATATTTACTACTAGTATAGAAAACCTTTATATTTTAAAGTGACAAATCATAGAAGTGATTGTAGAAACAATCAATCATAAAAATTCACATACGAAGACGTGAATAAAATCCAAAGAAATCGATATCAAATCCATCAAAATGGATATTTCCAAAAATTCCTGAAGAAAATGTCATCAAGGTCGATAATAAATGATAACAACAAAAGGGAAATAACACGAATCAATTAAAGTTGGAAATTCAAACAAATAGGCAATATAGGCATAATTGGCAAATAGGAGTAGGTCGGTCAACCGGACTCCCTGAGTCGGTTGACCGAACCAAAGGTGGAAGTGCTCGGGTAGCAGGTCGTTCGACCGGACCCTGAGCTCGGTCGACCGGAGCCTGTAACCTGCACTTCCAAACCAGAGGCAGGAAGTGCTCGGGTAGCAGGTCGGTCGACCGGACCCTAAGCTCGGTCGACCGGACCCTGAGCTCGGTCGACCGGAGCCTGTTTCCAGCACTCCCATGCCTATCTAATAAATGCCATTCCCTTCTCAGTTGCTATCGGTCGAGCAACGGCACTAAGGGTTTACACCAATCGACTACCCGACCATAGAAGCTCTTCGGTTCATCCCAAAAACATGATCAAGACATCAAAGCTATGATTTTTAAAGAATTGAACCCAAAACACCAAAAATTGGAATATTCACCAAATCAATCCAAACCAAAAGCAATTGTACAAGAATAAGCATTAGGAATTCATACCTAACAATCGAAGATAGTTATAGACTAAGATGTGAGATAAAAATCTCACCTTTCACAAAAACAATGAAGAAGAAGCTTGAAAGCAAAGGGAGAATCAACCACTCTTCAACACAACCCAAACGAGCTTGAATCTATGCTAAAAAAGAAGAACATTCCCAAAGTTAGGTTTAGGAATTTCTAAAATGGATAAGAGAATGAGTTGGAGAAGAAGAAGAAGAAGATGCTTACCAAAGTTTCTTCTATTAGTTTGGAGCTAGAGCTTAATTTGCTAAAGAAAACTAGGGATTGAGTTTCAATTTCTCATTCCACTCTCCATTGTTATTTAGGAAAATAGAATGGAAGTAAATGAAGAGGAGAGGGTTGGTACTGAGTTAATAAGCGGGGTTATAGGGCTCAGCCCAAACCAAAGCCCTAAGTGAAAAGTGGCAAAATTCCATTAACTTCAAACATATCAAAGTTTATACTCAGAAAGATCGCAAACGGCGTTTTGAACTCAATGGAAGTGGTCCCGAGTCCTAATTCGACCGTATGCAAAAAGTAGCTTTTCGGACTAAATTCCGAGTGTCGATAAAATATTTAAATAAAATATTTAAATATAAAATCGGTAAATATGTGGGTTGTTACAAGTAAACACCTAGTTTTCACAAGCAATACATTCAAAATAGTTTCCATAAGCAATTTATATGGTTCCGATACAAATTTAATTGCTTACAATCAATTCACATACCATTTCTATTCAATTCAAGTGATTTACAACTCACTTTCTTTCATTCAATTTATTTTTAAGTGAAATGAACTCATATCTATTCAATTGATTCAAAAATCAATTTGATTTGCTTTTATTACTCTTAGAATTTTATAAACACTCGTTTGTGTCAAACAACAACCATTTCTATGCAAATTTCTATGATATTCACTTAATAGAATATCCAATCTAGTTTATAACTAATTTAAATTGATACAAACTCAATTTACTCTTATTTTATTTCATTTCCAATTGGTTCCGTTCAATTCATTTTGCATTCCATATTCACACCCATTTTAGTTAAAACCATTTCACAATTTCCAGTTTATTCTCCATTTAATAATTCAGAATATTTCCCAACTCTGAATTTTACTAAAGATTTTTACCATTTATTTCTTAAGTTCAAGATAATTATTCTACATACTTCTTATATTTATTTTCAGTTCAACACTTTGGTTTATAACCACTTATATTTAAACTGGATTCCAAATTCCATATGAATTCATTTTACCTTTTATTTATAAATATTGAATTCAATTATTTTGAACCTTATTAAATTTGTCATTCTTTCAATTAGTTTCACTAACTAATTTTAATTCCTTTATTAAATCCTTGATTTGGTTTTCATTTATCAAATTCACCCCATCTACAAATTTAATTAAATTAGTTTTACTCACTTATCCATTTTAATTTCAAATTTCCATCCTCAATTCATCTCGGATTTATTTTATCAATAACCAGGAAATTTTCAATTCATTTCTACTTACTTGATTTTATCTGTAAATTCAAACCATTTTTATTTAACTCACAATTCAAGTTTTGATTTAACTAATTCAACTTTCCTATTTCATCAATTGATTAATAATCATATTAGTTTACTTGAATGCAATCCATTTATTTTCTATTTTCCCAAGTTTGCATTTTTATTCAACTTGATCCAAGTCAAATCTCATTTCAATTTATAAATCCCATTATACATTCACATTACCAATTTCATTCCATTGATGAGTTTTATTCCAAATTATAAATTACATTTAAAATTTACATTTACAAATCTCATTTGTATTATTATTTTCTTAACTTTTGGTTTCGATTTCAATTTCTCATACAACGATGATAACTATCTAATATTATTGCTTCCTAACAACCAAGCAACCATATGTTATAATAATTCACAGAAAATTTATTTCTTTTTATATACGAATATAGTTTTGGGTAAAACTATTTCATTTACTCTATTTTAAAACAATACTGTTCGGATTATCTTGTTTAAGTGTTTAGAAACCCCTATCGAAACAATTGGCCAGACTGCACCGACCAGAATTTATAAACAATCAACCGATAAGTCAACACAATATAAAATAATTTTATATTCACTAACAAATATGCGCTCATATCTATTATTACAATCAAACTCATTCAAGAGTACTACTGACTCTATCTCTAATGAGTAACACCCAATAGAGCCAAGGTTGTCGCTTAACCAAATGCTCTGATACCACATTTGTAACGACCCGATTTTACGACGCTCGAAAGTCGACATTTATACGTCCACAATATCAAATGCCGCGCAATCGAATGCCGGAAAACTGAACCGTTAGGGTTTAAGAAGAAGAAAATAGAAGAAAAACAGAAACAATAACAGCATCTCACATTTCGCAGCGGAACACATAATATATCAATGAATAATTTTTTAAACAAAGAATCATACCTGTTAATACATTACATCACATTACATTATCATAGTGTACAACAACAACAACATAAGGAAATATAACAATATACAGAAGTATGTTTCGCCATCCAGCTCGTCTCTTGAGTTCCGCAGCAACTCCTGAATTCCAGAATGACCTGATAACCTAACTGTAGGCTGACCGTGTGGAAAATTATGGGCACCCAGAGTTTAGAAAGGGAACAATAAACTCCAGGTCAGTCATGGGACTGGTGTGAGATCTTAAAACAGTTATTCTTTTACAAAAGAAAAACAAAGGAATTTAAAAGAAAACCGCAATGCGTTTTAGAAAATGAAACTACCATAAGGCCTCCCGCCGCACACACAATGCAAACGCAGAATTGGAGGAGATTTTTCCTTATGATAGTCAAATATGTTTGATACGCAAAGTCATTTTATATTATTATTATTAGTGCATAGTGCAGAATCATTTCGAAAGTATAATATAAATCTTAGCCAACATAGGCATTTCGCACTATGTCTACTATAGCTACCATCTAAACAGTGGTGACCACCATAAGTAAATGGCAGGTTATACAACTAAAACCGTACTGAATTCGTATTGGGAATTGGATTTTTCAATAAATAGTCGGGCCAAGGAACTTCCCATTGCCACATGGGTACGCCTCTGGAAGGACGCACTGAGAACCTAACCGGATCTCTGCCAACACAAGGCGGGTTACCTCTGCAAAAATAGGTAACTACTACACGAGTATGCCATCCCTCGGTTGTAAACAACCTTTATCCAAGGATCCTGAACAACAACAATCACAAAGAAATATATATTTGTGATATTCACATAAGTTAAGTATCTGGGCTCCATACCATGATACTACTTCTATCCAGAAGGAAATGCACATACCCTAAGGGGCGCTACCCGCTATTACCTTGCTGCATCCTTCCTGTTTTGACCATTCCGGGGTGTGAGGTCCGACGAAGTCTCGTCCATAAAGCAACGCTTTTCACAAAAGCCATGCTTCGATCAACAAATAATCAACAGCACGTCGTATGCCACATTACCAATTTGAGAATGTATCACTAGTAACCATCAACTACATAACCTCTGAGCTCGTACGTCTCAGAGAAGGGTCTTAAGCTAAGAGAATAAATTCTCCGCCACTTACAGAAATGTATTTGATAGAAACCAGCTTTACATCTCAAAGTGTAACGTCAGACACACATCTATAAAAGTCCGTTTCGGGATCGAACGGAACCGAAGGCACTTCCAAAGAAGCCCTTGCAATCTGGATATTCACTAATCACGTCTGGAATCCCCATCACAAAGGGTGATAAAATCTCTATACCAGAGCAACCCGGTGCAGAGACATTCGACAGGTATCCTTTCGCTTTCGAAAATACCCGGTCTTCAACACCATCTTCAAATGTAATCCCATTTCGTCGTATCGTTATTCGGAATGGGTTTTATGACACAAGGTCCTCTCCCGGCTAATCCGACTAACGAGCGCTTATTTTAAAAATAAGTATTCATTCAGATTCAAACAAATCACAACAATTTCACTTTGATCTTTTACACAAAAGATCCATCACAATCCCAAGGGTTCGATGTGGGTTTCGAATATCCATTTGGAATTCGACTCCCGGTCGCATCGAAATTCAAATGCCATTTAAAAAGGCTAATATTGATAGTTGGTTATTTAACTATCAATCATCATTCACAACAGTCACTGGGTTTCAAACAATTTTCCCCCAATTATTATTTTCAATATATCTTCGCAACATAAAATTTCACACTTCAATCTTTTGAAAATAAATTTCAAATCAATTTTCAAACATTTATTCATTTCCACTGAAAATCTGCCGATTTCAAATATTTTAAAATAATATAAAAATAATTATTCAAAATGTACTTGGAAACATTTAAAATAAATTATTTTAAAATATTTTCTTTAAATATTAGTTATGAAAAATATTATACTAATATCTCATACAAAATTCAAGTCCAAAAATTAATTTTAAAATAAAAATTTGTAAATAGAATATGAATATTTAAGTAACTATTTCCTAACTCAAATATCAATTTAAATCTTTGAAACGATCCCTTATAAAATTAATTAAATAAATTTTACTTTAAAGGTTTTAAAACAATTTTCGACTAATTTCTTCAACAGTATTATTTTAAAAGAAACAAAGTCTAGAACTTTTAATTTTTTTTCAAAAGCAAATTTAAAAATATACTTAGCTTTCCAGCGAAGAATTCTTTTCCCAATATAAATTGGTCCATTCAAAATAAATTAATAAATCTTCTCGATTTATTTTAAATTTACATTCCAAATATCAACTGATATATGAATTTAAATCGATTCCCAAATATCATCTTTACACCTAATCGAATTCCAAATTGATTTCCAGTTTATTTCAAATACAAAATCAACTTCCAATTTGATTTCCTCAAATAAATTTTCCAATATCAAATCAAATCAATTTCAAATTGATTTCCCCAAAAAAAATTCCAACACACCAAACCAAATTTCCAAATCGATTCCTAAGGTTTATTTTAACTCCAAATTAATTCCTGAATCGATTTCTAAAATTAATTTCAACTCTAAATTAAATTCCAAATTTAATTTCTAAATTTATTTCCTTTTGAAATAAATCTCTTTATCTCTTTCAATTATTTAAAATCCGTATCTTGAATAAATTCTTCAACTATTTAACAACCTTACCCGAAATTCCTTTATAGAAATATTTCCTATATTTTGGGAGCCAATTCGATATGTTTTCAAAGATAAAACTTTATCTATTTAAATTTCCTTCTTTTAAAATTCACCTGATTCCTTTGAGTGAATTCATTATAAATTTTCTATCCAATTTTCAAAATCGATTAACTATTTATTTCTGGTATGCTACGATACCAAAAATATATTCGGCTGAATTACAGCCTTTACGGTTTCAATCACAAACATTCACACGAATTAAAAATAATCAACACACAACATAAGCAATAAATTAAACATTTGAGGAATCTAGTTGGATTCCTCCAACCTATTTCCCTGCATCCACAGACATTAGCACACAATTAAATACCCATTCCACTTCAAGGTGGAATATCGCGATATATGGGATTTATAAAATGTTATCCGCTATTATGCGGCGCAATAGGGTCTCATCCGCTATATAATGCGGGAAATCAACAACACCAAATACATATATAATACCAATTCCACTTCAAGGTGGAATATCGCGGTATATGAGTTTAATATAATAACCTCCGCTATTATGCGACGCATAAGGTCTAAACTAATATAACTAACAATAAATATTATCCAAACACACAATCAATCAATTTAATTTAACTATCACAATTCCACAACCAATCAGTAATTGGAATTTTCAATTAAAATTTTGAGTGTGAAAATCTCACCTTTTATTGTCCATGCCATCCAATTTCTTTCCAGCTTGATTTCCACACAGTTTTAGACCTTGTATAAATAATTATATAAGATTTCATTAATACTCGAGATAATCGAATAATTTATTTCCTTTTAAATAATTTTAATAAACTAATAATTTGATTTAAAGCTAACTTCCCTTTTAATTAAAACCAAACATGAAATTTAAAACTAAATTTCCTTTAAAATAAAAACCCAATCAACTAATAATTCAGTTTTAAACTAGTGATTAATTCTAAATTGATAATTATATTTTAACTAATTTCTTTTAATAAATGTATTTAACTAAAACTAAATTTAAACCTAAATCAAATCCAACCTTTATTTTGAAAAATATCTTTATCGATTAAAAATAATTTAATAAGTTTATTAACAGATAAATCACATATTACATTATTTAAAATAATTAGTAATTTGAACAAACACATATTTGTGTACTTATTTTCGAAATACCTTATATAACTATTTTTATCTTCACTGTGTATATATATATATATATATATATATATATATTTAATTTTGGAAAAAAATAAAAATAAACTTAAAATTACCTACTGCCTTACCCAATATTGCGATGACCATACCCACTGCCTCGAGGCACATCGCCTCCTACCATCGCAGCCACCAGTGTCGCTGCCGACCTAAACCCATGCAACCCCAATCCCCTCGCGCGGCCGCTTCGCCTTGCCAACCTCACCACAAACCCACTTCAAATCGCGACTGCACAAATACCATGCCGCCCATCATCTTCTATACAAACAGTTCCACCATCGCGACATCACCTCGCCCTCAAAATTGATCGCCTACATTACCCAGACCTATATCAATGGCTGCCCCCACTCGCGACTTGCTCAACCCCGCTGTTTCGATTAAGAACGAATCAGGGCTCGAATTGATTTAGGGCTTCTCCCTTCCTTTCAAATATTGATTCATGGAATTTAGATCTGGTTTTAAACTAAATTTCGATTTTCGAAAGTTTAATAGCAACGGCCATTTTATTATTTTGCTGGAGATTATAGAACGAGTTGTTTTGCTTTGTTTTGTTTGCCATTTTGATACGCACGGTTTTGATTTTTTCTTTCGTTTTGTTTTATAAAACAAACGCGTGTCACTTAATCTTTGCCAGGTGTTTGAGAGAGAACATATATAACTTATCTTGCAAAACGTTATTATATTTTCAAAATTTAAATTTAAATCCAAATTGCTTTGATAAATGCAAAACAAAATCCCGATCTCCATTTGAGGTGTGCCGCCAGGCGTTTATAATATTAAACCCTATTTCGAACGCAATGGAAAAGGTTTGAGTCCAAATTCGATCATATGGAGAAGATAGCTTTTCGAACCAGTTATTAAATTAAATTTCAATATAAATTTCAATGCGTTTGCTTATCATACGGCCAAATGACAACTCTGAATGCTACGAAAATTGAAATCCGATAATAATACAATATTACGGATCCAATGGAACTAGTTTTGTTGAATTCCGAGACTGTGCCCCGGAAGGCTATTTTTAATTATCGATTTTAAACGATAAAATTCAATACCGAACAAACAGTTTCAAATTCAATTCTAAAGCCTCTATCATCTTTTAGTATTATCAATATAAATTTTCTAAGCCATCAAATTACTTGTAACAGGCTCAAAATTGAAGATTTACAATTTTACCCAAATTTCTATAGTTAAATTTGATAACTAAATTGCCAAATTCATCCTGATATTTGAAATTCAAATTAAACTATTATTCAAACATTTAAAATTAATTAAATATTTCAATTTCAAATGTCCAATCTGGGTCGTCACTTATTAATTGTGTATGTATTATCATTGTTTTGTTTAACACACCAAACAAAATCTAGGTTTTAGTATTAATAACTTGTTTTCTACATGTAGTTCTCATGTATAAAAGTTGTACTTTCTTATGCATAGTCTTGTATATTTTGATAGCTTATATTTATAATATAGGATTGAGTTGTTGGCCATAGGTTTATTATGCCATAGGACATATTTTGTCAACGAACTATGTGCAAATTCATGTGTTATCATGTCTTGTTACGTTTTGATTAGAGTATTATATAACATGATGATTAATTATGTCTTATTCCATTTGAATATTGCAGTTACATAAAATCATGATGGTTTTTCATGTGCTCATGGCGTTTCTAATTGCCACCTCTAGAATTTTGTGTTAGTGTATGTCTAATTTTTTTTTTCTTATCACGGTGGAAGTCATGTTACTCAACTATCATCTCATTTATAAATAGTTGGCAGTGACTAAAGATATTATGTTACATTCTACGTCCTATTATATTTAGCTTGGTGAACTTTCTTAGGAGCAATTTGGCTTGGCAACGAAGAAGAAAGTAAAGATATTAATGGTTTTATCAATTAAAAAAAACTATGCTTCAGCTTACCGTTTAGATATACCATGATATATAACTAATGCTGGACTATCTCATGTTCAACTTTCATTGTTGCATTGAATATATGCAAACATGTGGATGGCCTTCATCAGTCACACTTTGCTTCTACAACTGCTTAATTCTTGTCCCAATTTATTCCCACTACGCCGTTTCATTTTATGCCTCAGTTCAGTAATGCAGGCCAACTACATTTTCAACTTCAAAAGGTCACATATTTTGTTCTGTGCAAGTCAACAACCACTTTAGCACACACCGTTTGTTCAGAAAGTATATGCAGTTAGCAATACGTTCAATGGCTCACTCGATTATATGCAAGTTGAATTTTCAGCTAAACTACTTTCTGCACATATTCACTTGGTTGCTATATTCTATTTAGAACTGAGCAGATGCCTATGTCTAGATTATTTAGAGAAAAATTGCACCTTGATAGAACTGTGGTGCAAAAATTGTAAAAAATACTAACATCGTAATACATTAAAGCATAGCACCCACACTCAAATATAATACACTTGCTATGAGCAAGTAGATTGATAAGGACGATGAAAGAAAAGGTTTTATTTAGGCTGCTAAACTACTGAACCTCCTATTTCGATTAATGGAAAAATAATCTAATCATGATAAAGATTTAGGATTTTAAAATTATAGGTTAAAGCTTTAGTTGAATGCAAGTTAGCCAACCAGTGTCATTTTATTTTTCTTTAGCTGTTTACTTTATCGCACTCCATACCTCCGGGTCTATCATGAAATCGGGTTATACAAAACAGTCATTCACTATATTTCAGAGGTCATAGTTTAGCCTTTTTATGTTAAGTACTATTGCTACAAATATTCTCTAGATGGGAGCATAAGAAGTAAACACAACATTGCGAAATTATTGATAAATAAATGGTGAAGAAAATAACTACGAAGCAATAGAAATCAAACATACCATCTTTTCTTCCAAACACATTTTTACATGACTCACTTCTGCAACTTAGTGAGCCCCCCACACCACCCATCAATTGATGGTTTAAACAATTCATTTACAAAACGAAATAAATCAACTTATATGAATGAAGTCTAACCTGATAACATTCATAATATTTATTCAAACAGCTTGACTTCTTACAGTTGCATCCTATTTTATGCCTAGAGGAAGAAGGAGTTTTGTTGGTCTCCACCTAAAGGTATAAACACATTCTCATAACTTATAAGCAACCAATAGCTCAATGCTAGTAGGATAACTAACTTTTGCAGCTGCAATTCACTCATATTTTAAAGATGTGTTGCAAAAGCAGCAAATATAATAAGAGTTCAACCGATGGTTTAAAGAATAATCAAATCAAAATGGTCACAAATCAACCAAATATTGTTGAGATATCAAAAACGTAAGCAAATTTTTGGAAGAAGTGGCACTAAGAGGCGGTTTATTGTGTTATTCATAATTTGATCAAACTATTCGGTGGTGTGTTTTGAAGGAATTTAAGTGTAGACTAACTTTAGCGGTTACAAGTACACACTCATTTATTTAGATTGTCAACCAAGTTTTTTTGTCAAAGTGCTCGAGCTGTTTGTGTTGTTAATGATGGTAACTCAAAATAAAGGATAGTTGATGAGGTGTAGTGTTGCCCCTAACGATATATTTTGACATCCCACTACAGTGTGTTAACTGATCGATAACGTAGGCGAAGGTTTGTCAGTGATAGTCTGCAATTGATTATTGAACCCAACTTCATTATTATAAATTTCGGCAGAACTATGCTTGGTTGTTGAATTATTATAATAAAACTCCGGGGGAAAAAGCAATACTGTTGTGGCGTATTTTTTCTAATTTTTTCAGATGGTTGGGACATTTACATTAGAAAATTAATCAAAAACACCGTGAAGAACTGGAACATGTAAATATGAAATAGAATTACAAAAATTTTAGAAGGCAAGTACTCTATAAAGCAAAAAGAGAAATAATCACGAACATCAGGTACAGAAACAAAATCTTGGAACATACGCGTTCCATTAAGAAACAAAAGGGAGGAGGGAAAAAAAACCTATTCATAATCAACTCACAATAAATACGAACTCGAAATCAATTTGAAATACTACCACAATGTTAGATTTATCCTTGTTTTCTACTTTCGTACACAAATAATTGCTTCAGAAATTAATGCTAGAATACATTAAGATAAAGTCAATAGAATAAAAAATCCCAAAGTCATGAGTAAATATCAATATATTAGGAATACGCTGAATTTAATTGCAAGGAACCCATATAATACTGAAAATCCCGAGGAGTTGATGAAAATCATCGAATGGTTACCTGAGACTGAAGTTTAACAGATGTCTTATATATGATGGTTGAGCTTAATCTTTATCTGCATTGAATCAGTAAATCCAGGTTAGTTCTATGCTCAATCGACAATCGAATTTTGAGATAACAACATATTAGTAGTCGTAGTTTAACAGACTAATCTTAGTAAATAATCGAAATTATGACGCTTTAGTGAGGGTTGAAATTCCGGATAAATATTTAGAACCAAAATTACATGTTGTAGTTATAAAACAAATGGTTCATACTCCACGCGGTCGTTTCAACGCTAATACCACATGCATGAAAAATATTCAACGTAAGAAAGGATTTCCGAAGTCTTTTGCGCCTATAACTTTACAAGGAAGTGATTCGTATCCGATTTATAGAAGGCATGATAATGGAATAAAAGTACAAAGAGGTTGACCAATAATTGACAATCGCTGGGTCGTTCCTTATAATCCTTATTTACTATTAAAATATGATTGTCATATAAATGTTGAAATTTTCTCAAGTATTACATCTGTGAAATATTTATATAAATATGTTTATAAAGGGTTGGATCGTGTTTCTGTAAACGTATCTTCTAATACAAACGATGAGGACAAAATTTCGCAGTTTGTTAACGCTGGATAGATTTGTGCACCTGAGTCAATATGGCGAATATTTAAATTTTCACTAACTTCTATTTCACCTTCTGTTATAGGACTACAAATACATCTTCCAATAGACAACAACTAGAATTTATTGCAAACGAAAACCTAGAAACTATTTTGAGTGATGAACATAGATCTAAAACAATGCTTACTAAATTTTTCACTAAGAATATTAACGATGTAAATGCACGTCAATACTTATACTATGAATTTCCTGAAAAATATTGGTGGGAATAAAAACATAAAGAATGGATACTTAGACGAAACAATCGTAAGGTAATTGGTCGAGTTTATACAGTATCTCCTACAGAAGGTGATCGATTTTATTTATGATTACTTTTAAACCATGTTAAAGTTCCGACATCTTTTACGCACTTACTTACCATTAATGGAACTCGGTATAACACCTTTAAAGAAGCCGTAGAACATAGAAGTTTGCTCGAAAATGATAATAGTGTAAGGAATGTTTACAAGATGCTTCAAACACACACATTCCCACCGCTTTAAGAAGATTTTTCGTCACAATTTTAATGTATTGTGAGCCTTGCATGGTGCAAGAACTATGTGATGAATTTTTACCATATTTAATTGAAGATTATCCTTCAAAGCATACCATTAACCAAAATAATATATATTTATTAAACCGATGTCTTTTCGACCTTAATAACCTCCTCAAACAATATAACAAAACTATTTTTGACTATGACATCCCACATAACAATCTAGATTTTTCTCACCACTATAATAGTTCAACCATTATTTTAGAAGAACAATCTATAAGATACCACGAACCGATATAGATTTTATAAATAACTTAAACATAGAACAAAATGAAGCATTTCAACTGATCATGCATTCGGTAAAAGAAAAAAATAACTCAATATATTTCATGGATGGTCCAGGTGGTACAGTAAAAACATATCTTTATAAAGCAATTTTAGCCCCTATACGAATCCAAGGCCTTATTGCTATTGTGGTTGCTACCTCTAGGATTGCTTCTCTAGCGTTGCCTAGAGGTCGAACTGCGCACTCTTGATTTAAAATTCCTATCAAATTGGATTCTTCGTCAACATGTCACATTCCTAAACAATCTGATAATGCAAAATTATTGTGTTTGGCCACTATTATACTATGAGATGAAGCAACAATGACTTATCGTTATGCATTTGAAGCCTTAGACAGAATGTTAAGGGACCTAACAGGTATAAATACACCATTTGTTGGGATGATTATTATATTAGGTGGTGATTTTCGACAAGTGCTACCCATTGTCGTAAAAGGTACTTGAGCTCTAATAGTCAATTCATGTATAGTACGATATATTCATGTAATTCATTTAACACAAAATATGCGAGTGATAAACGATCAACCATATGCCGAATTACTTTTATGTATTGGAAATGGAACAGAACCTTATGTACAAGATGATCTTATTAAACTCCTAGATGATATTGTTATAACCAATACCAATGCAAGTTCTCTATCTCGTTTAGTTGAGGAAGACTTCCCTACACTCCATGAAAATTTAGGTAACACTGATTATATAATGAATAGAGCAATATTAACACCAAGAAATAAAACAATGGATGAGATAAATAATACAATCATACATATGTTTTCAGGAGAAGAACATGTTTATTATTCTTTTGATAGAGTTGAAGATGATACTACTAATTTGTATCAGTCGGAATTTCTAAACCCGCTTGCTTTAGGTGGCTTGCCACCGCATAAACTAACACTTAAAGTAGGATCACCAATAATGTTACTTAGAAATATAGACCCAAAAATTGGATTATGTAATGGAACAAGATTAATATATCGTATCTTCCATAGAAATCTCATTGATGTAGAAATTACAGTTGGTCATTATAGTAGTACAAGGGTATTTATTCCACGTATCCCCTTAAAGTTTTCTGAAAATATTAACATGCCTTTTAATTTGTGAATTCACAAACAATTCCCAATTAAATTATCATTTTCTTTAACAATTAATAAATCACAAGGACAAACCATTCCTCGTGTTGGAATTTATCTTCCAAAGCACGTTTTTAGTAACGGTTAACTATATGTGGCGTTATCCACAGGAGTTGCATGAAACTCAACAAAAAAATTAGCACACAAAGGAAAAATTCCACGTAACAAGGGAACTCACATTAGAAATGTTGTGTACAAAGATGTTTTATTGTCGTGTAATCAAAACTTAAACTAGAATTAAGAGTATCTTTTCTACCAAACTTTTTTAATATACATTATTCATTTTCATAATATCACTGAGTAATGTCATTCTACATTTACCAAAGGGACTTTATTATTTCACTTATATTTCAGTTACTTTTCTTAACCATGTATTAATTTATGCTCAACTTTGAAATTTTCGTTTACATCAAATATATAACAACAATAATTCTAAATTTTTATGATCATTATAGGAACATGTATTACATAAAATGATCCCTAAAAAAATGGTTTTAACTCCGCCATCACCTATTACTTACAGATGCCGGTCTCAAGCCCGGATAAAGGAGGAGAGAAAACATTTTATGAACAAATGGTGAAATTTTTCTTCGTCCACGTCAACAGACTGCAACAATATAGTCATGCAGGAATTGCAGAAAAATGATAGTATGAGTATGCAATTTGAATCGGTAAGCTAATGCAGCTATAGGACAAGGCATGTTTTGTATGTTACATTAAAAAGAAGTTAACCTACGATTGTCTTTGCACACGTCCAACGGACGTGCCATACATACTAGTTATTACAATAAAACTCCGGGGAAAATGCAACAATAGAAATGTTGCTGTTGTGTTGTATCTTTTCTAATTTTTTCAGATGGTCAAGACATTTACATTAGAAAATTAGTCAGAAACACCGTGAAGAACTGGAACATGTAAATATGCAATAGAGTTACAAAATTTTTAGAAGGCAAGTACTCTATAAAGCAGAAAGAGAAATAATCATGAAAATCAGGAATGGAAACAAAATCTTGGAACAGACGCCTTCTATTAAGAAACAAAAGGGATGAGGAAAAAAAATACCTAATCATAATTAGCTCACAATAAATTCGAACTCAAAAGCAATTTGAAATATTACCACAATGTTAGATTTATTCTTGTTTTCTACTTTCGTACACAAATAATTGCTTCAGAAATTAATGCAAGAATACATCAAGATAAAATCAAACAGAATAAAAAATCCCAAAGTCATTAGTAAATAGCAATATATTAGGAAACAAAAATAAGCTGAATTTAATTGCAAAGAACCCATATAATACTGAAAATCCAGAGGAGTTGATGAAAATCATCGAATGCTTACCTGAGATTGAAGTTTAAGAGATGTCTTATATATGATGGTTGAGCTTAATTCTTTATCTGCGTTGAATCAGTAAATCCAGGTTAGTTCTATGCTTAATCGGCGATCAAATTTTGAGATAGCAACAGATTAGTAGTCGTAGTTTAACAGACCAATCTCAGTCAATAATCGAAAATCGAAGCAGATATGTAATTGCAGTTTAATAAACTAACCCTAATCGCAGTGTAACGATTTAGGTTTTCTTGAAGCCAATGAGGTAAGCAGAATAGGTTTAATAAAACCCCAATCGTAGTTTACGGAGGAATAGGTTACATAAGGAAGGGTTTTCGTGAATCAAAATCAGGTGAAAAAATTATAACGACGTCATAGATTGATAAATCAGAGCACAATAAAAAATAATATATGTTCACCATTCACAGATCAGATCCTGCAAAACCAAAAATAAAGAAATATACCTTCAATTCAAAGCAGACATTGATAAGACGGATGAGCTCTCTGGCGGCCATCAAATCCCTAGACGCGGATGCAGTATCTCTGGGGTTGTTGGCATTAGTAATTCGCAAGCGGGAAAAACTGATTTTTGAAGATCGGATGAATTCAAGACCGTAGTTGAATTTGGGGAAACAAACGGTTGTACGAATGGATAATGAAAATGTGTTAGAAGCATGAGGGCGGAGGGAAAATGCAAGGACATTTAAGAAATTTCAGAAATACACGGTTGAAACATGTGTACTGAATTTACATTATTACTAGTAGAGAAAAGTGATGTAGTTGTTCCCAACAAACGGTTGTACGAATGGATAATGAAAATGCGTTAGACACATGAGGGTGGATGGGAAATGCAAGGGCATTTTAGAAAATCCAGAAAGACATAGTCGAAGTATGTGATTGAACGTACATTATTAGTAGTAGAGATGTACATTATTATCTTAGTTCGAATTTGTTTACATAAATTAAACGATTGCTTTGTGTTTTATCAAATGATTCATGTACTTGAAACTTGAAAATGTATGAAAATTCACTAAAAATATATAATTTTATTAATATAAAACATAAAAGGGTTAAGCATATGTCTAATATTTTTCTAAAAACCCCTTTGCTATTCTACGTGATCTAACAACGCTTGCTAGATTGTGAGAATAAAAAAAAAGAATAAAACAAACTGGGACTGCTGGAGATGTTCTTAGAACCTGAACTAGGTTCGATCTCTTCACTATTAGGATGGGTACGTTCCATCACTGCATGATCCGATCCTTACTCGAATTGATTATTATCTTGTAGTTGTACCAGAAACATTTTTTGTGCCATTTGTTCATCTAAATGTAGATTTATTTATTTTTCTTTTATGTATTTTTCTCAGAAACCTAATTTCACACTAAACTTTATGTACATTTTAAAAAGAATTACGAACTAAAATGATTACGGTATCGATATTTCATATCTGTTTGGATACTGTTTTTAGCAATCGGACTCTGGTCTAGTTTTAACCTACTATGTTGACAATTATTATGTATATTTAGGTAAATCAAAGTTAAGGTTTCTCCCCAGCTTAGAGCATCTCCAACGGTTGGTAGGATCTTAAAAATGCTGAGATTTACATCAAAAGCTTGGTTCAATATGGTGCAGATATCTGTATAGTGTGAATTTGAGTGGAGAAAGTGTGGGATTTTCAAATTTATTGGGATGTTTAACAGATGTCTCACATACGAGGTGCTTGTTCAATAGACGTCTGATACCAACAAACTTCTTTCAAACGCATGTTGAACAGAAGCCCGATGTCTAAAAACTTTAAGCGTCTTTTTAACAGACGTCTGACTTCATTTCTGTTGGAAAAATGAGGCCTCCAACATATAAAAGTGTGGAAAATCTTATTTCCACACTCCGAACTGTTGGAGATGCTCTTAGAGAAGAGGACAAAGTTTGTGCTAAGAAAGAAATAATTGTTAAGTGTTTACTTAACAACATTTATAAGAATTTAATGTTGCTACATTCTGACTTAAACGTTCAAGTTCCAAGCAGGGAGGAAGTCCCACCATATCGCAACAAGAATCTAAAACAGAAACGAAGTCCCACCGTGCCAAATGCACCTCTCATTTTCTACCGTGGCATAACAAGAACAGCGACGTATTTTTTAATTTAAGGCAGAAACAAAGGAAAAGGACAGGAAAGGCAGTGGGCATGTGAGTGTACACCACTTGGACTGTTTCATGGTGGCATTATTGGATCTTTATATTGTTTAATGACAAGTTGGTGCTCATATCACTCCACCTTTACACTTCAATTATCTTATCTATCTGCTCACAACGTTTTCTGCTTTATAAGGTGGGAACCAGTTAAAAGTAAAATATTATCAACTTTGAAATGCACATTAATTACTAAGTTAAAATCAATCAATTCAAAACTTTAAAACTTGAGCATGAGCATGAGGACAACGTGGAAGGGAAATAAATATACTAATCATACCAAAAATTATGTATTGTAAGTAGTTAGGGATGTCAATTAGATTTGTCCAGTCAGAACCAAACTGAACCCGACGGATTTTGTCGGATGCTATACATTTTAAAATTTAACCAAACCCGATTTGTGGTTCGATTAAAGACGGATTGGATCAGTTAGAATCCAACTGAATAATAATACTCAAAATTTCCACTCGACTATATGTGTTTTTATGTTTATTGATCGAATATTTCAAGTCAAATCAATTCAGATTGGATTTAATTAAAATTTTCATCTTCTAAACTTGACTCAAGACTCATCAGTTTTGTGTCGAGTTCAGTTCTTCTAGAATCGGTTTGGTTCACATTGCATGTGTCGAAAGATTTATATTTATATGGTGTTTAGTCATAATTTATATTTATTATCTTTTAGTTGGTTTCTTTCCCTTTTGATTGGTGTTGTAACAACTTACAATACTTTATTTGTGGTATGTGCAGCATAATTCAGAAAGAAAGAAATGAAGAATAATTGAGTATCACAGTAGCTTATTTGGTAAAGCTATTGAACGGTCAAACCAACCATCAAATATTTACAAGTTTAGCCAACAAGGTTGACACAGTCGGTTAATAGTTCGAACTGTAAGAGCAAAGGTCACCAGCTTGAACTCACAAACTGGTAACTTTGAAAAAAGTGAGGCATATACTTTCTCACAATTTACAAGTAAAACTTAATTCTCTAGATCATTAAAAAAAAAATTACAAATTAACTTATCCTACCAATCAATATTTATTTTTATGGAAATTAGCACTTGATCTGTTATATCAAATTTAATATATGAAAGTCCATCTAAAAAACAAGTTTTAAATTATGCTTTTAAAATTACTTTTATAAAATTTTCTGTTTGTTTTAATTTTGAAAATCAATTTTACACTTAACCGTAGAATTATATGCTTAAAATTAGATCTTTTTTAATTATATTTTTGAATTTATTTTACAAAAGTGAAAATATTTGCATTTTGTAATGCGGATATTTGATATTGAAGAAACTACAAAAATGTGCGGTTTACATTACAAATATTTTCAATTTACAGTGTGGTTGAAACTAAAAATTGAAGTGTTTTCTGAAATATGTTTTTAAAAATGGACGATCAGACATTTTACAGAAGTGCAAATATTAGCGGTTTATACCGTGAATATTTACTGTTCAAAAAATTATAACTATTTATAGTTTATATTGCAAATACAGACAATTTACAGTGTGGTTGAAACAAAAAATAGGTGTGTTTTTTGAAAAATGTTTCTGAGAAAGAAGATTTTATATTTTAAAATTTGAAAGGAATGTTTTACAACTAGACGTTTTATAAAAGTTCCATTTCCCTTTTCGTTTTTCTAAAATGGTTCAAAAATATATATAATAATACTAATAATAAACAAATGAGGATCTGATGACAATAACTTGGATCTTATTCACAACAAAACAGCAACACAGTACATATTCCATATCCCTTGTCCTTTCAGTCGAATACCGTCACTAAAAACAACGTCCTTGAACTTTGGAATGATCTACATAAATCGCGGAAAAAGAAAACACTAGAATCTGCGGTATGCTCACCAAATTATGATCGTTATCTAAACTTATATACAATTTGTAACGAGTGATAATCGTATCATATAAGCAGAAAGAGAGTTTGGTGGTACTCTTTTTGGTACAACCTAATTTTAGCTTTCTTTAAGGGAATGGGATGTGATCCCTTAACAACTAATTTGTTATATATACGTATTGGACGTCCCTTTCAAGACAAATGAGTTTTTGTTGTTCATAAGATCCCTATAAAATATCATCATATGAACTAGCAACTATCTAAAAACAATTAATTAAGTAGTCTTTGGGGATCTCTTGTTCCAATAACTTTCTTAAAATATGTTGAGTTTATCCAAATATTGTTAGTGTTCGAAGGAGACTAATGGGCGTTGAAATGTTCTCTTTCAACTTGTGTGTCCTTTTGTGCTCGGCTAAATCCCAACCATTCATATTTACTAAATATATTGATTAATATTGAGAATATTAACAATAGACGATGAAGATACGCTTAAACAATCAAACTGATAAAAATAGATAATTATTAATGTAATAGTAAATTTATTGTAGATGACTGTATTATAGAGCATAACAAAGTATTTTATGAAATAAACAACTACGTATGCATAAAAGATATAATTATTGAAATGAAGGTAGAAACGATATTTATAAAACAATGATTGATTCGTTGCAAGAAGTGGCTAATTAAAGCTAAATTCATTTTATTATGAACCAAAATCCATGGATTACTTAGAGATAAATTATGTCTTTTCCCTTTAAAAGCAAAATTAAAACTTCAATATCAACTACGCCCACTAAACTTTTTAATGCAAATTCTTCAAAATAATGATGTGAATGAAAATATCCGTAGTGCCTTTCCTTCTTCAACAAACTAACATCTCTTACTATACAACTCTTCATTCAAACATATGTTTCATTTAAATTCTACTCATATTTGACAATCCATCACCTCCATCGTTTCTTTCTTCATGTAATTAGCCCTTAATTTTTTTTTATTCTTCACATGATATAGTGGTTCCAAGCAATGATCCTGAGTTTTGCTCGGAGACCCATTCGGACACTAATCGCGAATTTCGTTTAGAGATTTTAGTTCGACATCAATATGAATTCGTGTAATATTTTTTGTTTGTAAATCCAAACATCAATATAGTACTTATAACCTTATCCATTTGTTGTGCATGTAAGAAAGAGATTATAATCATGTTTTATTATATATAGTACGCCTAATATTTTATTTCAAGCACATAATAATATGTTGAATATATTGTTTCATTTCAAAGCATAACCAAATAATAATCTAAATTTATTTCATTTATTGAAAAACTTTCTCTTAATGTTTTTTCTCATCAATTTTATTCTTTTGCTCAATTCGTGAAAGGAAAGAAATATTTGTTAAAACCGACACTAATTTCCTGTTTTCCCAGAGAGTTGGAACCCAAAATACTTCCTGAAATGTTGCTGATAAAAGAAATTAATTAAGATGAATTTATCATGACAAACAATTCTCTAATCAATTAGCATATTTAATCGAATTAATAAGTAACTGATTGTTTTAGTAATTTTAACTTGAATAAAATAGAATTAGTTGTAGTTGATTCTCGTGAACTGTTAAATGGAGAACCATTATTTCTTAGGACAAAAATGATTTAATATAGGGAATGAACAAAATATATCTTTTTCTTAGTAAAATAGTTAATAAAACTTTTTTATATCTTTGGGAGATACATCAAAATATAGACATTGAAAAAGAAATAATATAAATTTCATTTGTTTTTTTGATTTTGTTGACTTTATATGGTTTCAAATATTTAAGATGAACCTTTTGAAGTTGTAAACATAATTATGTGTTATTTATTTTATTTTTAGCGAATTATTCCATTTTTGAACCTAGAGCTTGTTAATAAAAATAAAAATTGATTTTCTAAACATAAGAATTTAAACCTAAGATTTCTATTTATTTTCCTTAAACTTAAGTTTTGCTTTTTTTCTAGAATTTCACTTTTCATTTTCCACCAAACTATTAAAGGAAAATTATATAAGGCTGTTTTGATCAATAATTGTTATAAAAAATGCAACTACCTTAGCATTTCCCCTTGATAAAAGAAGTCATATCTCCAAAAATTTCCCTTTAACTAATCATGTCCTCTGTCCAATTTGCTTCTCCCTTTAAGTACCACCTAATTCTCTATTGGAATTTGATACCCAATTCATTGATCAAAGAAGCTTGAAGTTGCAGAAGAAAAGGCGAAGACAATGGAGGAAGAGCAAAGCCAAACCCTAGTTTCGTTCGGAGAAGAATTGCTTCGTCCGGTGTTGCTGAGCTAGGGATTGCCGAACCAAAATTGTAGTTCGGTGTTGTTGTGCTACTGTCGCTCCATTGGAGCGGTGATGAGGAGGCCATATAAGAAATCTCGTCCGGTGATTTTTGGTTTAGGAGTTTGTTTAGAGCGGAAGTAAATACTGAACCAGAGATCTCGTTCGGTAGCTGATGCCGCTTCAATGCTATGCCGCTCCAAATAGGAGTGTTAGTGCCGAACCGAAGATGCTGCTTCATGTGATGCCGAACGGAATATCTCGTTCGGTATTTGGGCATGTGGGTCCAAACTGAAGTGGGGATGCCGGTCCAGACTTGAAGTGCCGCTCCAAATGAGTGCCAGTCCACTTTTCTTGTTCGGGCATTGAATGCCAGACTAGATCCAAATGCCAAACCAGATGGACACCGAACCAAGTTGACCGAACGAAAGTGATGCCGAACCAAATGTGTGCATACCAGACCAAATGTGTGCCGGACCAGATTTTGGTATTTGTTGAACCAAATCCCAAGTCTGTTATATAGCAGCCATCTCTCCTCATATCTTCACTCTATAAATATTGAAGCTTTTGGACAACAATGACAACTATCCTAGGGAGCTAAAACTCTGTAGAATTTTATATGTATTGTTAATTCTTCTTATGCATAGTCTTCAAAAGTGAATCAATCTTGTAACCCTAATCTTTCAGTGATTAATAAAATCTCCTCTCCCTAAGTGGAAGTATATTGCGTCGTGGTAGTGGAACTACTATACATACCAGTGTTATTTAATTTTCTGCATTGCATTGATCGTGTACTGTCTGTTCTGGTATTTATCTCTGTTTGTTTCATCTCACTACAATCACGATCCAATTGTTTTGCGATGTGTTGGGTTTTTTATTCCCTTAGACTGATCATTTGAAGGGATTTTCCCCAACAGTTCTGGTATCAGAGCTGCAAGGTTGACCGAGGAGTGTTAGATGCTATGGCAAGTGATGAAGCAACTCCAGTTGTTACAAGACCCTATACTAGGTGGACTTATATTACGTCAGGATCACAGTTGGCAATTGAGAAATGGAATGAGGATAAAGACTTCGAGAAGTGGTAATGGAGGATGTATGCTATTCTAATGAGAAATGAAGTCCATCCAGTAGTGTTTGCCCCTGAGGAGTTGACGACTGACAACTCAGTCACGGAAAGGAAGGAGATAGAGAAAGGGTGTTTACTACTTTATAGCTAGCCGTGGGAGAGAATGCTATTTCAGAGATTAGTAGTGAGACCACTACTAGGAGCATTTGGACCAAGCTAGAAAATCTTTACTTGTAGAAAACTCGGACTAACCATCTGATATTATTGAAGACACTTTTCACCATGAAGATGAGAGAGGGTACTTCAATGAAGGAACATCTTAATTTCTTTGATGATCTCATGATGAAGATGAAGACTGTTAACTTGAAGATGGATAAGGAGAAAATGGTAATGATTTTTTTATGTTCTCTTTCGAAATGATACACAGGCTTTGCTAACAGCCTTATCTTCGCTAGAGACACATCGATAGTGGAAGATGTGAAGTCAGGCCTTTTATCCAAGGGCTTGCGAGATTAGGTGAAGAAGATAAGTGAAGGAAGAAGAGGTGAAAGTAGTAGTTATGGCCTGTTTGGTTAAAGAGGAAGAGACTGTAAGAAGAATTGGCACTCTAGAGGGCGTTCCTAGTCTAGGAAGCCAGGTAATGGCTGAAGAGGAAAGTCTAAGGACAGAAAGTGATTTATCTACAAGAAATCTAGTTATTGGAAAAAGGATCATCCAGATTTGAAGAAGAAGGAAGAAGACGGATCTTCATCATTTGCGGTAGAGAAGTCTGTACCTGACGATGTGTTGTGTACAGTAGTATCGGATGTCTCAGACCATCAGGTGCTGGAATCGAGGGCGTATTTCCATATGACACCTAATAAGGATTGCTTCAGCTCTTTTCTTAGACGAGAGGGAAGCTCTAGTATTATGGATAATCATACTAGCTGTAGAAAAATGGGTGAAGGTACAATGAGGATCAAGATGTTTGACGGAGTGATACGCACTTTAATAAGTCTCCGGTATGTTCCAGGTCTCCGGAAGTCATTAATTTCTTTAGGATAATTTGCATCATGGGGATGCAAGATAACTATCGAGAAGGATAGTCTGAATGTTTCGAGAGGTGCACTAGTTTTATGAAAGAAGATATGTTCTAAAATCTATATTTGCTGAAAGGAACCACAGTTCTTGGAGAGTCATGTGTTGGTGTAGATAGTTCTTATGCATTGGATGCCACAAAGATTTGGCATCCTAGGTAGGTCATATTTCAGAGAAGGGCTTAGAGTTGCTCCGAAGATGGAAGATGGTCAAAGAAGAAAGCTTCGACAAGATGGAATTTTGCTAGGAGTATGTGTTAGGTAAGCAAACTAAAGTATCTTTTGGAGTTGGACTCCATATATCGATGCGAATACTTGAATACGTGCGTACAGAAGTTTGGGGACCAGTTGCTACTCCTTCTCTTGGATGAGCAAAGTATTTTATCTCTTTCATTGATGAATTTTCTTGTAAAGTATAGGTGTATGTAATTAAGGCCAAATCATAGAGTTTTGAGAAGTTCAAAGACTGAAAAGCGCTTGTTGAGAACCAATCTGGTTCTAGGTTGGAGGTGCTGAGATCTGATAATAGCGGTGAATTTGTGTAACAACCCGCATATTTTATGATTGAATATTTAAATATTTTATTTTAATATTTTATCGTTAGTCGGATTTTAGTCCGAAAAGTTACTTTTTGCATACGGTCGAATTAGGACTCGGAACCACTTCCATTGGGTCCAAAACACCGTTTGCAATCTTTTTGAGTATAAACTTTTATGTGTTTGGAGTTAGTGGAATTTTGTCACTTTTTCACTTTGAGCTTTGGGTTTAGTTTAGCCCATTAGCCTAAACTATTTACTCTAGCTCAACCCCCTTCCCTTCATAATTTTACTTTCATTTCCTAACACTCAAGCTTCATCAAAAATGGAGGAAGGAATGGGAAATTAAAACTCCAAACTCAAGTTCATTTGCAAATCCAACATCTAACTCCAAATTCAAAGAGAAGCCATTGATTCTTCCATTGATTTCAAGCTTCTTCTTCATTGATTTTGTGTAAAGGTGAGATTTTTATCTCACATCTTTGTCTATAACTATCTTTGATTATTAGGTATGAATTCCTAACACTTATCCATGTGCATTTGCTATTGATTTGGATTGAATTGGTGAAAATCCCAATTTTTAGTGTTTTGGGTTCAAACCTTTAAAAATCCCAACTTTAATGTTTGAACACGTTTTTGGTGATGCATCGAGGAGCCAATATGACCGGGAAGCCTATGGGCATAATCCCTTAGCGTCCGTGCTCGATCAGTTGCAAATTGGGAGAGTTTTTGCACTTCAAACCCTTAGGTCGCTCGGCCTGCACATGAAGGATTCTCAGCCTGCACATTAGGTCGCTCCGCTATAGGCCGCCCCGTGCTAGGTCGTTGCTCGGCCTTGTCTCCTTTAGGTCGGCCTGCATTTAGGTCGTTCCCCCCCATAGGTCGCTTGCACCATAGGTTGTTGCTTGGTCTTGTTTATCCCTTAAGTCGTTAGGTCGTTGGGTCGCTCGGCCTTGTTTAAGTCGTTAGGTCGCTCGGCCTTCCCACTTAGGTCGTTTCGCCCCTAGGCCGCTCGCCCATATGCCGTATCTGTTAGGTCGTTTGCTCTCTTAGGTCGCGCCCATTTGACCACTTAGGTCGCTCGGCCTTCTTACGTGAGTCGCTAGCCTTGGGTCGCTGGCCACATAGGTCGCTTGGCAATGTTAGGTCGCGCCATACTTAGGTCGTCCCTACTTAAGCCTCTCAACCATGATAGGTCGCGCCTGCATTAAGTTGCATCCCCTTAGGTCGCTCACCATAAGTCGCGCCATGGATTGGTCGCACCATGCTTAGTCGCTTGTTAGGTCGCTCGGCTCATTAGGTTGCACCATTTCCTAAGTCGCTCGCCCTGCACTTATGCCGCTACTACTTAGGTCGTTTGCACTGTTGAGTCGCACCATTCCTTAGGTCGCTCGCCCCTGCACTTATGCTGCTACGTCTTAGGTCGCTCATCTGCTTGGTCGCGTCGTGTCGAGTAGCAATGGTATTTCCACTTTGATGAATTTGGAATCGAATTCTTTGGATTTCGTTCACGTCTTCGTATGTGAATTTTTGCGATTGATCGTTTTACGATCATTTTTGTGATTTGTCATTTTAAAATATACAAACCTTTACCTCACTCGTACGAGAAATCTAATTAAACGGCTTCGTAAAACAAATGGTATGAAACGCTTGCGTTTACTTCGTCGGTTAATTCTTGGACTTGTTCGATTGAATCTCTTGTGACAATTTTCAAGTGAAGATCTACAATTTTTTCGTAAATATTTAAGTTAAGTTAGTGGTTATGGGACATGAAGCTAAGCTTATATATTTACTAGCTTACTATAATTGACACTTCTTGATGATCGTCGATGATCATTTTTGTGATTTAGACTAGCAAATGTGCGATATCTCTTTGTCTACGAGGGAGACTAAACCTCATTTCTGTGGAGCTTCGTCTCAATTTGGTGGGGTACGACCCATGGTCTTCGGGCCGTTTTATGGAGATTCGGCTCAAAATTAATGGTTAGCAACCATGGAATAGCGTTCCATTTTATGATACACGTGTTGGTGAGTTTTCATGCTCCCGTTTTGTGATAGGCCTTCCTCTTTTTGTGATTTCTGGATTTCCATTGATGATTTCTGGAATTTGTGTTTTCACCAATTTTCGTGATTTACATTGATATGTTTTATCAATAAGCATTGGTGAATTTGTGTGTCATTAACTTTTGTGATTGACATTGATATAATTGTCAATATTTATGGTTTTGAGAATATAAATAAAGAGCATGACATTCCTTTTGATCTTTCAGAAGATTCTTGTGATACTGATTAATCCCTAGTTGATTTTCAATTGCATACTTATCATAGTATGGCTTTATGGTTATCATATATTTATGTCATATCTCTTATTCTATATCATTTTATCTGATATTTATAGCTTGACTGATCCGTTTATTATTTTCTTATTTAAATAATACTCGGGTCAGACTGAGATGTTACAGGTGCTTCTGCTTGACTTCACATCTGGGATTATCACCTTGACTTTTGGCTAACTACTTAGATTAGTAGTTTTTGTTGTATACATTTGAGATATAGACTCATAGATGTATCCATATTCTTTTGTCTAGCACTTGTAGCTATTCTTTTTTGACATTGTGGATCTTGTTTGACCACTATTATGATGTACACTTTTGTGTGTTATATATTCATATCTATTTCCGCCTTTGTGATATGGATGTCTGTGACTGATTTGTGTTATGTTTATTTCCATATTTGTTTCCGAAGAATATATATAGCCACCGGGTAGTAGCTTTGAGTTTGTACCGATATGTCGGATTTCCATGCATGTTGTACTATCTGACATATCATTGCTCGCACAAAGCAATTACGCGGATGGTCGCTCCTCAACAGCCTTATCCTCCATGCTAGTTGATGGCATTACCCCGTAGTGTCCTTGGCTAGCGTGGGTATAAAGGTGGGGCGTCACAGCTTGGTATCAGAGCCAATCTTCGGAACAATGTAGAGTAATCTAGCAAGGATCATCGTCCTAAGTCCATCTTAGGAGTCGTGCTTTAGGGTTTAATTCGAGTCTTCGTACCGATTCATCATATTTTCTTTATGATTCCTTGTTTATCTATCAAGGTTGCTTGATATTCATTTGGTGAATAACCTTATCCTTCTTCTTTCTTTCTTTCAAAAAGGAAGAGAAATGGTTAGACCTGGCCGTCCCAGCGCCGGTCAATCTCGTGCTACTCCCCAAGATGGAGTATTTATGTCTGTCCAGCAGCTTCTTGATCTAGTAAGGAATGCTCAAGCAGCCGGATCTAATCCAGAGTCTTCTCACCCTAGGTCTGGATTTGCATGTTTGTGCAGCGATTATACCAATTTGGGTGGAAAGCCATTCATAGGTTCTGAAACTATTATTGAAGTCCAGGCTTGGCTGAGAACGTGCGATTGAATCTTTTCTCGCATGAATCTTATTGATCTTCACCGTGTTCAGGTGGCCTCTAGTATGCTCCAAGAAAGAGTATTAGATTGGTATGAGCTTTTGATTTCTGAAATAAATAAAGCAGACCTTACTTGGGAGAAATTCTGGGAACGCTTCGAATTAAAATTTGTGCCAGAAGCTGAGAAGGTGACTTTGGCTCGCCGTTTCATTGACCTTGTTCAAGGTGAATCCTCTGTGACAGACTATGTCGCATCATTCTAATCACTTTCTAAATATGGGGTCGAGTACATAAACACCCCATTGAAGAAAAACCAACGATTTGTCTATGGCTTGAATAAAAATCTCAAAAAGCCATTACTTCTCAAATTAGAAGTTTCTTTTGATCAACTCGTTGATATCGCTTTTCGACTTGAAGAGGAAGATAAAGAAAGTGATGTTGAAGTTATGAGCGCCAGACCGAACTTCAACAACAAGAAAAGGCCTAATAAGTTCAAGGGTCCTTATCCCAACAATAAGAAATGGAAGAAAGCCTCTCCGGCAACTAAGACTTCTACCCCAAGTGGTGGGCAATGCTACAACTGTGGTTCTAAGGACCATTATGCGAACAAGTGTTCAAAGGCTCGTACTTGTCGCTATTGCAAAAGCCCAGATCATTATTTATCTTCTTGTCCCAAACTTCAAAATAGGAAGAAGGGAAAACTTAATGTTGTTCAAGCCCCTGGCAACACATCTCGTGGTAAAGGTATTTCTCATTATATCCTTGATGGCATTATTTTATTTCGTGATCATCCTATTCGAGTTCTTTTTGATACGGGTGTGTCCCATTCTTTTATTTCAAAAGAACTTGTTGATACTCTTTCTTTGGATGTTTTGTGTTTAATGACTTCTTTGAGAATTGCGAATCCGGTTGGTGGATCCGCAACAATCAGTTTATTATGTAAAGATGTCGAGATTATTTTGTGTGATTTTTCTTTCCGAGCCGATTTGCATGTTATGCGCTACTTAGGCTTTGGAATTATTTTGGGAATGGATTGGCTTAACCGCTATGAAGCCCAAATCCTATGTCCTGAGCGGACTATTCATCTTCGATATCCTCAATCTGTTAAGCAGATTTCTATTGATCTTAAAGATTCGGATTCCAGCTTGGTTGCACTTTATATTCTTTAAATCCTCATGATGATGATAATGATGAGAGGAGGATATTATTTCTCTTATTCACATTGTTCGTGAATTTTCTGACATATTTGAGCCCGTTTTAGGATTACCACCTAAGCGAGCAATTGAGTTCAAAATTAATCTCATCCCTGAAGCTCAACTTGTCACTCGTCCTCCTTATCGCATGTCCGTTAAAGAAAATGAGGAGATGCACAAACAATTATCCGAATTGGAGACGAAGCATTTTATTCGCTTTAATTCCTCGCCTTGGGGAGCTTCGGCTATTTTTGTGAAGAAATTCGATGGTACACTTAGGCTTTGCGTTAACTACCACAAGCTTAATGATCTTACTATCAAGAATAAATATCCTTTACCTCGGATTGATGATTTATTCGATCAACTTAGTGGTGCTAGAATCTTTTCACAATTAGACTTAGCTACCGGTTTCATCAGCTTCGTATTTCAGAGGATATCATTCGTTTGACATCGTTCCGTACTCGTTATGGATCTTATGAATGGCTTGTTATGCCATTTGGTTTAACGAATGCCCCGGCTTATTTCGTTCACCTTATGAATCGAGTTTTAAAAGACTTCCTCGATCGGTTTGTTCTCATTTTTATTGATGATATTCTTGTGTATTCAAAAAACCGAGGAGGAGCATGAAAAACACCTTCTGATTGTGTTGGAAACTCTTAGGAGCAATCAATTAAAAGCAAAATTTTCTAAATGCCACTTTTGGCAATCTCATATGAAGTTTCTCGATCATGTTATTTCTGAATCCGGAATTTTCATGAATCCTTCAAAGATTGAAGCGATTCAAAATTGGAAGAGACCGGAGAGTATGACGGAAATTCGTATTTTCCTTGGATTGGCCGGTTATTACCACCGTTTCATAAAGGACTTTTCCAAAATTTCCATGCCTCTTACTGGCTTGACAAAGAAGAGAGTTAAATATATTTGATCGGACAAATGTGAAGCTTCTTTTCAGAAATTAAAAGAACTCCTTTTCGATGCTCCTATTCTTGTTATTCCCGAGGGGAATCAAGATTTTATTGTTTATACCAAGCTAGTAGCGTTGGTTTGGGTGCCGTTCTTATGCAAAGGGAACGTGTTATTGCTTATGCTTCTAGGCAATTGAAGCCAGCCGAGACTAGATATGCCACTCATGATTTAGAGCTCGCGAATATTGTTTTCGCCCTTCGTATTTGGCATTGTTATCTTTTGGGGGAAAAATTTATTCTTTACACCGATCATAAATCCTTGAAGCATCTATTTTCTCAAAAGGAACTTAATTTGCATCAACAACATTGGCTCGAATTTCTTGCAGCTTATAATCTTGATATTCTTTGTACTCCCGGAAAGGGAAATCGTGTTGAGGACACACTTAGTCGCAAGCAACAAGTAGTTGTTTCTATGATGATATCCGAATGGAATGATCTCGGAATTCTATCCACTTGTGAGATTCGAGATCGTGTTTCCGATTTATGTTCATCTCTTGCTTTATGTAGCCTTGAGGCTCATCATTCTCTTTTAGACCGCATTCTTGAAGCTCAAAAGCTAGATCCCGAATTGGCTTTTCTTGGCCAAAATTTTAGGGATAAAATTGATATTGAAGGTTTGAAAGACTTTGATATTGATTCTCGTGGCGGTATTCGAAAATTTGGTAGACTTATCGTGCCAAATATTAGTAATCTTCGTAAAGACGTTTCCAAAGATTCTCATCGTTCTAAATTACCATTCATCCCGGTAGTAGTAAAATGTACGCGGATATGAAGCGACTTTATTATTGGAAGGGAATGAAATATGATATTGCTAACTTTGTTAAGTGTTGCATGACTTGCCAACTTATCAAGGCCGAACACCAAAGGCCCGGTGGGTTATTGCAACCTTTAGAAATTCCAATTTGGATGTGGAATCAAATTTCCATGGATTTTATAGACGGCCTTCCCTGTTCTCGTTCGGGTCATGATAGATTATGGGTGATAGTCGATAGCTTACTAAATCCACCCATTTTATTCCCGTTCGGTCCAATCGAGCCGTTCCTCTCTTGGCCAAACTCTTTATTAAAGAAATTGTAAAATTGCATGGAGTTCCTTCTTATATTGCTAGTGATCGTGATCCATTGTTTACTAGTGGATTTTGGAAGAGTCTTCAAAAAGCTTTGGGAACGAAGCTTAATTTTAGCACCGCTTATCACCCCAGTCAGATGGACAAACCGAGCGTGTGAATCAAACTCTTGAAGATCTTCTTCGTGCATGTGTTCTTGATTTTTGTGGAAGTTGGGAAGATCATATTTCTCTTGTTGAGTTTTCCTATAATAATAGCTTCCAATCTAGTATTGGTATGGCACCTTTTGAGGCACTCTATGGAAGGCCATGTCGATCTCCTTCTTGTTGGATTGAGGCCGCTGAGAAGCTGGTTTTAGGTCCAGATTTTATTCGTGATTCCACAGAAAAGATTGACCTTATTCGTCATAGGATGAAAGAAGCCCAGAGTAGGCAAAGATCCTTTGCCGATAATCGGAGAAGGAAATTAGAATTTTCTGTGGGAGATCTTGTGTTTATTCGTGTTACACCTATGAAGGGTGTAGTACGTCTCAGTCGATCGGGAAAGTTAGCGCCTCGATATATTGGGCTATTTCCTATCACCGAACGTATTGGTTCCTTGGCTTATCGCCTTTTATTACCGGCTTAGTTTTCTGCTATTCATGACGTGTTTCATGTTTCGCAATTACAGAAATGCCTTCGAGATTCCGATTCTATTCTTGAGCCCGGTGTTGAGGAAGAAATTGAAGTTTCACCTAATTTAACTTATGAGCAACATCCTATTCGTATTATTGCTGCAGAAGTCAAGCGCCTTCGAAATAAAGATGTTCCGCTTGTTAAAGTCCAATGATCCTCAAATCCTAAGGATTGCTCTTGGGAATCTAGAGAGTTCATCGAGCGAACACATCCGGACTTACTTTCTCGTGCTCCATGAGGTGAATTTCTTATTCCAAATTTCTTTTGTGTTGATATGCTTTCATGGTTGTTACTTTATATTTCTTCTTAAATATTGCGAGGACGCAATTTCTTTAAGAAGGGGAGTCTGTAACAACCCGCATATTTTACGATTGAATATTTAAGTATTTTATCGTTAGTCGGATTTTAGTCCGAAAAGTTACCTTTTCTATATGGTCGAATTAAGACTCGGAACCACTTCCATTGGGTCCAAAACACCGTTTTCGATCTTTTTGAGTATAAACTTTGATATGATTGGAGTTAATGGAATTTTGTCACTTTTTCACTTTGGGCTTTGGGTTTGGTTTAGCCTATTAGCCTAAACTATTTACTCTAGCTCAACCCCCTTCCCTTCATAATTTTACTTTCATTTCCTAACACTCAAGCTTCACCAAAAATGGAGGAAGGAATGGGAGATTAAAACTCCAAACTCAAGTTCATTTGCAAATCCAACATCTAACTCCAAATTCAAAGAGAAGCCATTGATTCTTCCATTGATTTCAAGCTTCTTCTTCATTGATTTTGTGTAAAGGTGAGATTTTTATCTCACATCTTTGTCTATAACTATATTTGATTGTTAGGTATGAATTACTAACACTTATTCATGTGCATTTGCTATTGATTTGGATTGAATTGGTGAAAATCCCAATTTTTAGTGTTTTGGGCACAAATCTTTAAAAATCCCAACTTTGATGTTTGAACACGTTTTTGGTGATGCATCGAGGAGCCAATACGACCGGGAAGGCTATGGGCATAATCCCCTAGCGTCCGTGCTCGATCGGTTGCAAATTGGGAGAGTTTTTGCACTTCAAGCCCCTAGGTCGCTCGGCCTGCACATGAAGGATTCTCGGCCTGCACATTAGGTCAGCCTGCACATTAGGTCGCTCCCCTATAGGTCGCGCCGTGCTAGGTCGTTGATCGGCCTTGTCTCCTTTAGGTCGGCCTGCATTTAGGTCGTTCCCCTCCATAGGTCGCTTGCACCATAGGTCGTTGCTCGGCCTTGTTTATCCCTTAAGTCGTTAGGTCGTTCGGCCTTGTTTAGGTCGTTGGGTCGCTCGGCCTTGTTTAAGTCGTTGGGTCGCTCGGCCTTCCCACTTAGGTCGTTTCTTCCCTAGGCCACTCGGCCATATTCCATATCTGTTAGGTCGCGCCCATTTGACCACTTAGGTCGCTCCGCCTTCTTACGTGAGTCCCTCGCCTTGGATCGCTGGCTACATAGGTCGCTTGGCCATGTTAGGTCGCACCATGCTTAGGTCGTCCCACTTAAGCCGCTCAACCATGATAGGTCGCGCCTGCATTAAGTTGCAGCCCCTTAGGTCGCTCACCACCTTAAGTCGCTCTGCAGTTAGGTCACCATGGATTGGTCGCGTCATGCTTGGTCGCTTGTTAGGTCGCTCGGCTCATTAGGTCGCACCATTTCCTAAGTCGCTCGCCCTGCACTTATGCCGCTACCACTTAGGTCGTTTGCACTGTTGATTTGCACCATTCCTTAGGTCGCTCGCCCCTACACTAATGCCGCTACCTCTTAAGTCGCTCATCTGCTTGGTCGCGCCGTGTCGAGTAGCAAGGGTATTTCCACTATGATGAATTTGGAATCGAATTTTTTGGATTTCATTCACGTCTTCGTATTTGAATTTTTGTGATTGATCGTTTCTATGATCATTTTTGTGATTTGTTATTTTAAAAATATACAAACCTTTACCTCACTCGTACAAGAAATCTAATTAAACGGCTTCGTAAAACAAATGGTATGAAACGCTTGCGTTTACTTCGTCGGTTAATTCTTGGACTTGTTCGATTGAATCTCTTGTGACATTTTTCGAGTGGAGATCTAGAATTTGTTCGTAAATATTTAAGTTAAGCTAGTGGTTATGGGACATGAAGCTAAGCTTATATATTTACTAGCTTACTGTGATTGACACTTCTTGATGATCGTCGATGATCATTTTTGTGATTTAGACTAGCAAATGTGCGATATCTCTTTGTCTACGAGGGAGACTAAACCCCATTTCTGTGGAGCTTCGACTCAATTTGGTGGGGTAGCGACCCATGGTCTTCCGGCCGTTTTATGGAGCTTAGGCTCAAAATTAATGGTTAGCAACCATGGAGTAGCGTTCCATTTTGTGATACACGTGTTGGTGAGTTTTCATGCTCCCGTTTTGTGATAGGCCTCCCCCTTTTTGTGATTTCTGCATTTCCATTGATGATTTATGGAATTTGTGTTTTCACCAATTTTCGTGATTTACATTGATATGTTTTATCAATATTTGTGCATTGGTGAATTTGTGTCATTAACTTTTGTGATTGACATTGATATAATTGTCAATATTTATGGTTTTGAGAATATAAATAAAGAGTATGACATTCCATTTGATCTTTGAGAAGATTCTTGTGATATTGATTAATCCCTAGTTGATTTTCAATTGCATACTTATCATAGTATGACTTTATGGTTATCATATATTTATGTCATATCTCTTATTCTATATCATTTTATCTGATATTTATAGCTAGACTGATCCGTTTATTATTTTCTTATTTAAATAATACTCGGGTCAGACCGAGATGTTACAGGTGCTTCTTCTTGACTTCACATCTGAGATTATCACCCTGACTTTTGGCTAACTACTTAGATTAGTAGTTTTTGTTGTATACATTTGAGATATAGACTCATAGATGTATCCATATTCTTTTATCTAGCACTTGTAGCTATTCTTTTGTGACATTGTGGATCTTGTTTGATCACTACTATGATGTACACTTTTATGTGTTATATATTCATATCTTTTTCCGCCTTTGTGATATGGATGTCTGTGACTGATTTGTGTTATGTTTATTTCCATATTTGTTTCCGAAGAATATATATAGCCACCGGGTAGTAACTTTGAGTTTGTATCGGTATGTCGGATTTCCATGCATGTTATACTATCTGACATATCGTTGCTCGCGCAAAGCAATTACGCGGATGGTCGCTCCTCAACAGCTTTATCCTCCGTGCTAGCTGACGGCATTACCCCGTAGTGTCCTTGGCTAGCGTGGGTATAGAGGTGGGGCATCACAATTTGTCTCTAGGGAGTTCCTCGACTTTTGTAGACAGCATGGCATTCAAAAACATTTCTCTACACCCAGTGATCCGTAATCTAATTGAGGTTGCAGAAAGGACGAACATGACTTTACTAGAGAAGGCTCGTTGCTTGAGATTGACGGCGGGCTTATCTAGAGGCTTTTGGGTTGAGGCATTATCAACTGCGACGCATATCATAAATCGAATTCCATGCTCATCCATAGATGAGAAGATTCCAGTGGAGAAGTGGAGAGGTAAAGCAGTATCTTGGTTACTTCCAAATTTTTGGTTGTCCTGTGTACGTTCACCATACATATGATGACAAGTTGGAGGCTAGAGCATAGAATGGCATACTAGTGGGGTACACCGATGGTATCAAAGGGTTTCGAATTTGGAACCCTGTTGATCGGAAGATTGTTCATTCCAGACATGTTACTTTTAACTAGTATGCTATGTTCAATCCGAAGGTGAAAGTACCTACCACATCAGAAGATTTTAATAGGCCTAAGGAGATGGAAGAAGTTCCCGCGTTCAAGCCAAATAGTAGAGTTGTTGTTAATGCTGTCAAGAAAAACGCAGTTGATAAAACATCATAGGATAGTCCACAAGTACCTTCTAGCAGTGCTGGTGATGTGCATGAATCTACTGGAAGTTCAGTTCAAGTGGAGCTGAATGGAATTTAGACGAAGTAGTACCTACCCGGGTCAGTCGTAGGACTATTAGGCCACCCGAAAGGTCTGGTGATTGGCAGTTTTCAAATCTTATCCTTGGTGATCAGTTTGACTATGCCCTATATGCGGTTCATTAGGAGTCACTTGACCTTGTTAAAGCATTTGATGTCATGTGACAGTTCGAAGTGGATGTGCGCTATGGAAGAGGAGTTAGAGTCGTTGAAGAAGAACAAGACTTAGGATTTTATACCACCTCCTCAAGGAAGTCGACCCATATGTTGCACGTGGTTGTTCAAGGTGAAGGATGATGGGAGGTACAAGGCTAGACTAGTTGCTAAAGGATTTTCATAAAGAAAGAGATTGGATTATGATGAGATATTCTCTCCAGTATTGAGGCATAAGTCCATCCACATTTTTCTCGCTATTGTCGCAGCTCATGACTTTGAGTTGGAGCAACTGGACGTGATAACCGCTTTCTTACATGGAGATATGGATGAGACCACCTACATGAAGTAGGCAGAAGGATTTGTTGTAGATGAGAAAGAAATTGGGATTGCAAATTTAGGAAGTCTTTTTATGGACTTAAGCAGTTGCCTAGACAATGGTACAAGAGGTTTGATTCTTTTATGCTTTAACTTGGTTTTGATCGTAGCATCAAAGACGCTTGTGTGTACTTCAAGCATTGAAAGAATGGTAGATGGGTGTACCTACTCTTGTACGTAGATGATATGTTGGTTACTTACAAGGATAAGGATGAAACCAATAGTTTAAAGCGAAAGTTAAAGCGGAATTCGAAATGAAAGACCTTGAAGAAGCAAAGAAAATTTTGGGTATGGAAATCCAAAGTGTTAGAAAGCTAGGACTCTTGAGCCTCACTTAAAAGGAGTATATTTGAAAGGTGCTTTCTCGGTTTAGCATGGAAGGGGCAAGGCAGTTAGCATAATCATGCCTTTGCACATACAGCTTTCTAGTAACGGCTCTTCGATCTTGGAAAAGACAAGTCTTATATGATGAAGGTCCCACAAGAAGGTGTAGTTGGCAGTTTGATGTATGCCATGGTTTGCACTTGTCCTGACATTGCACAAGCTGTTGGATTGGTGAGTAGTTTCATGTCAAATTCAGGAAAAATGCATAGGGAAGTAGTGAAGTGTATCTTCAAATATCTTAGAGGAGCTCCGAACCATGGACTTGTCTTTGGTGGCAGAGGAAGAGATTTCAGGTTGGTTGGGTTTTGTGAGTCCAACTATGCTAGTGATAGAGATCGAAGGAAGTCAACCTCCGGAAATGTTTTCACCATTGGTGGGACAGCGATCAGTTGGAGAACGAGGTTGCAGACAATTATGGCTTTGTCACTACAGAGGCAGAGCTTATAGCTGCGGTTGAAGCAACTAAGGAGGCGCTTTATTTCAGGCGACTGTTGTATGATTTGGGCTTCGTATATGAGGGTGTGGATGTGTACTGTGATAGTCAGAGTGCAATTCACTTAGCTGAAAATATGGCGTTCAGCTCAAGGATGAAGCATATCGAGGTGAGAGAGTTGTTTCTTGCCTTAATGATTGAAGAGAAGCTAGTTTGTCTTTAGAAGATTCACACAAAGGAGAATGCGGCAGGCATGTTTACTAAGTCATTTCATGTTGCTAAGTTCAAGCATTGCTTGGACTAGATTCGGTTTATGAAGTGCTAGGTGCCACAGGGTGGCACGCGGGGAGAGTTGAGAGGTTCATGTAGACGTTTGTATTCATGGTGGAGATTGATCGGTTCTACATGGGTTAGGTATTTCAAACACTTTATTGATGGGCAGTGGCATTGCCGGAATTCATTGACAGAGTGCAATAGGTGATGACATTGCTGAGCTTATTGGGTAAGTAGCCATTGCTTGGAGCATGAAGGTGTAGATGGACTTGGAAGGCTTATATGGAATTTGGTATAAAGGTGGTGATTGTTGGAAATTTGATACCCAATTCATTGATCAGAGAAACTAGAAATCACATAATCAAAGGCGAAGACAGAGGAGGAAGATCAAGGCAAAACCCTAGTTTCGTTCGAAGAAGAATTGCTTCGTTCGGTGTTGTTGAGTTAGGGATTGCCGAACCAAAATTATGGTTCGGTGTTGTTGTGCTGCTGCTGCCCTATCTGGAGCGGCGATGAGGAGGCCAGACGAGAAGTCTCATTTGGTGATTTTTGGTTCGGGAGTATGTTTAGAGCAGAATAAAATGCCAAACCAGAGAGCTTGTTCAATAGCTGATGCTGCTCCAATGCTATACCACTCCAAATAGAAGTGCTTGCACCAAACCAAAAGATGTTGCACCATGTGATGCCGAATGAAATATATTGTTCAGTATTTGGGCATGCCGTTCCAAGCAGAAGTGGAGATGCCTGTCTAGACTTGAAGTGCCGTTTTAGATGAGCGTCGGCTCAGTTTTCAAGTTCGGGCATTGATTGCCGAACCAGATGGACACTAAACCAAGTTAACCGAACTAAAGTGATGTTGAACCATATGTGTGCATATCGAACCAAATATGCGCCGGACCAGATTTTGGTGTTTGCCAAACCAAACCCAGGGCTGCTATATAGCAGCTACCCCTCCTCATATCTTCACTATGTAAATAGTGGAGCTTCTGGACAACAATGGCAGTTATACTAAAGAGCTGAAACTCTGTAGAATTTTATCTATATTGTTAATTCTTCTTATGTATAACCTCCAAAAGTGAATCAATCCTGTAAATCTAATCTTTCAGTGATTAATAAAATCTCCTCTCCCCAAGTGGACGTACACCGCCTTGCGGTAGTGGAACCACTATAAATATTGGTATTATTTATTTTTTTGCATTGCATTGATCTATGACTGTCTGTTCTGGTGTTTATCTTTGTTTGTTTCATCTTACTACAATCACAATCTAGTTATTTTCCACTGCATTGGGTTTTTTATTCCCTTAGACTGACCATCTATTGGGATTTTCTCCAACATTCTCTAATAAGTTTAAATTAGTATCAAATATAACTAATCATAATTTATTAGTTGAAATTCATATTAATTCCCTTTATCTGTTGCGTTGTGTAATTTTATTCGCTACGGTTTTACTATCTGAATTTAGTTCACTTAAAAACATAAGTTCAATGTAGGTACATTAGTCGGATATGTGTAAATGAACATGTGAGCAAATTCGTTTAGTTCACTTAAAAAATAAGTTCTGTGTTGGCACATCTTCCACATATATGTCAATAAACATGTAAGCAAATTCTTTTTCGTACACACACAAACACACATAATATGTGCAGCCACATATAGCAATTGAACCAAAATATAGAAAGAAAAACAAAAGAACACTTTATACGCATACTACTATAGTAATTTGTTGTCAAATATGTTAATGTTCAAATCATTAGGAAAATTTGTCTAGTGAGATTCATATTATTCCTAATTTTGTAATATAAACTTTGAAACATGCCATTATGCTATATTATCAACTTTCAATCGAACTAAACAGATAATATTAACAATGTTAAGTTAACTAAGTTACACATATGCTCCATCAAATTTATAATTTTTAAAACTAAGCATATTTTCTAATAATTTTATAATATGATAAGAATCATCATATTTGACATTGGTGCATTCTGAGAAAGAAGTATCCGTGGCACAAAAGATTTTTAAATTCATTAACAATTATCGAAACTGATAATGATTTTTTAAAATCTTTAGTACCCATATGATATAAATCTACAAATAGGCATGTTAACTGATATTCTTGGATGTGGATAGTACCATATCCGCATCCGTATCCAAAATCGTTCACTAACTCTATTTAAACTCAAAAAAATGATGATTTTCCCTCCTCATTTTGAAAAATTATAATTATACCCCTTATTTTATTAAGTTTCCCACCTTATTTCTATTTTTGCCCCTATCCCTTATGTCCTCCTACTTCACATAATAACTTTCAGACGTAATAAAAAAACAAAAACCTAACTCATGCATGCACGCTCTAAAACCCTAGGAGGAGAAGCAAGGGTGGAGATGGAGGAGCAACACAAAAATCACGAAGTAGAGCAGTGCGACAGTGTAAACCTCTAACTATGTATAAAATATTAAAAAAAACACCACGCAATATCATTGTGGGGTATAGTGAAACAACCATGCAAACATGCTGCGTGGTAGTCCTCACAAACCATGAAGTGCCACTACGTGGCTTTTTCACACAACCATGCACATCCAATGCATGGTTGTGTGAAATAACCATGTAGTGGCAGTTCTGCGACGTCTTTAATTTAAAAATATATAATAAATGCATGTATTTGGACGAAGACATCTACATGGAGCAAGAAGAAGGTTTATTGTACATGATAAGTCAGTTTTGGTTTGCAAGTTAAAAATAATAATATATGGTTTATAGCAATCACCTAGACAATGGTATAAGAGATTTGGTCATTTTATGCTTGAAAATGATTTTGATAGAAGCATCAAGAATGCATGCGTATATTTCAAGAAGTTGGAAAATGATTGTTTGGTGTATTTACTCTTGTATGTGGGCCAAATGCTCATTGCTTCTAAGGATATGAATGAAATCTGTAAGTTAAAACTGCCTTTAAAATCGAAAGTCGAAATGAAGCATCTTGGAGAAATAAAGAGGATATTGGGCCTGAAAATTGAAAGGGATCAGAAGCGTTTTGAACTAAAATTGACTCAAATGAGTATATTGAGAAAGTGCTTTGTCAGTTTAGCATGGAGAATGCAAATGCGTTAAATACACCTTTACATTTGCATGTGAAGCAATCGCGTAAGGGATCATCTATCTTGGAGAAAGACAAGGCTATATGGTTAAGGTGCCATATGATAGTGAAGTTGGAAGTTTAATGTATGCCATGATGTGTACAAGGCCGGATGCCATCGAGATGGCCAGTAGGTATATGGTTAATATGAGAAAATTGCATTGGAAAGATCTAAAACTTATATTGAGTACCTTAAACGTACATCATCTCATGGTATTGTTTTTGGCGATAGTGAAGGAATGAATTGCAAGTTGGTTGGTTATTGTGATTCAAACTATGTCGATGATAGAGAAAGGAGAAAGTCAACTTTCGAATATGTCTTCACACCTGGTGGAACAGCCATAAGTTGGAGATCGAGATTGCAGACTTTAATTGCTTTATCCACTACTAAGGCAGAGTTAATAGCCGCGATGGAGGCGGAAAATGAGGCACTTAATTTGAAGTGATTGTTATGTGACTTGGGAACACGATAGTATTGATGTTCAATGTAATAGCCAAAGTGATATCCACTTGGTGGAGAATTTAGCGTTTAGTTCACAGACTAAGCAAAATGAAGTAATAGAGTCATTTTAGTTGCCACAGATGAAGATAAGCAAGTATATCTTCAGAAAGTGGACAAAAAAGACAATGCAGCGGATATATTCACTAAAGCATTGCCGGTTGGAAAGTTCAAGCATTGCTTGAACTTGATTTGCTTGTTGAAGTGCTAGGTACCACGGTGTGACATGGTTGAGGGAGGAGCTTGGTTATAGAAGATGAAGAGTATCAGCGAGAGACTGTGGTTCTATCTTCTTGGTGAGTACTAGTTTACACTCTTTAGTACTTTTGTATTTTGGTGAGATGGTTTTGGATTTGGGTGTTATCAACACTTCGTTAGCGTCGGGAGGGGGGGTGGGTGAGGCTTTGCCTAAGCTCGTTGATGGAGTGAAATGGGCTGTGGCTTTGTTGGAGCTCATTGATAAAGCACACAAGCTTATTTGTTTGAAGTAGAAGTGGTGATACTGTGGCACACGGTTACTGATGATGGAGACGAATATAGTGTCGAGATGGAGTTTCGAATTTTGGTGATATGAAGAACTAAAGTGCTCGGAAGTAGCTTGGTGACAGAGAAAGTGGTTCGTAAATCGAAGCTCGAAGGAGAAGGATATGGCGATAATGGTGGAATGTTGTGGTCAGTATCAGGCGATAGACGTCTGTTGTAAAGTGACAAACGTCTGTGGTGGTAGAGTTTGGGAACCCGGAACTTGGAATAGACTTTATCACTTTATGATAGACGTCTGTAGGTTTAGGAAATGCTTTCCTGAAATATATGACAGAGGTATCTCATAACGTGATAGATGTCTATGACGGCTTTTAGCCTATCTTGCGCTTGGACAGTTTTGTGAGATCTGTGAAGCTTCAACGGGCATTTTGAGAATTTCCAAGGAAATATCACTCCCTATATAAGCTATTTTCAGATTCAAAGAACAAAAAGAACTCCGAGGGTTTTGATTAGGTTTATCCTGCATGAAAAAAGGTTTATAAAAACCTTGTTTTCCTTCAATTCTCTTCTCCTCTAATCTATTCTATTTGAATACTGATCATTGTAATCAATCTCTTGTACTCTTCTCGTCGGTACTAATAAAGGCTCTTTTTCAAAGTGGATGTACATTAACAAGACACTAATGCAACCACTATAAATTGATGTTTTGATTTATTTTATCGTTATTGATTTGTTTTCTTGTTGCTTGTTTGGAGATTGTGTTTGATTTGGATTAGAATGAGATTGAGATGGACATATTGATTGGTTATTTTTACACTTCTTATCACGAACTCGTTCTCCACTGTGCTTTGATGTTTTGATTTGAGTGGTCTCAATTTAGAATTCCCGTATCACTTCTTTCATCAACTGATTGAGGAATAAGAAATTGATTGATTACTTCCATCTCTCAAAATAATTCATTTCCATATAGACAATTACTTGAATTTTTTTTAATGAAATAAAAGATATAATTAATATTCTCTAATCATTCTTTAAAATCTTCAAAATCTACAAAAGTGGCAATGTTTGAGTCCCAATTCCACTTTGACTCAAAAAATTTCCAACGCAGTTTCAATCTGAACATATTATAACATCAAAATCTAACAACCTCCACCTTAATACTATACTTCCATATGAGCTTATCAACCACACCTATATCCTCGTACTCAAAACAATCTCCAATATCACCATGGAAACAAATGTATCCATCCAAAAAAACTTATTCAACCTCCAAACCACCTAATTATGCATACCTGCCAACCAGTCATGGCCATCATCAATGGGTTAGAAATGCATGTAATACACAAAGGTCTCCATGCAGTCTTTGTGGATTTATGTAGCTGGCTCCACCTTAATTTAGACCAAAAAAATCTCCAATACCACTTTAAGAAGTTTCTTCATTCTCCACCATTTTTCTACGCAATTTGTGTTGTTTATTACTTCTCCATTGTGCATGCAACATCTCCTTATTACTCTTCCAGACCACTATAACTCCACCTCGAGTTGAAAAGTTGCAATCTTTTCCTTCTAATTGTCCTTCTGAAATAAGTTTTTTATACTAATTTCTAGGGCATGATTAACTCCCGTAAGCTTCAGCTTCCTTCCATCATACATTTTCATCCTAATATAACATATACCTTTAACAAGGATGTCTCCATCATTAGCAGATTCCACCTTGCTTTTTTGCTCATTATGGTCAACGAATGCTCTGGATTGGATATATGGAAGCATGCACATGAATCAAGCACCCATTCATTTCCTTTCCTTTCATCACCAAAGAGTGCCTCATTGCTAATACCAAAATTCATCTCATAATTGAAGATTTCATCTAATACTTCATGTTCCCTATTTCCTTTTTAGCTTCTTGCAAAATTTCAACCGATGACCTGAATTTTCACAGTAATAGTCGATGAAATCCCTTTCCATGTTCAATCTATTTGATCCCCTTCCCATATTTAAATGGTTACCCTTCCTACAAGATGCACCTCTTCAATTAGATTTCTTGTTTTCCTATCTTCATTGATAATTTGTTCCATTAAGTCTAGCTTCTGCATCTCCTCAATGAAGGCTTGCAACCATAAGCGTTTTCCAACTTTCCAGCAATAAACTCATTGACATCAAGACTTATGTCTTATCATCCACCTTGTAATTCAAATCATCAATTAGTTCGTAGTTACTTGAAAATCCTAAACTTGCTTTAAAATTAATCCATCTTCCTTAAGCTTTAGATTTAACAATCTTCTCATTATAAAAGACTTTTTTGTTGCAAATTTCTTTGCATAAATTCCTTCCAATTTCTTTCAAATTGTACAATCATTAGCAATAATATGAAATCATGTATTCGTCAAAAAGCACCGAATAGCCTCCGTACCCTCTTATGTAAAATTTATCGCTTTTCTTCGATTGTATCAATTATTTCTCCCCTTGGTACTCCAATGGTTAGTGAAGAACAATAAGATATAGGAAATTCTTCATTTTTTCTTTCCATAACCTCCAATTTCCATACTCAGTTTTTCAGTACTTATTTTCTGCATAACCGTATTCTCTTCAAAAAAAATTATGTAGTAGATTCCTATAGCAACTACTATGATTATCTTAGGGTCCATACATAATTAGATTTGAGAATAGATAAGAAGCAGAAAAAAGACAATACATAGATAATTTCCTTCAAACAAACTTTATTAACTATTTCAAAAGATTATAAATAAAAGCCTTAAAATTGAGAAGAAATCTTAATTCTCAAAACAAAATACAATGACATTTTTCTCTAATTATAGTGAACCCTATACAAGCGTATTTATAACTGTTACACTAAAAATCAATCTTCGGTCTAAGAAGAAAGGTCTCTCAATAAAGATTAAAGGAAAGAAGTTCAGTTCAAACCTTTCAAAAGAGTCGAAGTGATGCAGTCAATAGTGTATAGCTGTCGTAAACCTTTCGAAAGTGTCAAAATATTTCATTCCTCAGCATTCAAAGTGTTCGTATCTTCCGAAGGGATGAAGAAGTCAAAGCAAGTGTGAGCAAGTACTTAATGACCTTTTTGAAAGCATAATAAGCATTTTGAACCGGTTGAAGCACATCTAGGGTGCCTTCCGACAATAACCAAAGGTTTATGAAGAAAGCAGCACTCACAAGCTAATGAAGAATGAAAGACAACCTTTTGATATCATTGAAGAGGAGCAACCTTCCGACAACGTCGAAAGGTTCACAGTAAACAACAGAAGAACAACCTACCGATAATGTTGAAAGGTTCAAAGTAAACAAGAGAAGAGCATCCTTCCAACAAGGTCGAAATTATCACAATAAACAACATAAAAGAAGACAAACCCTTCGGTAAAGGCGGAAGGATCATGGGGACATAAGAGTAACAAACCTTCCGACAAAGGTGGAAGGTTCATAATGGCAGATTAAAAAGCAAACCTTTCAATGAAGACAAAGGGTTTAAGGTGGCATATAAAAGGGAGACCTTCCGACCCAGTCGGGAGCATGAAGTCGAAAGGAGGGCCACTACATATATAAATAAGACCCAAGGGGGTCCAACAGAGGGATCAGATTTCTTCCATTCTTGTCTTATATCTTCTTACTTAGAGCGTTGTAACCCTAATTGACTGTTGATTTGGGGAATTTAATAAATAAAGCTTTTTCTTAGGTAAAGAGGGAAGACTTAAATTTGGTTAATTACTTTTCTATTTTACTAGAAACTTCATTGCATTAATTCTTATTTTTAGGTTAAACCCCCACGGAAGGTTCATATCAACAAGATTAACAATACTTTAGTCATAAGAAACTATTTCAACCTTTCGAAGACTCTAACTCTCAATCCGAACCTTTTGACTAAGTTGAGGACCAAATTAGTTCAACGGTCACTAAACCTTTTTGGAATCATTAAATCAAAGGACTAATCCCATCGACGGGATTAATAATGCATCTAGTCCAAATGCTAACTTCAACCTCCCGGAGCGATTAACTTAGAGCCACATACCTTCCCACTAGGTCGACTTCTCTTTTACTATAGCAATTCCAGTAACCTTTCGACATTATAATCCTAGTCATCGAACCTTTCGGCAAGGTTAAAGTTAAAGGAGACCATTCACAAACCTTTCGACTGGGTTGAATCCAACTTTATACAAGCTAACAAACCTTTCGACAAGGTCGAAAGCTACTGCCTATTCAATAAGGAATTTGATAACTAGCTTAAAACTTAAAGCGGCTTCCACCCTTAAAAGGATAAACTCAGAGGAATCTAATTTATCCCAAAAGTAGACCACATACAAGTTTAACTAGGAATAACAGAATCACACTCAAGCAAATACTTAACCTTTTGACGACATCGAAAGGTCTGATTCGAAAGATATATACAAGCGAATCACAAAGGCAATTTATAAAGCTGTCAATCCCTTCATTCAAACCGGACTAATCATATTAGCAAGAATTGTTTTGGGGGTGTTAGCCACAAATTTGGTTAACATTTTGGCGCCAGTAGGAGGGCTCGAGCCTCCGCCCTTATTGAATTCCAAACCTACTCTTCTACTTGGATAAAATTCTTAAAGCTTATCATCTTCTCTTTTTGAACAAGAAAGGACCTATTTTGGATAAAAGAGTTTCAATTCTTCTAAATGCACTTAAAAGATAAGGAATAGATTCAATGTTCAAAACAAGAGAAAGTTTTTACAAAGGAAAATCGATTCAAGGATACACGGAACCTTTGGAAGTAAGGTCTAATTGTCGGGTGGATTATAACGCACTTACTTGAAGAGCAAACCCTTCGTCTTCAAGCTTTACAGGTCACTGAGACGAAAATACGGATTATATCCTATAACCCTTTAAAATGGAGTGTTAACCCATTCCATTTGGGATCAACCCCAGTCTTTACACTCGAAAAGGAGAATTCGAAGAAAGAAGACCTACTTCTACAAATGTGAAGGACCATTCAGTTATATTCCCATGGGACTATTTTTGAGAAGGACATGATAAAATATTATGATAGTTTTGCACATAAACGGAGTAAGATTATTAATGAGGCACTACATTCAAGGGAAAACCATAAATGCATACAAAAATCCACGACCGAAAAACTAAGGATAATAAAGGAATTACAAAGTGGAAGTATAAAGATTACCAAGAAATTTCCGACCGAAAACTAAGATTGAAAAAAGGCCCCACTACAACAAAAAGTGTTTTTTATAGCACCATTTAATAACACATTATTCTAAAGCGTTATTGTTTACCTTTTAAATATTTGTTTTTTTTACACAATTTGTTTTGTATGTACATATGCAACGCTTTGGCCCAAATTTTCGTCTCCCTCCCAAAAACACACCCATTTTCATCTCCCTCTCAAAATAACACTCAGCAATTTTCGTTTCCCTCCTAAAACAAAATAACCCTAATCAAAGTTCTACTCCATCTCTAATCTATGAAATTCAGCTTTTGTACTCCATCTCCGATCTTCAAAATTTCGCTCTTCAGTAGTTGTGAACTCGACGACGTCAGGAACCCTAATCTCCAGTCTCTGATCTTCAATTTTGCTCTTCATCAATATCTACCAGATTCATCCCGCTTCCTGCGAAGGTAACATCTTTTTTATGCTTTATTCTTTTCTAGAAATATAATTTACCATTTCTCATTTGGGGGCGATTTCAGTTTGGTTTTCAGGAGTGCTAATGTTTAAATTATAAAGCAGTTTTATGTTTAGGTGAACTAATGATTAAATAGATGATTTGTTTTATGTGATGATACTTTAATATGCAGGTCTGTTATTATTAAATTTGATTATGCATACGTTGGAGTGAAGATAACATAGTTTTTTTGATTTTGGAATAATAAAAGGTTGTCTTTTAAAATATAGGCTAACAATAGAAGTTGAATCTTCTTCTTCTTACTAAAAAGGTTTTGTTTTTGTGTTGTTTCCTACTTTTCAAGGAGAATGCAAGTTCAGCTCCAAGTTTTTTGGACTAAATATAGTTGTTATTTTACAACCTATTATTGTTTCATACTTTCAAAATACGCTAGTATGTGGTCTCTATCTTTTTTGGACATTTAGAAGAAATAAATGTATTTATATGTCTGTTTGAATTGTCTTCGGTGAAATTCAACTTATGCTTAAAATGCAGCAAATGGGATGATACAAACATTTCTACCAATAACCATAGGAAACATTCATTTGGATCCAAGTTCAGTCTTGTTTTCTTATTGTACTGATGATATCTCATTTTCCATGAGATATTGATGAAAACCTCTGTGCATTATTAGACATTTTTCACCACATTTTACCACCTTTGATATATCTTGATCGTGTACTATATTATCTTTTAAACAACCTAATTTGAGTATTCATTTGCATATTAAGTGTACAATGTGCATGAACATCTGATCACATAATAACGCTAATCATCCTACTATCTATTCCATAGTCCATGGTCAATTGCTATACATACAGTGTATATTTATTTCCTTTTGATTCCATTGAATTTTTTATTCTTTTATTAGTTTATTTCAGTCTCCCAATTATTTAATTGCTTTGCCGAGACATTGCAAACACCAAAACTATATAATTTATCTTTGGCAACAGTAGAACCATCTTCCTCTGAACTATTCACATCCAATGTACTATTTTTATAGTATGCTTTTAAGATGGCTAAAATGATAACAATAGCGTCTATGCCAAAACATCCAATGTACAATAGTGTCCATTTATTGACAACAAGTAGTTTTCCATAATACGCGTAATTTTTACATATCAATACTCTTCGGAGGTTTGCAATTACATTAAATTAAACAACGTACCCGTTTCTTCATTATGAATTTGGAAACAATGCTTTGGTTTCATTACATTTGCAACGTAAGATCTGAGTTGATAGTAATTTAGTTTAAAACCTTTTGAGTTGCCAAAACCCAAGTCTACCCTTACATCCAACTAGCTCCATGCGCATTACTACATCTCCTAATGCATAACATAATAGATTTGACGTTTAATATTCTATTAAGGAGCTGGGTTGCTTGGTTTTAGTTCACATATTGAAACTTCTATTACCTTTGAAACTTGGTTTGCTTAGTAAGAACATGTTGCAATCATTTTTCTATATATTAGTAGGAACACATAGATGTGCAGTGTGTAGTTATTGTCCCTGAATTGAATGCTTAAATTATGATGAAATGAATACATGAATTTAAAAATTATGATTCATTTAATTAATCATAAAATGGTGAAATGAATGGAATTATGTGCTTATTTTTTTTTACTTCTATTGATAATCATTCTAAATTTTGCAGAAAATGCTACTCTGTGATCCGATCAGAAGATTCTCTACAAGTCAATGTTTTACATAGGAGATAGATGTTGATTTGCGGCAATTGGAAATGATTGATCATGCAAACACCACAACGTCTCATTTTAGTCCTTGTGCAATAGAGTTTAGTATAGATCTACAGTATTTGATTCAAACACTTCAAGACTTTAGAGGTAGAGAGTGTTAGAATTGTTATTTTGCACTTATCATTTTACTGTCATTGAGTTAAGCTATTTTGACTGGGGAACTTTGCATTTACTGTTGGTATGTTGCTAAGTGCGGTAGCCCCATTTATTTTTAAAGAAATAACGGGTATCCTTTGGATTTTAGTAAGAGAGACTAGATTAAACAAAGCTTTAGTATATATCTAAGATACTTATATGCTAAGTTCCTTTTGCAGCAAATCAAGTGACTTGGAAGATGAAGAATCTGATTCTTGCTCCTACGCTATAATGTAAAGAACTTTAATAGTCTATTGTTCACAATGTGCATAAACATATAGTTTAAGAAGAGGTCAGTTACTGAAGAAAAGACTATATATAGGCAAAACATTTCTCATTTGCAATGAAATAACTTCACTGCCTTCTCATTATAGATATCTTTTCTATAGTTGAGATTATTAGGCATTGGCTAATTTTATGATGTCCTCCCTTTTCATTCCATTTTGTACTGCTCTGGTGCACTATTTATTTTATGTACTGTTACAATTTTTACTGCTCTTTGGCTGGCAAGGTTAGTAATAGAATAAGTATATAGTGCTATAAAACCAAAAAGATTTTCCATGATCATTTTTCTCTTTACAGATCGGATCCAATGTTTTTCCATGATCATTTTTCTTACCTTTATAACTTATTGCTATAGTCAATAAATATAGTTATGCTCATGGGATATCCACAATTAAGCATATATATACTACCAATTATTTTTTATAGCAGCTGTGCAAAACTAAATGGTTCATCGTTTCTTTTTTAGGCGGAAAAACTACATTTTAAAGATAGAAATAATTTTCGTATTTGTTATTAATTATCGGTAAAATTTAATAGTATTTACTGCTAATTCTTTTGTACAATAATTCTATAAGTTTATTAATACCATTATTATTGATATGGAGTATAAAAATATAAGCTATTTTACTCTGAACTTTTGTCCAACCATGGACTATTTATACCTTTGCTGTGATTAATAATTGATATCTTAATTTGATACCACCATAACCCCATCTTTGGTCACATCTTTGTTAGACGACTACACCAGTGCCCAACTCCAGCACCACTCCCCAACGATTGTTTGTTTATTTATTTGTTATTCCATTTCTTACTTCAACTATGTTCTGTCATTCCAACACTTGAATACTTGCATACTGGAACACGCTAACAGTTTGCATTACTAGACTTACAAAATGACATGTTTTTTTATTTCGACAGAAGTGGGACAGAAGTAGACACAGTGGGACAGAAGTGTAGGTTGATATTTTGTGGAGTGTTAAAGAAGTGTAGGTTCTTTGCGATTGAGATGTTTGTATGAATGTGCGATGTTGGCTGCTAGGTGATAGGAGATGCAGCGAGTAGTAATGTATTGGTCTTCGTTTTCTATGATAGCAGTGAGAAGTTGCTGAGAGAAGGCGATGTGGTTGTTGAATGGATTAGCAGGCGGTCTCGGCAATTTGTTGCAGTTTTCCCTCTTTTTTTATTTTTCTAGGTTTGAAATGGTGGTTTTAGAGGAAATGAGGTGGGTGGTCAGTGAGTTGACGTTGTTTGTAGACAGGGGCTTGAAATAAGGAGCTATGGTGAGGATGCTGTTTTTGGAAGAAGGGGTAGATAGATGAAGGAAGGAAGTTGACAGAATTGTTCAATAGGGTGTGGAAGTGGATGGTTGTTGCTGTAGGATGTGAAGATGGGTTGCAGTAGTACGGCTGTGCAAGTATGCAGTATCAGTGTGCACGTATGGTTTGTTTTGTGTAGGAGGTGGTGATGGTGATGTGTAGGATGGGTACTTCTGACTTGTTCCCTGGTTTTGGAAGGCAGGAGGCTGTGCACAGTTATGCGGTCAGTGAAAGCAATGCAACAGTGTATTTGATGTTTGGTGGTCTTGTTTTGATGGTTGGAATAGAAGATTGATGTGAACTGTTGATGGTGGAGGGTGTTGACAGTTTGTTCTGTGAAATGTAAAAGTAGTAGGAAAGTTATGGTGGATGAGAAGTGTGGTATGCTCTATAGTGGATGGATTGTGGGTGCACCAGATTGGTAATGACTGTATTGCTGATGAGGCAGGGAGGCTGTCAAGCAGTTTTGTATGAATTGAGGTGATTGAGTGATGTTTATGGAAGAATGTTAGTAAGGCAGTAAGGCGAAGACAGTTATATAAGCTAGTTGAATTTGTCTTGGTCGAAGCAGAAAGTGATGAAGTGCTAGATGGTGAAGTGGTGAGTTGTATTGGAGGGTTGGGGATTGGGATTGTTGATGTGGTGATCAGGGTGGTATGCAGTGTGAAGGCTGTGCAGTAGCAGTAACAGAGAGAGGAGGGGGGTTGAAGGAAATGCACAGATAGTTTTTTTTGCCAATCAAGTTTGTAAAAGAAATTGAGTTGTAAATTGGATTGTAAATAGAAATGTAAATTGAAAAAATGCAATGCAATTTTTTTCTTTTCAAATGAAATTGTGTATTTTTTTTTTAAAATTAGAAATGCAAATGCAACTAGTAAACAAGCACACTATAACATGTTGATTTAATGGCGCGAAATGACCGCTATTGAATAAATATTTTATAGCAAAAAATGGTGTTATAAAGATTTCCAGTTCCGTTGAGATTTAGCTGTATTATAGCGGCTAAAATGAGCTATTGAATTAACGTACCATAGCGGTGAATTTGCGTTATAAAACTAAGCTCAACCATAGCGGCATATTTTGTGTTATAAATATTCAACAGTTTTTTATAACATGTCGATATACAGCGCTTATCAAACCGCTATGGTTGTGATTAATAGCGGCAATATGCCGCTATAAAAGACACTTTTTGTTGTAGTGCCCTTTAAAGAGGAGCAACAGACAATGAAAACGAAACCTACTCCTCTAGAAGAAATACTTGAACCAAGCCACAAAAGAACTAGACGCTAGTCAAAGACGGCTCAAAAATCAAGACTTCTTAGAATATATAATCTTACTACCTCTATCGAAGACATTTATATTTGAACTAAAGAAGAACTGAATTATTGGCCTTCTCAAAAAAAGAAGCCAGGTTTTGAAAGGAAATTTAAGGGATTGTATTGCAACTTTCATCTAATGAAAGGATATGATACAAATCAATGTAAGATGCTTGAAAAGATGGCCCTAAAATTTTTAAGGCAAGGAAAACTTAAATAATTTGTAAGGGATTAAAATAGTTGTGAAATAAAAATTCTATTCTCAAAATAAGAGAAGTCTACATGGTTGGGAGTAAAATTCTCCTTAAAAACTTGGACTGCTTAAAATGGTAGGATACGAATATGATAGAAAGCCCTTGGTCGCGCAGAGATTTCCAGGTCAAGGCACCTCTTGGAGGAAGGACGTAAGCCACGCCAAAGTCAAAAATGGCTAGGTTAAGGCAGCATAAACCCTTATCCGCGTCAAGCTATGTCCAAGATAAGGTACCCTTTGGAGGGAGGATAGGTTATCCCATGGTCCCGCCATGCGATGGCCTGGCCAAGGCACCGAATAAGCCTTTAGCCACGTCATGCTATAGATAGGTTAATGCGTCCCCTAGAGGGAGGTCGGGTAAGTCCTTAGGCCTACTTGAGAATAAGCTAGTCGAGCGTACTAGAAACCCAGATGAAATGCCTGGAGGACTAAGAAAAGTCCCTGCTTGAAATGGGCGCCGCCTAAAATGGCAACTACTTAAATAAGTATAAGAATTGGAAAAAAGAGTCCCTAATTGAAATAGGCCCAAAAAAATAAAGAAACTCAGGCCCGAGAAAGAAAAAGCATACAAAATATCATCAAATCCTAAAGATGGTGCATTTAACAAGGGAATCAGGAAGAAGTCATTGACTTCTTCCACAAACTTCTACCAGATTGGTTTTCTGGCCTTCTATTACTTATTATCAGAAATGGAATTCTGTCTATTACTTATTGCCAGATTGGTTTTATGGTGTTCTATTACTTATTGCCAGAATGATTTTCTAGTTTCATAATACGTATTGCCGAAAATGGTCTTTTGGTATTCCATTATTAATACCAGATTAGCAGATATTGAATTCTAACCTTGCATTATCCATTACCAGAGATGGTATTCTAGGTCACTATTACTTATTGCCAAGAAGGGTATTCTGATATTCTGTTATTGTTTTACTGAAGCTGGCATTCCAATCTTCCCTCACTTATTATCAAAGGATTCCGAAAAGTGGCTTTCAACTTCACTTCCATCAACTAATACCCGAATCTTGGTTCGATGACACCTCATAACATTAACACCTAAATCTGGGCGTCAAGACTACTGCTTATTTAAACTCTAATCTGGGTACAAGGATTTCGATTTTCTATTTGTCTAATGCCTTAATCTAGGCCGAGAAATATTATTAAAATGATGAATAAGAGAGTTACTACTTCAAAATCACGGATATTGATTCCTAGATCTGGTTCTTTATTGAATAAAAGTTATATTCTAATATTCATTACCTTATGACAAGGTGGAATATACTTGCAACAAGTTTTATGCATTCAAAACAAATGGAAGGAGTTGAATCCTTGACTATTTCACACCATTGTTATAAGATAAGATCTTAAGATTTTGAATATATTACTTTCCGTGCAAAGGACATACATAGATAAATATGTCAAGTAAAAGCTAATAAGTAAGAGCATTGTTTGCTACCTGTTCCGCAGAAAAGTTGAAATGGCAGGGGATGACAAAAGACTCAACAAGAACAAAATCGCTGAATGAGCAATTCAAAAGTATATCAAAGTTTACATCATGGAAAAGGATCATAAATAAGGTGATATTTACAAAATTTCCATAATTTAAGTGAGTTATATAGCCATTTACAAACAACAAAGTTATGTACTAGATATATTTACATAGCACAAATAAATAGACAAATTACAAATCTTGAGATGCCTTATTAAGGGTCTCCGCCATGGAAGTATTAACCACATGGTTAATTGCTGCGCGTAGAACTTCTTTAAACATTTTCTCCTTTCTTCTAATTGTATTCTCATCACCAATTTCCTCGATGTTGGTTTTGAAAGCACGGTTAAGGGACCCTGTTTTGCAGCTTTATGCGTCTTGTTTTCCCTTTCTAACTCAGCATCATGTTTTTAGAGGAAATAAAATTTATGCTCAAGCTTTTGATTCTTGGCGGCATAGTCATTGATATTCTGAGAATACCTTAAGTTCCGCTGCTCACCAAAATATTTAGCAATTTCAAACCGCACCATCTGGCACCAGTTTCTAACTACATTATCGTCTAAACCCGGAGGAGGGTTCAGCATAGTTGGAAATTTTTGAGCCGTGAGAACTTTTGACCTAGTAGGTTTGACAATTGAAGGGGTTGTTCGAGGGACCTGAGGATCAATGTTTGATGACTTTTCCCCTATGAAGAATTCTAAAGAGGCACATTGAGCTTGACTATCTTTCTATTTTAGCTCTAAATCGCTTATCCACTGGATAAGTTCGGACATCCTTTTATCGAAATCGATTGTAGTATTTAACTTCACTTGTCATTTAAGCATAATAATCGCATCATCTTTTCTCCTAATTTTAGCCACAAGATAGTCAATACGATCCTTATGGTTGCTGGCTATGTTTTTTTTTTGGATATGGTATTTTTGTGCCATTTTACGGCTCCGACATTACCACCTAAATATTCCAATAATATTTCATCACGAATCATGATTGATCTGAAAGAGGCTATGCGGTAGGATCGTATAATATGGAATAATGAAATAATCTAGATAGATAAAGTAGGTAAATGCAAGGAGACACCAAGACTTTTATACTGGTTCGGACCTCTCGTCCTACGTCCAGTCCCTAAGCTTCTCTTAGGAATTTCACTAACTAACACCCTCACTTCACCCGGAGGAATAGGTTTACAACTTACCCGAACAACCGAACGGGATTTCTTTGCCTCAAACTACCTAAGAGGACTTCAAACCTCAATGCTAAACAAGTTTTGACTAGTTGTGTTCTTTATAACACGAATGAGTCTATTGTAGTACAATGTTCCTATAATCTTATCCTCAAGAATATGAAATATGTTTGTGAAGATTAAGGAATTATGAATTTGCTATGAATCAAATATATTAAATATAAATAGTGATTCAAGCAAAGAGGGTAGTGATTGCTTTGATAATGTTTAGAAAATATGATCAAGAAATAGATAGATTAGAGTAAGAGAATTCGATATCTTGAATGATGTTTGAATCATGTATTTATAGTTGTAAAAAGGATGCATGTATTGCCAAGGGTTGTAGATAAGAGAAGCTTCCATTTCTATTGAGGAATGGTCGCAACTCTTGGGAAGAAGAAGGTGTCCTTTCATGCAAAATTCGCAGGTTCAAATTCAGTCGACTGTACTGGAATTTCAGTCGACTGAAATTATAGTAAGAATCTTTCTGGAAAATTTTCAGTCGACTGTGCAGAAAATTTAGTCGACTGAAACTGTGCATATTTGTACATGTTTGCCAGTTCAGTCGACTGGTAAATTCAGTTCAGTCGACTGACATATGAATTTATGCATTATGAAGAATTGAAGTATGCACAGTAAAAAATTGAAGTATAATGAATGTGTTCTTGTGTTTGTGCAATTCTTGAGGATAGATTTTAACAAATAAACCTATATATATAAAAATCATACTCAAGTTTATATTTCATTGATCTTCCTCTATTTTGCATATATCTCTTACTTTATACATTGTCATTGATCAAAAATCTTCGTGTATCAACATTCTCCCCCTTTTTGATTGATGACAATACTTGATTTTCTAAAGATTTTTAAACTTTCTCCCCCTGAATGTGTACACATATCTTTCCTACAAAACAAAGTTAGTACCATAGATTTTCTCCCCTTTTGTCATTGACAAAAAGGAAGTAATAACCGTAGTTGCATGGTATTAAAACAATCACTTTAAACCAAAAAGAATGAATCTTAGAATTGCATAAAAAATGCATTAAACATAATTGTTCAAATGTCATAGTTGCAAGAAATATAATAGAACAACAACTCAAATAAATTACTGATCCTTATCCCAATCGTAAGAACCTTCCCTGTCTCCTGGTTCTCTAATGACTGGTCCTCCTGTTGATGGTCGATAAGCTCTTCCTCCTTGTCCACCACTAGCTCCGCTTGTGCTGCTACTGGTATGCTCCTCAGATGACGTCCATGTAAATGTTGGTGCAGGACGCTTGCCACGAGATGTTGAAGCGGTAGTGGTGCTTGAGCACGAGATAGCTTCCCAAAGCTTATTAAAAAATCCTTTGATTTTGTCAAGCTTATTATCCACCTTTTTAAGACGATTATCAAGAATTTGTTGATTTCTTGATAATATTCCTAAGGATTGGTTGGTAGAGTAGGTCAGGTCAACAAGACGAATTTCTTCTTCTTGTTCGAAATGCTCTTCGTGTTGAGGTGGCGGAGGTTGTTGTTGTTGCTCTTGACGCCTAGCTTCCCATTCGGCAAGTGATATAAATCGAGGAGGTCGAGTAGGGAGTTGCATAAGGCTTATGGTCCGATGGTTTATTTGATGGACCATTGTGTTTTCTGAATCCGGTAATGGTGTATCAACATTGAGGAGAAGTCGCATGATATATTCTCCAAAATAAATTGTGCGCATTTTACCATTATGAAACGAGAGAAACTCATCAAGGATTAGTTGTACCCAATTGACTTTAGTATTGCCAAAGATGGCATATAAAGCTCGATAGTTAATTGGGTAAACGATTTCATATGAGCCTGTGCGAGGAGTGATCGTTCCCGTTAGAGTTTTATGTAGAATTCTTGCTCGAGGTCGAAGAGAAGTAGACTTGAGATCTCGGAAATTTATATTATCATCCATAAATTGGTGATTTATGTTATCACGAATTTGTGGATTGAAGTCTATTTCTTCTAGTTTCCTTCCGATATTAGTTGACCCTAAAATGTGAGCTATTCGATCCAAAGAAAACCAAACCTTCTTTCCGCAGACCATGCTCCAAACGCTGTCGTTTGGATTCCTTGGAGTTTGGTGTCCAAGATTGAGATTTGCATAGAACAATTTGACCACAATATGATTTATGGCAATGTCATTCCGTTTCAAATCAAGAAGAGGAGTTAAGCCTGCTCGATCAGTGAGCTCTTGGAAATTGTAGGTGTGAAGACTTTGGAAATCTTCAAAGGAATGCTCGAATATTCTTTAGTTCTTCATCTTGTTCCATCGTGTTATCGCGACTTCATCATATAGCCATTGAGCAATTTGAGCATTAATGGGCCCGGAGGATGAAGAGGATGAAGCTCTAGATCGTTTTGGTGCCATTTGCTTTTGATTTGAGGGAGATTGGAAGTATTTGAGATCTAGGGTTTTGGGGAAATTTGGGGAAGAAGATGTAAAAAGTGATTTTGGAAGTGAAAAACTGATGTAAATAAAGGGAATTTTACCTGGAAAAGGCCGTTCAGTCGACTGAAAATGTCTGTTCAGTCGACTGAATTGTAGACCGAAACTTTTTAGGTTTGAATTCAGTCGACTGAACAGAGATTTTAGTCGACTGAATATTTTCCCGAGAGTTTCGGTTAAGTTTCAGTCGACTGTGTAGAAATATTTAGTCGACTGAAAATATGAAAAAATGTTTTCTGTTTGCATTCAGTCGACTGGGCTTATAAGTTCAGTCGACTAAATCATGTACTTTTGTTGTTTCAGGTTCTTTTTGAATTTAAACAATTTATTTAAAAAAAAATAGTTACAAATAATATATTTGAATTATTTCTTTTGAGAAGGACTTGGATTCTTCTTTCCTTCATTCTTCATGTAATTTCTATCCCATGAATTCGGACTATATTGTGGTGTCTTAGGAGACATCCATGGATTGACGGGATCGTTTTGGTGTACGATAAGATGAAGATGGATCAAATGAACTGACGGGTCGAGGTAGGGGCTCAGCCACTTCGTTCTTCTTTGATCCACAGAAACGTAAGCCAATTTGCTCTAGGAAGTTCAAACGTCTAGCTGTAATCTTTTGCTTGAAGTATAGTTCTCGTTGAAGGTCAATCTGTTGTTGTTGAAAGTGATGAATCTCATCAATCTTTCTTTTCATGTCCGGAGAAATAAAAAGTCCGCGCTTAGCCTTCTTGGTTTCTGGAGTGTAACCAGTACGATAATTTTTCCAATTATACATCGGCTCATGTGGTGGTGTTGTTGTGGGGAGTTTTGGTGATGTTGGAGAGTTTTCGCTTGACGATGTGATGTTGATTGGAGTGTAGGAGTTGTTAGACGACATTTTGAGTTTGTTCAGTTTTTTTAATTGTAAAATTTAGATGTTTTTTAAAAACTAATTTTTTAAGAATTTATAATAGAATTTGACTAAACAATTAATGGTTATTGTTTAGCTAAGATTTGTAACCACGTAAATATTCAATGATTAAGGAAAAATTTGTTAAAAATGTAAGGATGTTATTAATAAATCAATAAAAAAAATGTGAGGTTTATAATAAAGCTGAGAATAACTCTTGAGTTGTATTCAGTCGACTGGAAAAAAAATTTTAGTCGACTGAAATATGTATATATCCTCTGTAAATTTAATTCATATCTTTAAAGGATATTATCCCTAATTCTCGTCGAAGTTTTATGAAGGAATAATCTAATAAGGGTTTAGTAAATATATCGGCAATTTGATTTTTGGTAGAAATATGTTCTAGATTAATTATACCTTTTTCGATATTGTCACGTAAAAAATGGTGACGAATATCTATATGTTTTGTACGAGAGTGATTAACTGGATTTTTAGATAAGTTTATTGTACTAGTATTATCACAATATATTGTAGAATTTGTTAAATTTATATTAAAATCTTTGAGTGTTTGTTGCATGTATATGACTTGAGTACAAGCTAATGCGGCTGATATATACTCTGCTTCGCAGGTGGAGAGTGAGATGCAATTTTGTTCTTACTAAACCATGATACAAGTGATTTTCCAATAAAATGACATGTACCACTTGTACTTTTTCTATCTGTTCGAGATCCACCAAAATCAGCATCACTGAATGATACTAATTCAAATGTACAGTCTTTTGGATAAAAAGTCCAAAGTCTTTAGTGTAGTTAATATATCGTATAATTCGTTTAACTGCTCTTAAATGTGATTCTTTAGGATTAGATTGAAAACATGCACATAAGCATACACTCATCATTATGTCTGGTTTACTTGCGGTTAAGTAAAGTAAGGAGCCTATCATACTTCTATATAATTTTTGATCTACACTTTTGCCATTTTCATCTCGATCGAGATGAGTAGTAGTACTCATAGGAGTAGGTTTAGCTGAAGTGTTTTCCATTCCAAAATGTTTAATTAAATTTGTACAATATTTCTCTTGGTTTATAAAAATTCCATTTGATAATTGTTTTACTTGAAGTCCAAGAAAGTATGATAATTCTCCCATATGAGACATCTCAAACTCTTTAGTCATTATATTTGAAAACTCTTTACATAAATTTTCTTTTGTTGATCCAAATATAATATCATCTACATATATTTGAATTATTAAAATGTCTTTTGAAGTATCTTTAATAAAGAGTGTTTGATCGACTTTTCCAATTTTTAATCCCGAAATTAATAAATAACTTTTAAGTCTTTCATACCAAGCACGAGGTGCTTGTTTAAGACCATATAGTGCTTTCTTTAATTTATAAACATGATCTGGATATTTTTCGTGTATAAATAAAGGAGGTTGTTCTACATATACATTTTCTTTAATAAAACCATTTAAAAATGCACTTTTCACATCCATCTGATAGAGTTTGAAATTGTGAAAACATGCAAAAGCTAAAAGTATACGAATTGCTTCAAGTCTTGCGACAGGAGCAAATGTTTCTTCAAAATCAATACCTTCTTCTTGATTATATCCTTTTGCTACTAGTCTAGCTTTATTTCTTGTTATATTACCTAATTCATCTACTTTATTTTTGTAAATCAATTTTGTTCCTATTACTGATTGATTATTAGGACGGGGAACTAATTCCCAAACGTCGTTACGTTCAAATTGATTTAATTCTTCTTGCATAGCAATAATCCAATAATCATCCATTGATGCTTCTTTAGGATTTTTAGGTTCTGTTGATGAAATGAAAGCTACATGACCCATTTGATTTAGTTGATTTCTTGTTCTAACTTGAGAATTTATTTCTCCTATAATATTTTGAGTTGGATGATCTCGTAATATTCTAGGAGGGAATCTTAAATTATTATTTTCAAGATTTGTTTCTTCTATATTTATTAATTCTTCATCATCTTTTATACTTAAATTTCTATTAAAATTTTCATCAAAAGATATATGTAAAGTTTCTTCAATTATGTTTGTATGTTTATTAAATACTCGATATGCTTTACTTCGTTCTGAGTATCCTACGAAAACTCCTTCGTTAGCTTTTGGATCGAATTTTCCTAATTGATCTTTTGTATTTACAATGAAACATTTTGATCAAAATACTTTAAAATACGATATATTTGGCTTTTTGTTATTAAATAGTTCATAAGAAGTATTTTTAGTTAGTGGTCTAATTGATATTCTATTTAATACGTAACATGCAGTAGCAACGGCTTCTGCCCAAAAATGTTTTCGTAAGGAACATCCATTTAATAATGTTCTTGCGCATTCTTGTAATGTTCTGTTCTTTCTTTCTACAACTCCATTTTGTTGAGGAGTTCTAGGAAATGAAAAATTATGATTTATTCCTTTCTTTTTACAAAAAGTTTCAAAATCCTCGTTATCGAATTCTCCTCCATGATCGCTTCGAATATTTTTAATTTTTAAGTCTTTAGTATTTTGAATTCGTTTGACAAATGTTTTAAAATTTTCAAAAGTGTCACTTTTATTTTTCATAAAAATAGTCCATGTATATCTTGAGAAATCATCAACTATTACAAATACGTATCGATTATGATTAATGGATTGAATTTGTGTTGGTCCAAATAAATCCATATGTAATAATTCTAATGGTTGTGAAGTCGAAATAATTTTCTTAGATTTGAAAGATGGTTTTGTTAATTTACCTTTTTGGCAATCATCACAAAGATTATTTATTTTAAAGTTTATCTTGGTAGACCTCTTACTAAATCATTTTTAGAAAGTATTCTAATAGTTTTAAAATTTATATGACAAAATCTTTTGTGCCATAACCAAGGATCATTGTCTTTGGCAAGTAGACACATACTTGTATTATGATTAATATTCATATTTAAAACGTAAATATTTCTATCTCTATTTCCTTCAAAAACAAGATTTTGGTTTTGATCAAAAATACTACATTTATTATCCGAAAAAATTATTTTAAAGCCTTTGTCACATAGTTGACTTATGCTAAGTAGATTATGTTTTAAATTTTTAACTAATGAAACATTTGTTATAAAAGGTAATTTTGATGTACCGTAATTGTTCACATCTCCTTTGCCAATGATATAGCCTGTTGAATTGTCTCCGAAGGTAACCGAGCCACCATCAAAGTATGTTATGTTTGTAAGCATATCTTTGTCTCCGGTCATGTGTTTTGAACAACCACTGTCTAATATCCATTTTTTCTTTTTGAGTGGGACCTGAAAATAGATATGAAATTATTGGTACCCACCTTTTAATAGGGTCCTAAAAAATTAGAGTTTAGGAAACCAAACCCAATTTGGTTTAGTATCCTTTTTATAAATATAGTTTTTATTATGGTGAACATTATCTATAAATGTTTTAATATATTTATTCCTAATTAAAATATTGTTAGTCTTTGGAATCCAAATTTTGACTATCTTGGTTTCTACTTTTGTTTGAATAGGTTCTTGAAGTAATATTTGTTGTTTTGAATTTTTAAAATTTTTACTTCCTTTTTATATCCTAATCCATGTTTGTTTGAAGAGGATTGAGAATTTTCTAAAATTTTAGATAAATTTTCTCTTCCTTTATTAAAGTTAGAAACATTTTTAGTAATGTTATCTAATCTAGCTTGAAGACTATTGTTTGCTAACTCAACTTGTCTAATTTTTGTTTTTAACTCATGATTTTCAGAAGCAATTATATCATTCTTAGTCTTTTGGGTTTCAATTTCTTGACTTAAAAGTGATAATTGAGTTTCTGAGTTTGAATAAGGTTCTTGAACTTTTTCAAGTTCTTCTTCAAGAATTTTCTTTTCATCATGTAACATATCTCTTTCAAACTCAGCTTTGTTTTGATTTTCACGAATTTCCTTAATTTTCTTTTTAAGACTTTTTATTGTGCTTAAAAGTTCAGTGTTTACTTCAATTAAATCATCGAAAGTTAAATTGCTTACCTCAAAATCTTGAGCCATGAAGCATACATTTGCTTGTTCATTGTCGCTATCACTATCACTTTCAGATGAAGATGAATCTGAATCGTCCCATGTTACAGAGAATGCCTTCTTTTTGAATCTATCCTTTTTGTTTTTGTTGTTGAAATTTTTCTGATTTTCCTTCTTTTGTTCTTGGCAATCCTTTTGCATGTGTCCTTTCTTGTGACAATTAAAGCATTCTATATTTGAGGAAGGAGGTTTACTCATGAAATTCTTTTTGAATCCATTTTTGTTCCCTTTTCTAAATTTTAAGAATTTTTTGAAATTCTTGGCTATGAATGCTAAATCCTCATCTTCCGATTCTGAATCTTCTTTTTCCGCGTGAAAAGCAAAAATTTTTTCTTTCTTGAGCTTGATCTTTCTTAGCATGCATATTAACTTCACATGACATGAGATTTCCAATTAATTCTTCTGGTTTCATTGAAGATAGATCGTTTGCTTCCTCGATTGCTAGCACCTTTCTTTCCCATTCATCAGTGAGTGAATTTAGAACCTTAGATACAATATCAAAATCCGTAAACTTTTCTCCCAATCCGATTAAGGCATGATGAATGTCTTGAAATCTTGAATACATGTCATTGATAGATTCATTTTGTCGCATTCTAAAGTTTGGAATTGATTCTTTAGCATGGAGATCTTTGTTTGTTTGACCTTGTTAGTGCCTTCGTGTATGGTTCTAAGTGTATCCCATATCTGATGTGCAGTAGTACATATGCTAACTCGGTTGAATTCATTTCTATCCAAGGCGCAAAATAGCATATTCATTGCTTTGGCATTTGCACTAGCTTCATTCTTCTGAGTTTGTGTCCATGTAGGATAGTCGGTTGTGGGTACAACGAACTCTACTTGAGTGGCGTTCCATGCTTCGAAGCTAGTTGCTTGCATATAAATCCTCATCCTTGTAGCCCAATAGTTATAGTTAAGTCCATTGAAAAGAGGGGGTCTTTGAGTAGATTGTCCTTCGGCAAATGTAGAGTTATAGGTAGAAGTTGTACTTGTACTTGCGTTATTTTCCATATTATCAATATGTCTAATAACGATGTTATGGTTATAGGACGGCCAGGCTCTGATACCAATTGAAAGAGGCTATGCGGTAGGATTGTATAATATGGAATAATGAAATAATCTAGATAGATAAAGTAGGTAAATGCAAGGAGACACCAAGACTTTTATACTGGTTCGGACCTCTCGTCCTACGTCCAGTCCCTAAGCTTCTCTTAGGAATTTCACTAACTAACACCCTCACTTCACCCGGAGGAATAGGTTTACAACTTACCCGAACAACCGAACGGGATTTCTTTGCCTCAAACTACCTAAGAGGACTTCAAACCTCAATGCTAAACACGTTTTGACTAGTTGTGTTCTTTATAACACGAATGAGTCTATTGTAGTACAATGTTCCTATAATCTTATCCTCAAGAATATGAAATATGTTTGTGAAGATTAAGGAATTATGAATTTGCTATGAATCAAATATATTAAATATAAATAGTGATTCAAGCAAAGAGAGTAGTGATTGCTTTGATAATGTTTAGAAAATATGATCAAGAAATAGATAGATTAGAGTAAGAGAATTCGATATCTTGAATGATGTTTGAATCATGTATTTATAGTTGTAAAAAGGATGCATGTATTGCCAAGGGTTGTAGATAAGAGAAGCTTCCATTTCTATTGAGGAATGGTCGCAACTCTTGGGAAGAAGAAGGTGTCCTTTCATGCAAAATTCGCAGGTTCAAATTCAGTCGATTGTACAAGAATTTCAGTTGACTGAAATTATAGTAAGAATCTTTCTGGAAAATTTTCAGTCGACTGTGCAGAAAATTTAGTCGACTGAAACTGTGCATATTTGTACATGTTTGCCAGTTCAGTCGACTGGTAAATTCAGTTCAGTCGACTGACATATGAATTTATGCATTATGAAGAATTGAAGTATACACAGTAAAAAATTGAAGTATAATGAATGTGTTCTTGTGTTTGTGCAATTCTTGAGGATAGATTTTAACAAATAAACCTATATATATAAAAATCATACTCAAGTTTATATTTCATTGATCTTCCTCTATTTTGCATATATCTCTTACTTTATACATTGTCATTGATCAAAAATCTTCGTGTATCAACATGATCCACTCTCTTTCAATAATCTCTCTCTGACTACGTTGACATGGGATATTAAGCTTTGAGCAAGAGAAGTTGTAGACGACCGTGGCTCCAATTAAAGAACAGAAATAAATAAAAAACAGACTTGAGATAGGGAAATAATATATATTTATTACTGCAGTAATGGATTACAACTCAAAATAGAAGCAAAGTCAAGGGATACAATAGTTATCACATCCAAAGTTAAGAGACAATGTTCTTAACTTTGCCTAAGGTATTTGTTGAAAACATGACCGCTGATTCAAAAGGTAAAGTGACTCCTTCAGGTGTTATAATCGGCGGATATTTACTATAATCCCATTTTTCGGCTGGTGGACTATCACGACCTCAAATTAATTTGGAATGGAATGTTCTGATTTCTTTTAAGAATAATTCCTTTTCTTCATCGAGGAATTTAACGCGGAGGCAAGGATATTCCAAGTATAATTTTTGCAAATCTCGAAGAAAGCAATATCTTACTAACTTTGAAGTCCTTAAAATCGGTCCATTTTTAGGGTATACTCTTCTCAGGTTAACGTACTGACTTATGTGGTCTCTTTGGACAACACGACCTAAAAAGCCGGTATTCTGAAATAGCACAGTGAAAAGAAGCTAAGCATAGAAAGCATAACAAAAACATATATTCAAAAATCAATTACTTGTTACATATTTATGTTTGCACCAAAATTGGTCACAACACTCTTCGGGAGTCGTTGAAGAGATAATAATGAAGAAAGTAAATTCAAAATGAGTATTATCTAACAAAAACTCCAATCAACAGTAATGTAAAAGCGTAGACAAATAATTTATAGTGGTTCGGCGTGTTGCCTACGTCCACTGTGAAGTTTTTTGCAGTTTTATCGATTCTCTTTCAATGATTACAAGTTGTTACAGTAATCAACAGCGAGTTACAACTGGAAATTCGAAATCAACAGCAAAATTATGATGTAGGATGATGGGGATCTTGATCCGGCAGAGTCTGCGCGCTTGAGAGTCCAAAGATCCCTTCTCTGTTGGCTCTGGGTCTCTATTTGTAGGCGTAGGATGCTGATATTTCGCTGAAAACTCGGGAGACCACTTTTGGCACGTGAGGGGGCCCACGCGCCCAGTCTTAGGAGATTTGGGACCACTTTGGCATCGATTCGAACTCCATTCGAATCGATCAGAGAATCATCAAATCGAGGTGAAATTTGGCGTGGACATTCTTCAACATGTATGCAAGCTTCTGTGAAAATTTCGTGGCATTTGGATCAGTAGATTGAGAGATATGATGGATACGAGATGACGTTCTTCGTGCAGCTGTTTGCTTCGAAACCATCCCTTCGAACCGATGGTTTCGAACGATGGTGGCACGTGCCTCTGTGTTGACGTGGAGCGCACACTTCGCCTCGATCCGGATTTCGCTCCGAGTTGACTGCTTCGACTCCATGTATCTCGGCGCATTCGAACCGATGGATAACACGTCATCATGGATAGTTGACTTAGTGGATTCGAATGAAGCTTCACTCATGGGTTCAAACAAGGCTTCACTGATGGAGTCGAACAACCAATGCTCGATGGATACGAACTAGCCTTTCTTTGACGGATACGAGCTTTGTAACTTCTCCATGGATACGAAGGCAATTGATGCGAACTTGAACCCTTCGATGGATTTGAAGGACGACGATCTAATGGATACGAAGCAAACACTGGTTGATGGATACGAGGTCCATTGATACGAACTCGATGGATTCGAAGTTGATGGATTCGAATCCGAGGCACTTCGATGGTTCGAAGTTGATCGATACGAAGGTGATCGGTTCGAACCAGTGTTCGGTGATGGGTTCGAAATCTAGGTTTCTCCCTTCAAATTGAATCGATCATAACTTGAGCGTATGAACTCGGATTGACTTGAAATTTGAGACGCTGACTTCTATGATCTTCCTTGTCATGTCCTATCAATTGTACCTCAATCAGGACTCGGACAAAATTCAGCGTTATCCATAATGAAATGAAGTATGACCAACCTCTGAGACGAACTGTCCTTTGTTTTCGATCGATCTTTTGGTATCACGGCTTTGCCAAAAAGCGGGATAACATTTGCCCCCCAAAGTAGGTCTTGTGGAAACATGACGTGCTTTGAATAGCTGCAATTTCTTTCTGAACAATCCTTGTTCTCTTTTGTTGAGACTCGTACTCTGTATTGCTGTATCCTTGCGTTGATATGATTGATTGTTGTATAATAGTGCTTAGCCGTTGGCTATTGCATTCGTAACAAGATGAGTATTCGATCCCTGTAAATGTTTAAAATCGAATGTTAGTCCGACATATATGCACATATGTTAGTTTGACCCTTGTTAACGTCGTGCGTTCACGAGTCGTTGTCAATTTTATTTGCTGTTGTATTTCGTATCGATTCTCTCCTAAACCGATTTAGAAATTTGAGTTGAGACAACGCTTGATAGTTGTTTTGAAAAGTCCCTTCGTATCGATCCTCTTCTGAACCGATATAGAAGGTTGAAGGAATCGACTTTGTGTTGCGCGAATGTAATATTTCGAACCGATGGGTATGAGAATCGATGGATTCGAGATCAACATTCGTATGGATGAGGTATGCTTACGCTATGACGGGTGCGAAATCGACATTCGTATCGATGGCTTGGATGGGTACGAATCACCCATTCGCACCGATGGGAGAGGATGGATACGAAATCGTCGTTCGTATCGATAGGAAATGATGGATGTGAAATTGTCGGTCGTATCAGTAGGTTGTGGATGGAGTTGTGAATTTGTTGATGTGAACAGGGGATTTGAATCGATGTGCCCACTGATTGTTTCGCATCGATGCGGCTCGATGCTCTGATGTGTGTTTCGTATCGATGAAGCTTCAAGCGCATGGGTTCGAAGGTAGATTTCGAACCGATCTGTGAATTGACCGGTTGTGACCGGTCGAGTTGACTGGGATGCGAAATGGCTCGGTCATCTTCCAGGCTCCATATAAATAGCAGGGGCATCCCATTTTTCACTTTTTCACGTTTTACTGCCGCCTTGTGTTTACTGTGTTTTGCATTGGCTCGAAGCTTCAGAGAGGAACTGTGTCACGTCTTTGAATCAATCAAGATCCAAATCCTTAATTCTTCGAATCCCACACTCAAATTAGGTAATTAACCTCGAATCCAAACGGCAAAGCTATTTCAGACCTACCACTTCTTCATCGATTGGCCACTCTGGTGATTGATAAAACCACATCTGGTTTGGAGGAGCTTCGAATCGATCTGGGGATTCGCGTTCGAATCGATGAGGGCGGTATCACTTTTCCTTGGATTTCGCATCGATCCCTGTGATGCCCTTTGGAGGGGACGCAGTTTGCACCGTTTGACTATTGTGATGGGTTGCATCGATACGAAGTGATCGACGTGAGAAGTAGCTATTGGTTGATTCGAAGTCCTTAACTTTACATCGATACGAATTACATCTTTACGACTGATACGAAAGGTATCGATTCGAACGTGATCGATGTTAAGTTGAGGTTTTCCTGATCGGTATGAACCAGTTAACCAAGGATCGATTCTAAGTCATCCTTCATTGATCGATTCGAACTCAGCACTTGATCATCGATTCGGAGCGCCCCCCTCTGTATCTATTCGAAGTGGTGTTATGACGGGTTCGAACGAGCTTCCAGTGATCGGTTCGAAACCCTCTATGATGGATATGAAAGTTTGACATTTACTTAGCATAATTTCGACGAGCTTCATTCTTGCATATTTGGACTTGATAATTAAACTGCGTACTCGACCACCTTTCGAAGCTCGTCGATGGAATCATAACAACCTCTATCCGAATCAGTTTCCATCATATAAATAGTTTAGTGATGACGGTCAGCGATGACGGTCATTATAACTGGACTCTGTAGCTTTTCCGTTTGCATATTTCCTTTAGCTCTGCGACATTTATTCAAGTAATACACAACACTGCACAACACACATTCATACACTTTACACTGGGGAATGCACGGGTCCTTTGTCGTCTAACGATGGTTTTTCATAAGTTAGCTAGTTATGGAACCTTCAAGTTCGCAGCAGCAGGAGATTAAGAGTACAGTTACTTGGAGACAAGAGGCTCCGGATATTGAACCTGAGATCATCGGTCCAGCCTCGGACGAGTTTCCCAATGCATCTTTTATTGCCAACCCATCGGGCTCCGTTCAATCCAATATTTCTGAAGGTATGTTGGGGAGGATATGTTTAAGGCACGGCCTGTCACTGGACGACGTGTTATTACCGGGACCGAATGACAGACCACACAATCCGCCGGAGGGATACACCGCATTCAATCGCCACGCGTGCGTGACCGGGACGCTTCCTCTGTTTAATAGTACATAAGAGAAGTACTGTCTTTTTTGAGGATCGCCCCATCTCAACTACACCCAAACAAATATGCTTCCGTGAACAGCTTGTTCACCGTCTTCATGGAGTATCTTCAAAGACCACCGATCCCGACCGAGATCAGATATTTATTCAATTTCAAGACCTGAGGTGATTACCCCTCCTTTACATTTTTGGAAGCGGTGAGGAATTGTCAAGTGGTCACCGGGTCCTGGACCAGGCTAAGCTATTACAAGACGGAATGGTTTTATGTCAGATGCCCTCCGGGGTTTGCCCGGCGATGGTTGTTCAGACGTGAGTATAGCTGAGTTCTCAAATAATTACTAAGGCAATCGCAGTCGAAATGAAACTTATATCTTTTCCTTTTTACAGCAACGATTCAGCAACCCGAAGGTGAACACTTTAAGGAGATAGTGCGAGTGCTCCGAGAAGTCCCGAGCGAAGATAGGGATATCGAGTTGCTTTTGACGGATAGGAATCTCCAGACTTATGGGTTGATCGAACGAGGGCAGAGTATAAAGTTTGATGGGGCACTAAGGACCGTCTCGAAAAAACGAGTCAAGCACAAGAAGCCCAAAGTTATTATAGCCTAGGAGGCTGATTCTGAAAGAACCCATACTGATGATGAGCCGTTGACCGAGCCTACAGATGTAGTTCAGGATGTCGCGGAGCAGAGAAAAGGCAACAGCTGTTGTTAAGCCAACTAAGAAGGGGAGATGGAAATCGGTTGTCACGGCCCAATCCGCTCCCGGAGTTAGAATTTCGGAGATGTCTCCTCCGAGAACTGAAAATCTTTTTGAAGGGCTTGCCGATGTTCCAATTCCGAACGATGTGTCCCTGCAGCATGATGCCGGATTGGAAGAACTTATAGAAACTTTAGTTTTGAGCGAGTCTTTTCCCACTGGTGTGGCAGACACATCCGGTTGGTCGGGGGGTTGCACATTCATGCATATTTCACAACACTGCATAACTTTGACTGTAAACTACCTGTTTCGAAAGGTGATTAATTCTACTTTATTTTGCCCTGTAGATACTATGTCCGGGCGAGGTTCAATGTTAGGGAGTCTCCGACATGCTTGCAAGTCTTCACACCATGAGCCGCGCAGACGAGAAGGGGACAGAGATTACGACCAGGGACGCTCTGGGTATTCTGGTCAAGAAAGATATGATAAAGACAGAGGCTATAAGCGTCGATCTCGATGCGTACTCCTCCTCCTCCCAGAGATCCCATACAACCTCCTGCTTATGTCTCCCGTCCCTCTGAATCTTCACACTACAAGTCGGCTTCTCAATCTTCTAGGCATGAATCCCACCATTCTAGAAGCGATTGCTGTTACAGAACAGCCCCCCCCGTGGAAATTTCAGGGGAAGGAGCAATCAAGCTTGCTCAGCTAAAGAAAGATTTTCCAAACATTTGCTTTGATAACTACATCTTTCCTCCACATTTAAAAAGGATTCCAGAGGAAGCCGAGCAGTTAGTACATGACTATGTGCATGATTTTTATGCCCAGTACAAGGCGTGGGCGAAAGCGGCTGATAAAGCATCAGCGTTGGCCTTTGAGCGAGCGGCCATCATCGAGAAACTCCAAACTGATCTAGCTCACCGGGATCGCATCATACAAGTGTTAACCGATGAAGCCGAGTCATCTCAGAAGTCAGAAATGGATGCTACAAAGAAAGCGGATGAGGTCCAGGCGGCGATGGATAGGATGAAGCGTGAGCATTACACTACGGTGGAGGACATGGGCCACCGAAACACCACCGTGACCGCCGAGCGGGACGCGGCCCTGAAGGAACTTAATACGCTCAAAGCCAAATTTGCCGAAATCACTAAAGACAGAGATGATGCGCATAACGCGGCCCAAGAAGCATGCGAACAAGCCGTAGTGCTTCGGACTGAAAGAGATGCTGCGGTGGCTAAAGTTCAGGCTGTTGAGGCTGAGGTTGAGGAGAAGGTTCAAAGGGCAGAGGCCAGGCTGGAGGCCGGCATCGAAGATCTCCTCATTACTTACAATGCCAATGTGCTGAGGCACAAAAATTTGACCTGGCTTCAGGATTATCCGGTACATCTTCGTAACGCTTGGGTCCGATTGGTTGAGGTGGAAGGAGAAGCGCATCCGGATGCATCAATCGACCAGTTCGAGCTTGAGAACCGGTTGCTAACCGAAGATGAAAAGAAGATCCTTCATGATGCCATAATTTCTCATGAGAAGGAGATGATTGGTGGCCAGCACCGGGAGACTGGGAAGGATCGGGTGTTGAGCATCACGCTGCTATTCTTGAAATCACTGCTCCACCTTCGTTAGAGCCTGTATCTGTGGTTGATTCACAATCTGTTCCAGCTTATGACCCGGAACAGCTGCGACTATCTCCTATTCAGGAGCATACTTCCGAGGCCATTCATCCGTCCGCAAGCCAAACTGAGGAAGGTACTCCGAACTTATCTCAAGTGTATTCCAAATAGGGAGTTTGTTTTGAAGCAGTTATTAATAACTTATCTTTGCTCAGTGACTGGAGTTGCGCCGATTGCCGCGACTCAAGGATCAAATAAAGGGGAGAAATCCATTACCACTGAGACTACCGTCGTAACAGCAGTGTCAACTGAGGCGGCGCAGGGGAGCGCACTATCTCTTGATGAACAAATGGTGAGCGAGCTGCTCGGCGAGTAGGGTGGCTTCCCCACAGACTTGCCGTTCATCGTTAGTGACCTCCCGCCAACCTCTATCCCCTCAATGCAGACTGCAGATGCCCCCAGCCAGGCCCAAGCGTTTCGTGAAGAAGTAATTCTGGCCGAGATTAATGCATAATTAGAGGCTGCGGGGCAAGGTGGTGGTATTGGTGGCAGTACGGAGGTGCGTAGCCTAGCACCTTTAAGGATAATATCATCAGGTGGCACTATCCCATCTTCCGTCGCGGCTCCAGTCCCTCCTACGACTCCGGTGGGAAGCCTTCATGTAGATTCAAGCTCTGAGGAGGACGTTGACATTATGCCCCCAACCGAAGAGCAACCACCGGAGAGGAAGCACTCTAAACGAAGGATCTCTGTTTCTAGCGAGTCCGAGGATGAACCGCTGATAAGGAGATTTAAAAAGAAGAAATAGATGGGCCGTTTAAGCGGATTTTTTCACAGATATGAACTTTTGTTTGTTTTCTGCTAGTTGGCCGTGTATAGACGCAGGTTCGGCCCCTGCAAGTAGGGATTCTTTTTTGGAAGAACTTATTTGCATGTAAGTCCTTGTCTCTAGTTAGTTGAAATAAAATTCAATTTCTTTGTTTCAATTCTCATTTCTTTTGTGCTTAAGTGTTTGTAGTGTTTAGCTTTTAGTCCGATGTACTTGTGGTGTTTTTACTGTTAAGTAGAGTTCGTTTTATTTGCTAAGTCTAAAAATCTTGGTCACATATTGTGATCGATGAATAAGTTGAACTTCGGACATTGTATCACTTTGGTTAGTGACTAACACTTAGCTTTTTTGCCCCCTAGTCTCGGGGAACAACATTTGTATTTCGGTGACTGATCGTGTTTATTGCGAATCTTAAGCACACGTCCACACTCTGGGGGACTTAGGATAATTTGCAATCGATAATCTGGTTCACGATATGGGAATTTGAGAGTTATCGATGTCTAAAACACGGTTCGCACTCCAGGAACCTGGAATTGATGTTTATACTCCACTTCACGCTCTGGGAACTTGGAGATAGTATTGATATTTCAGTTCGCACTCCGAAAACTTTGACTTGGTATTTGTGCTCCAATTCACACTCTGGGAACTTGGAGACAACATGTATGTTTGAGTTCACGCTTCGGGAACCTGTAATTTACGTTTATACTCCATTCATGCTTTGAGAAGTTGGAGTTAACACGGATGCTTTGGTTCGCGCTTCGGGAACCTGTAATCCATATTTATACTCCGATTCACGCTCCGGGAAGTCGGAGTTGGCCGATAGATGGTCAGTCACACCTGTTTGGGCTCTTTAGGAATTCGTTCACACTCCGGGAACGATGGATTTGATGTTTACACTCCAATTCGCACTCTGGGAATTTGGAGTCCGTTCACACTCTGGGAACGATTCATTGGATGTTTATACTCCAATTCGCACTCTGGGAATTTGGAGTCCGTTCGCACTCCGGGAACGAGTTATTGGATGTTTATACTCCAATTCGCACTCTGGGAATTTGGAGTCCGTTCGCACTCCGGGAACGAGTTGTTGAATGTTTATACTCCAATTCGCACTCTGGGAATTTGGAGTCCGTTCGCACTCCAGGAACGAGTTATTGGATGTTTATACTCCAATTCACACTTTAGGAATTTGGAGTCCGTTCGCACTCTGGGAACGAGTTGTTGGATATTTATACTCCAATTCGCACTCTGGGAAGTTGGAGTCCGTTCGCACTCTGGGAACGAGTTGTTGGATGTTTATATTCCAATTAGCACTCTGGGAAGTTGGAGTCCGTTCGCACTCTAGGAACGATTTGTTGGATGTTTATACTCCAATTCGCACTCTAGGAAGTTGGAGTCCGTTCGCACTCTGGGAACGAGTTGCTGAATGTTTATACTCCAATTCACACTCTGGGATGTTGGAGTTAGTTGTAGGACTGTCGTGTGTTGGCCCAGTTCAGCCTTTGATGTGATGGCTTGCCCCCGAGCTAGGGTTTCACTTAGTGAGTGGCCGGTCGTATCACAGCCACTCGCTATTTGAATAAATTCCATTGTTTGATGGAATTTAGCTCTTCGTGTGTCGTGATGGTTGAACGTTGCATTCGGCGAATCACAGCTCTAGCTTGAAGAGATAGTAATTTATTGCTGAAATAAGAAAATATGGCAAAGTCAGTGCCTTATTACAAGTTCAAATTTCAGAATGTAAAGGAAATTGCATAGTATTCATAGATTGAACAGAGCCTGTCATGTGTGACAGTGACGAGGGTCTTCGTCGTTCCAGGCTCCTGAGAAAGTTGGACCGCCACTTATGGCGTTTATCACAAATCTTCCACGGGGACAAGTTGAGTCCTCATGTCTCGGCCGATTGGGTTCATTGTTTTGATTTGATGGGCCCGCTTCTCTGGGCTGCGGTATCCGCACAAACTGTTCCAGCTTCCTTTCTCTGATCAGTTTTTCAACGAGATCTTGTAAGTGACGACACTCGTTCGTATTGTGCCCGTAGCTTTCATGGAACCTGCAAAACTTTCCCGTTTGGATTTGTCTCTCTGACGACGGTTTTGGTGCAGGTTTTTGGTACTAAACTGTATTACAGGTTTGTAAGTACAAGTCCTCTAGTGATGTATTCAGAGGAGTGTAACTGTCAAACATTGGATTCTTGCGCTGCGGGCCATGATTTTGATCTCGTTTTCTAGTTTGATTCACGCTCTCTCTTCGCCGAGCTTGTTTGTTTTTAACGTTCAACTGAACTTTTTCGGAGCTCTCACCGGATTGTTTGATTGCGACATTGCTTTGGATCCCTTCCTTACTTGGTCCTGCATCAGTTTGCTTCCTAGACTGTTTTGCATCTTCTCTTCTCAGGAATTGAGCCGCTTTGGTGTGGAAACGGTCCAACGATGCAGGTGGTTTTCCAGCTAACCAGTTGCTAAACTCAGAATCGGGGTCGATCCCTTTAGTCAACGCCATAAGGATGGAGTTATCGTTTGGTTTGCTGATCTCCGCACATGCAGTGTGGAATCTCTCTAAGTAGTGTCTGAGCATCTCTCCAGGAGCTTGGGTGACGCTGGACAGAGCGTTGACATCTTTTGGCCTTGCGATGTGCATGCGGAATTGTTCAACAAATATTATGGCCAACTGGCCGAATGATGAGATGGATCGAGGTGGCAGTCGAGTGAACCACATGGTAGCGATGCTCCCCAAGGATACGGGGAAACTACGACACTTCACTGCATCATCGGCTCTGGCAGCGGTTATTGACCACTCATATTTCAGAATATGTTGGTTGGGGTCGGAGTTCCCTTCGTACATGGGTAGAGTTGGCATTCTGAATCGCCGTGGGGGTTCAGCAGTAAGGATATCGTCCGTAAAAGGAGTGTGACTTCGGGAAACTCCCCAATCGTCATTTGTGAATCGCTGGCTCTCACAGATCATCTGACGTATCATAGTTGAAAGATCCGACATTTGCGCGTTTTGTGCGGCTTGCACCAGAGCATGATTACGTTCCATACTTTGGGGTTGAACCGGATGTCGTCGACGGTCCAAGTCTTGCCTTCTTGGCTCATAGTCCTCTGGGACGTACGGTTCAGGAGTACGTCCGCTATGACGACGGTCCAGGTCTGACTGATCTTGGACGTCGACTCCTGGTTCAGCCGCAACGTTAGTGGTGCGGTATTCTGCGGTGTGGTGAGGGACGACACCTCCTCGGGAGGAGGGTCCGGTTTGGAATCTGGCTGATGGACCAACTCTTAGTTGTCAAATGGTCATTGCCGGTTGATCTCCAGTGACTGGCATGCGACTCCCATCTAGTCGGGGTCGTGGTGATCGATTATGATAATCGAAAGATGAAGAACTTTCGCTGAAGGAGCGAGAAGCATGGTCTCTCTTGGATCTCTTTCGCTTCTGGCGATCCAGCTTGTTGATCAGCTCGGCGTTAGCACTTGGCTGTTCTGCTAGTTGTTGCCGACCCTAGGTCAGCTCTTGGAGTAGCAACTGTAACTCTTGTCGGATGATTGAACCTGATGGTTCCGAGGGTCCAGTAGCATCTTGATTAGATGGAGGTAATGGCGCAGGATTCTGTCTATCCCGTTCTTCTTGATTGACAGCGTTTGAGGTGGTTCTTGTACTACCCTTCTTGAAAGTTAGATTCCTTTCCTAGACTTTATGAAAATCTAAATAGAAGGGAAGGAACTTGGATTTGATGATCTGGATCTCTCTCTTAGATTTGTTCAATCCGGTATCGATGACAGATCCAACGAGCAGGAGAAAACCTGGGTTTTCTCAGTGAAAGCACCAAAGTGTTTGCACCAAAATTGGTCACAACACTCTTGGGAGTCGTTGAATAGATAATAATGAAGAATGTAAATTCAAAATGAGTATTATCTAACAAAAACTCCAATCAACAGTAATGTAAAAGTGTAGACAAACGATTTATAGTGGTCGGCGTGTTGCCTACGTCCACTATGAAGTTTTTTACTGTTTTATTGATTCTCTTTCAATGATTACAAGTTGTTACAGCAATCAACAGCGAGTTACAACTGGAAATTCAGAATCAACAGCAAAATTATGATGTAGGATGATGGGGATCTCGATCCGGCAGAGTTTGGGCGCTTGAGAGTCCAAAGATCCCTTCTCTGTTGGCCCTGGGGCTCTATTTATAGGCGTAGGATGCTGATATTTCGCTGAAAACTCGGGAGACCACTTCTGGCACGTGAGGGGGCCCACGCGCCTGGCCTCAGGAAATTTGGGCCCACTTTGGCATCGATTCGAACTCCATTCGAATCGATCAGAGAATCATCTAATCGAGGTGAAATTTGGCGTGGACACTCTTCAACATGTATGCAAGCTTCTGTGAAAATTTCATGGCATTTGGATAAGTAGATTGAGAGATATGATGAATACGAGATGACGTTCTTCGTGCAGTTGTTTCGTTCGAAACCATCCCTTCGAACTGATGGTTTCGAACCAAGGGTGGCATGTGCCTCTGTGTTGACGTGGAGCGCACACTTCGCCTCGATCCGGAATTCGCTTCGAGTTGACCGCTTCGACTCCATGTGTCTCGGCGCATTCGAACCGATGGATAACACGTCATCATGGATAGTTGACTTGGTGGATTCGAACGAAGCTTCACTCATGGGCTCGAACAAGGCTTCGCTGATGGAGTCGAACAACCAATGCTTGATGGATACGAACTAGCCTTTCTTTGATGGATACGAGCTTTGTAACTTCTCCATGGATACGAAGGCAATTGATGCGAACTTGAACCCTTCGATGGATTCGAAGGACGATGATCTGATGGATACGAAGCAAACACTGGTTGATGGATACAACGTCCATTGATACGAATTCGATGGATTCGAAATTGATGGAGTCGAATCCGAGGCACTTCGATGGATTCGAAGTTGATCGATACGAAGGTGATCGGTTCGAACCAGTGTTCGGTGATGCGTTCGAAATCTAGGTTTCTCCCTTCAAATTGAATCGATCATAACTTGAGCGTATGAACTCGGATTGAGTTGAAATTTGAGACGCTGACTTCTATGATCTTCCTTGTCGTGTCCTATAAATTGTAGCTCAATCTGGACTCGGACAAAATTCAGCGTTATCCATAATGAAACGAAGTATGACCAACCTCTGAGATGAACTGTCCTTTGTTTTCGATCGATCTTTTGGTATCACGGTTTTGCCAAAAAGCGGGATAACAATTTACATTCATTCATCTGGTTCATACAGAATAGATTTAGAAAAGAATTCAGAGGTCGAATTTGTTCTTATGATACTTAAGCTTTTTAGAAGGGAGATCTTGTGGAATTGTTTTGATCGCGGTAAGTTCCAGCAAGCTCCAGGTTGCAGGTCAGAACCAAATTCATCTAAATATCTTTTATGGAAATATCTAAGTAGACCCCCACTGAATTCAACTAAGTATGAAAAATCTATGATAAAATGTCTACAATATACTTTGTACAAAAAATTGACTAAAATGTCTCTCTCTTCCATCATCATCTAGAATAAAGTAAATAATTCTCTATTTTCTTTTAAGAGCGTGTCATACTAGTGACGTACTTTCTTTAATAAAGGTGCCGCCCTTTGATATTTAAAAGATACTAGAACGGAGGTGCTCCTGTCCAGACTATGATATTTCTAAGATAGGGCATTGTGTTCCTTTATTGATTTGTCTAACTCCCTATATAACTTGTTAATTTCATCCTATTTTCTTTTTAGTTTTGTTCCATAGGAAAGATTTGACTTCTTCTTTATTTAAGATAAATGATTTACCACTAATTTCTTTCTAGTTTTTCTCTATAGGAAAGATTCGACTTCTTCTTTATCTAAGATAAATGATTTACCACTAATTCTTATCTTTGAGGTATAAGACATTCTAACAGGGAATTCCATACCTATCAAAATAGAATGGAAGCCTGGAGAGCTTGTTCCTTCTCTTGTAGATCTTTGGGATGCGTGGGTACAGCTACCCCCTCTGGAGGAGGAGGTGAACCAGGAGATGTTGTTGGCATATCTTTTGGGGGAATTACTCTAGTTTTGGAGCATCACCTGGATCTCCACTATCCATCCCTAAAGCACCAGAAGGGCCCCCTTATCTCCACTATGGCCTTGGCCCCTAGAGGGATTGTCGTCATTATCATCATTAGAGTCACTATCCTAATTGAGTTAGTCATTATTTTCCTTCTTCTTAAGATCTTTACCCTTATCATCATCTTCTTCAGAATCAGATTCAATTTCAAAAGAGGGGATATCAAAAGAAAGATCTTTCTTGAATTTAACAGTCCTCTCTTCACCTTCGGGATCGGAACCCTACCTAACTCGCTCAATTTTGTCCATAACTCTTTTGGCTATAGTTGGATGAAATGAAGAAAACCAAAGTCAGGACATTTACCACGATTGTCTACATATGCAAGCATGAGGACATCTTCATAATAATTCAGCATCGTGGGCCCTATGGTGGAGTCAACAAAACCAAAAACATGTTTTTGGATGTCAGAGTGGGTTTGAACAGCTAGCTTGAGTGAAGCTCTATACTTCTTGAATTTATCTTTCAACAGAGTGTTCTTGGGAATCACATGAGCTTTCTCCTCCTCTGAATCCTTCAAAGCCAGCTCCCTTGCAAATTTTTTGTCAAAGGTGAGATGATGAGCTTGCATCTCTGCTTCTAGATCGCTCTCAGCCCTAACGAGGGAAGCCTTGATTTGGTCGAACTCAAAGGATGCAGTATTCTGGGTAGCTGTTAACAAGGCTTGCTGACTCTTCAACTCAGCATTTTCCTCTGAAAGCTTGGATGATCTAACAGAGAGTTTGGATACATGCTCATTAACTGAAACCCAGTTCTTGGAAATCTGTAACAAGAGAAGAAACACAGGTTACCAATTTGAAAGGCCCGGTGAAAATAGAATTATTTGGACAGGTGCTTACCAAGAGTTGTTGCTCCATGAGGGAGCGATTATTTTTTGCCAAGTCCAGGCAAAGAAATGGTGGAGAAGAGGATGTAAAAGATTCTGACTGAAGAATGAACTTAGCAAGATCGTCGAAATTGGGTGGCAAAAGAGTGGAAGATAACAATTCTAGAGGAGCATGAGACTAAGAAGAAGTCTCAAAAAGAGCAACCTGCATCTGTGCCAGTGTAGCTGGGGAGACAGAAATTGAAATAAGTGGAAGGGAAGCAGGTATAGGAGGAGTTAGCTCCATTATATCTTTTGAAGAATCAACAGTTGGACTTTCTGAAGCTTTCTTCGGAGGTATGCGCTCTTCTCCCTCTTCATTATCGATAATCTTTGCTATTTTTGATAGAGGCGCCTCCTCAAGAGGCACTACTAGTCTTCTTTTTGAAGAACTCTTAGAGCTAGAAAAAACCTCCAAAACTAACGTGACGTCCATAGATGACGAAGGAGGAGCAACTTCACTTAAAGGAACAATGGCCTTAGAGAGAGTTATGGTGAATTCAAGTAGATATAAAATTAATTAAAACAATTCAGAGAAAACTAAGCCAACGAGATACCAGAAATGTCAGAACGAATAGGCGACAATAAGGAAATATGGTTAGCTTTGCCTGGAGAATAAAATGATTTCCTTGAGAGTTGTGCATGATGGCAGGCGGAGTATCAAGAATCCTTTGATCAGTTGGTAACAAAGAACGCTTCCTTAAGTTTCAAAGGGTTAGGAGCGTCAACCTGCTCCTAAGATGTTCTAGAGCTGTAATTTAAAGAGTTTATAATTCTTTGGTCTGCATTGTTAAGTGTTTTGGAGGCTTCAGTTGAGAAAGATCAAAGATCAGTTAATAGAAAGCATAAAGAAAAGGAAGGACGGTGTTGAAATATACTTACAGGGAAAGGCGAATGCCCCGTGAGCATCTACGAAGCACTTATCAAAAAAGATTTGGTTCTCTCAGTCCTTAAACTTGTTAATACCATCCAATATCAATTTCTTATATACATTCACCCTGAAGATCTGCTTGTTAAACTTACTTGACCTTGTGAATTTGGTCAAGGAGGTTAAAATTTTAGGCTATGTAAAGGAAGTCTAGATTCCAGTGCCACCACCATCTCGAGGGATACAAGATGGGTATACACATTAGGAGATAGTTGTATCAGAGAAACTCTAATAAAAGATAAGAAAGAGTGCAAGAATGTAGGAAATTGAAGAAAGCACATGCCATATGTGGATGGTGGTGAATGAAAAGTACCCTTCTGGAGGGCTGTCAATAGTATCCGTGGATTTGGGAGGAATGGCATCAACTTCGGTGATGCCAAAATCCTTTAGAATAACGTCTACTTCACTTTGTGATTCAATGAAAGTGTGCTTGGCAGTAGTTCAATTTTTGGAGAACTCATCGTTCTGCCAGGTGAAAACGTTCTAATTAAAAAACATTTAACCATTATAAATTTAAATACCAATCAAAAATATAAAATTAAATAAGTTTGCTTATACTAAGCATGAAAATATGCACAAAGCTCTAAAATGATGTAAATTTTCAATCATAAACCTAACAGTTTAGGATATCGGCAAATTCGAAAGGTTTTTAGCTTGAGTCGTCGACAAAGTCAAAAGGAATATAACAAATGCTTTCGACGATGTCGAAGTGCTAATAGAGTGGACTTTGGACAATGTCGGAAAGAATAGTGACCTCAGTTTTGACCACTGTGCGCTAATAAAATTTAGATGCAAATGAAGATGTAACTTTCTTAAAGCTGTCGATAAGGTCGAAAGGAAAAAGTGAGATATTTACTTATTCACTACCTTTTGACAATGCCAAAGGTTCTATGAAAACCTAGGTCCATTGCAAGAATAACCTAAAGTTAAATGGTAAGACCTTTCAATACGAACAACCTTAGAAATCTAAAATTTTCCAAATTGGAAAACATGGACATTGTTAATATTATAGAAAGGTTTGGTCAAAGGTGTTAAAATATGACTCTAAGATTGGAGAATTTCAACCTTATAGAACGATGGTAGACGAAAGGTTCAAACTCTTCAATCTTGTCTGAAGGTTTCACTATGGTGTTATATACCTAACCTTTTGACCACAATGAAAAGGTACAAAAGGGGTAAACTTGACTTTTACCACCTCGACTTCTTTCAAAGGGGTAGGAAAGTCATTTTGATTACTAATTGCATGCTAGTAGGGCCCAGGTTACCACATCGGGTGTAAGAAAGCCCAAACCCAATAATAAATGCAATTTCAATTTTTTCTTGAGAAACAAGTAAAACAAATCCACTAACAAAACTGCTTTCATCTGGAATCGACCCATTTCATTACCAAAAAAATAAAAATAACTTAATTAAAAAAATTATTAGCTCAAAAACTTGGAGTTAAAAGCTGGAAGCAGAAATTAAGGACTTTAGGTTAAAAGTTAAACCCGATTTGGGGATTACCTTTATTAAACACCAACTGACTTCAAATTAAAACCACAAATGGACCTTGTTAAAAAGGAAAATTTTGCAGGGAACTCATTTGAAATTGAATCCAAATTTTGGAAATAAAAATTGAAAATTCAACTGAAAACCGATAAGGGTGAAGTTTAGACTAAAGTTTACGAATCAAATTCAAGAGATACCTTACTGTTTTGAAATGAGATCTGGGAAATTTTGGAGAACTCTTTTACTCGTGCGCGACAATTTTGGTTTCAGGCAAAAGAGGAAGAAAGAGAAGAAGCGTATTATATAAGGAAAGTTGTCCAAATTCTCTGCCCCTAGATCAAGGTTTAGATGGACATTTCAGATAAACACAGGAAGGCCAAGAGGCGGAATTTTTTGTTGCTGTCGATAAAGATGACATGGAAAGTCAAGAGTATTCCTTAGAACAAGGGGCAAATGTTACACTAAAAATCAACCTTCCATCTAAGATGAAAGGTCTCTCAATAAAGACTAATGGAAAGAAGTTCAGTTCAAACCTTTCGAAAGAGTCGAAGGGATGCAGTCAACGGTGTATAGCAGTCCCAGACCTTTCGAAGGAGTCAATAGGTTTCATTCCTCGGCATTCAAAGTGTTTGTATCTTCCAAAGGGGATGAAGAAATCAAAGCAAGTGTGAGCAAATACTTAATGTGACCCTTTCGAAAGCATAATAAGCCTTTCGAATCGGTTGAAGCACATCCTGGGTGCCTTTCGACAATAACGAATGGTTTATGAAGAAAGCAGCACTCACAAGCTAACAAAGGATGAAAGACAACCTTTTGACATCATTAAAGAGGAGCAACCTTCCGACAATGTCAAAATTTCATAATAAACAACAGAAGAACAACCTTCTGACAACATCGAAAGGTTCACGGTAAACAAGAGAAGAGCAACCTTCCAACAACGTCAAAAGGTTCATAATAAACAACATAAAAGAAGACAAACCATTCGGTAAAGGTGGAAGGATCATGGAGACATAAGACTAACAAACATTTCGACAAAGGTGGAAGGTTCATAATAGGAGACGAAAAATCAAACCTTTCGATGATGGCGAAGGGTTTAAGGCGGCATATAAAAGGGAGACCTTCCGACCCAGTCGAGAGCATGAAGTCGAAAGGAGGGTCGCCTTCATCTATGAATAAGACCCAAGGGGGTCTTACAGGGGGATCGGATTTCTTCCATTCTTGTCTTGTATCTTCTTAATTAGAGTATTGAAACTCTAATTGAATGTTGATTTTAGGAATTTAATAAATAAAGCTTTTTCTTGGACAAAGAGGGAAGACTTAAACTTATTAATTACTTTTCTATTTTACTTGAAACTTTATTAGATTAACTGTTATTTTCAGTTTAAATCCCTACGGTAGTTTCTTATCGACAGAATCAACAGTACTTCAGTCATAATAACTATTTCAACCATTAGAAGCCTCCAACTCTCCAATCGGAACTTTTTGACAAAGTTGAAGGCGAAATCAGTTCAATAATCATTAAACCTTTCGAAATCATTGAATCAAAGGACTAATCCTATCAACGAGATTAATAATGCATCTATTCCAAATACTAACTTCAACCATTCGGAGTGATTAACTTAGAGCCCAATACCTTCCGACTAGGTCGATTGCTCTTTTACTACGTCAATCCCAGTAACCTTTCGACATTATAATCCCAATCATCAAACCTTTCGGCAAGGTCAACGTTGAAGGAGACCGTTCACAAACCTTTCGACTAGGTTGAATCCAACTTCTTACAAGCTAACAAACCTTTCGACAAGGTCAAAAGCTACTGCCTTTCAACAAGGAATTTGATAACCAGCTTAAACCTTAAGGTAACTTCTACCCTTAAAAGGATAAACTCAGAGGAATCCGATTTACCCCAAAAAGAAGATCACATACAAGTTTAACTAGGATGAAAAGAATCACATTCAAGCAAATACCTAACTTTCGACGACGTCGAAAGGTCTGATTCGAAAGATATATACGAGCGAATCACAAAGGCATTCCTTAAGGCAGTCAATCCCTTCATTCAAACTGGAATAAACATATTAGCTAGAATTGTTTTGGGGTGTTAAACATAAATTTGGTTAACAATAACAGCCTTGATATTAAGGCACAAGGAATTGATTGATTACTTCCATCTCTAAAATGATTCAATTCCATGTACGTAATTGCTTGAACTTTCTTTAACGTAGTTAAAGAAGAAATCAATATTCTTCAATCACTTTCTAAAATCTACAACATCTATAAAAGAGATAATTGAGTCATAATTCCACATTGAATCAAAATATCTTCAAACTCTACTTCAATTTGAAAACAGTGTATTAACAAAATCTAACAAAATGTAATGGGTACAAACATAATCCCTACAAATCTTGAATAAAATAATAAAATTTGAGATGAACATAAAGTGAAGCCTTCTAACGAATTCAATCAAACTCTAGTCAGACAAAAAGACATAGAGATACTGAAAATTGTTTAGACTGAATCTTTAATTTGATTCATATTGAGAATATATTTATTTTCTCTTTGAATTGTAGTATATGTATGAAACTGAAAATAGGAAGAGATAAAATAGCGGGAAAGTGATTGGGGTGGGAACAAGAGCAGCGATAAGAAATAAATGAGGAAATACAAAATTTATACTACAAACATGGAGAAGAGGAAGAGAACCACTGTTAGAATATAAAGAGATAATAATAATGAGTTTATCAAAAGAAATAAACTTGCATAAGTATAGCTTTTGAAATTTTGTTTGCTGAATAATTGAAATGAGAAACCACTAATTAGTAAGTTAATGTTGGTATGTTTTGTGAAATAATGAAAACCATATTGGGGCTAAAAGAAAATTTTACCTTAAATTAAGAAGAATGCACTACTCAAAATGAAATAAAATAAGAAAAAAGATAAATATGTCTAGAGGATAGAACTTTTAATGTAATATAATAAACAGAATAGATAGAATACATTACTCAAAAAAGAAGAAGAAGGTTTGTGGGTAAAGATATGTGGTGTGGTGATGAAGTAGGCACTAATGGTAATTTGATCATTCAAAGAAGGTACATAGTATTTTTTATATGCAAACATACCATAAAGTAATCATCTTTGGAAATAGAATTTTGATGGCCTAATCGACTATTTTAAATTGTTAAAATGGAAGCTTAATGTATTCGGTAAAGGTTTCACTAACTATTTATCACGATTGTGAGATCCATAATATTTTTTTTTTAATAAATTTTGCTGAATTTGTCTTACATATATGACCTAGAGATCTATAATCAACATTTTTGATAAATTTTGTTTTGCATTACTTAAGTTGGGGATGTTAGGATTTTTGTTATGCAAAACCTAATAAGGGATAAAAATGTTGCAGAAACCAATCTCAGAATCTTATATCACCCTAGTACAAAGGGATAATATCAGATGAAAATAATAATATTTGAAGATAAACAATGGTTAAGATAGTTTTAAAACATTTCGGAATCCAGTGAATCGACACACAAGATTACACCCAACAACCATTTATATTAATTATCTAAAAACAATTGTTTACAATTAATTCACCAAATAAAAGTAAACAAAAAAAATAGAATCAATAATCTAAGTAAGAAGGAGTCTTGATCTCTATGACAATGGCTTCTTAGTGTTTGGAGAAGAAGAAAAAAGATGGAAGAAGAGAGATACACCAAATACTTTTTCACACATTTTCACTCTCTCTTTTAGGCTCTATTTATGACAATTAATTACTTAATGCCTAACTGAATATCATATATAAAAAAATAAATTGACTAGCCAATTAAAGATAGAAATAATCATAACCAAATATGCTTATTAATTAAGGGGAATGGAATTTTCTCTTTCTTTATTTTGAATACTTTATTCCTTCTAAATGTGATTTTGTATCACCAAAAGTTAACGCTCTATCTGATGCAAATTCATATGTCTCCAACAAAACCTCAATCTCTATCTTCAATCAAATCTTC